>OZ010717.1:8546789-9293749 GCA_963932345.1 Ophion ventricosus
TTCGTCAGCGCACTTTAATGGCGAATCGCACTTCTTTCTATCGCGACGTCTGTTCGAGGCTGAGCTCTTCTTTTTCTTCCTGCTCTCTTCCTCTTCTTTTTACTCTTAGCAGTGTATAAGACGAGATACTTAGAGCGCATCGTATCTCTCTCTCTCTCTCTCTCTCGCTTTTCATTCTTGCCTGAAAATCGTCGCCCGCTTCCCGCTGCGGAGACTTTTATACGGGTTCCTCCGATTTTCATTCGCACTCGATTGCTACTAAATATTTAAAGAGGGAGATATAATGCGGGTTGCTTTAGTCAGAAGAGAAAGCATCTTATGCTAGAAGCTGCATTTCTTTTTTTTTCAGGGTTGCTCGCTAATTGAACCATTCGATACGTAGTCCGGTGATTACGTATTTTTATATTCGAATTATCCGATCGAATTGTTATAACGTATTTTTATCATCGAACAACCGAGTTATAATCACTGCTAGTGAGAAGACTGTAATAGCAATCGATCATAATTCCTCATTACTAGTATCAATCAAACGAGTTTTATTTGCACACCTTTTTACAAAAGTTTTTTTCAAAAATCGTAAATTTCTGCTTAAGGGCTTACATACACCTGGGTAGGGAAACATGATCGATTTTTCAAAAAGGTGCTTATTCGAAAGTACTATCCTTGGAGGGTCTACCCTGAAATTTTCATAAGGAAATTTGCAGTAATGACGAAGTTATAGCGTTTTGTAACTGACCGGGTGAGCAAGGACTAACGGTTAAGGCGCAGGTAGACGCGGCCTTTGTCATCTGTTTGACTATGAGTTTGACTATGAATGAGGTTGACACAGCAAAAAAAAGATCTAATGGAAGCGTCAACATCTAAGGAAGATCCGTCATATGGCCCAGGAATCGACGATTTCATGTATGTTTAAAATAAACCAGTTATTTCAGTGTAAAGTGTACTCAAAACTTTAAACGCGTTTTACTCGAAACAGTGTTTTCAAAATCGGGACCAGAAATATCTCCGCAACTACTGGACCGATCGGGATCAAGTTTTGCACAGTTATGCTTCACACAATAATCGAGTACTTATCGAGCCGTTTTTTCGATACCTGGCATAGTTTTTTTCATCATAGGTACTGAACAATTTTGAGGCGAAAAATCGGCTGTTTTATTCCAGTGACTGCCATGACCCGAAAAAATTAAATTTTAAATTCCGGCTCGATAAGTACTAGTTTTATCTATCTACTTTAAGAAACAAATATTTTTTTTTAGATTAAAAATGGCAGAGGCACGTCTGGTACCGCAAACGCTGTCAACAAAAACACGTCCCAGAAAAACGACTGTAACTTTTTTACCGTTTGAAATTTTTTAACCAAATTTTCACGCAATGTAGATAAAATGTCATACTTCAAAATGTATATCATGGTCGTTCAATAAAATTCAGTTTTATACACGAAAAAAAATTCTTAAACACAACCTTACTTTTAGCCATCTCAGGTGTGTAAGCACTTAAATATTCATTCACTTAATTACTACACCCTGCATTTTTGTACTTCGTACTCTCTAACATTTCTCTCTTTTTCTTCATTTATTCCTCTACTCCATCTCTTTTTCCTCCCCCTTCCTCCTTACTCATTTTTTTGCACACTTCTTCTGTTTCCCTAAAATATCCTCATATGCCTTTTTGTATTTTCCCACCCAACATATTTATAATTTCCCATTTTATTAACACATAATCTATTCCTTCCATCCACTCCTTCGCTTTCTTTCTTGCTTTTTCTGTCACTAATTCTCTGCTTCTTTTACAGATTAACAGGTGCTCCAACGTCTCATTCTGTTCTTTACATATCCTGCATTTCCATTCCTTTTCCCCTCTCTTTCCCGCTCTTCCTGTTGCCACATCTTAACCTCGCCCACATTTCCTTGTACCTTCCCTTTACACTCTCCTCCGACCAGTATTTCCATGGTATATTATCATTCTCTATAATATATTTGTACTTCTCATTATACATTGATTTTCTTATTTTTTTCTCTTACTTCCTTAAAATGTTCACTTTTAAGTTTTCTAGCCCCTCTTTTATCCTTTTGTCTATTCTTTTCACTTCTCTCCGTTCCCTTATCATTGCCATTATGTCTTCTATTTCCATATCTCTTAATACTTTCACTAAGTTTTTTTCCCCATTTTGTCGGGTCTCCGTTTGTAATTGCTCTTATTTCTTCCATTAAGCAATTTTTTGGCCATCTTGTCTCTTCTATGCTTATCACCTCTTTAATATACCTTAACCCTCTTTCTCTTATCAAATATTCCATAGTAGGCACTCCCAGTTCTCTTCTCCATATATAATTTGGTGTTGTTCTATCCACTCCTAATGCCATTCTACACTATCTCCTCTGTATTATTGTAAACACGCTTATTTCTCCCAATCCCCATATCTCTACTCCATACACTACTCCTGCTTTTACTACCGAATCTACCAAATAGAGTTTCTCCTCCATCACATCCTTTTCAATGCCTTTTGCGTTTTTCCTTTTGTCAATTTTTTTACATGGGCCCAAATCAAGTTTTTCCATGTAAACCAATATCCTAAGTATTTAAATTCTTTACTATCTGAAACTTTCTCCCCTTTGATTTCCCATTTTACTTCCTTCGTAGCTTTTCCTTCGTTACTCAAAATCATTATCTTTGTTTTCTTCGCATTTATTTCCATCTCATTTTCCTGTGCCCATCTCATTACTAGTATTTATTATCAGTATAAAAATAATATAATAATGATAGGAGTCAATAATAATCATGACTAGCAGTATATATGTATGTTGTAGCTATTACTATCATAATTTAATAATAACAACAAGTAAAGAACTGTACAACAGTCATTATAACTATTCGAAATTATTTACTCGATAATATAATTACTATTACTCGAAAATATAATTTCAATAATAGTTCATTGATAACAAAATACTTATACATATAAATTACAATTAACTCGTATAAAAATAATAAAAATGAATTATAGTGAATAATAATTAATTATGAAATAATTATAGTATTTTATCGTATAGTAATCATTAATTTATTATTAAATTAAATTTAAATAGTAATTTGAATAAATAATAATGATTAATTATAATATAATACATACAAATTATATATAAATACAACCAACTAGTATAAAAATAACAAAAACTAAAGATAATGAATAAACATTAATTATAGAATAATTATATTATTTCATAGAATTATAATAATTCATTAATTACTAATAACTGTTGAATAAAGTAATAATTAATTATAAAATAATACTTATAAATTATCACAGTGAATAATTAAAATGAGATATTTTTAAATACGCAGAAATATCAATTGACTAATGTTAATTGATCGTTGATTAATGTTGATTGAGATTGAAAAATCAATATTAAGTAATGTTAACAGCTCACTCTACTATAACAACTATAGCAACAACAATTAATAATAAAGTTATAATAATAGTCAATTAATAATATAATCATAATAGCTTTTAATGATTACAAGTATCAATTACAACGAAAAATAGTGAAAAATTATAAATTGCTATGATAGGAATAATTACGGAGAAATTTCCTGCAATTTTATGAACCGTCAGCCAGTTGCGCAGAAAAATTTAAATTATTTTTATATAAATGAATGTATCTCATCAGCTTTCCACGCTGATTTTTTTTCATTGTTATTTTTCCGCAAATGCAGAGGGTGGGCAGTTGAACAGTTAACAAGAAAATTCGGATCAAGAATCTGTCCGTTCGAATCGGAGTAGCCCATGGGTCCTCCTTCGGAGCTCATCGCTGCAAAAGTACCGCGCGCCCACACCCCCGACACTTTCCTGCTACAGTTTTCCTCGCGGGCCAACCGGTAAATTACCATCTTCGCACACTCTGAGCTTTCCCTCAACACGGCGGCCCGTATCCCTCCTCTCTCGTTCTCCGTCACTATCGCTCTCTTTAACAGGCCAGCCCTCCCTCCCTTCCTCCTGCCCGTCGCTCCATCTGTTCCCACTTTGTCCCGTCACTTCGGCCCTCCCCGCGGTAAAGGAAAATTCTAAATATCCGTAGGACAATTTTCTCCACAACTCTCTCATGACAATATATATCCTGTCTCCTAAAACTGCCTAACGGAACCCAAACAACAATATAAGAAACGCGCATCACATAGTGGCGCGAATTATACAATTAAACAAAAAAAATGTCTATTAAAAAAACGATACGTCATCCGATGGGAGCCTGAACACACAAAATTACACGCGCACTCGATTGAAGATTTTTTTTTTCCACTACTCCGAGAAACATTGATAAAAAAGTAATTAAAAAATTATTTAAAAAAAAGAAACAAGTAAGCGAAGGAGCTATATGGAAGGACGAGAATATCGGCGTGTGCCTACAGAGTCCAAAGCTTAGAGACAAAATACTCTTGAGACTCCTGTCACGCGGTAAGAAAGATCGCGTGAAAGGAGACGAAAAGAGAAACGAAGAAAATTGAAGATATAAGGGGATGTGCCCAGTGCGAGGCTTGTAAAGCGACAGATGTGATGCGCCAAGTACGTCCCCCAGAAGAGAAATAGATATATGCATGAAAAAATAAAGAAAATAAAAGAAACACAAAAAAGAAGAAGAGAAAAATCTTCCGCGATTCTCGCCATCAACTGGAAAGCCCTCGAAACCGGTTGGATTCTTTTCTCGGTGTGCGGGAGGTGGGCATGGGTAGGTAGGCGAGAGGCACCCTCTCACGCCTCGCCGAGTGTAATATCCCCGGGAAAGTAAGCTCCCGAGAATTTCGCCTCAATGTACAGACATACATTTGAATATAGCGATACAAAGTATATACATGTGTATGTGTACACATGTATATACATGTATATAGGTGTGCTTAGTTGTGCATGCATCCCCCTCATCGCGAGGAGAGCTCCGACGAGTCTCGTCACTGGTACACACGCGGGCGAAGGGATGCAAATAACTGCGGTGATAACAGAGCAGATAGCTCGACGCGCTCTCACTTTGCTACCCTACATGAGAGAATGGCCGAGAGAGAGAGAGTAAGAGAAAGAGAGAGGGGGGGGGGGGAGAGAGAGAGAGAGAGAGAGAGAGAGAGAGAGAGAGAGAGAGAGAGAGAGAGAGAGAGAGAGAGAGAGAGAGAGAGAGATACAGCATTTCGATGCTTCTGATTCAGAGATGCGGAGGCTGAACCTTCTCTCTCTTTCTCTTTCGCTCTCCCCTTCTTTTTTCCTCTCCCTGCTGTCTTTCTCTCTCTCTCTTTCTCTTTGTCTCTCGCCTTCTCTCGTATACATATCAATACGCTAGAACAGCAAGAAGAATCCCTCTTCGTCTATTCCGTTGAGCTTTGGAAGAGAGACAAAAGAGAAAAGAGATGGAGCGAGAAAGAAACGTATCGTAATGCTGAGAAAAGTGATAGAGAAGGGGTGACCGAGGAGGGAGAGAAGAAACGTACCGCGATGCTGCGGAAAGCGAATGAGCAAGAGAAGAGAGAAAGAGAGACTAAGAGAAATCTAGAGAGAGAGAGAGAGGGAGCAGTATAGCGACACCGTTCCACGGGTAAGGGGTTGGAGGGTACTCCGGTTGTAAGTAGTGGTACCGTGGTATGGACTGGCAGAAATCGCAACGGTTGAGGTTTGTCCGCACCGAGTGACGAGGAACAGCTCGATGTACCTATCCTCCCTCTGTCGTTCTCTTTCTCTCACTCGG
This sequence comes from Ophion ventricosus, assembly GCA_963932345.1. Lineage (NCBI taxonomy): Eukaryota > Metazoa > Arthropoda > Insecta > Hymenoptera > Ichneumonidae > Ophion > Ophion ventricosus. The sequence goes on from OZ010717.1 coordinate 8,552,507, forward strand.
TATTCTGTTGTATTCCAAATGTTATACATATATATATATATACATATATATATATATATATATGTATATTTGCACATCTGTGTATGTGCGTGGGCGTGTGGTTGTGTACTCGAACGAGTGTTGGTGCTTGAGGCGGTGTGGTGACAACAGTCAAGCTCTTACGATATAGAAAGCAAGCGAGAGAGAGCAAGAGAGAGAGACAGAGAGAGAGAGAGAAGACGAATAAGAGGGGGGATGCGATTCCGCGTCGCCGTTGACTACTACGGGGAGCAACACTTGCGGCAGAGCTAGAGAGAGAGAGAGAGAGGGTGAAATCGACGATCTCTGTGTAGAAGATGAGCACAAAGGGGTTGGTCCGCTTCTGGACGCAAGAGTGAGAGCGAGAGATTTCAGGATAGGTAGGAAAGGGTGGATGAGAGCTCTCCGAGGCCATGAAGATGGGTTCAGGAAGAGAATGAGATCGAGAGAGAAAGAGAGGAGAGGAAGAGAAAGAGAGAGACGAGATACGTCACTCGCTGTCGCATCGAGCGCGGGCGATGAGTGGCGCGCGCGCTCGTCTTTTGTTTGCGATACCATGCGGTCTCCTGCCAGAACTCCATGGAGAGCATCCACTTCTATCGCTCTCCCTCTTTTCCTCTCTCTATCTCTCTCTCCCTCTCGCTCTCGCTCTCTCTCCTTCGCTCTTTCTCTCGTTCCAGCAACCACGCAGTCCGCGCTTCATCCACCACCCCCGCATCCAACTCGCAACGAGAGAGCGATAAAGAAGTGCAAAAGAGAGCGAAAAGAACGAGAGAGTCCGGGTGTTTTTCTCTCACTTCTGCCGCCAGGCCCTTTCGCTCCGGCGGCGGCGGCGGCGACGATGGGTTTAAAAAAAAAAGGGCGGGGGAACTAGCGCCGGCGGGCGGCCTCGCAGGAAGCGCGGTGGGGGAAGGAGAACGATGAGAACGCGAGGAACCACCGTGGATGAAGGATCTTGCTGTCTCTTTTCTCTCGGAGATGGGCGAACAGCGGCGAGAATAACTTCGGGGCGCCCGGGTGAGGGAATGATAGAGATACGATGCACTTGATGGAAGACTATCGACCAACATTCGCGTAGCTGAAAGCTTTACACGCATCTATCGCTGTCTCTTACCTCCTTTTTTTATCTCTTGCCCTTGGCTTTTGTTAGTTAAGGTATTCCTTTTACGAACCTGAATAGTTAAAAAACGACTGATTTTCATTTATAATTGAGTAAAAATACGTTCGAGTATACCCGTATAATTTCAAGCCGAGTTACCGAACTTTTAACCAAAAATTACGACTTTGAAAATCGTTTAGTATGTGCAGCACTTTATGGAGATGACATGCTGGCCACATTTATATGTAATAATTTATATACTATCAGGTGTATGACTTAATTTTAACCGATTTTTCAGCAAATTTATTTAATATAAAAAATAGAGATCAACTTAATCTTGGAAATATTGTCCATCGTTTTCTATGACTTTGCGCCATCTCTCAGGTAACATGCGAATGCCGTCGCGAAAGAAATTTGCAGACTTCGAGGCGATAAAGTCATCGACGAATTTACGCACATCGTTCAGCGTTTTGAACTGTTTATCCACTAAGGCGTGTCGCATTGACCGGAACAAATGGTAGCCGGATGGGGCCAAGTCTGGTGAATATGCCGCGTGCGGGAGAACTTCCCGTCCCAAGTTCAAGAGGTTTTTCTGAGTCGCGCGAGCAACATGAGGTTGAGCGTTGTCATGCAGCAGTATGACTTGCCTGCTTCCTTGCCCAGTAAATAGCCTTTTCTGATCACGCTCTTCGCTCAGTTTGTTCAATTGTCGGCTGTAGCGTTCCGCAGTCACCGTCTGCCCAGCTTCCAGGAGTTCGTACTAAAGCACACCCTTCATGTCCCACCAGATACACAGGAGAACCTTCTTTAAGTGGATGTTCCGTTTCGGCATCGATGTACTGGGTTGCCCGGGATCTACCCATGACTTTTTGAGTTTGGGATTCTCGTAAAAAAATATACTTTTCATCATCCGTCACAATTTTCCCCAAGAAGTCCTTTTTTTGTCGCCGGACAAGCAGTGAAAGGCACGTGTTCATACGTTGACCTAGGTTGTGTTCTGTTAACATATGTGGACCCACCTTCCAAGTTTTTGAATTTTTCCCATTTGGTGCAAACGCTTGGAAATAGCTGTTTGGGTGACTCCTAACTGAGCTGCAAGCTCTTCTTGCGTTTGCGTTAAGTCTTCATCCAGTAGAGCTTGCAATTCCGCATCTTCAAACTTTCGAGGCTGTCCAGGGCGCGGCTGGTCACTAAGATCGAAATCACCACTTCTAAAACGTCTGTACTAATAATTACACGTTTCATAAGACACAACGTCGGCACCAAGAACACTACAAATTGATTCCCGTGCTTTAGAAGCATTTTTTCCTTGTTGGAATTCGTATAAAATGCAGTGCCGAATGTGCTGTTTATCAGTTGCCATCGTAAACTCTGCTATTCTGAGAGGTTATGTAACTCACGTAGGTTTGTCGTTCGGTGTTCTGAAACCTTGCGTCCGATTTTTTCAAAACCACAAAAGACCGCGAAAATATTTCTATTTCAAATATAATTTTAAGCTCGAAGAAAAAATCTGTAAAAATTAAGTCATATACCTAATACTTCTCATTATACATTGATTTTCTTATTTTCCCTCTTCCTTCCTTAAAATTTTCACTTTTATGTTTTCTAGTCCCTCTTTTATTCTTTTGTATATTGTTTTCACTTCTATCCGTTCCCTTATCATTGTTATTATGTCTTCGATTTCCATATCTCTTAATACTTTCACTAAGTTTTACTCCCATTTTGTCGAGTCTCCGTTTGTTATTGCTCTTATTTCTTCCATTAAGCAATTTTTTGGCCATCTTGTCTCTTCCATACTTATCACCTCTTTAATATATCTTAGCCCTCTTTCGCTTATCAAATATTCCATAGCAGAGTTGGCAGTAACTAGTTACTTCAGTATCGAATTCGATTAAGGATACTCGATACAAATGTATCGAGCAACAAGAATTCAATCGATACTTCGCTCTTTCTCTTATCAAAGATTCCATAGCAGAGTTGGCAGTAACTAGTTACTTCAGTATCGAATTCGATTAAGGATACTCGATACAAATGTATCGAGCAACAAGAATTCAATCGATACTTCGCTACAAAAGTAGCGATCTCCAACAATCGCTACTCTGTACAGTATCTCTGTACAGAATACAGTATCTACTCTGTATTCTTTCAAACACGCCTATTTCTCCCAATCCCCATACTTCTACTCCATACATTGGTCCTGCTTTTACTATTTGAACCTAACAATCAGAGTCTCTCCTCCATCACATCCCTCCCCGCCCTTCTTCAGATTTCCCACAAATTTAGGAACATTTTTTTTTGTCCGTTGAAGCAAAAAAAAAACGGGCAATAAAATTGGGTTTTTTTTCAGACGGATAGCTTTTTCTTATCCAGCGGTTTTTCAGAAAACAATAAACGATAAGATTCCCCAAATTTAGTCTAGTTTAATCATTTTTAGCCCGCTTTTGTTTAAGTTGAACTGGCAAGGCTGTGGAGTGCTCCGCGCAGGCCAAAACAAGCCGTCCATGGCTTTATTTGACGGGAGCTGGAGCCGCCATTTTGGATTTTATTCTTTATAAATAAAATTGGAATTAACTCTCCATTGATAGAGGAATGGAATACACGTTGAAAGCTATTTCCAAAAGTATTTATTTGATATAAAAAAAAATCACGAGGTTCGTGCATTTTTTATGCCTCTCGACGGTAACCGCCCCTTGAAGAAAATATTAATGATAAACACGAAAAAATGTGCAAGAGAATTTTCGTAACCGCGACTTTTCAGAGAACATGTAAAAATGTCCAAATCTACAAAATTTATGCGAAATTTTTTATTCCAGTTCATCATTGAGTGTAACGATTAATTGCAACTTATTTTTACTAAGCGATACTGTAATCTACTAATGATTCAAAAGTCCCTGGCTTTTGCACTCATGAAATACGGCCCTCCGCGAAAGGAATACCTTAAAGCCTTAGGCCACTCGAGGATTTTCCAAAATTTAGTACCTATAAAATAATATTTCAAAAGATTATGGGTGTGAAAAATCTCTAAGTACTCGATTTTAGAATTCTAGCGTAACCCGTTTTGATTCATGTCGTGACTTTCTACTAACTTTAAAAGCGTTTATCTCAAAACTACATTTTTCAAGTCGGCCGGATTCATAACTCAAACAAATTTCAACCGATTCACTTGAAATTTTAACTGTATATTTCGAATTACATTTTCTGATGCGCTACGTAGGATTTTTTAAATTATATTGCATAGTTCCTTTTTTATAAACAATTTTCTGACGATTTTCTCATGGAATTTTATACTTTTTGTTTTAGAAATGCGCCATTTTGATAAAAAAAAACAATATATCAAGAAAATCGTACGTACTTCTATAGCTATTCTTATATAAAATCGAAAAAACTTTAGTGTCTCATCATAACTCAAAAATTACAGGAGCTGTTGGTCCGGCCGTTGACCTTCCAGAAATGAAGGCGTCATCGGAAAAATGCTGCACAGTCGCGATTTTGACATGTATCGCTGTGAAAAAATAATTTTGTATAGTCAATTACGCATATAAAAAAACCCCTATTTTGTTATTCCGATTTATTTTATGTCTTCGCTGAAAAAAATTACAAAGTATGCCCTTTTTGGCCTCTAGAGTGACCAAAATGTGAGAGTGTGAAAATGTGAGAATGTGAGTGGGAGAGTGAGAATGTGAGAAGAGAGTAAGAGAGTGAGAGAGTTAGAAAGTGAGATAGTGAGAGAGTTAGAGAGTTAGAGAGTGAGATTGAGAGAGAGAGAGAGAGAGAGAGAGAGAGCAACTCATATTATTTGCATGTACCTTTTTTATCACCCGAAAAGTCTGATTACATTTTCAATGCCATGAAACAGTTTCACTTTGTGTAATATCTGTAACCATTTTTAAATTGAACAATATCCGTAAACAATAAAGTGATTATTATTTGACCAAAGTGCCGCCGTTGCTGCATGACCAATCCGTGAAAGCGATTCTAGCAAACTGATCTGAAATTAAAAACAACAGTATATACTTTTAGTCTAAGAATAAAACTTTCGTACAGCCGGATCCTTTTTTTTTATTTTGAAGATTACGAAAATGACCGCCTGTAGAAAAGTTCGATTTTCGACAGAAAATCACTTCAATGATTTGTTATTTGTTATACAGAAAAAAAAAAGTTCGATTTTCGACAGAAAATCACTTCAATGATTTGTTATTAACAAATGGATAAACATATGAAAAAAAATCATCCGGCCGTACGATAGAAAGTATTTCAAGCCCCTGCTCTGTCCTAATTTGATGTGAATCCGATTGTATAAATTTTAACAACACGAATTACACCGTTTCCCAAAACAAAATTAAAAAAAAAACGCCCAAAAAAGGGTTTAGTCGCCAAAAAGGATAATTACGAACAAAAACTGATATATAAAAGTAGAATAATAATCTATCTATCCGTCCACCTATCTAGCTCTTGCTCAGTCGCTGTGTCTACATGGAAGTTGCGAGCGAAGCTTTTGCAACGGGAGTACCGGGTCTTGTTGTTAGCAAATCCAGCTCGGAATACATTGTGTATACGCACGAGTGAAGTTCTCGTGCTCTCTCGCATGTGTGCCTTCTCCATGTATCTCTCGCCCTTTCCCTGCTACTCCTTTATTTGCATGCCCTATTCTCTCTCTCTCTCTCTCTCTCTCTCTCTCTCTCTCTCTCTCTCTCTCTCTCTCTCTCTCTCTCTCTCTCTTTCTCACAATGACTCCCCAACCCCACCTTCCCTCTCTCTCTCTCTCTCTTTCTCTCTCTCTCTCTCGCCCTTTTCCTTCCTCCTTCCCTTTCCCATAGCTCACTCAATTCCTGCCTGTCAACCTGCCCTCTCCAGCCCCTTCGCCCCTCTCTCTCTCTCAATGTCTCTCTGGGAGTATATCCACGTCTGCGACTATTGTACGTCTACGAGCCCGGCTATATAGAGCATCCGATGTTCCCCCATACACGCACCAGCCACGAATCTGATACCCATCGAACGGATCTATATAACTGTCGTCAGCGATGAATCGATGTGTCATCGCGTCGCAAAACTTCAATGCTACCTTTGTTGTACACCTTAACGAAGCAATTTCATACACAGAAACCCAGATGCGTAAATCATAATCGTAATATTTCTTTGTATAAGAGACATTTGGATAGCATTGATTAATCGCTTCGTTATTCTTTAATTTTAAGCGGGCCATACAGACTAGGGTACACCTGACAATTATACCTGTTCAGATAAACCTGTTTGTTATGACCGAGCTGGATAGAGCACGTACACTTAGGGGTAAAGCTGTACACAATCTCAGTTGAAACAATGGCAGCGGGGGTACAGGACGACGACGCGTTAGGGGCCGTCCATATATTACGTCATCGATTTTTGTTTATTTTTTACCCCCCCCTTCTGAAATAATCCTAACGTCATAATCCAATAGATCCCCCTCTCTCCGAAAATGACGTAATTTCCTACTGAATTTATGGAGTGGTGTACTTGGACAATAAAAACCGAGAATTGTTATTTTTAAATTACTTATTTAATATTTTCTGTGGATCAAAGGCATGGGGAGGCATTCTATTTGCCCTTGCCAGGGCATCTGAAGCAAATCCGAGCTCTGAAAAAGCAACATTTATTCTATTTGCACGAAACCTCGTAGTTAGGGATTTTCGGGGTCACTGGATGCAAATCTGATTTCAAATTTCTAAAATCAAAATACGGAACCAATATACATATATATATATATCTATATATATATATACAGGGTGGACCATTTAACGTGACCACCCCAAATATCTCCGTTACGTTTAGAGTGACGAAAAAGATGTCGGAAGGTAATTTGATTGTTTTCAAAGGGCTGATACAGTGGTGAAATTTTTTTTTTGTCAAGGTCATAGTTTTCGTGTTCTCAATGTCATAAATAGTTTTTCAAATGGGAACATATTTTTTTTATTATGACGTTGTAGCTGATATTCAGCCGAATCCAACGACCTATGATGTCATGACCTTGAAAAGATTTTTCACCAAAATACACGTGTAAAAACGGGAAATCGTGATGGTATTGACAATAAGAATATCCGAATAATGTAATTGAATTTTTTGTGCAGAAAATTTATTATAACAAATGTTCGAAGTGATGGCCATTAACCTCGAAACATTTTTGAAGACGTCGCGACGTCTTCAAAATATCAACTATTCGAAGGTCCAGAGGTCCATTCATCCGACGCATCGGATGAATGATTCTCTTGACCTTCGAATAGTGTCTGGTGTGATAGCGGCGCAGGTTATCCAACGGATACAATAATGTCAATAGTCGGAGATGTTTCTGATGTTTGTAAATACTGGCGTTGTAACGTAGTAAAACTGTAGTAGAGTTTCAATAATACATGAATTCAGTTTCAATAATAAATGAATTATTTTAGATTATTTTACATCATTTAGTAGTTATAAACATATGAATTTAACACGCTCGCTTATGGAAAAACAGCTTTTGCAGACGTTAATGGTTGCAAAACGGATGGAAGTAAATCGCCGTACATACTGAAAATATTATATCATCAAGATTAAGGATCAAGCGATCGATTATGCGAAGTTTCAAATAATTTGACTGAGTCATTGTCGAGAAATTAATTAAAATAATAAGGAGTATTCCCTTTTTAAAAGATGAATTAATAGCAATCATTGGAAAACTCAATATATGTTGAGTTTTTGGGGAACTTATTGTTAATAATAAGATGATCTGAACGTATTAACGAAATTTAAAAATTGAGAAATTTTTTTCGTTAAACAGTTGAAACAGATGTACAGTCACTGACAAAACCTCAGTCAAGCACACATCAATGTCGTCGAATTTGACTTCAATTATTATTAAGAGTGGAAAATTAACATTTCTAAGTGTTAATTTATGATTGAATTAGCTATTTGTAAGGCTAAGCATGTGCGACATGATCTAGACTTATAAATCCACGATTCGTCTATTTTAGACTAACTTTTTGCCGACGGTCCATCCAGTAATACCTCAAGTAATGAGACTGATTTTGTTTCAATTCTTTTATTCGTGTAGAATTACAATTCAATATTTTCTCCCTCAAATTAACTTCCTTGAGGAGCCACACAGCGCTAAAGACGGTTCTTCCAATCCTCATAGCAGTGCTGAAACTCAGATATTGAAATTGCCTTCAGCTGGTCGGCTACAGCCGTTTGAATGTTTTCGAATGTCCCGAAATGACGTCCCTTGAGGTGATTTGTCAATCTCGAGAAGAGGAATAAAGTCACAAGGACTCAAGTCAGGCGAATAAGAAGGCTGAAGAGCCACAGGAATATCTGTACCGGCCATGGCATTTGCAAAAACTCGTTTATTAAAATTGCTGTGTGACAAGACGCATTGTCGTGATGCAACATCCAGTTGTTTTTGATGTTTGGTCTCACTCGCATGACCCTTTTTCGAAAAATTTTCAAGAACCTCTCGGTAAAAGTTTTGATTGACCGTTTGGCCTTGAGGCACAAAAAAGAACTTCATCGGTGTTTGAAGATGAAGGCCGTCCGCGGCGTGATCCCTCTTCAATCGACTATCTTCCTTCGGAAAATGTTACATTTATAGATCGATATACGAGGATAGGAAATAAAGGATACCAGCTGAATTCCAGCCTGAAAACAAAAACGAACGTACCAACTACAATTTTATATTGTTAGTAAGATGATAGTTGTACGATTTTTCATACTCGATATTGTAACATTTTATGAGTAGCTATTTCATTTCGCATTATCATAGAAATTCGATCCAAGCAGGCAACCACGTACAATCGTTAAGCCCCTTCGTTATCGCTGGATCAATACCGTGTATAATTATTCTGAAGAAAAAATGCACAACAATACGATACTGGAAAGTCAGCCGAGGCCGATAGAGGCGCATGGCCGATGTGCAGCCAGAGCTATCTCGTCAAGCAACTTTGACCTGGTCCAGTACTCGGATGGACGACCGCCTAGCGGCATACTAGTTTATATACCGATGACTACCCCGTGGAGATAGTTTCATCGAATTTCCGGTGGTGAACACGACTGAAACTCAGGAGGAAACCGCGCGAAGTTTTCCATTGGATATGACAGAAGTATCTCGCTCCATTGCCTGATAAGACATGATTTTATGTTTTCACTCTCATGACCAATTGCTTATCTTTGGAAAGACAAAGTTATTTACTTGGATTATTTTTTATTTTGTACCTCCCCTGCGATTAAAAAATAAATATGTACAAAAATTATTTGAATAAATTTGTTTTTTTTATACCACGTTTGCAATTGATTGTACTGCAAATATCATCGTTAAGGGGATGAATCTCATTTCCGGTTAGATAGGATAAAGTAAATGGGAAGGCATTTTTATTTTCGCTGTAAAAAGTTTAGATTCCGAACCGCAGCATCGATTTTCTTGTCGAAAAATTGGTCACGAGTTGCAAGAGAAACAGAACAGTGTGTACACACGAGCGATATTAGGTATGGAAGATACCGTCTGAATTCGTAGCCCCAAGGGACGGTTTGCCACGACGCGCACGCTTTTCAAATTCAATCGTTCCTCGTTCGGATCATCCATACTCCCACCCGGTGACAATAAAACGCTTTTCCCGGTGTGTTTCCATGGTGGCGAGACGCTGGAAAAAAAAAACGAATAATAAAACACGTATTGCAGAATAATGTAGAATAAACGTCTCGAACGTGTCACTGTGTAATATTTTCAGCACCCCAAATTCCCAAGTTCGTTTTTTCTTATTATGTATACATAAAAAAACAGTTCCGTGACTGAATGACTATTTGACAAGGCACAGCCTAAGCCGCTGAAAATAGAAACATGGAATTTGGAAGATACGTTCCTTAGAATATATCTTCCAAAAGATTTTTTGGAAAATCAACTCCTAAGGGGGTGAAATGGGGTGTAAAAGTTTCTATGGAAAATTGTATTCCTTGCTTGTATCGACTTGAAACTTGGTACAAATATTCATCAAAACGAATAATAAAACATTTTTTTAAGGATTTTTTTAAAACAACCCCTAATTAGGGGTGCAACGGGGTGTTGAAGTTTGTATGGGAAAATCGAATTGCCTGCTTTTAACCTCTTATCAGTGCATGACGCATATATGCGCAAAAATAAAATGTGCCCAACAGAGTGCTTGATGCATATATGAGGGATTCTCCGTCAATTCAGCCACTTTTTTTTCGACCATCTCAGATCTACCCCATAATTGTTTATATCAAAGTACTACTAAAAGGCATTCTATGTGAATTTTTTCAGATTTTTTAATTCAACATTTTAGAAAATGCCGTTTTTTTTCCAAATTAATATATCTCGGAAACTTGAAGTAACTGAAAAAAAATGCCTGTACATAAAAGTTGTAATTTCGTATTAGCTTTCGAGCGGCCGACTTGAAATAATTTTTACGTTCGGTAACGCTGATTTTTTACCAAAAAAGGGGGAAATTATTTTTTTATTCAAAAACGGCAAATTTATTTTCGCTGAAAAAATTACAGAGTCTTCCAGTATGTCTGACGATATCGCAAAAAAATCGCCAGAGTGGCACGGATCGAGGTTCTAGGGTAAAAAAAATGAAACCACACAAATTAATTTTTTTATACCGGAACCTCGATCCGTCCCACTCTGGCGATTTTTTTGCGATATTGGCAGACATACTGGAAGACTCTGTAATTTTTTCAGCCAAAAAAATGGCTGTTTTTTAATTAAAAAAATAATGTCTCCCTTTTTTGGTAAAAAATCAGCGTTACCGGAACGTAAAAATTATTTCAAATATTCCGCTCGAAAGCTAACACAAAACTACAACTTTTATGTGCAGACATTTTTTTTCAGTAACTTCAAATTTCCGAGATATGTTAACGTGGAAAAAACGGCTTTTTCTAAAATGTTAGATTAAACATCTGAAAAAATTCACATAGAATGCCTTTTAGTGGTACTTCGATATAACCAATTATGGGGCACATTTGAGATGGTCGAAAAAAAAGTGGCTGAAGTGACAGAGAATGCCTCACCTATCCATCCACCTCCCCGTGGTGAGGGTCGCGCAACAGTATGTATTTCTCATATCGAAACATAAGATACTTACTGGCTAAGAGATGGAAGGGTTCTTTCTAAACAACTGGACTTGCGGTTCCATAGTTGTTTCCATTATTCCTGATTTTACGTACTTTTAAAACCTTTTTTTCTCCTGTTCCTCGATCCGTGCGACTCTAGCGATTTTTCTGCGATATCTACACATTGCCTCAAGATTCTGCAAATTTTACAGTAAAAAAAAAACTGACCGTTTTTTCGTAAAAAAATTATCTACACTTTTTTTTGTGAAAAATCGACGTTCTCGTGTCGGTAAAAATTTGAAAAATTTGCATTGAAAACCTGATATGAAATGATAACTTTTATGAGGAGGTTGAGGTTTCGAGATATCGGCACTTAAAGAAAATCCAGCATTTTCTAAAATACTGGATTTCAAAATCTCAAAAAATTCACAAAGAGTGCTTTCAAGTGGTACTAAAATTTGGCCAATTATGGGACAAATCTGAGAGGGTCGAAAAAAAAGTGGCTGAGCAACATTTTAGAAAAAGCCGTTTTTTCCACATTAACATATCTCGGAAACTTGAAGTTACTGAAAAAAAATGTCTGCAGATAAAAGTTGTAGTTTCGTGTTAGCTTTCGAGCGGAATATTTGAAATAATTTTTACGTTCGGGTAACGCTGATTTTTTACCAAAAAAGGGGGAAATTATTTTTTTATTAAAAAAACAGCCATTTTTTTTGGCTGAAAAAATTACAGAGTCTTCCAGTATGTCTGACAATATCGCAAAAAAATCGCCAGAGTGGCACGGATCGAGGTTCCGGTATAAAAAAATTAATTTGTGTGGTTTCATTTTTTTTACCCTAGAACCTCGATCCGTGCCACTCTGGCGATTTTTTTGCGATATCATTCAGACATACTGGAAGATTCTGTAATTTGTTCAGCCAAAAAAATGGCCGTTTTTGAATAAAAAAATAATTTCCCCCTTTTTTGGTAAAAAATCAGCGTTACCGAACGTAAAAATTATTTCAAGTCGTCCGCTCGGAAGCTAACACAAAACTACAACTTTTATGTACAGACATTTTTTTTCAGTTACTTCAAGTTTCCGAGATATATTCATTTGGAAAAAAAAATGGCATTTTCTAAAATGTTGAATTTAAAAAACTGAAAAAATTCACATAGAATGCCTTTTAGTAGTCTTTGATATAACCAATTATGGGGCAGATCTGAGATGGTTGAAAAAAAAGTGGCTGAATTGACGGAGAATCCCTCATATGCGTCATGAAGAAAAAACCGATGAAAACTGCTTGCTAATATAGCGATTTGAATAAAATTTGGTTTCCCTTAGTTTTTAGGATCGTTGAATCCAAATATGATGTCAGATTTTGAAAATATAAAATAGCGGATCTAATACGATGTTCCGAAAAAGCAAAATTTATTATATTTGCACGAAACGTCATATTGAGAGGTTTTCGGGATCACTGGATGCGAATCTGATGTCAGATTTTCAAAATCAAAATAGGGAACCGATATGCTGGATCCAGTGTTGGGCAAAATTTAATGGCTAGGGTAACTAAATCACGACTATAACAATTAACAATTAATTAATTGTAATTCTTAAAACTCACGACTAACAATTAATCAATTGTTAATCGTGACTTTCCGCAATTAGAAACTAATCAATTTTCAATAATTTTGGTGTATTTGATTAAAAACTAACAATTAAAACTGATTATTGTATAAGACACTGCTCAAGCCTACAAAACCCAAACAAACACGTCGTATCTGATATCGGTAAAGTTAAATAGGTTAATTGTTAGTTTTAATTGTTTCTTAGGACAATTAAAAAAGTTAATTGCAATTGTTTAATTGCGAGTTGCAATTAACATAGATTAATCCGAATAAATTAATTACAATATGCCATTGATAGTTAATTGCAATTACTTTTCTAGTCAATGAATGAAATGGTTGAAAATTTTATTGATTAACGCCCAACACTGGCCGGATCTTATCAGCAAGATTTTGAAAATTCAAAATGGTGGTCCAGAATGCTAAATGTTATTCTGTTTGGACGAAATCTTGTATCGAGGGGTTTTTGGGGTCACTGAATCCAAATCTGTTGTCAGATTTTGAAAATATAAAATAACGGATCTAATATGATGCTCCGAAAAAGCAGAAGTTATTCATTAAAAATGAACGAGATAATACTATAGTCACTTTTTTCAGGTTTAATTCGAAAAGTATTGGTGGTAGAGAAAAAACTGTAATGACGAAAGTTGTAGAGCACTCGATTTCCTACAAGTTTAGTCATTACCATTTTTACTTAAAAATTGTAAATCGCCGAGTTATTCAACAAAAACAATTTCCCATTAAATTTAAGACGACGATATTAGCTGAGCGTAAGCCCAGCCCAGAATGAAACTTACACATGTTGTTTTACACTAATAAAATAAAATTCAGTGTAAATTTCAGCGGGATCAACCTAGTCATTGGGGTTAAAAAATTTAAAAATGAAAGATTTTTCTTTTTTTTAGTGTTTTAGTACTTGGAAAATTTTGAATTTTTTTTTCAAAATAGTTTATAGAAAAACGCATCTTTTTTTGTAGAGGACATTTTTTCGTACGACGAGAAGATCACTACGATACGATCTATCGAAATTTTATCACGTGTAAAATCTTATCTCCGAGTTAGCCGAGTTAGCGAGTCGATAAAAATCTGAAAAAAATGCCACGTACTCAAAATATATGATACAAAAACATCACCAATTTTGAAAAAGATTGAAGAAGGTCAGGCTTTTAGGCCGTTCGAAAACACTTGGAATACCTCATATGGATGTATAGACGAGTAACGATTTTCGAAAATACGTGGGTAACCACCTAGCGGTGCACGAGAAAAGCTGAGACCATAAACACGTGCACACGTGAATTTTATAAAAAATGGCGACTGTCGGTAAAATAAAAGCTCTTGATTCGATATGAAACCGCGAATCGCGGCAATCAGGCTATATTTGAAAAAAAATCACAGCCACATCGAACTCGCTCTTTTTACTTTCATAGTGTCACATGAAATTAAGGTCATGAGCCTGAAAACCTTGAGTGTCAGATTATATTCAAATAAAATAACATTTTGCCTTTCAGTGCGCCATATCGGAACTGCTATTTCGAAATTAAAAAATCTGACCTCAAGTTTAGGTTCAGCGACCCCAAAAACCCCCGAGTGTCAGGTTTCATTTCAATAAAATAACATTTCGCGTTTTTGGTCCGCCATCTTGAATTTTCAAAATTCAGTATCACATTTGGATTCAGCGGCCCAAAAAATCCCCGAGTACCAACGTCCACTTAGATGAAACAAATTTTTGCATTTTTGCTCCACCATATTGGATCCGCCATTTTGAATATCCAAAATTCGATATCAAATTTATACTCGGCGACCCTAAAAACATAAGTACACAAATTTATGTGTATTTATTTAAAAAAAAAAAAATCAATCACATTTGTGGCACAAAAAGTTATTTTTCGCGCCACAAGTAAGGGAGTAAGGAGGTTGAGGCGTTAACCGCAATCGAAAAAAAAAGATATGTTCTCGTCCAGATTACACTGAATCTGTACGAGTTTTTTGCATTTTTTTCACCAGATAACACCAGAGCTAAAAAATGGTTTATTATGTAATTTTACGTGAGGTTAGATAGGCAAGGCGTTCACGCTACGAGTGAGGTAATTTTTTTGTCTATTTAGCACACCAATGAAAAACCAATTCTAATAACGGATTAACGTAAACTAAACCTTTGTAAAACGTTTAGAAAAAATAAAAACCCATCGTGCCCATGGAAAGCCATATATATTCAATATTGAACCAACAAGGGTTGATAAAAGATTACGAATCTTTGAAATCTTTGAATCTTTTAAATATTTTTAATCGTTTTAATCTAATAAAAGATTACGACTCTTTCATAATAATCATCAATAATTTTATAAGTTTTCAAGTTGGTAGTAATGCAACAGTTTTTTTCACGTAGTCAAAGTATAAAAATGCACAATTTTTTTCATGAATTATATATTTTATTTTAAGAAAACTTAGGATCTACAGAATAAATCTATAGGTCGCATGCATTTTTTTGAGGTTTATTGCAAAAAAAAAACTCATAAATCGTCATTTGGCTCAACTGAACCACTCCAACCTCCTTACCTCAATGAAATTCGGAAGCGTATCAAATGCCCAAAACTTGAAGGTACTTGCCGAAGACCATAAATCATAAAATGTTGTCTACAGAACTATATTGCGAAGCCATATAGTTCTATAGGCAACAATGACATTGTATGATACTGAAGTTGATAGTTGGCACTTTTATGCTAGTATTTCATTAATTACCAACCCTTAAGGCCTTAGGCCACTCTAGAGGCCAAAAAAAGAGCATATTTTGTGATTTTGTTTTCAGCGAAACCATAAAATAAATCGAAATTGTAAAATAGGGCTTTTCTTATACACGTAATTGACTATACGAAATTATTTTTTCACAGCGATACATGTCAAAATGGCGACTGTGCAGCATTTTTCCGATGACGCCTTTATTTCTGGAAGGTCAACGGCCGGACCAAACAGCTCCTGTAATTTTTGAGTTATGATGAGACACTAAAGTTTTTTCGATTATATATAAGAATAGTTATAGGAAGTACGTAGGATTTTTTTGATATATTGTTTTTTGTCAAAATGTAGCATTTCTAAAACAAAAAGTATAAAATGCCATGAGAAAAACGTCAGAAAATTATTTATAAAAAAGGAACTATGCAATATAATTTTAAAAAATCCTACGTAGTGCCTCAGAAAATGTTATTCTAAATATACAGTTAAAATTTCAAGTGAATCCGTTGAAATTTTTTTGAGTTTTGAGTCCGGTCGACTTGAAAAATGTAGTTTTGAGATAAACGCGTTTAAAGTAAGTAGAAAGCACGACATGAATCAAGAAGGGTTGCGCTAGAATTCGAAAATCGAGTACTTAGAGATTTTCAAGGTATATTTTCAACAAAAAAAAATCGATTTTTGGAAAATCCTAGAGTGGGCTAAGGCATTAATTATCTCAGTCAGTCAGTCTACCATCGTGCCTGAGAATCATGACACTCCTTTCTTTCTTTTTTCTCTCTTTGTTTGCCTCCTCTCTGGATCAAATCCTAAAGTCCACGCTCACGAAGTCGCGGGTAAAACTAGTTTAATTATATTGAGATTCTCGTTCATATTTATATTATGATTGCCACTTGAGGTCGTCAAGTTCCTTGAATATTCCTACAGAGTGTTGCCCACGAGCACTCGTTTTTTAATAAATTAAGGGATCTACGTAAACTTGAAATTTCAAAATTACGATTTTTTTCGCTATCCCGAACCGCAGCAATTTACCCTTTTTTTTCGTTTGCGTTTTTCTCGAAACTGTGTTTTGTGATACGGTGTAAGTCGTGTCCGAAAATTTATTCGACCGATTTACATCAAATTTGGACAGAGCATAGTTTATAACATTTTCTATCTCATGACCGGATGATTTTCTCATATATTTATCCATTTGTTGATAACAAATAATTAAAGTTGTTCTTTCGTCGAAAAACGCATTTTTTTTCTACAGCTTGCCATTTCCGTAATTTTTCAAATTTCAAATAAGTATTCAGTCATACGAAAGTTTTCCTATTGTACTAAAAGTACATTTTTTTATCTAGCCGGAATTACCTCGTTTTTCTCGGACGAAGCCAGCCAGCTCCTATCGAATGTGAATTAAGGAAATTAACCTTTAAATACAGAAATGATAAAGCTAAACTAAATCATCATATTCTCAATACAGTTGTATTGAGATCGACGGTCGAGAATCTTCTCCGACATTATAGAACATCCTGGAAACATTCTAGAACATTCTAGAATCTTCTAGAACAGCCTAGAACCTCCTAGAACCTTGTAGAACCTTCCAGAATATTCTAGAACATTCTAGACCCTTCTAGAATATTCTAGAACATTCTAGACCCTTCTAGAATATTCTAGAACATTCTAGAACATTCTAAAACATTCTAGAACCTTCTAGAACCTTCTAAAACATCCTAGAACCTTCTAGAACCTTCTAAAACATTCTAGAACCTTCTAGAACATTCTAGAATATTCTCGAACCTTCTGAAAGATTCTATAAGATTCTGGAACATTCTCAAACCTCCTGGAAGATTCTGTAACATTCTGGAACATTATACAACATTCTAGAACATTCTGGAACATTAAAAAAACATTCTCGAACATTCTGAAACATTATACAACATTCTCGTACATTCTAGAACATTCTCGAACATTATACAACATTCTCGAACATTATACAACATTCTCGAACATTCTAGCACACTATCGATCATTCTAGAACATTCTGGAACATTATACAACATCCTCGAACATTCTAGCACACTATCGAACATTCTAGAACATTCTCGAACATGATACAACATTCCCGAACATTCTAGAACATACTAAAACATTCTGGAACCTTCTAGAACATTCAGGAACATTCTGCCCAGTCTCGGCCACTTCGGCACGCGACTCCCCGCTAAGCAGCTGGGAGTCGGTGAAGCCGCCGACTTCCCATGAGAAGTCCATTGGTGCGATGCCCTATTTCGATATCCATATCTCCGGACCCAACCCCTGCAGTTCCAAACCGAAACCTTCTTCATGGATGGGAGATGGAAGGCTACCATACTATAATAACCCCATCGGGCTGCGGGGGTGGGTTGCACAGTTATAGCGAGACGTACGGACAAACCACGCTTACATTTATTACATATATTGATTCCAGATCACCCTAGTTGCCAGAACCACCTGAACCAATTCATCATGCAGCAACGACGGCGCATTGTTTCAATAATAATAAATTCAATGTTAATCAATAGTTCTCAATTTAAAGAAAAACCTCGAACTTGGCAAGACTATGTATCAATTGTGTGTAAAATTCCGACCTCGTTATCCCAATTCTCTCGTTAGAAAAAAATATTTAAAAACGAGCTCTTCTTTGGATGCCAAGCTTATTCAGATCCGTTAATATATCGCATTCGCACGAGTTCGACTGCGCGTCCACTACTTCCGGTGTGTTAATTTTATCATTTATATTATATATTATCTCTACCGAGCATTACGTTTGACGGGTATACCAATAGCGCGCATTAGTGCACATTGGATCGTAATTATTCACGAGCCAAATCGAACCACACGCAGCATTTCATTTGTTCACAAGGAATAATATATGGGTACGCAATGCATATCCATTGCACTATCGCTATTATATGAAATTCTTTCCCCTCTCCCTCTCGCCCTCTTCCACGTTATCGGATAGTCAAGGCATATTCGAGCGTTCCAAATATGTCTGCACGATGAATAGATATTTCGATTTCTGTCGATATATGTATTCATATATAAAGGGTGCCTCAAAATGACCTGACATTTTAATTTATTAATAAAACGTATTATTTATTTGATAAGTACGAATATTTTTATTCTAATATAAGGTACAAACATGGAGGTTATGTGTGAAATACAATACCCAATAGATGGCCGCCTCGTCCGTGTTTGCAAACGTTCACTCTTTTGACGAAATGTTCAATAACATTTTGACATAATTGCGGACTAATTTCATTAATGGTGCGTCCAATTGCGTCCTCGAGCTCCGGAATAGTCTGTGGATGGAGCATACACTTTTCCTTTAAAAAAAACCCCAAAGAAAGAAGTCTAATGGCGTCAAATCGCTCGGTCTTGGTGGCCAATTCACATCGCTGCGGTGCGAGATAACACGACCATGAAAGTTCGTCTGCAATAACTGCATTGTTTCTTGTTGAAATAATATATCTTCCAAGTCCATGTCGTTCAATCACTCACCTCAAATTTTCTGATTAAATTCACCACAATGTTGCGAGATGGTGCGTTATGATGACCAAAAGACGTGCGGACTTTTCGAACCGTCTCTGCAAAATTTTCACCATTTTTATAAATTCTCCATGACTAAACCTCAAGACTTTCTGATGCCAGTTGTCAAAGATTAGTACTCTATGTTCGACATAAAAAAATGGCGCGCAATTTAAAATGTCAGCTCATTTTGCAACACCCTTTATGACTATACATTTGGATTGACTTCGGATATATCGAATATGTTGGTCGATATGTCGTTCCCTCGCGACGCGACCTCAAACACGATATTGAAGTCTTGCACACGATTATTTCCATCTCGGAGCGGACTTTAACGTAGCCACCATTTTTTTTTTCTATAATTGACGTTTGCTCGGGTCGGTACTCACTCCGGTCGTGCTAACGACAACCGTATTCATTTTTTGGACATTGCATTGACATATATACAGTGGGTAAAAAAAGTATTTGCACACCTCGTGTTTTTCAAATTATCCTGCGAAAAAAATAAAATACTTTAGCATTTTTTTTAAGAAAAAAAAACATTTGAAAAGAAAATCGAAAAAAGAAATAACGCTAATTCACTTAACCGAAAATCATAATGCTCGGCTCAATTAGATCAATTGTTATCGGTAACATTTGATGTTGCTCAACATTTAATGATTCTGTAAGTTCTTCTTGCGTTTGACTCGGGTCTTCGTCAAGTAAAGCTTCCATTTCCTTATTTTCAAACTTTTATGGCTGGCCTTCCTTATCTTCTTGGTCAAAATCACCTTTTTTTATAGCGTTGAAACCAGTACTCACATATTGAAATCGATGGAGCATTATCACCATAAGCTTCCGACAGCACTCGTTGACTTTCAGCAGCGTTTTTCTTCAAATGGAAACAAAAAAACAAAGTTTCCTGCAAATTCCCCTTTGTGGACACAAAATTCGACATATGCAATGCTCAAAAAAGTTAAGACTTTTTGTTCGAAGTGCTACAGCGGTAAGCACTGTGGACGTGTTGGGTCACGTTGGTGACAGAGGAAGGATGCCGTAAGTGAAGACGAGCGAAATTACTTTCCTGATCCTTTATTTCCTTCTACATACTAAGTCGGCGCTTCGTGATGGTTTTCCGAACGAGAGACGGTTCGTTTCGGTTTGACGCCAAGGAAACAGCAATAGCGGAGTATAAGAGTATGCTGGCGAAGTGTACGAGTGCTGGTCTGGTGTAGGTGGAGTTCACTTCTGTGCTGTTGTCGGAGACGTGATGAAAGCTGCTAGTGAAAAAGCGATGCGTGCAGTCTTTGCTGCTCTGCTTAGGTGGAGTTCTCTGCTGCGCTGGTGCTGGAGACGAACTCTGCTTACTGATGAAAGCTGCTAGTGGAGCCGCGCAGCGTGCGGTATCTGCTGCTCTGCTGTAGGTGGAGTTCTCTGCTGCAGTGATGTTGGAGACGAACTCTGCTTGCTGAGGAGAGCTGCTAGTGGAGCCGCGAAGCGTGCGGTCTTTACTGCTCTGCTGTAGGTGAAGATCTCTGCTGCACTGGTGTTGGAGATGAACTCTGCCTGCTGACGAGAGCTGCTAGTAGAGCCGCGAAGCGTACGGTCTCTGCTGCTCTGCTTAGGTAGAGTTTTCTGCTGCGCTGGTGCTGCAGACGAACTCTGCTAGTAGAGCCGCGCAGCGTGCAGTCTCTGCTGCTCTGCAACATGTCAAATTTTGTGCCAAAAAAAGAGTATTTGAGGGGAATTTTACTGCACTATTTTATTCAACAAAAATCTGCTGCTGAAGCATACAGAATTCTTGTTGAGACTTACGGCGACCATGCTCTGTCGAAAATAACATGCAGAGATTGCTTTAGACGCTTTAAAAATAATGTTTTTGATGTTGACGATAAAGAACGCTCTGGTGCACCAAAAAAGTTTGAAGACGAAAAATTGGAGACATTACTTCATAAATACTCATGTCAGACGCTAGCTGAACTTGCAGAATCATTAGTAGTTAATCACACAGCATGTTTCGACACGTTTGAAAGCATTAGGAATTATTAAGGCCCCAAACCACGGTAAAAAAATTTTTTTTGTCATTTTTTTCATTTTCTGAAAGATACATTTGTTAAGAATGCTCTCACCAATTTTTTTAAAGAAATTTGTAAAATTGGCGGAGATACGGCATTTTATGTGAAACCGTTCGAATCGCGCGACCGCGCCGAGCGGCAGATGTGTGGCAATAAAACCGATATACGTGGACCTTAGTAAAGACGAGCTTCTTCAACGATGTTTAGGGGCTTTACACTAGAATAACAACGAGGGTTTGAACTCTGTTATATGGAAATTTGGGCCAAAGACATCGTGGAGCGGCAGACCCACAGTTGAAACTGCCGCTAATATTGCTTCAATACTTTTTAACAATGGTCATATTGGCCTCATAAAAGTATTGGAGATATTAAACATAAAAATTGGTGAAACACTCTACCAATATTGTCAAAACATCGACGAGAAGCGAATATGCGAAGCCGAGCACGAAGCCAAAAAAAGCACGCATGAGGGTCGTCTGCGTGCAAAACCTGAAAAAAATGATGAGTCTCTGGATGCTGAGGAGCTGTTTTATGGTCCAGGAATAGCTGACTAACGGTGAGAATAAAAAAAAAAGAGACAAATAAAAAATTTAGTTTGTATGTTGAATTATCCTTCAGCAAAACTTTGAACGCGTTTTTCTCGAAACTACGTTTTTCAACCTGGTTGACAACATATTAAAAAAACTATTCATCCGATTTGCATGCTCCAAATCTTAAACTGTTCGAAAATCCAGTCTCTATGGCACCGTGTAAGGATTTTTTTATAAAGGGCCCCCTTCTATTTTTCTTTCTGTGAACGATGAAAATTTTCCATGAAAATCGGAAATAAAATTCGCTGGTCCGCCATTTTTTTTTTTAAATATCGAAATTCCCCTACGTGTTGCTGTAAACCTATATGTCTAGTTTCTAAATATATTTTTATTTTATTTTTCAGATGAACCGTATGGCTTAATCGCTGTCAACCGCCGAGGAGCAATTTCGTCGGAGTATCTCTCTTGGAAGCGGCGTACACCGCAAAGTATACTTTAGATTCGAGTACAAAAATTTGTGTACAGTCTTCTATATGTATATATTGACTATGAGTATTAATAAAAAAAATTCCATTCATCGTTTACTTGAAAATAATTACGACAAATACACCCTCGTACCGCGCACGAACCATGGTGTGGGGCCTTAAAAAGCAAGGACATTGGGTGTCTTACGAGTTGAAACCGAACGACGTGGAACGGCGTCTTTTCACGTGTGAACAGCTGCTTCAACGGCAGAAAAGGAAAGGTTTTTTGCATCGTATCGTGACTGGCGATGAAAAATGGATACACTAACTGGCGATGAAAAATTGAAACACTACGATAACCCTAAGCATAGAAGATCGTGGGGTAAGCCCGGCCATGCATCAACATCGTCGGCAAAGCCGAATATCCATGGTTTCAAACTTCTGCTCTGCATTTGGTGGGATCAGCTGGGTGTAGTTTATTATGGCCTACTCAAACCGAATGAAACAATCACGGAGGATAGTTTCATTCGGTTTGACTACAATGGATGCGTTTGAGCCGAGCATTGAAGGACAAACGGCCGTATCATCACGCTATCGACTACAATTGATGCGTTTGAGCCGAACATTGAAGTAAAAACGGCCGCTATACGAGGAGAAACACGACAAACTGATTTTACAGCATGCCAACGCAAAACCGTTGAAAACCATATGTTGCAAAACCGGTGAAAACCTATTTGGAAACGTTTCAATGGGAATTCCTTCCCCACCCGCCGTATTCACTAGCCATTGCACCATTCGATTATCATTTGTTCCGATCGATGGCACATGGCCTGGCTGAGCAGCACTTCCATTCTTACGAAGATACCAAAAAATGGCTCGATTCTTGAATAGCCTCAAAATACGTGTCGTTTTTCCGACGTGGAATTAAAATGCTGTCAAAAAGATGGGAAAAAGTTGTGGCTCGCGATGAACAATACTTTCAGTGATAAGTTTTTTACTAATTTTTAAAAATAAATCATTAATTTTCACAACAAAAAACAGCGAGAACTTATTCAACATCCCGAAAGTTACGCTATCGCTTGAAAATCCCTTAAAATTAATGCTCACATCTAATACGTAAACACTTGTGGAATTAAAAAATTAAATGCATGCATTTCATTTATTACATCGGCAAAAAGAATGTTAATGTCTTTATTATCTGGCTCCCTTAAGATCGCAAATCTCCTGTAGAAAGCAGTTTTTCGTGGAATTTCATTTCCACGACTTATTTAGCCGTGTCGTTTTGAATGGGACACTCTGTAGAATGTACATGTCGGATATACATACATAGCAGGCAGGTAGATTGTGCAGAGCAGAGAACACGCAGAAGCAAGTAAGTTTGAGATGACGGAGTGAGGTCAGAGGATAACACGGGTCTCGACCGACAGGGGTTGGTGGCCATCTCCCTTTGACACGAATACGTTTATGCGATCGCTTGGCCTCTCAGTTTTCTAACCCCGTCCTCGCCCTTGCAGGCTTCTCTGGCGTTCTCCGCCTCAACCACACACACCTTTTCAGCACATTCTCTCGTGAATATTATTTCGCGCATGATTTGCCTGCATAAGCTCCGTGATTTGAAGCATGGAGAAATTGCTGGAGGCGAACTCGAGGCGCCTCGGGAGAAGAATTATTAATGTTGAAATGCATTGCACACTGAGAGAAAAGTGTATGGTATTAAAAAAAAAACGCGCATGATAAAAAAGGGTATAGTCAAATTCCCTATAGTTTATTGGCACCCCAATCATAATATAGTTATCACAACTATAAGCGAAAAGTATATTTAAACATGCGACTTTGGTGTTGTGTTTGACTATCTTGTGTTCTCGAAATTACTATAAACTATTGTAGAAGGCTTTACAATATGGATATGGCTTATTCAGCGCTATCACAAAATCGGCACAAAAATACTAGCATCGTATACCATACGTTAAGTTTTGTTCCGATTAAACTTCTACTATCATATTTATAGTATTAGTATTTGTTGTGATAACTCTGAATTCACCATATCGATATTATAGAGCCTTCCACAATAGTTAAGGCCGTCTTCTAGTCTAGAATTTTGAAAAAATCGATTTTTTTTTGCATATTTTTCATGTTTAGTATTTCAAGAATATACCCTCCAAAGGAAATTTGGAAATTCCAAATATTAACGGAGTTACAGCTGTAATTAGTGAGGTGGAAACTTAACCGGCGCTGCCGGACCGAATCGAACAATAGACGGTTCCGTCTGCTCGACTAACTTCTCATCATCAAAAAACATCAAAAGACTTCGATTTTGAAGAAGAAGGAGTATTTTATGGACCAGGAATCACCGATTAACGAAATGTAAGTATATGTACCATTATATGACTTAGACTGCCTGAAACTGTACTCGAATCTTTAAACGCGTTTTTCTCGAAACTACTTTTTTCGAGACGGTTGACATGATATCTCAAGTCGTAATGAACCGATTTACTTGACATTTTTTGTGGACCTTCTCTATACACCCCTCTATCGCCCCTACCAGATTTATCGCGAAATTTTGTTACTAATTATTTTAAAAAAATCAACAATCGTGAAAAAAAACGGCAAAAAATGACCTTTTTTTTAAACAGCCGCCATTTTGCGATTTTTTTTTTGCCTGAGGTAGGGGCTATAATGACATCCTTACTAATTAAGAATCTATTTTTTTTTTCAGATGACCAGGAGGGTTGGAATCATGTCAACCAGGAGAGGCCGTTTTTTTTCCACCCCCACTTTACCAGCCTGCATCTACCAGAATTATGGATTTTTTTTCGCCAATTTTTTTATACAATGTCAAAGGATGAATAAATATGTGGTACAAAGATAGATACGGAAATTTTTTTGTTTTTTTTTTAATCGCATGTTGAAAAATCCCCAAATTTTGGCCCTCTAGACTAGAAGACGGCCTTAATAGTTATTTCAAGGATACTAGGTAGTCAAGCACACCACCAAAATGGCATGTGTAGATATATGCTTATAGTTATGTTAACCATTTTATGATATACGCTAATAGCTGTGTTAACCATATTATGATTGTAGTGTCAATGAACCATAGGTAATTTAACTATACCCTCTGGTACCATGGGCGTTTTTTTTTATAAATACCATGCACTTTTATCTCAGTGCAAGTTTTTACTGTTTATATGGTTAACATTTGTTGGGTATAATTTGTTACAAGATCTTACGAAAAGTGACGATACGAAAAACATTATGGTTATCTTTACTTATAGCGAAGACGTAAATCATTTGCAGTTCGTGTCATTAAAGTGGAGCGTGCATGAGCACGCCACGATCTGATATATATAATATATATATTCGGTGTATGACTTAGTTTTTACAGATTTTTTCTTCGAGCTTAAAATTATATTTAAAATAGAAATATTTTCGCGGTCTTTTGTGGTTTTGAAAGGATCGGACACAAGGTTTCACAACACCGAACGACAAGTCTACGTGAGTTACATAACTTCTCAGAATAGCAGAGTTTACGATGGCAAATGATAAACAGCACGTTCGGCACTGCATTTTATACGAATTCCAACAAGGAAAAAATGCTTCTAAAACACGGGAATCGATTTGTAGTGTTCTTGGCGCCGACGTTGTGTCTTATGAAACGTGTAATTATTGGTACAAACGTTTTAGAAGTGGTGATTTCGATCTTAGTGACCAGCCGCGCCCTGGACAGGATATGAAGGGTGTGCTTTATTACGAACTCCTGGAAACTGGTCAGACGGTGACTGCGGAACGCAACAGCCGACAATTGAAGAAACTGAGCGAAGAATTTGATCACAAAAAGGCTATTTACTGGGCGAGGAAACAGGTAAGTCATACTGCTGCATGACAACGCTCGACCTCACGTTGCTCGCGCGACTGAGAAGACCCTCTTGAATTTGGGATGGGAAGTTCTCCCGCACGCGGCATATTCACCAAACTTGGCCCCATCCGACTACCATTTGTTCCGGTCAATGCAGCACGCCTTAGTGGATGAACAGTTCAAAACGCTGGACGATGTGCATAAATTCGTCGATGACTTTATCGCCTCGAAGCCTGCAAGTTGCTTTCGCGATGGCATTCGTATGTTACCTGAGAGATGGCGCAAGGCCATAGAAAACGATAAACAAGCTTTCTAAGATTAAGTTCGTTGTTCTCTATTTTTTTACATTAAATAAATTTGCTGCAAAATCTGTAAAAATTAAGTCTGTAAAAGAAATCTATTATTTTTGCATGAAATTAAAGGCTTTATTTAGCATATTTAGAATGATCCGATTTAGATCTAATATCCACCGTTTTGATCGATAACTTGTTGCCACTTTGAAGGTAATTTCATTATGCCTTTCTCATAGGAACCCTCGTCCCTATTGGCAAAAAACTGGGACAGTCGATTTTCACAAGCTTCTCTTGAGGCGAATTTTTCACCAGCAAAATCTTTCGCCATAGACAGGAACAGGTGATAATCACTTGGTGCCAGATCTGGACTATAAGGTGGATGCATAAGAACCTTCCAACCAAGCTCCCGGAGCTTCTGGCGAGTCACTATCGATGTGTGTGGCCTGGCGTTGTCCTGATGGAACACAATTCCTCTCCTATTGGCCAAAACTGGCCGCTTCTGGGCGGTTGCTTCCTTCAGACGGTCCAATTGTTGAAAGTACAGGTCCGAATTAAGAGTTTGGCCGTAGGGGAGCAGCTCATAGTAGATGATTCCCTCCCAATCCCACCAAACACACAGTAACATCTTCCTGACCGTCAATCCTGGCTTGGCCACCGTTTGCGCCGGCTCACCGCGATTCGACCACGACCGTTTTCACTTGACGTTGTCGTAAGTGACCCACTTTTCATCACCGGTCACCATCCGCTTCAGAAATGGGTCGATTTTGTTGCGATTCAGCAGCGATTCGCAGATGGAAATTCGGTCCATGAGGTTTTTTTGCGTTAACTCGTGTGGCACCCATACATCGAGCTTCTTTTTGTATCCAGCATTATTCAAGTGGTTCCAAACGGTTTTTTGTGCAATGTTTGGCTCCTGGGTAATCGAAACAGTGCTTACATGACGGTCGGACTCGACGATTTCCATTATTTTATCGACATTTTCGACAATTGGCCTTCCAGAGCGTGGTGCATCTTTGACATCAAAATTACCGGAACGGAATTGACGAAACCAAAATCGCGTGTGATTGGCTGTTCCAGTATCAGGACCATAAACACTATTCACATTTTCAGCCGCCTGGCTTGCGTTTTCGCCTTTATCGAAGAAAAACTGTAAAATGTGGCGTATTTTCACTTTGTTGGTGGCCATCTTTGACGCGCGCTCAAAAAATATTGAGTCAAGCAATCACAAAACTGTCTGAAATGTTTATTTTAGTACGAAATCTTATCTTTCTAACGCCATCTAGCGTAATCCGATCGCACTTATACAACGCGAGATACAGATTACTAAAGCCATCTATTGCAAAAATAATGGATTTCTTTTTACTACACCTAATATATATATTGTCACGTGGCGAAATCGTAACGTTACAAAGTATAAAGAGACTATCCGAGAAGAATATGGTAAGCGAGCTGGCGTAGCTCAGTGGTCAGAGCAGTCGACCGGAAATCGAAAGGTCCCGGGTTCGAATCCCGGCCCAGAAGCGCCCCCCCCGCATTTTTTCGGATAGTTCTCTGGAGTTTTTTCCGGGGTTACAAATGGCGCCCAACAGCGGCCACGGCAATCATGGATTGCCGTGATAAAAAAAGAATCCACTCCCTGAGGTTTTCCAGCGTAGGCCGAGGTAGCCTCGCCGGGATGTGAGTATAATAAAATCGCTTTGGGTGTAGTTTGGGCCGAACTTTGAGGAAAACAAAAATTGGGCATAGTTCGGCCCACACTTTAGAGTATAGCGAATATCCGAGAAGAGTATGGTAAGCGGGCTGGCGTAGCTTAGTGGTCAGAGCAGTCGACCGGAAATCGAAAGGTCCCGGGTTCGAATCCTGGCCCAGAAGCGCCCCGCATTTTTTTCGCATAGTTCTCTGGAGTTTTTTTCGGGGTTACAATATATATACGCGCATTAATTTCTCATTTTTCAACATTTGAACTTTCGAAAACTATGTGTACAAAATTTCACCTATATCGGAGGTAATAGCTATTCAGAATTACAGCGGGAATTACTTTTTTCTGTTATGCCAAATCTACGATTAGGAAAAAATAGGCATCGGATAGCATAGTGGCAGCGAGCGTAGTATAGGCAGAAGATAGTATGATAGGTTGTAAGTTCGATTTCAAGTGTAGGTGAAATATTTTCTTATAAAGAAATCATTTCAGGAGGTTAGAGAATAGCGAATTATGATAAAAATCATTAGGGTAGTATTCTTAATTAAGTATTTTTTAAATTTATTTTGGATTGACGAAATTTTCTATACATTTTGTAGACGTACCATATAATATGGTAAAAATCCCTATACACATCGTTGCATATCACAATCAACATTTTTATCAATGTACATATATTTTAGTCCTGTTGATTATTAGGCTGTTAGGGGAGTTATTTTTCGACAGTGTAAGGAAATATCCATTTATGCAAACCTACCGTACTATATGGCATTGAACAATCAACATATGCTTGTAGGATTGTTGGTTGCGGTTAACATATGTGCATAATTTACACGACTGCTAAAATATCAATAAGCAGTACTATATTTTAGGCAGTAACGATGACTATAAAGTCTTATTGTACCCTCAGGGTAATATAAAATATGGTTAAAATATAGTTGAAGCTACCATACATTTTTCTCAGTGCAGGGCAATTCTGACTTACAATTAGCGAAACATTTGAATTTTTTTTTCCCACAAGGCATCACTTTTTTGGGATTTTTCGATTGAGTTGACTTTCCGTTTGAGGAGATTTTCCGATTGAGGGGATTTTCCGATTGAGTTGATTTTCCGTTAATTGAAGAGGAAAATAATTGTACTGGTACTGCATTCTTATGGTAATTTTGCTTGGGTTCGTGCGGGTTATTTTTTTGTTACTTATTTTTTGGCGAAAGATACTCGAAATAAAGAACCCTCGAATCGCAATTGTAAATATCTCGAAATAAGATCAATTTTGTTTTTAATCTTTAAGAAGAATTTGAATAAACTAAAAAATTGTAATCCGAGAAGACAGAGGCTTATAAGTTGTAGATGTAAAACATTTTGTATTCAATATTTAAACAAAAAATATTTTTTAAATGTATTTCAACATGTTAATGTAATTTTTTATGTACTATAATTTGAATGTAATTTATTACATTCAAATAAAATGACATAAAATTACATTTAATTACATTTAAGCAAAATGTCATTTTAATTACAAAGTTAAAGTAAAAATTAAAAAATATAATTTATTTTTAAAATATAAATGTAAACGTAAAATATTTCGCCCAGCACGAATGCCGAAAATAAAAACAAATATTTGTTTTCTTAATAAAAAATAAGAAGCACATAAAAAAAAATCAATAAAAAATTGAGAAATATCGAGATTTTTTTCAAACGCTTTTGTTTACTTACTTGTGTCAAAGAAAGTACCGAAGCAATTTCGATTTTTTTATGCCGCCATAGATCGGTAAAATTTATCTTTTGCAAAGTCCCTTGGGCATTTTTTATTCTCTGTCATTTCAAATAAATTCGCATTTACTTCCTGGTCAACAAGACCAGTAATTCTTCTGCAATTATTGAACTTTTCTTAACTCCACATAGTGTACGCAAAACCGGTAAATTTGTTTTACTTCTGGCCGTATCTCTGACTTGACAAATATACGATAGGCAATTAACGTGTGCCAAATTATAATTCGATAGATCTACGAAAAAGAAAAACAGGCCAATACAGAGCGAGAAAAGAAGAAATATAGAATAATTGATTGTTCATTCTCTATTTGTGTCTTGGTTGCACATCACTGGAAATAAGGAGAGAGAGATAGAGAGAGAGAGAGAGAGAGAGAGAGAGAGAGAGAGAGAGAGAGAGAGAGAGAGAGAGAGAGAGAGAGAGAGAGAATATAAGGAAATTGCCCGATACAGTCTGTTCCCTCAGAGTCATTCGATTCCCTCGTTATAACTTTTGTTTTCGAGCGTACGTTGGTGAATATTTAAGGGGTATGGCGCGCCGGGGAGGGGGAGGGGTCTGGAAGAAGCGCACAATTAAATGCCTCTGTAAGTTATCTCCAAAGTTTTGAAACTTCCCGATGCTCTCAGGGAAAGCACGGCTGGGAGGCCGAGCCTGCAAACAACTTTGATTAAATATCTCCTCTGGCGAAGAACGAAATGAATGTGGATAATCCGCGTTTGATTGTCTTCTCTCTCCGAGCTATCTGCAAGCAGATCTAGCAGAAGGAGGATTATTTTATTGCGCCTCCCTCCTGTCTTCATCTCTGTCTTTCCCTCTCTAACCCTTTCCATGTTATTTTTTTATTTATTTTTATTACGAATATTGTTATCATAGTTATAACAATTATTATTATCGTGATCGTTATTATTGCTCGCATGATTAATATTGTTATTACTAAAATTATTTGTATTACTGTGGTTCTTATTATTTTTGGTATTTTATAAATATTATTATTATTATTATTATTATATTGGGAGTACAAATTAATTCGGTCCATTTTTTGTGGTAAAAAATCTATTTATTTCAAAATAAAAGGTATGAATAGATTAATCAAAATATTGTCCATCGCTGGCTACTACTTTTCCCCACCTCTCAGGCCATTTTCGAATTCCATCTCGAAAAAAAGTCTCGTCTTTTGAGGCGATCCAAGTTTTGAGGCAATTTTCGATTTCTGCGAAAGAAGTGAACCGGTGAGCTGCTAAATCCTGCTGCATCCGTCGGAACAACCAGTAATCAGGAGCAATGTCCGGAGAATACGGCAGGTGCGGTAAAATATCCCATTTGAGCGTTTCCAAATATTTTTTTACGACTTTTGTGACATGAGGCCGAGCGTTGTCATGCAGAAGAATAATTTTGTCATGTCTTTGCTCGTATTCCGGCCGTTTTTCTCGTAATACACGGCTCAAACGAATCAATTGTAGTCTACAATGATCGCCCGTAATGGAATCGCCAGGTTGTAGCAGCTCATTGGCTCATTTGGCTGTCCAGGGCGAGGCTTGTCTTCAACGCTGAAATCACCGTTCTTGAAGCGTCGCAAACCATTCCCTACATGATTCATCAGTTGGAGCATCATCACCATAAACTTCAACAAGCATTCGATGCGCTTCAGCTGCACTTTTCTTCCAATTAAAGCAGAAAAGTAAAACTTCCCGCAAATGCTGCTTAGTTAACACAAAATTTGACATATTCGACACAGTAAAAAACAAGGTTTTTAATGGAACTCAAAGCGATATAAACTGAGTGTTATCGACAGAGGTCTAACCTCTCTGAAACTACCGAAATCAGCTGTCACTATGAAACGTTCATAACAGCCAGAGCCATCTCTTGAAAACGGACCGAATTAATTTGTACTCCCAATATTATAAGTACAGTACCAGGCAAAAAGCGCGAAGAAGCCATTGAGGGGTCGGCATAAGCTTGAAATTTGGGAAATATGATTTTATTATTGCATAGTTTTATAGCCTAGAGTCTTGACTTTAATTTTCAAGAAAGATTTTGTAAAAATTCCAAAAATTGACCAATTTATGACGATTTTTGTAGAGGATCAGATCGCCCATTCAGCTACGGCGAACCGGCAATTTTCCCTTTTTTCTTTTGCATTTTTATTTCGAAACTATTTTATCAAACGTTCTAAGTCGTATCTCAAATTGGTTCGATTTACATCAAATTCCGATAGTTTATAATGTTTTTTTATCGTATGACTGGATGATTTTGTCCTATGTTTATCCATTTGTTGATAACAAATGGTTAAAATTGTTTTTTGTGTCGAAACTCGAACTTTTTTTTCTACAGCTTGCAGTTTCCGTAATTCTCAAAATTCTAAAAAAAAGTATCCGGTCATACGAAACTTTTACTATTATACTGAACAGTACATTTTTTTATTTTTCATTTCAGATCACCCTTGTTGCCAGAACCACTTACACCAATTGGCCATGCAGCAACGGCGGCACTTTCGTTAAATAATAATGACGATTCTTGCGTAGGAATATAAGACATCGCGCCATTGCTGTAGAAAAAAAACCATCCAAAATAATTGAATAAATAATGTAATAAAACTTGAACTATTTGCTTCGTCGTAATTACGTTTTTTGTAGAAAAAGTAGCTATTCCATTACGTAAATGAAATAGATATTCAAATCTCGCAATTAAGGCGTCTTCTCACTTTACAATTTTCAAAAAATCGATTTTTTTTTAATAACATTTTTTGAAAGTATACGTATCCAAAAGTATCATACTAAAATTTTATGAAGATCGGACGAGTCTAACTGTATTTTTGTGTGACCTTTACTTCACTACCTGAGCACGTTTTTCTGCTCCGCTCGAAGGGATGCCGCGTACCTGGCTTTATACACTTGAGCAGTTGCTACCTTTTATGAATCTAGTAGCCCTGCTTAAGTCTATTCATTTATGGTCCTTTATTCTTCCAATTGAATCTTTATACGCGCATTTTTGGAGGGAAAAGTAACTGAAAACAAAAGTATGCTGCGCCTTCAACATCAGTCGAGTTTAAAACTTCGAAACGGCAACATCCCTGCCCTCGTGATTGTTACAATGGATAAAAAGTCCTCGCAACAAAATTCTTCATGGAGACGTCCAGGTTCGAGAACCAAAAAGCGAAAATTTCAAGGAGTGCGAGTTATAGTGAGCGTATACGCGTAGCGAACCGCCGCAGCTCCGGTGCCTCAAAAGAAGCCAGAACAAAACGCAGAAACGCTATTTTAGATGAAAATGAACACTACGAAAAATCAGAAGGCATACTCTATAGTGCAGGTATCGCTGATTAAGCACAGGTAAGATTTTTTCACGATTTTTCATTTAAAAAAAAAACTTTAAACGCGTTTTTCTCGTAACAACGTTTTTCGACGGCTTGTTGATAAAATCTTCGAAACTACTGAACCGATCCTTATGAAATTTTAGCCACATATTCTTTACAACTATAGCTATAGCGCATATCAAGGATTTTTTTAAATTTTTATATTTACTATTTTTTTTGCCAAAAACGGTGAAAAAAACACGTTTTTTTTTGTTTTTTCGAAAAATTTCCGCCATTTTGCTATTTTAGCATATATCAAAAATCGTATGACATGTACTATAGTCATTAACATACTGAATCTAAAACCGTTTGATTTTTTTGTTTCAGATGATCCATCTCCGAGATTTCATCAACAGCGCAGACCTACAATTTTTTTAGGGCATTTTTTTAGCTACCATCTTCGTCTATAAATAGTGACTTAAATAAATAAATAAAATTTTTTCTGTATTTCGAAAGTGTATTTATTAAGTGTAACAACTTTTATATCAATATATATAATATAAACCTATCAAAAAAATTCATGAAAATAGCTTTTTTTAGCGTCTAAAGTGAGAAGACGCCTTAAGTCAACTGCCCGTACAAAAACTTTTTGAGGAGTCCCCAGATCCTAACACATCCCTACAGGGATTTAATAGGGACGCCGCACGTAGGGAGCCCACATTGGAACCTATGTGGATACCGCGCTATTTTCCGATAGGAGTCGTTTAAATTTTTTTTTATATGAAATTCTCGACGGAAATTTGTTGACTTTACCCAAAAAAATATCCTTTCGTGAACCCGTGCACAAATTTGTTGGGGAGTTCCAGGATGCACCTACATCTCCATAGGGATTTGTTAGGGATACTGCACGTAGGGAGTCGTTATTCGGATCCAATTGAATTCTGCAGTAAACTAAATGACAAAATGATAACTAAAGTGAATTTTCAGTGATGTGATTCAAAACGATTTATAA
Source organism: Ophion ventricosus (assembly GCA_963932345.1). Classification (NCBI taxonomy): domain Eukaryota; kingdom Metazoa; phylum Arthropoda; class Insecta; order Hymenoptera; family Ichneumonidae; genus Ophion; species Ophion ventricosus. Next base: position 8,586,541 of record OZ010717.1, read on the forward strand.
GATGTTCCTTTTCCAGCGACTTATACTTTTTGAAGAGAAGATTTATACCTTTTTAGGATCTACTCGTTCTATATATCTGTATCTTTTGTTCAGAAAATTCTACATACATAATGCTATAGGATTTGTCAAAAATAGTATCGGATTCTGTTCGATGAAGTGGAAATTCTCTAGACGTCAAATTGCATTCGTTCATTGGATTCCAACGGGGAATCCCGATTAGAATCCAATGTACAAGCGTGACATTTTAGTATAGAAAGCCAATACGATGACGCATTAGATCCCTATCAGGAAGTAGAGACAAGTATGGAAATCCAATTGGATCCCTACGATAATTTCCGCACGGGTTTGGGCAAAAGCAATACGTAACATTTACTACCAAGTAGTTGATAATATCATTGTGAATCTAAAACGCTGATTTGAGAATCTACCTATAGATCATGCAGTTGATTCATTTTTTTTTTATTGAATCTGAAGAACGGCGATAATTTTAACAATAATTACAGAAATTTTTTATAATTGATTCGTCAGCTTTACAAGCTGAAGCGATGGTCCTGAAAAACATCAATTTGAAAATTATGAAATAAATGCTGAAAATTTGAGGTAGTAGTCTCGCCAAGGCGTTTTTTTAATAGATTTTTTATTTATTTTGAGGACCCATTCAGGACACTATTAAAGCCTTAGGCCCCTCTAGACGCCAAAAAAGGGCATATTTTGTGACTTTTTTTCAGCGAAACCATAAAATAAATCGGAATTACAAAATAGGTGTTTTATTATACACGTAATTGACTATACAAAATTATTTTTTCACAACGATACATTTCAAAATGGCGACTGTGCAGCATTTTTCCGATGACGCCTTTATTTCTGGAAGGTCAACAGCCGGACCAACAGCTCCTATAATTTTTCAGTTATGATGAGACACTAAAGTTTTTTCGATTATATATAAGAATAGCTATAGAAGTACGTAGGATTTTTTTGGTATATTGTTTTTTGCCTAAATGGCGAATTTCTAAAACAAAAACTATAAAATGCCATGAGAAAATCATCAGAAAGTTGTTTATAAAAAAGGAACTATAATAAAAAAAAATCCTACGTAGTACCTCAGAAAATGTAATTCGAAATATACAATTAAAATTTCAAGTGAATCGGTTGAAATTTGTTTGAGTTATGAGTCCGGCCGACTAGAAAAATGTAGTTTTGAGATAAACGCGTTTAAGGTAGTATGTGCACGAACCTCCTTATTAGAAAAAAAAAATTGATTTTTTTGTATGCTGTAGTATAGACATACAGAATGACGTCCGCGAAAACTCAGCATGCCTTACCGGCTAGATACAATAGTAATTAATCCACGAAATCAATGCATTTAACCCATACCATATAGGGAATCCGTGCGGACCGAACTTTGAGATGAAAATAATAGTATTTCGCGAATAGATACGAGCTATGCGAAAAGCGATAAATAACAAGAAAACTGTCGCGGTCACGTATGTTGCATACAAAATATAGGTTAGGGGATATTTCGAGCAGATATTATCGATTGAAACGACTAATTTTTGCGTTAGCTAGCCGTGTCTGCCATGGCGGGAGAGAGGGCGTAGATTTGGCAAACTCAATATATATTGAGTTTTCCAATGATTGCTATTAATTCATCGTTAAAAAAGACGATACTCCTCATTTCTTTAATTAGATTCTCGACAATTAATCAGTCGATTTATTTGAAAATTAGCATAATCAATCGCTTAATCCTAAATCTTGATGATATAATAATTTCAGAATTTACGGCGATTTACTTCCATTCGTCTTGCAAGCATTAACGTCTGCAGAAGCTGTTTTCCCATAAGCGATCGTTTTCAATACATGTGTTTATACCTACTAAATTATTTAGTGAATAATTCTAAAATAATTAATGTATTTTTATTCTATCAAGAACTATCATTCCCTAAATTTTCAAGAATCTTGGAGATTTTTAGCAATGAAAATGCTTTTAAAGGTGTATATATGGGGTCTGATTAAGCAAGATGACACACGAAACTAACTCTACTCCCACTCTACAGCCGCTGTGTTGTAGCAGAGTGAGGCGAGCTGTGACATGCTGAATGCCTCTGATTGGTTGAAAAATGCTGCATTACATGTAGAGTCATTTATTGTTACAAACAGTAAATTTCAATTTTGATGTGTACATTACAACGTTATCAGGATGATAATTATATTTACAGTTTGAAAGAGTAAGAGAGTGGGAGAGAGAGAGAGAGGGTGGATGGATGGATGGATGAGAATATGAAAATGTGAAAAATGCGAACATGTAAAAATGTAAAAATGTGAAAACGCGGAAATGTGAAAACGTGAAAATGCTAAAATGTGAAAATGTAAAAAATGTAAAAGTGCGAAAAATGTTATAATGTGAAAACGCGAAAATGTAAAAATGAGGAAATTTGATGGAGTATAGAGTACATTACAATGTTATCAGGTTGATAATTATATTTACAGTTTGAGCGAGAAATAGAGAGAGAGAGAGAGAGAGAGAGAGAGGGTGGGTGGATGGATGGATGGATAAGAATGTGAAAATGTGAAAAATACGAACATGTGAAAATGTGAAAACGCGAAATTGTGAAAACGTGAAAATGTGAAAATGCGAAAATGTGTAAATGTAAAAATGCGAAAACGTAAAAATGTTAAAATGCGAAAATGTAAAAACGCGAAAATGTGAAAATGCGAAAATTTGATTGATGGAAAAATGTTGAAATGTGAAAACGCGAAAATGTGAAAATATTTGATGGAGAATGGAGTACATTACAATGCTATCAGGATGATAATTATATTTACAGTTCGAGAGAGTAAGAGAGTTTGAAAGAGAAAGAGAGAGAGAGAGAGAGGGTGGGTAGATGGATGAATGGATGAGAATGTGAAAATGTGAAAAATACGAACATGTGAAAATGTGAAAACGCTAAATTGTGAAAACGTGAGAATGTGTAAATGTGAAAACGCGAAAATGTGAAGGATGGATGGATTGGATGAGAATGCGAAAAATGTGAAAAATGTAAAAATGTGAAAATGCGAAAATGTGAAAACGCGAAAATGTGAAAATATTTGATGGAGTACATTACAATGTTATCAGGATAATAATTATATTTACAGTTTGAGAGAGTAAGAGAGTTTGAGAGAGAAAGAGAGAGAGAGAGAGAGAGAGGGTGGGTGGATGGATGGATGATAATGTGAAAAGGTGAAAAATACGAACATGTGAAAACGCGAAAATTTGAAAATGTGAAAATTCGAAAACGCGAAAATGTGATGAATGGATGAGAATGCGAAAAATGTAAAAATGTGAAAATGCGAAAATGTGAAAACGCGAAATCGTGAAAATGAGAAAGTTTGATTGATGGAAAAATGTTAAAATGTGAAAATGTGAAAACGCCAAAATGTGAAAATGTGATGGATGGATGGATGGATAAGAATGTGAAAAATGCGGAAATGTGAAAATATTGGATGGAGGATGGAGTACATTACAATGTTATCAGGAAGATAAGTATATTTACAGTTTGAGATAGTAAGAGAGTTTGAGAGAGAAAAAGAGAGAGAGAGAGAGAGGGTGGGTGGATGGATGAGAATGTGAAAATGTGAAAACGCAAAATTGTGAAAACGTGGAAATGTGAAAATGTGAAAACGCGAAAATGTGAAAATGTGATGGATGAATTGATGGATGAGAATGAGAAAAATATAAAAATGCGAAATTGTAAAAATGTGAAAATGCGAAAAATGAAAACGCGAAAATGTGAAAATATTTGATGGAGGATGGAGTACATTACAATGTTATCAGGATGATAATTATATTTACAGCTTGAGAGAGTAAGAGAGTTTGAGTGAGAAAGAGAGAGAGGGAAAGGGTGGGTGGATGGATGGATGAGAATGTGAAAATGTGAAAACGCGAAATTGTGAAAGCGTGAAAATGTGATAATGTGAAATTGCGAAAATCTGAAATTGCGAAAAAGTGAATATGCGAAAATGTGAAAATGTGAAAACGCGAAAATGTGAAAATATGTTGGATGGATGGATCGATGAGAATGTGAAAATGTGAAAAATACAAACATGTGAAAATGTGAAAATTCAAAAATGTGATGGATGGATGGATGAGAATATGAAAAATGTAAAAATGTGAAAATACGAAAATGTGAAAACGCGAAAATGTGAAAATGAGAAAATTTGATCGATGGATGGATGGAGATTGAAAGAGTAAGAATGTGAGACAGAGCAACTCATATTATTTGCATGTACCATCTTTTTATCACCCGAAAAGTCTGATAACATTTTCAATGCCATGAAATAGTTGCACTTTGTGTAATATCTGTAGATTTTTAAATATCCATCCAGTAATACCTTAACTGCGAAAGAAGCGGATATGGCAGTGCCTGATGAGAACGAAAAAAAAATGTAGATTGGTCGATTCGGAGCGAAGTGGTCCATAGAGATGGAGACACGCGGATAGAGAGGATAGAGAACGCGGGCGTATATTTCTCCCGTCGAAACGCGAGAGAAAGAGAGAGAGAGAGAGAGAGTGTAGAGAGAGAGAGAGAGTAGAGAGTGAGAGAGAGAGAGAGAGAGAGAGGACTCGTCGCTCGCAAAGTGACTATGGAACAAAGGGTTGAGCCTTCTCTCTGCGGGCGCGCGCAGTAATTATTATGCTCTTTGACGGTATGCTCCCTCCGTGCTGCTGCTGATGCTGCTACAGCTCGCTGTCTGTCAACGCGGTTTATACGCGTTGTATATATCATCCATCCGACGTATCTACTCGCCGACTCCGCGCAGTGGGAATCGATACTTGTAAAATCTCAGTGAATCTCGACTCTCGGTGTATGCACGTATATAAACGTGATGTACGCCCGCGCGCGCGCGTTTTCTATGGCTGATCCGCGTTGAGCCTCGAGCGATTCACCCGCTCCTCTTCAGTATGCGGAAAAGCTCGTTTTTCTATTTCTCCGTATTTTAATTGTTTTTTTTATCTTCTTTCTCTTCTCTTCTTTGCTTCTTTCTCTTCCCTTCTTTCCTTCTTCTGCTTGTCCTTTTTCCCGTTCTTGCTTACGTCTACTTATCCGCATTGATTTTTTCGTTTGGCTTTTTGTACTTATGTTTACTTCTTCTCCTTCAGTTTATTATTTTATCTTTCTCCGCCGATCTGCGCGATCTTTCCGTTCATTTTTGTTCTTCTTCATCTTGTGTTCTTTATTATTCATCGTTGATACTCTTGTGCGCAAATATTTCTTAGCTTTTTGCTTGTTTCTTCTATTCTTGTTCTTCCTCTAACCTTCTTTTTTTCCTGTTCTCAACTTTACATATATCTTCGTTTTTTTTTTTTAATTTTTTCTGCTTCTTCCCCTTGCGTTATTCTTGCCTCTTCATATGCTAGTTTATTTCTCCTTTTCATTTTGTTTTCTTCATTTTCTTCTTTTCTTGTCTCCATTTCCTTCTTCACTCCCTTTTCTTCATATTCTTCTCTACTTCGTTTCCTTCTCTACTTCCTTTCCTTCTTTTCTTCGTCTACTTCCTTTTCTCCATTTCCTTCTCTACTTGCTTTTTATTGTCCTGTTCTTTATTATTAATCGTTGATCCTCTTATGCGCAATTATTTCCTAGTTTTTTGTTTGTTTCTTCTATTCTCGTTCTTCCTTTAACCTTCATTTTTCCTGTTCTTATCTTTACATATTTCTTTGTTTTTTAGTTTTTTCTACTTCTTCCCCTTGCGTTATTCTTGCCTCTTCGAATGCTGGTTGATTTCTAATTTTCCTTTTATTTTCTTAATTTTCTTCATTTCTTGTCTCCATTTCCTTCTTTACTTCCTTTTCTTCATTCCCTTCTCCTACTTCCTTTTCTTCTTTTCTGCTCTACTTCATTTTCTTCGTCTACTTCCTTTTCTTCATTTCCTTCTCTACTTCCTTTTCTTCTTTTCTTTGTCTACTTCCTTTTCTTCTTTTCTTTATCTATTTCCTTTTCTCCATTTCCTTCTCTACGTTCTTTTCTCATTTTTCCCTTCTGCCTATCGTCTACATTGCTTTTTTTCGGTATCATTTTATCTTCTTCATCTCTTTCTCTCTATTCATCTTCGCTGCTTTCCCCTCTTCACTTCTTTTTCTACGCCTCTCCTACTTCTGCCTCTTTTCTTTTTCCGCCCCTCGTTCTTTATTTCTATACTTCTACCCTTATCCGCACGGGCTTTCTTATTATCTTTCGTTTTTCTTTTCTTCTTCTCTTATTCCTCTTCTTGTCTTTCTTCCCTTATTCATACCAACTGCTTTGTCTTTGTTTCACTTTGTTCACTTTCAAATTTCCAGTAGCGCTGATGGAACACAATTATAATATGGGACTACGGAATAGAATTGCACACACACACACACACACACACACATATATATATATATATATATATAGCGAGTAACTCGGCACACCGAGTGCGTTTGGCGGAAGTGAGGGCGAGACACGAGCGAAGAAAGTATATTCCGTTGTATCCGCTCTGTATAATTGCAGTATATACGAGAAGTGAGACTTGTGAGAACCTTAATGATTTCGCGTATACGCGCCGATGTATATATACATATAAACTTGATAAATAACTAGATAATGACGTGAGTCAGGCTTTGTCTTCGTCGACGAGGGGTACCCTTAATTTTCCTGCCTAATGTTTGAAATTAATTTTCCGTTTTGTCATTTACGAGGGTGAATTCACGATACTTGTTTTCCGTCATCTTATTCACGGATCCCGCTGTTGCGTCGTTATTAAAATGCATTTTCCAAATAACGAAAATAGGGAGAATGTCCGGATTGCGTTGGTAAGGGAACGACGATGCAAAAAAAAAAACGAGTAATATCCAAATATTGGAAAATAGTAGCTACCAGGAGACATATCAGAAACCTATTTCTCGTCTCTTTTCTCTCTTTTATTTCTGTCATTTCATGTATACAGGAGAACGACTTTTTTCGGATGCTCAGTTATTTCCAATTTCATAACAACAGGTCTTACCGAATAAACAAATTTAAAAAAATCCACTTTTGCCTGCAGAACGTGAAGATAATGTGGAACATAATTTCCAATAAGTCTGGAATAATTGAAGTAAATTTAGAAAATGGTAGTAGGCAAAATGAATTTTTTTAAGGGCGGGGTAAGATTAATTCGGTGAAAAAAAGCATATTTTCAAGAATTCTTTTAGACGATACAGGTAATGCTGGTTTATTTAATTAATTTCCATATAATAATTCAACATCTGAACTATATTTTCCTAAATTTTTATTGCAAAATATTGATAAATAAGCCGTTGGCAGCAAATCTCCGCAGGCGCCTCGACAAAAAGTTGTTTTGCGGTGTACGCTATAACTCGCCACTGGATCATCTGAAACAAAAAAATCAAAATGCGTTTATTAGGTGAGATGTTTCTCGAGGTAACGCTGCCGAGTTTTTTTTTTATAATTATTTTTTATCTTACAACAACAAATTTACCGATTTTTTTAGCAAAAAATCGCGTTTTTGACTTCCAAGTGCTACCAAAAATGAAAAAATCGATTTAAAAAAACTCGGCAGCGTTACCTCGAGAAACATCTCACCTAATAAATGCATTTTGATTTTTTGTTTCAGATGATCCAGTAACGAATTATAGCGTACACCGCAAAACAACTTTTTTTCGCGGCGCCTGCGGAAATTTGCTGCCAACGGCTTATTTATTAATATTTTGCAATGAAAATTTAGGAAAATATAGTTCAGATGTTGTATTATTATATGGAAATTAATTCAATAAACCAGCATTACCTGTATCGTCTAAAAAAATTCTTGGAAATATCCTTTTTTTTCACCGAATTAACCTTACCCCGCCCTCAAAGGCAAGAACACCGCTCTAAATAAATGTGACGCATTAACAGTAAAAGGCATACGATGTAACCAAGAAAAATAAATAACACCCTCACAAAAATAAAGCCGCCACACTTATCCTCGAAGGAGAGTCAAAATACTTGCCCTCGTGAAAAAGCCATTTCTTTTTCTAGGGTTGACCGACCAATGAATGGACAAATATCGACACTATAGTATTCAGATGGACTGTAAACTAAAAGCATTATCAAAATAAAGTTTTTAATAGCTATAGCTAACAAAAAATATTATTGTGATAGTGGAAAAAAATATTCGACGTAATTACAACAAATAATATTAAAGGAATTGATAAATAAGTAGCAAAATGACTAAATCGCCAGTGAATTGATAAAATTACCAGTACATGAATACTCGACGACCAGTAAATGGATGTGTAGTGTAGATAAACGCTGTAAAGAATAACAATTAATTATTTGTTTTTATTAAAAGCTAGATTTGGCGAACACTGTTGCACAAAAATTATAATTCTCTTATCGAGTATTATATTTGTTATTACGATTTCGTAGAAAGTACAAAAAGGTTTTTGCATCTTAGCGTGATATTCTCAAAAAACTACCACAATTTGTTCCGACAGAGAAACAGAAAATTAAATTTTGTCAAAATTAAAAAAAAAGAATGAAATGATTCTTAATAGTAATTAATTTTGAAATTTTCAGCAGATGAGCTAAATGTTTCACTCTGCTTTGTGAATTATCAGAACAGAGGCTATATGTCAATTCACTGGAACACGATTAGAATACAGCACCAGTGAAAAAACATGTCTAATTCTGACCTATTATTACGAATTTATATTCAAATTAAAAAAAATTTTATTGATTTTATTGGATCTATGCATAATTCCGTCGCGACATCCCGACACATGTCGTTTGCAGTTGTTTCTCCGCTGGCACATGCGTCAACCATATAAAATGTCGTATATTAATTGAAAGCTAAAAATTGTGCCGACATTAAAAAAAAAGTATCCACACGGAGAGAATTAAATGTTAAAAATTACCGTGCAGTAACGGTAACTAGATGACAACCCTGAAACTTCGCTTATTATTACCGAGTAAAACACAGATTTTTACGAAAATAAAATAAAATTTCTTCTTCAGATAGAAAATTTTACCAGATTTTCTAGTAAATTTTGATGTGTAACAAAATACGCAAAACTTACATTTAAAAAATATATAATATCAGCGAAATTTTACTGTGCATTTTATTATTTTATGCCTTTCAAAAATGTCTATAAAAAAGTATCGTCTTTATAACAGTTATTTTAAGATTTATTATAAAATTTAATGAGTGTTATAGGAAAATGTATTGTGCTCTCGGTAAAAATTATCGTGCGCGCTACCCTTCTTGTATAGTAAAATTTTAGCTACATATTCGAAATTTTCTGTAACGTGAGTTAAAAAAAAAACTTGTCGCATACGAATTATTATGCTTTTCTCACTTGTCACCACATTGAAATATAACACGGTAATTTTTACCGTGAAATTCACGACAAAAATTACTTTTTAATTCTCTCCGTGCATCGAGATCCGTGACGTGTAGAAAGTTTACAGATATTTTGAACATGGAAGGAAAAAACGTGTATTTTCCATACATTTCACTTTTTTTAATTTCCGAAAAGGCGAAAATGCGTCGCAAGGTCACAAAAAGATATGCGCCTTGTACGGAGAGAATGCCGCAAGCTAAAGTGTGTGTCAGAAGTGGTTTGCGAAATTTCATTGTGGAGATTTTGATCTCCAAGATGTTCCTCGCTCCGGTCGACCGACCAAAACTGATATCGTCAAAATCAAGGCTTTAATCGACTCCGACCGGCATTTGACAACTACAGAAATCGGACATAACTCCAACATTGACCAATCAACTGTTTGGAGAGATTTACGGAAGCTTGAGATCGTAAACAAGCTTGATGTTTGGGTGCCGCACGAACTAAGCGAAAAGAATTTATAGAACCGTATTTTAGCTTACGATATTCCGCTCCAACATCATAAAAATGAATCATTTTTAAAGAAAATGATTACTGGCGATGAAAAGTGGATTACCTACAACAATGTCAGTCGAAAAAGATCATGGTCGATACTTGGGGAGGCTGATCAGACGGTCGCAAAAGCTAGATTACACCCGAAGAAAGTCATGCTCTGTATCTCGTGGGATTAAAAAAGGAATCGTCTATTATGATCTGCTGCCACCCAACAAAACGATTGATTCGACCAACAACTGCTCACAACTGGCCAAATTAAAGCGCGCAGTCGATCAACAGCCGCCCAAATTGGCGATCAGAAAGAGCGTAGTGTTCCACCAGGACAACGCTAGAACACCCGTCTCTCTGATGACTCGGCAAAAGCTATTGAGTCTTAGTTGAGATGTTTTGGTACACCCACTGTATAGTCCGGGCCTTCCACCTTCAGAGTATCTCTTGTTCCGAGTGCTAAAGAACAGTTTGAATAATAAAACCTTCAGTTCCCTGGACGTCCTCAAAAACCACTTGGGTGACTTCTTTGCCCAAAGATCTTAGGGCTTCTATGAAAAAAGGATAATAAAGCTTGTGGAGAGATGGCAGAAGGTCGTTGAACATATTCGAACATAGAGTACTAGACAAAAAAAGTACGCACTAGTCGAAATTTCTTACCGCACTAAAATTTTCATAACGGACTCAAAAATAAAGGTAATCGAATTTCCCAAGTGGCGTTTTAAATAGGACAAGTTTACCTTTATTTTGCTTTTTTAGAAAATTCTCTACGATTTTTTTTCGCCCCGATGCGCACTTTTGAACGTGGCCATTTTTCCGCTATTTTTTGCCGGTCGAAAATTAACTGCAAAGTTTGTAGAAAAAAATTTTCTCGGTTTTTTCCATGGGAAACTTAAAAAGAATATCAAATCGACATTTTTATTTTTTATAATGTCTCGTACGATTTTCTTTCGCCCTAGTATTGCATTTTTAGCTAAAAAAGACATGTTTTAGAAAAAAAAGACGTCATCGAAGAACTACAGGGTTTCAGGGGAAATGTTAAGAGGGTAAAAAGTTGCATTGGTTCACACTGGAGTGGCTAGAATTTTTTCGGAATTTTTCTTCGACATTTTTTTTACATTTTTGGTTGGAACTTTGATGAGTCGAGAGGCTTCACTTGGGAATTATGGGGTCTAGGACAATTAAGAAAGGAAATTTGTTTACATTTTCATTTTTAATTAACTACAATTTTTCTAGATGTTTTTTTATTTTTGAAAATTAAAATAAAAAAATTGAAAATGAAAAAAATGAAAAAAAATTCTAAAAAAATTGTTGGTAATTAAAAATTAATATGTAAACAACCTTCCTTTCTCAATATATTGTCCTAGACCTCATAATTCCCAAGTGGAGCCTCTCCACTCATCAAAGTTCCAACCAAAAATGGTAAAAAAAAAATGTCAAAAAAAAATTCTGAAAAAATTCTAGCCACTCCAGGGTGAACCTATGCAACTTTTTATCCTTTTGACATTTCCTCTGAAACCCTATAGTTCTTCGATGACGCCTTTTTTTCTGAAACATGTCTTTTTTAGCTAAAAATTCAATACTGGGGCGAAAAAAAATCGTAGGAGACTTTCTAAAAAATGAAAATGTAGGTTTTGATATCCTTTTTAAGCTTACCATAGAAAAAACCGAGGAAAAAATGTCCTACAAACTTTGCAGTTACTTTTCGACGGCCAAAAAAAGCCGAAAAATGGCCACGTTCAAAAATGCGCACCGGGGCGAAAAAAAAATCGTAGAGAATTTTCTAAAAAAGCAAAATAAAGGGAAACTTATCCTCTTTAAAACGCCATTTGGGAAATTCAATTACCTTTATTTTTGAGTCCGCTATGTAAATTTTAGTGCGGTAAGAAATTTCGACTAGTGCGTAATTTTTTTGTCCAGTGCTGTATTTAGTCGATGAAAATCGCTTTTTTTTGGTAAATATTTTGCGTTTGAGATTTACTGGATACGAGGTGTGTAAATTAAGTGATGAGACTGATTTTTTTCAATTTTTTTCTTCGAATAGAATTACCATTCAATATTGTTTTCCTCAAAATAACTTCCTTGGGAAGCCACACAGCGCTGGAGACGGCTCTTCCACTCCTCATAGCAGTGCTGAAACTCGGATACTGGAATAGCCTTCAGCTAGTCGGTTACAGACGTTTGAATGTTTTCGAGTGTCCCAAAATGACGTCCCTTGAGGTGATTTTTCCAATCTCGGGAAAAGGAAAAATTCACAAGGGCTCAAGTCAGGCGAATAAGGAGGCTGAGGAGCCACAGGAATGTTTTTACTGGCCAAAAACTTGTTTATTGCAATTGCTGTGTGACATCATTTTTTCTCACCCCCAATTCATTGGTAAAAACCTGCTGAACGGTGGTGTGAATCAAATTCAACTATTCCCCGATCATTCTGACTGTCAACTGACCATCTGAACGCACAAGGTCCCGGATTCGGTCGACATTTTCATCAGTTCTTGAAGATGAAGGGCTTCCGCTGGGTGGTTCATCTCATTGGGACTCTCTTCCTTCTGAAAATGCCTCAAACCATCGAGAAACCTGGGCCCTTGACAAAACACTGTCTCCGTAAGCCTGCTGAAGTTTTGGAAAAGTTTCCGTTGCACTATGATGAAGTCTGAAGCAAAACCTGATTCATCAAGGGAGGACACCGCTGTAGCGGCTTAAGAAAATCGATTTTTTTGCACTTTCAAAAATATGTATAGCAAAAATTATTTCATAATTTACAAAAATGACAGAGTTACAGCATTTCTAGTCGGAGGGCGTAGAGCGGCAGCCCTCGACCCTACCCGCCCTACCCGCACTTCGCTAATCTAACCTAACTTCCGTTGCGTCTTAAGCCATCTTAAGCTACACTCTACCGCATTTGCCGAGGGTACGGGGAAACTGTTGAAAACCCGTACCGGCAAGACGGCCCCATATTCTTCTGATTCTCTGGTGCACAATATTTTTACTCAAGTATCTACACCAAAGTATCAGAAGGATTGGCCTTTCGCTCACTGGTTGATGCGCCAGCCGGTGCACGGCTAAGCGGTCACCGCTCCGAGTATTCGCCACACGCAATGCTGCTTAACTCGAAGTACCGCCGAAGCCGAACCCCAACCGCACATCCACCAGTGTCGGCCACAACATTTTTTGTAATTGTAATAGCTATCGTTGAGCGTAACTGTTTCAGCATTGAAAATCCTTTTAATGACGTATATAGGCGGTCTGATTTAGCGAGATGTAAAACGTAGTAAAACTATAGTAGAGTGAAGAATGTTTACCATCTACCAATATTAGAATCAGTAGACAAGTGTATCCATCCAAAGTAACATGTGATAACCGTATCGAAAATGGTATTGTACAGTCAAGCAGAGAAAGTGGACCTGCGCCGCTATCACACCAGAAACTATTCGAAGGTCAAGAGAATCATTCATCCGACGTCATCAAAAATGTGCCGAGGTTAATGGCTATCACTTCGAACATTTGTTAGAATAAATTTTCTGCACAAAAAATTCGATTACATCATTCGGATATTCTTATTGTCAATACCATCACGATTTCCCGTTTTTACACGTGTATTTTGGTGAAAAATCATTTCAAGGTCATGATATCATAGGTCGTTGTATTCGTCTGAATATCACTTACAACGTCTTAATAAAAAAAAAAACATGTTCCCATTTGAAAAACCATTGATGACCTTGAGAACGCAAAAACTATGACCTTGACAAAAATGAATTTTTCACCGCTGTATCAGCCCTTCGGAATCAATCAAATTACCTCCTGACATTTCTTTCGTCACTCTAAAGGCAACGGAGATATTTGGGGTGGTCACTTTAAATGGTCCATCCTGTATATTAAGCTAGTACATTAAGTAAATGCGACTATAGCGTTATACGAAGTTAACCTTCTTCTTTCAAAACATGGGCATAATTTTACTCTACAACCAATGACACCCTCGTAAAAATCCTTCATCCTTGTCCCAATCTTACCCCATGAATTGGGGTAACTTTGGGACCGTACTGCTTTTGCTTAGAAACACTAGGGAAAAATCAATCTGTCCGAATATTAGATAGAAGTATTTTAATAGAAACTTAAGACACAGTTTGTAAAACGTTTACAAAGGGTTTTTATTTCAAATTTGTATTAAAAATATACAAATTGCAGTAATAGTTTAAAAATATTATCATTTAAAATAAAATAATTGGTTAGGAAGGATAGACAAATTTGGATAGGATGGTAAGAAACTTTTTAATATAAATCAATTACTCAAGTGAATTTTAAACTCGTTCGTAAACAGTATTAGTTCTTGAACTTTGAAAAATTCCCGTCGGCCAATTCGAGTAGGCTGGTTGATTTTCTAGACGATTTCATCCTTCGAATAAAATTTTCGTCAGGCTTAGCTGGCCATTTCCGGTTTACGGCAGACTTCTTCGTCGCAGAGATAAGTACTCCTTCGTCATTTTTTATCTCAATGATCCGTCCCGGGTGAAGCACACCTTCGTTTCTCACCAGAACATAGTCGCCCACCATAAGGTTTTGGTAGAAACTTGAAGATTGTGGGGGTGGCGTTGATAGAATAAGCTGTTCTTCCAAATCACTTTGGGACTGTGCCAATGTTACCCCACTCAGTGCTGAAAATGTACAACTTTCAAGTTATAAAATTAAATAACATAATTAAAGGAATAAATAACACTTCGAATAGATGTCAAATAATGTACTTCTAAATACACGTAGCTGCCGGTAGTGAAATAATTCCAGTTTTTCGAAGGTGATTGAAGGTTTTAACGCGAACTAAAAACCCTACAACGAACGGTGAAAAACAAGCTGGACTGCCGTCGGACGTCAGTACAACTGCAGCTTCAAATATTTGCCGCGAGGTAGTAGCAATATCAGCGTATGCAGTAGCGGTGATTGCGCTCCAATTCATAAGGAATGGTTTTGGTGAAAAATTCAAAAGTCGAATATTACGCGATATCCCAAAGTTGTATCCCAAGTACCAAAGTTACCCCGGTTTACGGTAGATTTTTCAAAAAAAAATTCCTTTTATGTACTTTAATGTATGCGGAATAACATATCTTTAAGGCGGACAACCACTTTAGATGCTTCAAAAAATCCATTTTTTTTATTTTATAAATCGTTAACAAAATATCTTAAGAATACACTCTGAAAATTTCAAAACGATATTCCGATTCCTTCTAACGATATGAATATAAATGATGAAGACTCTCCGCTCGACTCCCAAGCGCGCTCAGGTATCCACGAGCGCTCAGTTAGGTTATTTGTTTGGGTTTGTTTGAGTTTTCATAACCCAAACAAACCCAAACTCGACCGTTTGGCGATTAGCTCCAAAACATCTCCATTCTGGGTGAAAAATAATCAAGGTAGCGGCATTTCTTTCTGCTATTCTATTCAATGAAGGAAATTCAGCCCTATGCATGGTTATGAATGGACTACAAATCGTAGTTGGCCGGCAGAGCTACGGCTATGCCGAGCAAATAAATCAGATGCGCGTGGCTCGGCAAAATAGAAAATGTTTATTAGAGACAAAAGAAGCTCGAAAAGTTCGTAAAGAGGAAATGCAAGCTTCAAATGAGTTGCATGAGGAAGGACTGCTGTATGGTGCTGGAATCGCTGATTAAACGGTAAGACACTTGATCATTTGATTAACCACATTTGACTTTGAGTTTGTCGTTTGTGAAACTTTAAACGTGTTTTTCTCGAAACGACATTTTTTCAATTTGCGGGAATCATAACTAAAAAACTAATTGATGGATTATCTTCAAATTTGAAACACGTTTACTTAATATAATTTATTAAAACATGAACCTAAAGGTGGAAAGATTAGATTGTTTAAAACATATATATTATTGCAAAATGCCGAGAAAAAAGTGCTAAAAATCGATCATTTTTTTTTTCAAACACGTTCCAACATTCAATTCTCGATTTTTTTTTAAATTTAGGTTCATGTTCTAAAAAAATACCTCAAGAATGTATAAAAATTTGTTGGACTATTTCAGATGCGAATTACGAGCTGCACAATTCCCGCAAATCGACAACGACGATGAGGACACGCGAAGGGACACAGCGAATTACACCTTAATTAATGCATGAAACAACTTGAAAAAATTACCAGAGATGTATGACAATATGAATAAATTATTGTCAGAGTTGCGGAAATTTTCGTTTTTTTTCACAATAAAAAAATCCAAAAAATCATCTAATTTTCGGTCTCCTAAAGTGGCTGCCCGCCTTAATTGCCCGAGTCGAAAACTAAGGCCGAAAACTTTATTCGATTCGGCCGAAATTGTAAAAGTTGGCCTACGGTTGGCGACTTAGACCGAAAAAACGACGAATCTTTTAAAATCTCAATAATTCAGGCGACTTATAAACCGGAACGTACCGAAAATGCGCCGGAAAAAAAAAAACGCCGGAACTTAGTTCCGGCGTGTTGATCGGCCTAACGGGTTGCAGGCTGAAAGTACGCCGAAACTTGGGATTTCAGCTTACATCAGTCAGCGTTCTGCTCAGGCCGAAAATATGCCGATACTCATTTTTTCGGTCTGCTGATCGACGTCGCAGGTTACAGGCTCCTCATTATCAATCGAACTCACAATAACAGTTCAACAATTGGCAGAATTCAGCTAATCAAAGCTCAAATTTTACACCACTTTAACTCCTAATTTTACATCACTTTAACTCCCAACTAATTTACTCAACGCTCTGTATAAATTCATTATTTTGAATAAAAAAAAAACACGGTGAAAAGGATCTTCTTTATTATCGTAGAGATTTAAGAGGAAGCAAGATCGAATTGCACTAATTATCACTCATTATATTACCAAATATTGATACTCGATGGGGAGACCGAAATTCCAGATTTCTGCGTGTTTTCGGCCCGAGCAAGCGGGCTGATGAAGAGGCCGAAATCGTAAGTTTCAGCGTGTTTTCGGCCCGAGAAAGCAGGCTGACGGAGAAACCGAAATCCAGAGTTCAGGCGTGTTTTCGGCCTGCAAAGCCTGGCCGGAATGGTTCTCTATTCCGGCCGGTTTTCGACGTGAATTCGGTCTGGACCGAAAACACGCCGGAAAATAAGACTTTTATTTTTCGACTCGGGTGAGCCCAAAAAAACAACCATTAAGTGAATTTAAAAAATTCATGAAAAAAACTTATTTTTCTGACCGTCACAGTGCGGTCCCCCCTTAAAATAAAAATATTCATACTTTTCAAATAAATAATACGTTTTATTAATAAATTTAAACGTCAAGTCACTTTGAGACACCCTTTATAAATCAGCTTTCGACCATTTACTGTGGTCCGTGTCCATTCCATGGTCGGTGTATCCTCTATGCCTCTTTATACAAAGTATCCTATCCCTATGTATATGCGAAAACGATCATTTGAACCTGTCATATCTGTGTAATATTGTCTATGCGCGCATTAGACTATTTCGAGCACGGTCCTTAAATTTGTTTCCAACGGACCGTCGATTTTGAGAACTCGACGATTCTTGAAATGATCTTTTCGGCAAATCTGCTTACATTCACCGGAAAATGATTTTGAAGCCATGGGGATTTACATAATGTTGAGTTGGAGACAATACTATGACGACGGTTCTCGCAATCGAATGGTTTTAAAATCACCTTTCCCCTTTGTATGCATATGTGTATGTGGATATGTGATATCCAAGGGCGTACACGAGAAGCAAACGAGGCATGCAAAACGATAGGAGTCTATGGAACCAAGGGAAATCTCGAATCCCCAGAAATGACAATAGACTGTCAGATAATGACTCCTCAGTTATCCCGCTCTGCTCAAGCCACCCTCGAAAATCCACCTTCCCCTCTACCTCTCTCTCTCTCTCTCTCTCTCTCTCCTTCGCGAGCAAAGTGTTCGAGCGCACGTTCCCAAAGCCGTCGTGTACGAACAAACCGTTCGAAGGCATCATGGATTTTACACACAATTGATACAGAGTTTTGGCAAACTTGGATTTTTTAGCATTCGAAATGCTTGTAAACATGTATGTGAGAGAGTGAGAATGTGAGAATAGAGTGAGAGAGTTAGAGAGCTAGAAAGTGAGAGAGAGAGAGAGAGAGAGAGAGAGAGAGAGAGAGAGAGAGAGAGAGAGAGAGAGAGAGAGAGAGAGAGAGAGAAGAGAGAGAGAGAGAGAGAGAGAGAGAGCAACTCATATTATTTGCATGTACCTTTTTTATCACCCGAAATGTCTGATTATATTTTTAATGCCATGAAATCGTTGTACTTTGTGTAAGATCTGTAGATTATTTTTTGAAAGTATTTATAAGCAACGAAGTTATTATTTGAACAAGCTGGCGCCGTTACGCCTTTGCTCAAAACTTTCGTGACCATGGACTTTCGTTGAATGAAAAATCGTACTTTTGTCTTTGAGCATAAATGTCTCATGAACTACTGATCGTACAGCAAATTCAAGAATGGTTTCAAAAACTGCAATTAATCCTCTATAAGTATCCGTTATTGCTCTAGGGAAAAAAGAAGTTTTTATACTTTCCCTATCGATTTGAAAAAAGTACAAAAAAAATGACATTTTCTGGTTTTTTAGTAAATCTTCCGCTGATTTACAAATAATGACCAAAGTATTGATGTTTCCAGGTTCTTTTAAGCTTGAACATACCCCCATAGCCCTGTAAAATTTCAAGTCAATCCGTTTATTCGTCTTTCCGTCCCGTATGATCGAGGTTACATAAAAAATTAATGGAACACGTTTGTTGCTCTTAAACATCATTTAATGATGATCAAAATAAGAAAAAAAAAGCTCTATGTTTCTTACAATTTCACAACCATTACTTAGCAAATTTAAGAACAACAAAACGAGAATTCGAAAAAAAAATGTTTGAACATTTTTTTACCCTTTTATTGGGAAATTTATAAAAAATTCACTAAAAAAATACGTAATAATTTTCGAAGAGATTTTACTTTAGCATGTGGTATAAATCGTATCGTATGTATCTGTGTGAATTGAGTATGAGTTTTAAATAAATGCAATTAATTTTAATTAGCATGATTAGCTTTGCAAAGGTAAAATATTGTCCAAATTTATTAGGCATTGTTTCGTCAATTTTTTTTTTACCAATTTTCCAATAAAATGAAAAAAAAAGTTCTGTTTTTTTTTAATTTGAAAAATAAATCGAATGTTTTCAATGTTATTAGAAAATTTGTAAAAAAAAAATTTTTTTTCCTAAATTTGCTAAGTAATAGTTGTAGAATTGTAACAAAAAAAGTAAAGAATTTATTTTCTCATATTGATAATGATTGAATGATATTTAAGAACAATGAACGTGTTCCTTTAATTTTTTTTTGTAACCTTGATCATTCTGGACGTAAGGACGAGTAAACGGATTAAATTGAAGTTTTACAGGGCTGTTGGGGGTACGTTCAAGCTTTAAAAAAAACCTGGAAACATCAGTACTTTGATCATTATTTTTAAGCCAGCGAAAGATTTACTAAAAAAAAAAACACAATAAGTCATTTTTCTGTTTTTTTTTTCAAATCGATAGAGAAAGTACAAAAACTTTTTTTTCCCTCAAGCAATACCTGATACTTATAGTGGTTTTATTCCAGTTTTTAAAACCATCCTCTCATTTGCTGTACGATCAGTCGTTCACGAGATATCGATAATGAAAGACAAAAGTGCGATCTTTCATTTAACGACCGATATTTCAACAACAAATCATCCTACAGAGATCGTTCAAAAATCAAATTAAAGCTAAATGATCAAGCTTACTGATCCGGACATTGGCATAGTCGGGAATAATTTTTCCTAGGCCAGGTACACACAAAAAAACCTCGACAGCGTTACCTCGAGAAACATCTCACCTAATAAACGCATTTTGATTTTTTGTTTCAGATGATCCAGTGACGAGTTATGGCGTACACCGCAAAACAACTTTTTTTCGAGGCGCCTGCGGAGATTTGCTGCCAACGGCTTATTTATCAATATTTTGCAATGAAAATTTAGGAAAATATAGTTCAGATGTTGTATTATTATATGGAAATTAATTAAATAAACCAGCATTACCTGTATCGTCTAAAAAAAATCTTGAAAATATGCTTTTTTTCACCGAATTAACCATACCCCGCCCTTAAATATCGTTGAAATGTTGCTCTGTTATGTGCTTAACATTTTGAATAAAATAATTTATATATTATATTTAAAAAAAAATGAAGAATATATGCTTTTTTTGGCTTCGAAGCCCACGTGACCCCTTAAGCGTGTTCCGACACGAACTTGACAGGTTTTTTTCCCCCTTTTCTCTTCTTTCCATAGGGCTAAAGGCAGCGAACATGGGGAACTGGGGAGTAGAAAGAGAGAACCATGAAACATCAATAATTTGAATACACCCCGATAGGATTGTACGAAGCCCCGCAGTACATCGATTCCGCGGGGTATATTGACAGTTCGAGCGCGAACGATATTCGCACGATGAATCACGTGAGAACGCTCGCAGGCGTCGCACGCTCTCGAAGCCGCCCCTATTCTTTAGTAGAAAGTTGCACGGCGGCAGAGGGCTGAAGGAAGGGCGAGAAAGAATGAAGGGATGCGGGGGAGTGACCGCGGGTAGGCGAAGCGTCCACTTAGCGCTAATGCCTCTTTTATTGGTCAAGATCGTCAAGAGTTCGAGCTGGGATTCCCCCTCAACCCAGATCCACGTGATGTCGATGGTCGATGACTCTGGCCACGCTGCGGGAGCTCGTTCTCAGTTCTCTTTGAATACACACCCACACACCACCGGCGACAAGTTGCAATTCTGAAAATAATATTTCAACGTCGTTTATTTTGAACTCTAAACTATTGATTCTCTTGAATCTAACTTTATTCCCTTTAAGGGGTTATCCCACCTTGACATTTTGTAAGATAGTTTTTTTTGCGTGATTTATTATTTAGATTATTTAGATTGATTTAGACGGAAGGTAATAAAAAAATATATTTTGTTTTAAAATAAGGTAATAGCTAAAAAGTAACATACCTTTCTTTACGAGATTTTTTTTTCAATTTTCAGACGATGTCTGGCAGAGAAAAAAAATTCTACCATCGGCAAGGATTTTCAAAAGGGAATTTTCTAAAGGGTGTCCCAAAATTCAGGCAAGATTTGAATTTTGTGCTATTTGTGCGGTAAAGTGTTGCCAACGAAAAAAAAGACAGCGTGACAGCTGACAGTTCAGCGTTATTAAGGCCCCACACCACGGTAAAAAAAATTTTTTTGTAATTTATTTTTTCATTTTCTGAAAGATACATTTGTTAAGAATGCTGTCACCAAATTTTTTAAAGAAATTTGTAAAATTGGCGGAGATACAGCATTTTATGTGAAACCGTTCGAAGCGCACGACCGCGCCGAGCGGCATATGTGCGGTAATAAAACCGATATACGTGGACCTTAGTACAGACGAGCTTCTTCAACGATGTTTAGGCGCTTTTCACCAGAATAACAACGAGTGTTTGAACTCTGTTATATGGAAATTTGCGCCAAAGACATCGTGGAGCGGCAGACCCACAGTTGAAACTGCCGCTAATATTGCTTCAATACTTTTTAACAATGGTCATATTGGCCTCATAAATGTATTGGAGATATTAAACATAAAAATTGGTGAAACACTTTACCAAAATTGTCAAAACATCGACGAGAAGCGAATATGCGAAGCCGAGCACGAAGCCGAAAAAAGCACACATGAGGGTCGTCTGCGTGCAAAACATGAAAAAAATGATGAGTCTCTGGATGCTCAGGAGCTGTTTTATGGTCCAGGAATAGCTCACTAACTCCGAGAAACAAAAAAAAAAGAGACAAATAAAAATTTTGTTTGTATGTTGTATTATCCTTCAGCAAAACTTTGAACGCGTTTTTCTCGAAAGTACGTTTTTCAACCTGGTTGACAACATATTAACCCCTTCGTTGGCATTGACGCAATAGTGCGTCAAATAATTCCGTGACCTGTGTGGCATTGACGCAATAGTGCTTTATTTCCCTATTTAACTTGCTCTGATTTGAAAGCGGAGTCTCACTCGGTGGGTTCTGGGCTCGCTGAATCCGAATTTGAAGTCAAAATTTGGAAATTTAAAATGGCGGCGCCAATATTGCGGACAAAAATCAAAAACTTTACTCGATTTAGATGAAAATTAGTACTCCGGGATTTTTGAGGTCGCTTATTACGAATCTGAACTTTAAATTTGAAAATTCAAAATTTTCAATCAGTGACCTACACAACCTATGAGTACCGAGTTTTATCTAAATCAATCTGTATTATTTGTATTTTCATTCGCCATATTTGTTCGTCATTGTGAATTCCTGAATTTTGAGTTCAGATTCGTAATCAGCACCCTCAAAAACCCCAGAGTACAAGTTTTCAGGATAAAAAAATTTTCCTGCCATTTTGAGCACTTTTTGTCGAATTCTCTCTGTAGTTTCTAAATATAGTTACTTATATATTTTTATTTTATTTTTATATAGTTTCTAAATATATTTTTATTTTATTTTTCAGATGAACCGTATGGCTTAATCGCTGTCAACCGCCGAGCAGCAATTTCGTCGAAGTGTCCTCTTGGAAGCGGCGTACACCGCAAACTATGCTTTAGATTCGAGTACAAAAATTTGTATAGTCTTCTATATGTATATATTGACTATGAGGAATAATAAAAAAAAAATTCCATTCATCGTTTGCTTGAAAATAATTACGAAAAATACACCCTCGTACCGTGCACGAACCGCGGTGTGGGGCCTTAAAAATAGAGCGCTACACGAAAGAACAACGCGTTCTCATTGTTGAGCAATATTTTTTAAATAATTACGGTTTGGCAGCTAAAGATCGCAATTTTCGCACAAAATATGGTCGGGATAATGATTTAACTTCATCAACTGTGAAGACATTAATTAAAAAATTCAGGGAGACTGGATCAATTAGTGATCTTAGACACTCTGACCGTCCTTCAACGTGTAGTTCAACACAAAATCATCGATACAGTTCGTGAGAGTGTGTTGAGAGTCCAGGAACATCAATTCGGCACCGTATTCAAGAATTGGACATTTCGAAATGCTCTCTACAGCGTATTCTTACGAAAGATTGTATCTTTATGCTTACAAAGTTCAATTGACTCAAACACTGAAGCCTACTGACCACGCACAGCTAAGCGAGTTCGTTGAATGGATTATAGAACAACGACAAGCGGATGCTGATTTTTCGAACGAAATCATCTTCAGCGATGAGGCTCATTTTCATCTTGATGGCTTCGTTAATCGACAAAATTGCATTATGCTATTCCATACATAAGCCTATACTGTATACTTTATGAATCAAGAAAAACTATACAATTTTTAATTAAGGAATCATTACAGTGTAAAATGTTCAAAAAATCGATTTTTTTTTTGCATTATCCGATAGTATACACGGTTATAAACGTTCTGTCCAATTTTTACATCGAAATTCGAATTATTTCGGTCGCTACTGCTTTTCTTAGAAAAAGTGATCGGAGCGTGAGACCTGGCGCGGTCGGCGCGCCAGGGACCCCGGCCCCGGCTCCCCGTTTAACCGTTATTCTTTTTGTCCTGGTTTTTTTTTACTTCTACGGACGAATAAAATATTTCTAAATCAATTTTTGACAGAAAACACTTCCTCATGGCCCCGCAAATTGAATTTCCTTTCAATTGCGCCGATATTCATGTGAATCGCTTGATACGTTGAAGCTGCAGGGCGCCCCGCGCGCTGAAAAATGCTGTTTCCGAAAAAACGCATTTAAAATTCAACGTTTAGGTTGTAAATTCTAAAATACTTTAGATATGGAAATATCCTTTAACCCGCGTGTTCCAAACACTTTAAGGATGCAAATTATGTAAAAAAATCGAATTTTTCTTCGTCATGAACGGTAACCTGCCCTTAATAAAAATAAATTGCAATCAATTATTATACCCAAGGATGAACGCAAAGGAAAAATTTCGCTTAAATTTGGTAGCTGTTGTATGATCCAGGAATAGCTCACTAACGGTGAGAAACAAAAAAAAAGAGACAAATAAAAAAAAACAAGAGACAAATAAATAAAAATAAATTGCAATCAATTATTATACCCAGGGATGAACGCAAAGGAAAAATTTCGCTTAAATTTGGTAGATTCAGACATTTTTACATGTTTTCTGAGTAGTCGCGGTTACGGAAATTCTTCGGCCACTCGCATTTTTCTAAGTCTTATCATTAATATCTTCTTTAAATATTCGGTGACCACCTGTTTTTATTGTCGTTGCAGAATCTTCCGAATTTTTACATGCTTAGAGCAGTTTATGTCAGACGTCGAGAGTTGTTTAGTATATAAATTATCAGATAGAAATGTGGCCGGCATGTGATCTCCACAAAGTGCTACATAAATTAGACGATTTTTAAAGTCGTAATTCTTCGTTAAAAGTTCGGTAATATGGCTTGAAATTTTACCAGTATACTAGAATGTATTTTTACTTAAGGCGTCTTCTCACTTGACAATTTTCAAAAAAAACGATTTATTCTTAATAACATTTTTCGAAAGTATACATATCCAAAAGTATCATACTAAAATTTTATGAAGATCGGACGAGTCTAACTATATTTTTGTGTGACCTTTACTTTACTACCTGAGCACGGTCACCTGCTCCGCTCGGAGGGATGCCGCGTACCTGGCTTTATACACTTGAGCAGTTACTACCTTTTATGAATCTAATAGTACCCCTGCTTAAGGGGAGATATACTCCTAGGAGCCGGAAAAAAAGGTCATTTTTGTGAATTTTTTCAAGGAAAACTATTTGAAATTTCGTATTGGGATTTTAATTATCTAAAAGTATATACATTCAAAAATAGGTTTAATTTTCTTTATTTAAAAATATCAAAAATATACAAGGATATTGTATGATCCTTGGAGCGTCGTAAAAAAATCTGCGTATACGGTATCCACTGGCGTTTCTTCAAAAATCATGTGAAAAAAAACCAAGAAGATTATTAAATTAGATACTATAATCTAGTACTTGTCATAGCCGATTTTGACAATATCGATTTATGACAAAATGGCGGACGTTTGAACATAAATAGTGATTTTTGGGCCAAAAATTAGTTATTATTTTGCCTATAAAACAAAAACTAAGTAACGGAAAAAAAAATCCTATGACACGTACTAGATAATGGTATATAGAATAACCACAAAAAACCTCAAGGTAATCGGTTCATTGGTTTTCGAGAAATTTTGTGTACCGATTTGAAAAACGTGGTTTTGAGAAAAACGCGTTTGAAAATTTGGGAATGAATAAATCATGAAATTTGTCAACTTACATGGAATCATCGATACCAGGCCCATAGTGTAGGTCTTCTACGGTCAACGGAATGTTCATAGCTCCTAAATTTTGTTTTCGCGCCGTATTCGACCTTCTTTTGTCTGTTCTTGCGCTTGCAGCTCGGCTTTCGCTATGCGAGTTTCGTCTTCTTGCGCAGCGTACAAGTGCGTTCCTGATCCAACCGATATTCCTAACACGTTCATAACTTCCAATAATGAGGTGACACCATTGTTGAACGTGCATGTTGCAAGAAATACAGCAATGTTAACGATTTTGGCCCCGCTGTTCATCGTTTTTGGAGCTATCTTCCAAATAAGTTGGTTGAAGCTCTCATTGCAGTTTTGGGTATATCCGCCAACACAGCGTTCTAACAATTTGTCATTGCTGAGGTCTTCGTATATTGGTATGATGACATCTAACACCATTTTTGGCAATGCAGAATAATCGTGACGGAAATTTTTCAGTTCTTTTTTAGCTTTCGCTTGTTGCCACTTGCAACACGATTCGGGGCCTTCGGGACAGAAATGACGTTGAAGCTTGCTGTCTGTTGAGCCGTAATGGTAGAATGTTGCCCATATCGCTTTTTTCATGTCATCCTTGGAGTTACAGTTTCTGCGAATAGCTAAACCATAGTAAATGCTCAGTTTATCTATAAGCTTTGCCGTCAATTTGTTTTTGCCGCCGATTCCAGGATTGTTTTTCTTGGATCCGCGAAGACGGGCTCCCATTCGCTTTTGAAATAGGTCTAGATACGCTTTGTTCGAAGGGTCGCTTGCCGCTACCTGCCGGCTCGGCGCCGCAAAACACGTTTCACTTTCTCGGCTTATTTATCGAAATATTAACTTGCCGTTTTCACCAGATATTCTGGAGACCTCAAACTTCAAGAAAATGCAACAAAAAAATCGATTTTTTCGACCATCTAGGTGTATATCTCCCCTTAAGTCTATTCATTTATGGTCCTTTATTCTTTGAATTGAATCTTTACACGTGCATTTTTGGAGGGAAAAGTAACTGAAAACGACGCTATACTGCTCTTTCAACATCAGTCGAGTTTGAAACTTCGAAACGGCAACATCTCTGCGCTCGTGATTGTTACAATGGATAAAAAGTCCTCGCAACAAAATTCTTCATGGAGACGTCCACGTCCGAGAGCCAAAAAGAGAAAATTTCAAGGAGTGCGAGTGATAGTGAGCGTATACGCGTAGCAAACCGCCGGTGCCTCAAAAGAAGCCAGAAAAAAAAGCAGAAACGCTATTTTAGATGAAAATGAACACTATGAAGAAGTAGAAGACATACTCTATTGCGCAGGGATCGCTGATTAAGCACAGGTAAGATTTTTTTTACGATTTTTCATTTAAAAAAACTTTAAACGCGTTTTTCACGAAACAACGTTTTTCGACAGCTTGTTGATAAAATCTTCGAAACTACTGAACCGATCCTTATGAAATTTTAACTACATATTCTTTACTACTATAGCTATAGCGCATATCAAGGATTTTTTTAAATTTTGATATTTACTATTTTTTTTTGTTGCCAAAAACGGTGAAAAACGTTTTTTTTGTTTTTACGAAAAACGTCCGCCATTTTGTTATTTTTGCATATATCAAAAATCGTATGATATGCGCTATAGCCATTAACATATTGAATCTTAAAGCGTTTGATTTTTTGTTTCAGATGATCCATCTCCGAAATTTCATCAACAGCGCAGACCTACAATTTTTTTAGGACATTTTTTTAACTACCATTTTCGTCTATAAATATTGACTTAAATAAATTAAGAATATTTTTTCTCTGTATTTCGAAAGTGTATTTATTAAGTGTAACAACTTTTATATCAATATCTATAATATAATCCTATCAAAAAAATGCATGAAAATAGCCTTTTTTAGCGTCTAAAGTGAGAAGACGCCTTAAGGTAGTAGTCTCGCCAAATCGTTTTTCTATGGATTTTTTTTATTTCCAGGATCCATTCAAGACACTATTAACTCTAAGATTTTCCAAAAATCGATTTTTTTTGTTAAAAATGTACCTTAGTACCTATAAAATGATATTCCAAAAGATTATGGGTGTGAAAAATGTCTAAGTACTCGATTTTCGAATTCTAGCGCAACCCCTCTTGATTCATGTCATGACTTTTTACTAACTTTAAACGCGTTTATCTCAAAACTACATTTTTCAAGTCGGCCGGACTCATAACTCAAACAAATTTCAACCGATTCACTTCAAATTTTGAATGTATATTTAGAATTACATTTTCTGAGGCACTACGTAGGTTTTAAAAAATAATATTGCATAATTCCTTTTTCATAAACATTTTTCTGACGATTTTCTCATGGCATTTTATACTTTTTGTTTTAGAAATGCGCCATTTTGACAAAAAACAATATATCAAAAAAAAATCCTACATACTTCTATAGCTATTCTTATATATAATCGAAAAAACTTTAGTTTCTCATCATAACTCAAATATTATAGGAGCTGTTGGTCCGGCCATTGACCTTCCAGAAATAAAGGCGTCATCGGTAAAATGCTGCACAGTCGCCATTTTGACATGTATCGCTGTGAAAAAATAATTTTGTATAGTCAATTACGCGTATAATAAAACCCTTATTTTGTAATTCCGATTTATTTGATGGTTTCGCTGAAAAAAGATCACAAAATGTGCCCTTTTTTGGCCTCTAGCGTGGCCTAAGGCCTTAAGTGATTACGTGGAAAATTTCAAAAGAATTTACCGCGAGATATTGGCAATCAAAGATTGCACGGTTTTACACGTGATCTTATGGGGAGCAGAGGAAAATGTCTCATTTCACGCAATAACTTCGAAACTTTTCCACAGATTTTTTGTTTAATTCTCAATTACAGAGGAATATATCGCAAAGTGGGTAAAAAAAATCACGAATATTGACCGTCTAGTTTCAGAGATATAGCGATATAAATTAAGCACTGTCTAGCGACGCTAGCGCCAAATAACACGACAAAAATTCGCTGGGCTTGCGACGTTACCACGATCTCCGCGCTCGTTAGACTACAGTAATGTATGCATATACGTACACGCAGAGTATCTACGTATTAATAGCGGAAATGGATAGTCTTATACAAAAGTGAGGGTTAGGTGATGGAGAAAACGTTGTTAATTTTGGAACTTTAAACATTATATTAGGCGTTTTCATCATTACTTTATAAGTTTTTACATCCCGATAAGATGTACAACCTACATTATAAGGATATTTCGCAATATTCCGAACCTTTCATCGATTGAGGGGAGAATAAACTTTTCAACATGACTGTGGCGAGACTACGAGCTTCATTGTAGACGAATATCGGTCAATTGTTAAATATTCGGGTTCGTGAAAGGAACACCTTAATATTCCAAATAACACCTCGAGCATCCATTTGCCCCTTCATGACCGAAGTCTGTAACTTTTCTTCCCGGTCGGAAATTCGTAAAGTGCTACCAGAACTTATCGCCGGTAGACTTTGCGTGTCTCTACCCTCACGCGTTCTGAATTTTACACGAGAAAGATTGCTCGCCATCGATGGCTCCCTGTTCGTGGTCCGTGCGTTATTCGCGAATCGACTGAAAATTCATTCCTACTGTCATCACCGCGAGCTTCTCGTCCAAACGTCGATCCAGACTTCGTCGTGACGATAAAATGTCCAGTGCATCCGACTTCGCCCGACTAGAAACAAAATCAGAAAATAGAGGCCGTGAGTCTCGTCATTTTTTTTTCTTTTTCTTTGCTTTTTTTCGACAGATTAAACTTTCAGCAGGCTGGGCCCCGCATGTCGAGGAACAAGGACGAGCGTATTTGCATTTGAGGAAAAAGGGTAGAGAGGGAGCGGCGTAAAAAAGGCTGGTAGATGGATAGAGAGTAATGCAGCTGTTCCGCAGAACGTATCGAACTCTCCCGTGCTCTCTCTTTCTCTCTCTCTCTCTCTCTCTCTCTCTCTCTCTCTCTCTCTCTCTCTCTCTCTCTCTCTCTCTCTCTCTCTCTCTCCTCCCTCCCTCCCTCCCTCCCTCCCTCCCTCCCTCTCTCTGCTTTCCCCGCACGAGATAAAAAGTGAATGAGACAAAAAAATCCTTTTTTAAAGGAAAAATGAATGCGGGCACACATATAATCCGGATGAAGCTTAGCGCATGAAAGCGCCCAAAATCGGTGATGCGAACGTTGTTGAAGGGGAGGGCCGAGGGGTACAAGCCGGAAATTCGTAAAAGGAAAAGCGCAAAAAAAAAAAGATTATTGGCGTTTCGCAGCTTCCCGCAGATTCGGCCCCATTTTTTTCATGCCTGACTCGACCCAGATTTGAATATATGTATACGAGGTGATAAAGAAAACATGCGTTGTTTGCGTGGAGCACTGTGTTTATTACAAAATATTCGCAGTTGCTGCATCTCGCCTTCGATTTCACAAGGTTCACACGCGAAAAATGCAGTTTTTCCTCTTCGTTTCTGTTTTCTTTGCTTGTGTTGCGTTTCTTTTTTTATCTTCGGTGTCTCTTATTTTCGATTCCCGTGCGGGATATCGATACGCACCTCGTGCGCAAACAAAATTCGCAAACTTAAATGTGGAAGAATAAACTTGATATTTGATATTAATGGGAACTGTAATTAATAATCGTCCGCCGAATTTTTTGTACGCTCTGCGGACAAATTGAACGGCACGATAGAAAAAAAATAATAATAAGTGAAAAAAAAAGTATGAAATTGAATAACGCGAACGGAGAGGACGAAATGGTTAAGTCGTATCCTCCGGTGGCTATGTTTGGAAGTCGCCGATCGTTCTCCCGGCACTCGCGAATGACGGGCACGTGATTCATTCAGCAACCGTTATACGAATGGAGTGCGATCGTCTCGATGATATAATTCTCGTTACTTATTCGTATCCAAAACTTGGTGAGATCATAATGTTGTTGTTGTTAGTGTTGTTTTTTCTTTGTTCTTCTTTTTTTTTCTCGATGATACTTCGGACAGGGCGGGGAATTTAGGCGTTCTCGGTTGCCGGTCTCTTCTTGCTCTGCACATATCGAGAAAACGTATTTTTTTTTTCAGTATGAGAAGACTAGTAATTCGTGACTGAATGGGGAGAACGGAGTAAATTCAAAATTTCAATACGAAACACGCTATTTCAAATAGATTGTCTGCTCCAAACTTTTTAAAAAATATTTTTCAATCGATTACATTAATATGATAAAATTCTAATTTCTTGTTGCAATTTTTGATGTAAGATTCAATCATTTACAGCTTTTTTGTGTTATATTAATATAATAATAATTTTTTATTGCAATATTTTGAGTGATATTTAATGATGTAATATTTATAATAAACAACTATTATTATAAACAATATTTAATGTAATGATTCGTTATACTATTAGTATCCTGATGTATTCCATTACTGTCATATAATAACAATGAAAATATCCGATCCAATATTTACTATAAATAAATAATGTGATTTTGTATGTAATTGTAATATTCTCTAATCCAATGCAATCAACTTTTGTCTATTATGTTAGTATAATGTAATTTTTTAATATTTGATAATGTAATATCCAACAACGCGATATTCTATAACTATATATATAAAAGCGAAATGCCACTGATTGACTGACTGACTGATTAATCACGAAACCTCAGAAACTATAAAGCCTACAAACTTAAACTTTGGCAGGTAAGTTCTTTATACGTTGTAGACATCCGCTAAGCAAGATTTATACGAAAGGGAAAAATTGAGGGGGTGAAATGGGGGGTAAAAGTTTGTATGAAAAATTATATTCCTTGCGTGAATCAACTTGAAACTTGGCAAATATGTTTCTAAGAAGGTGTAGAAGTGCACTAACAAGAGGACCTTGCCAGGCACGCAATCGATTTCGGGTCGTCCTTTCAGGGTAGTGTAGGGTTTGGTCCCAAGTGTCACCCCCTGCCACCCCCAGTTTGTAATTATTGCTCGCTTTTTTTATTGTTTCTATTAACTTCTATTATTGTTAATATGAGAGAATGAAAAAAATATCGCTCTGTCGATTAAATAAAAATACAAAACACTATAATCACATTATGTGGGAAAGTGTATGTAAGCGAAAAAAGGAATCGTAGAAAACCAAAATTCAAATGAAAAGCGTAAATAAAATAATAATTGTATTAATACAGACGAAAATATCAAACCATAGAAGAAAATTAATTTAGACAAAGAAAACATATAACAATAAAAAAACGAGCAATAATTTCAAACTAGATGAAGAATATAAGAAAAAAAATTGGATATACAAAATTTTTGAAACGGTGATTACAATCACGCGGGCAAGAATTCTAAACGCAATATAAAAAAGTTGGATTTAAATTCAAGTAAATAAATAAAAAATAACGTTCACAAGCGTTTCGATTGAAAAAAAAAGAAAATAGCGGTAGCAGGACTCGAACCCAAAACCAGCAGCGTACTAGCCGATTGCCTTAACCGCTAGGCTATCGTGCCGCTTCAAAAATTCTTGTTATTTTCGTGGTTCAAAAATCGTCACACAAATTTTGTTTGGTCGATTTCGCGAAAACGAGGGCCCACCAGGGTGAACGGTGGCAGGGGGTGACACTTGGGACCGAACCCTACACAAGCCTGAAAGGACGTCCCGAAATCGATTGCATGCCTGGCAAGGTCCCCTTGTAAGAAAGGATTTTTGGAAATTCAACTCTTAAGAGGGTGAAATGGGATATAAAAGTTCGTATGGAAAATTATATTCCTTGCGCGTATCTATTTGAAACTTGGAACATATGTTCTTTAGATGGTGTGAAGGTGCACTAAACAAGGATATTTCAAAAATCAACTCTTAAGAGGGTGAAATGGGGTGTATAGTTTTGTGTGGACAATGATATTCCTTGCGTGTATCAACTTGGGACTTGCAACATATGTTCCTTAGAAGGTCTAGAGGCGCACTAAGAAAGGAGATTTTGAAAATCAACTCTTAAGGGGGTGAAATAGGGTGTAAAAGGTTGTATGGAAAACTGTCATGCAACTCGGTATAAATATTCTTCAAAACAAATAATAAAACGCATATTTTAAGATTTTTTTAAAACCCCTAATGCGGGGTGCTACTTCTAATGAAGTTTCTATGGGCCAAATTCTACACGGGCGAAGCCGCGAGCGAAAGCTAGTAAATAATATTTAATAATGTATCGAAGGTTCTGAAGGGTTAGAACCCCCTTTTTTGTTTCCTTTTTTTTCGTAGCATAATTGTATAATTCGAGGTTTCATATGTGCAACGTGTCATGGCGATATTACGTTTTGTTTCGTGGTCTTCACGTCAGCGCTCGATGCTCTCGTTTTCGATCGTTCCTGCTCCAACTGAGCGTGCAGCGTCGTTACCTCGAGCGTCAATTCCTCCCGGATCTCTTGCAGTTTGGTTACCTCCGCCAGCACGGACGCTTTGTCCTTCACTGCAAGTAAACGCCGTAAATTCAATCCATCCTTGTATTTTTTCTCGTTTAGCGCGATTATTTTTACGTCCGGGGAGTAATTCGAAACATTGAATGTCCAGAAGCAAGTGAGCGTAGAATTATTCAGGAAAAATTCAGGAAAAATTTCATATTGAGCTTCTTTTGATGAAAGAATCATTTTTTTTCCTCACAAATGTTCCACGCCTAGCAGGC
Organism: Ophion ventricosus; assembly: GCA_963932345.1. NCBI lineage: Eukaryota > Metazoa > Arthropoda > Insecta > Hymenoptera > Ichneumonidae > Ophion > Ophion ventricosus. Next base: position 8,619,364 of record OZ010717.1, read on the forward strand.
TTTTGTCGATCTCATTCGTTGAGATCGCTGAATATATATTAATTACGATATTTCGAAAATTAAAAATGGCGCAACCATTATGACAAACTAAAATTCGCACAAATATTTGTCCTTCAAAAAAAAAAAAGTTTTTCTTCCTCAACTGTTTTCATATACCTTTGTGCTGAAATTTGAGTCAAGTTCTGAAATCCCAACACACTTTTCTTACAAAAAGTTATCTTTCGCACGATCGCGAAGGATTCGAACAATAAATCGAAGATTGGATAAATGAGAGGAAAAATACTCACTCTCTCCATGGGAGAGTATCTGATAGAGCTTTCGATTTCTGTTCTTGACCTGAGTCAGCTCGTCCTTCAGGGTTTCAACCTCGAGTCTGAGCTGTGCGATCTGTTCATCGCGTTTTTCCACTTCTACCTTTAGCTGGGCGGATGTGATATCGTCGTCGAGCTGATTAAACCTCGACTTCAACATGTCCTTCTCTTTGCTCTTCGTTATCTCGTTCTTAGTTTCTCTGTCGACTCTCTCAAAGAATTGCGTGTCGGACTCTGAAGGACAAACATGCGATCAGATTATCAACTTGTCCGCCAATACATCAAAGAGGAAGAACACGCGGTAAGACGATATCGCTAAAAGGCTACCTCTAGGTTTGCATTCTCTGCTCTCCGGGTCTGAGATAGCGGCGTTGGATTCGTCCACCTGGGCGGAAATGCCCAGATTGTTGAACTCCTCCAGTGACATGGTAGCCTTCTTGGACTTTTTGTTGCCCTGAGACTTCTTCGAATCGTCCTGGTCTTTTGAAGCGCCGCCGTTCTCACCTTGAGCCTCGTACGCCAGTTTCGACAGCAATATTGCCTGATGCAGCTCTTGTTCATAGGTCTCCTCGATGGCCTTGAGGAAAATTCATCCCGTTACACGACTCGGCTTCGCCCTCGCTTACCTTCTCGTCCTTGCAAATGTGACAAACACCTCCTGAGCACGTACCATTGTGTCTTTTTGCTTCCACTGTTCCCATTGTTGATTCTCGCCGCTACTTTTCTTCTTCTTGTTCTGTAACAGTGCGCAATGTGACAAGCGTAGGCTCCTCAATGCCAATGGTATTAAGTAAATGGCTCACACATCCGGACGGTAAAAATCCTACAGCCAAGTTTTCTCCTAGACGGACCACATTTTGGGTAAACGAAGAGAAAGACGTTGTTCGTTGCTCAACAGAGCAGAAGATGTTACTTTTGTTTTTTTCCAAAATATCAACCGTCTCGGAGAACACTGGGCATCTGCAAATCAGCTATCTCCCTTGCAATCATTGACCGCTCGGCCGGTGTGACAGATAGCCTCAAGAGCTTAGACCTAGTTGGTATTTTCATATATATCGATTTTAGACAGATTCTCAAAATCTAACGTTACAAAAATATTCTCTGTACATTTCGAATCCATCCATTAAATATTGAGCAACTTATAGGTGTTTCTAGGGAGATTTGGCAAACCGGCGAACCGTCAACCGACGAACTTTTAACGCGTTTTCCTCAAAATTACTTTTTATAAATCGGTGACTTTGATATCTTAAAAATCTCTGCACCGATTACCGTCAAATTTTACAAGGTTCTTTTACCGATCGGTAAAAATTGCTTAAACAAAAGCTTTTTTTTTTTTGATCATGAGACTAAAGCTTGCATCGTTGGAATGCAACGAAAATGATTATTTTTCAATTACTCGAATTTCTTGTGGCTTTGTTAAGAATCTTCGTTAAGAAAATCCATCAATCATTTTTTAAATCGCTGTCTAGAGATCTATAATTTTTATCTGCAAGAAAATCATTTGTAAAATAATTTAAACGAGGAAATAAAAATATGAACAAAGAATTTTCGTTGCATTCCAATGATGCAAATTTCAAGACCATTTTTTATGGATAGTTCATAGATAGCTATTTTGTTTTAAATCAATATTTTATTGAATCATTTGTCCAAGCACTACATAATTTCAGGAAAAACTCAATGCGTTTGATTTTTTTAATTTCGGATGATCTTTTTCCGATCAGCAGTGGTCACAGCCAAGGATGTTTTTCAAACAGCAGTCTGCACAAACCATTGTAACTACCACATTTATCAATATTTTCTAATACAAAAATTGTAAAAAATACTTAAAACCATACTCTGTAATATCAACAAAAAAAAAAGAAAAAACCTGCAGATGTTTTACCAGAAAAAATTGACGAAAATTCTTCTTTTTTCCAACCACGAGCTAGCTGTATCCCAATAAGTGAAATACTTCTTGAGTATGCGAAAGAATATACAGGCTTTTAATTATGAAGAATAGTAAATTAAATATTAAATGACCCGGTACGTTGGTCTAGTGGTTAGCGTACTGGCCAGCAGATCCAGAGGTCACGGGTTCAAATCCCAGTCGCGTTACTTTCATCGAAAAATGTTTTTCTTCAACATTTTCTTGGCAAACGGCGACTAGTTCCGTGACTGGGAGGCGAACTTGGGAACGGCTGTTATCGGTATAGGTTTTCTGCAGTTTCTCTACACCCATGACAGACAGGTCATGGTAAATACGATACAGAGGGGAAAGTCGGCTGCAGTGCAAGGGGGGGAGAATTGGGGAATAAAAAGATTATAGTATAGAAAACAACAGTGGAAGGATATATAACAGTGGAGCCTTGTAAAAGGTCCAATAAAGGCTATGCAAGTGAAACTTAAAAAAATATATATTAAATATATATGAAATAAATAAATATTCAATATCTGTTTGCATTATATTTACATATTTAACAAACCCTAATATATTGTCTATCCACAATTCCTAGTTGTAGTAATATGATAGTTTAATAGGTTTTGGTTTACGGTGCAGTGTATTATAGTTACACTCAAAATTATTGGTGCAAGTTTGTCTAAACTGAAAAGACAAAAATCGTGCATGAATCAATAAATGGATAAGATATTAAATTCTATAGCAATAATACATATTGATATAAATAAAGTATTATATTATTGTGCGTATTGATAATTATCGTTATGTTATCGTTATCGTTATAAATATCGTCTGTATAATGTTCGCTATATTCTTGTTGATATAAAATAAAAATCAGTAAATCACATTTGATATTAAAATTAATGAATATTAAATTTATCATTTCTACACACCGGACGAGCAATATGAATAACGATTTGAATTTTCCCGCCATTGTTCATCGTTGTCAATGTCGTTTATTGGTGTACAAGCGTGAGAAGGAAGAAATGGTGGGGGGTGGTTGACAGCAAAACAAAAAAAAACACGTCGTACGACCTACCTTATTCGGCTTTTTCTTGTCGTCCTTTTTAGGTTGCTGCTTCTGTTTGTCATTTTTATTGGCCTTAAGGTTCGATTTGCCGGCGCTTGTCGGCTTTTGCACTTTTTTCGGCTTGCAATCGTCGTCATCGATACTGAGCACGGCAAATCGTGAGGGAACGGCGGTCGCCATTATTTTTGCAATATCGTGAATTCGCAATAATCGACGACGCAATGTCGCGTGTGCCTGTGTGTGTGAAGTACACACAGGCATAAGCAGGCGCACGGGCGAGCGAACGAGCGGAAACTTCCGGTCGGTGCTAACAAACTCGATATATACTCGTTGTTTCTCAGCCACGTCTCGTGCCTCTGGATGAACAATTTAATGGATCGTTGAAGTAACCGGATAATCGAGGCTTCTCGCTTCGAGTAAGTTTTCTTAACGATGAGAAAACGTTTCGGCTTCGTGAAACGATAGGACAAACCGGAAGTCAGGAATGATCGTGTTACACGGACGGTGGCGCCACGTTATGCCTTTGCGTGGCCGTCACCGGCGGCTTCCTACTCGACAACACAGTGCTGCCAATCGTACAAACGGACAAAACGAAAAACACACGTATCTCATTTCGCTTGCACGACACGAAAAATGCGACAACCAAATGTTGATGCAACTTCGCGAATGTGCAAGCTATAGAATAGTGCACGGCGTGATAGAAAGACTTTGATCATAATGTCCAAACTATTAACACGAATCTTCGTAAGCTTGATGTTTCTTCATTTTTTTTAAATAAACCCTTCGCGAGTCACTCATCGCGGATTCGATTACCATCCGCGATTGAAACATGCCGAAAGCTCCCGGCTCGTCGCCGATCGCGAACTCGTCGGAACTTCTGGATCAATTTCCCGCGCGAGCCGTAGCAACACGTAACCTATAAGCGAGAAAAAAAAAACCTTTTTTTCTCGTGCATCATTAAAAAAAAAACGCCTTCCGCGACAATACTACGCGCAATAAAAGCGTACGCGCAGGGACACGTGACCGATGTTTTTTTTTTGTTTTCTCTCGTTAATCGTAAACACCCCAGAGGTTCAATGGCCCGCAGTCAGAGCGCGAAAAGCTCCGAGATCAGTGGAAAATTTGCCACGCGCTAGTCACCTACGAAATGAATGACAGAAGAAAAAGCGACAAACATTCGAGCGGTAAAGACAAGAACCGTGAAGAGAGAGAGAGAGAGAGAGAGAAAAAAAACAACGAAGCGCACAGTAGCATCGGCGATTGCGCACGATGATAAATTTTCTCGTAATATTTTTGTATCTCGGAGATGAGCGACGTTGCGCACGATTGTGCAAGGGATTGGTAGCACTGAACAATCGAAAATCGCGATATACTCCGCGCGCACACACGAGTGAGGCTTGCCGGGGTTGTGTGTGTGTGTGTGTGGTGTGGCAATGGCGGAGAAGGAAGCATTCTCATACGGCATTACGAGTCGACATACATATATATACGAATATCTACAAAGCCCGTAGGTATCTATCCATTGGACGGAGGCCCCGATGCACGTCGGGTAAACTGGCGAATGTGTACGTAGACGTACGTACGTAGTACAGTAGGCGAAAACAAGGAGAAAAAAAAAGAGAAAAAGAAAGCTAATATATCGCGTTGTGTCTTGAGTAGCCGATTTGTGTTGGGGGCCATAGAGAGTGCGATAGCCGAGTGTGGAATTTTGCCGTAAGACGTAAGAATCGAAGATCACGCTCGTGCCTGTGTGTGTGTGTGTGTGTGTATTAAGAGAGACATGCACTACTCGTGTTGTTTTGTTTTTCCTTTTTTTCCGCTTCCTCTCTCTCTTTCTCTCCTTGCCCTTTGATGGAGAGTGATAAGAGGAGTTCTCTTTGGGAGTGATACTCGCGCGCGGGCTCGTTAAAGTGCAAACGCGAGAGGAGGTGTGTATCACACGTCCTGGGACGCTCGCCAACTTCGACGGGAGTGTACGGGAGCATCGAGAGAGCGAGTTCTCTGCGTCTCTCCGTACGCGCGCGCACGCTCGTGTATATGTGCACACATCACATACCACACACACACACAAAATACACGTATAGCTCTATATACATATGCATAAGTGTGTTTGTACGTGCTTGCAACGACGGCGGGCAACGGGAGAACAGTGCATCGGTGGCCTACCCGCGACCCTCTGCTACACCAATACATATTCCGGCATATCAAATGCGCCTTGCGCATCCGCGGAATTTATTCCCAGAGTCAAAATAACGAGTGGACGAAGAATAGCCGAACGGATGTGCTCTGTAGTGAGAAAGCATAAGAAAAAAAAGTGAAAGAAGAAAAAAAAAAGAAACGAACGAGTGACGCGCCGTGTTTCTCCTCGGTTTCTCTCTCTCTCCCTCCCTCCCGCGCTCGCGATATATATATATATATATATGTCTCATTTCTTTCTGCTTCCCGCTAATCGTGATAGACCCCCGGTGCTGGCGATCTTTTTCAACCAGTGGATCACGCAGGTTACTGCTCTCCGTGCCTCTCTCTCTCTCGCTCTCTCTCTCTCTCTCTCTCCCTCTCTCGCGAGAGGCGGCTTTACGGGGTTCAAAGTAGCTGAAAAGTGGAAGCGGGAAAATAAAAACGATAAATAAAAACATTCTAACCCCTAAAGTGTGGAAATTCGACGTTGAAGGGACAGAATTTTGCCTGGGCAACGGACACTCGCGTCTAAGCTGCCTCGGGACTCCGCGGAACGATTGGTGCCGGCGCAACGTTCGGAGAGCAACGATGCTTCCTACTTTGGGCATACGTCGTTGAGCCGCTGTCTCCTCGTTGCTGAGAAACTGGCATCCCGGAGCCAACGTAACAAGGTAAACGCGTCCTGGCGGCTTTGCTCGCGAGGCGCCGAACTAAGCGATTTGTTCGACAATAAAAATTGTATCTTTCGCAGAGACACTCTGGACGCGACTCCGGAGCGCAGCTTTTTTTATGAACCAGCGAGTCTGAACGTCGAGCCAAGATGTGCGAACAAACGGAAATAAATTATCTGGATGGCGACGTGGTTTGGGTTAAGCTCGGCGCCTGTTGGTGGCCGGGACAAGTAACCGGCTTTCACAATCTACCGGAGGACATACAAATCGAATTTCAAAAGAAACCGCTTATCGCCGCGGTCAAGTTCTTTCAAGAGGACACTTAGTGAGTACTCGCGAGGAGTCCCCCTCAAACTTCCTTTCCTATTGGACCCCGATGCATTCACGCTACGTTCTTTCTTACAGCGAATTCGTGAAGAACCTCCATCAGATCTACAAGTACAATTGCACACAGAAAGATGAATTTATAAGGAAGGGACTGGGTAAGTTTCGGAGAGCTCTTTTATTTTCAGCCTATAAGAGTAGGATTAGTTTCACACTTGTCTGCAGAATTTTAGATTGTCGAACCTGTCGAAGGGTATGTTTTGCCATGTGTGCCGTTATTTAGGTCAAATGTGGGTGGTTTTGGTGTTAGAATGTCTTTTCCAAATCTTTTATGATGCTTTGTATGATAATTTAAAAGTTTTTAACTATCGGTATTTCTGTGATAATCATTTCAGTAGTAAACATTGTTTTGATCCAAGCAGCAAAAAAAAAAAGAAAAGTTGCACACAAGAGTTGATGTAAATTAGAAAAGAAGAAAGAACATGACATTGAAGTTTGCATTGTTGGAATGTAACGAAAATTCATTCTTTTAAATTGCACAGATACTTTTTGGCTGTAGAAATCGCTCGAATGTTTTTATGTATCACTTATTAGACACTTTTGAACTCAATTTGAAGATAAACAGATTGAATAATGATAAAAATAAAGAAATGACAAATGAAGAAGAAAAAATCGTTGCGTTTCATCGATGCAAACTTCAACGTCATGAAAGAACTACTGCAGGATAAGATATGAGGAGTTAGACTCAAAGAGATGCAAATTTTCAATCGCTATATTTAAAAATGTACTAGACTTGTGGTTAAGCCTAAAAAAATAAGAAATAAAAAAAATACTATGTCAAATAAGTGCAATCGTGTTTTTTGGACAAGATCAATAGGTTTAAAAAAAATTATTATGGCAGTCAGATGCATTAACTTAATTATTGCAATATTTAAGGAAGAAAGTTTAAAACAATCCACGACAATTAAACTATAAAAACAATTCGTTTTATCACGTTGTGTTATATATTACACGTGATACCGTATAGTAAATGTATTTATTATTCTTTAAGTAAAAAGTCTGAGCAAGCCTTGAGGCCGATTAAAGATCATTTACATTACCAGCTTAAACCATGCAAAAACGAAACTCGATCATTACTATAGTTGACTGAAACTTGCATTCTCGATGATGGCTCGTACGACAATTCGTAAATTTATTCGAAAGACTTATGTTGCTTTATTTGCAGACAAATACCGAACGAAGAGCAAGGACGGTTCCAGTTACATGGACAAGTTTCCCGGTGACGTTGAGATGGCCGAGAAATTGACGGGTGGCGATCCCGACATACTGACGAGCGAGAAATTCTGTCGCGAAGAGAGACCCGATATATCGGCGCTATTCGGTGAGAAAAAGCTTCCAAAGAAGAAGCGCGACCGTGACGAGATGAGCAGACGAAGCGACGGCAACGTATCGACGAGAAAAATAACGCATCCGCGTTTCTTGCGTGAGAGCGACCACGAGATACGAATACGTCAGCAACCGAGCAGCATGCCGAGTACACCGAAGGCGTCGAGCACCGATTCGCCCCAATTCTCGTGCAATTTGTGCAGCTTTACGACAACGCGAGTGAACGTGATCATTTGTCACAGAAAAAGTCATTGCTCCGGTGGTGGACTCGAGAGTCCATTGGGACGAGGTAGAATCGTGAATTACGCGCAGCCGAGGGGCACGGGCAGGCCCTCGTTGCCCGCTGACACACAGAAAAGGAAATACGTGAGAAAGACTAAGAGTTTGTCGAGCAAAGGAAAAACCGAGCGCGAGAGCGAGCCCGTGAAGCGCAAAATTGCGAAACAAACGGACAAAATCGCGGCGAAGAAGAAGAAAACCGATCCGGAATTACGCGAGAAGCTTTTGGCCGATTGGGACGACGAGACCGACGAGGACATGGATCTCGATCTCAACAAATCCGCTGACACAGTCTCCATCGGCAGTTCCTCAGCGGGTAACAATTCCGCACCTCCGAACAATAGTTCGGACAATACCGAGGATAAGGAGGACGACGGTGCCGAGTTGATAAAAGCTTCGGAAAAGTTGTTGAGAGAAACGGAAAAATTCGCCTCGTTACACGTGGACGATTCGTCTTCACGAGCCTCGCGTCACTCGAGCAACAAGCACCTCGACGATCTCGACTCGGAGACCGACACGAGCACCTCGACTCTCGCTAAAGACGACAAATCGCCCGCTTACAAGAAACCGAAGAAGCTCATCGCCACCGCGACCGAGGAGAGGAAGAGCACGAGCTCCGAGAAGGACGATAAGCAGTCGAGGTTCTCGTGCTTTGATTTCGACGAGGAGGATTTACCCGAACCGACTATCACACCGGTAAGAAAGATACCGCGGATTTTCGGCGAAAAAAATACCTCGGTGAAGAAGGAGATATTGAAAAAATTCACGATGAGCCAAGCTATGAAGAGCGTCAAGAACGACGAGAGGGAAGAACGGGAGTGGGAGGAGAAGGCTCCGAGGGTGCAGGATTTTTTTGACAAAAAGGAGCCAACTGCCAAGGAGAAAAGCCAAGAAGACGCACACGAGGAGAAGGAAATTACGGTTCGATGCACCGTCGAGGAGGAGTCTGACCATGATAAAAGCAAAGTCGACACGTCCGCGAAGAGCGAGGAAACCCGGGACAAAAGCTTGAAGGCTCACACCGTCACCGAGCTCGAAATCGTCGAGATATTCGAGGTTGAAGGTGAGAAGGACGAACGCGAGGAGATCGATGATTCGAAGAAATCTATGAATTACGAGATCGAGACTTTTTCGATCGGTGCACCCGACAACAAATCCGAAGACAACAAAAAAGAGGCGGAAAGCGAGGAAATTTCTGACGCGAAGAATACGGTCGTCGTGATTGACGAGGCTTCACGACGGGACACGAATAGTCAAACGGACAAGAAGAGCACGATGTCCGAGCTCGCGACAACCGAGACCGAAGACGAAACGGTATCCGAGCTGGCCGAGTCTCTGCGAGGCAACAGCGAGAATTCCGACACCGATGGCAACCTGAATCAGGCTACGTGGGGCAGTGGCCTCGTTGCGAGCGCGACGCCCGAAACTTCGCGAGACGAGTTGGTAACGCGCGTCGACAAGCCGGCGCCTCGTCGTCGCGGACGTCCCAGAAAGAGTTTAACCGCCTTAGAGTCGAGTGGCAACGGCAACGATTCGCCGAAACACGAGATGATAATCGGGAAAAAAGTCGCGGCACTCGCGACGCGCGACAGCGAGCGTAAAACTTCAGAATCTGATTCCGAACGTTCCTATAGCGGTAGGCGACGTAAGCCGAACAAGCGATATCTTCACTCGGACCTCTATACAAGCAGTCCCGATAATAGAGCGTCGAAAACTGACGAGAGTCAGTCGGAGACCGAGGAAAAATTGCAGAAAGAACACAAGCTCGTCAGAGCACGAGGTGGCAAGAAAAAATCGGCCGTCGTCGCAAACGACGCGCGTGTTGAGCCAGTCGAAAAAACTACGGATCGAGAATTCGAGTTCTCTAATCGGACCCTCGCCACGAGTGACCAACTTGCCACGACAGAAGACTCGCAAGTGTCACGAACGGACGAGGAAGTTTCACGTTTGAATGTATTGGCCGAAACAACGAAATCCGACAACCCGGAGACAGAGGGCGAATCGAGCGCCTCGTGCCTCATGGAATTTGGAAAGAAATTGGACAGCGGTATCGGATCACCCGTCAATATAACGAAATTGTTGTCACCCGGCGAATCGGAGGAGAGCTCCACGAAAAATCTTCCGTGTCAAGACAGCGGTAATGAAAAACCGACACAGCCCGAGAACAAGTTCTCGGTTATCGAGACCGTAGCTATGATCCCGGAAGATATGGAATTGTGCGCAGACGAAGCCAAGAGCGGATCAAAATATGATGCCATCAAAACAAGCGTAGATAAGCTACCACCCAAAAAATCGCAGATCAAGAAATTTGAGTTGTCGCAAATCGATTTGCTGGACGCGTGCGAGGAACAAGTTGCCGCCGAACAAGCTGCTGCCGAAAAAAGAATCGCTGAGAGGCTGGAAGCGGAAAGATTGGCTGCTGAGATATTGGCAGCCGAAAAATTAGCTGAGGAAAAATTGGAAGCTGAAAAATTAGCTGCGGAGAAATTGGCAGCTGAAAAATTAGCTGAGGAGAAATTGGCAGCCGAAAGATTAGCTGAGGAGAAATTGGCAGCTGAAAAATTAGCTGAGGAGAAATTGGCAGCTGAAAAATTAGCTGAGGAGAAATTGGCAGCTGAAAAATTAGCTGAGGAGAAATTGGCAGCTGAAAAATTAGCTGAGGAGAAATTGGCAACTGAAAAAGTAGCCGAAGAGAAATTGGTAGCTGAAAAATTAGCTGAGGAGAAATTGGCTGCCGAGAAAGTAGCTGAGGAGAAATTGGCCGAGGAGAAATTAGCTGCGGAGAAATTGGCTGAGGAAAAATTAGCTGCAGAGAAATTGGCTGAGGAAAAATTGGCTGCGAAGAAATTAGCTGAGGAGAAATTGGCTGCCGATAAATTGGCCGAGGAGAAATTAGCTGAGGAGAAATTGGCTGCGGAGAAATTAGCCGAGGAGAAATTGGCCGAGGAGAAATTGGCTGCGGAGAAATTAGCCGACGAGAAATTGGCCGAGGAGAAGATGGTCGCTGAGAAATTGGTCGAGGAGAAGATGGCCGCTGAGAAATTGGCTGAGGAGAAGATGGTCGTTGAAAAGTTAGCTGCCGAAGAGTTGGCCGTTGCGAAGCAAGCACTGGAACAAGCAGCAGCTGAAAAGCTGGCGGCCGAGCAGGCACTAGCCGAGAAAGCAGAGACCGAAAAGTTCCTCCAAGAGGAGGAAGACAAAAAATTAGCCGAGGAACAGAGAATCGCCGAAGAGCAGGAAACCACGGAATTAAAAGCGAAGATCGAGTCTCCCGAAGCCGAAATAAAATTGCAGGGTGTTGATTCGATCACGGGCGCATTGGAAGAAGTCGAAAAAGAGAAGATCCTAAGCGTACCGGTAGCAGCGGCTAAGGAGGATCCATCCCCGTTGACGACAGTCAGCGTAAACGCGGGTGCCGTAACGGACTCTACAATGGAGACAATCGAGGCCGTGCTAGCCAGAATAACAAACGATGAAGTGATCGACAAGGACAAAGTAATCGGGAACGCGGAGATTCCCGATAATGCGGGAACGAGCGATGCGAGCCAAATTGACAAGAGCCCAACAAAACCAACGATTCCCGTGGACAACGACGCGTCGCAGCGAACCTCGTCGATGTCCCGTTACAAGGGGGCTAAATTCCCATCGGAAATAAGTACGAGAGGAAAACGAGCTGTCGCCGACGAGGAAATCCCTATAAATTCCTTTCAAGAAGCGTTTCTCAAGACTCTTCACATAGACAAAAAAGACGAGAAGGATGAGGCTACGGATGGTGCGGTACGAAAACTAAAACAGCAGCAGCAGCTCGTACCGTCCACCGAGAGTGCAGAGCCCCAGCCAACCTTTGTTATAGCAATCACTGGCGGCAACAACGAGACCCTCGTCGCTCCCGCCAGTGTACAAGAGACTCAAACAGTTCAACCGCTTAACGCGATGACCGAGTTCGAGGGCGTGGAGATCCTGGTGCAGGACAACATAGTTGAGGTTGCGGCAAAGCTGGACGATCCTAGCGCTAATCAGATGGATCTCACCGCGACACTAGTTGGTACGGATATCAAGCGCGACGTTACCGAGGCTTTAACGTTGGATTTACAAAAGATTCAGGATACCCTGAGCGACAGAGTGTCGACACCGTCGCCACCCTCGGAGCTCGGTGTACCCGTGAAAAAGCGTGAAAAGCCACGAATAATCGAGAACGTGGCGCTCAAGGAACCCATGCAAATACTTAAGAACAAATTGCTCGAGAAACTACCGGGCAAATCGACGAAGCACAAACTCGACACAGAAGGCCATAAGAAACCAGAGACGAAAGGTGCGCCGAGAGCGAAAATGATGAAGATGGATTCGGGTAACGGCAAGACAAGATCACCGACCAAAACAGGTGGATCGCACTTCACGATAACGAGGAAACTTCAGGTATTGAAAGCCGAGGAGGCTGCAACCGCGGCAGCGATTGAGAAGGAAAAAGCCACCGCGCAATTGGCCCAAACGATGAGCATGCCGAGCGGCGGTGAAAAATTCATACAGGCCAGCTCTCAGAGTCTGGCCGACATGGAGCTCGACATAAATTCTATGCCGTTCGTGCTGAGCGAGGATGTCCTGACGCCTGAGAGTATCGAGCATATGCCCGTTGTAATATCCTCGATAATACCTTCCGCTTCGACGTCCGTACCGACCACGCTGAGCCTCGCAACGAGCAGCCAATTGACAGCCACCAATGCGGAAGTGTACAAAAGCACAACAAGCGAGACTGCAACGACCGAGAGTACGAGTACGAGCACCGGCAAGAAGAAGAGCGGTACACCGGCGATACTGAAGAACAAGGCGAAAGCTAAGCCAACGATTACGAGCATAAAGACCCTCGTGCCACCGTTCGCCGGCGGTGGTGTCAAAGGCCTCAAGTTTCAGAGCCAACAGGCCACCGGAGGCAAAGCGATGCCTCTCATGTCGCAGAAAAGCACTACACCCGGTAAATATGTGATTGTTCAGACCGCGGGTGGACAGCAGATGCGTTACAGTGTTCAGGGTAAGCCTGGATCCCAGCAGAAGATCGCTATTCCGGCTGGCAAGGCTACCGGTAGCGCTCAGATAGTCCAACAGGGCGGCAAAGTCGTTATTCTCACCTCGGCTCAATCGGGACAGACGAAAATGCTGCCGCTCAATATATCCAAATCTATGAGCGGCAAGGTACAAAAAATCGTTAACAACAAGGGTCAAATATACGCGCCTATGAGTCCGCAGGCTATAACGGGACAAAAGACAATGATAGCTCCGAAAACGGACGCTAGCTCACCCACGACCTCGAAACTCGTGCAGGGACAAAAGATCCTAAACACTCAGGGTATCATTACGTCGAAGGGTGTGTTGACGCCGATATCGACTTCGAAGACCGGCCTCCTCGGCACACTCTCGCAGGGTATAATCACAAAGGGTGGAATATACACACCTATAAGTACAGCACAATTAACCGGCAAAACATTAATAAGCGGTAAAACTCTGGTTAGCAAAGCGACGACGATACTTTCGCCCCTGGGCGGGCAGGCACTTGGCACCTCCAAGGGAACCATCATAGCACCTATGTCACACGCCATTACTGGCAAAACGATAATAAACGCTCAGGGTATCGTGACCCCGAAGGGCACTGTTCTCACGCCCATTACGGGCCAACAGGTGAAAGCTATCGCTGCCAAGAGTCCGGCAAAAGCTGCCAAGATTCATTATCAGCCGGTTCAACAAAAATTGCAATTGCCAATGCTCCAAAAGTGTCAAAAGATACCGGTGTCTTCAAGCACGCAGCAGCAGATGAGAGCAGCGAGCAATATCAAATCACCGAGCGGTGGTACGATAGTTTTTCCGAACACGGCCTCGCAGAAAACTGCGAGTCCAGCGGGAAAGAAGATCGTCCGTCAGATCGGACAGCACGGTGTTCGTTCGCCCCAACAACTGACTCTGCAGAATGCCTCGGGCCAGCAAGTAACGCAGAAGAGTAAGTCGGTTGGTACGACAGCGACAACGGTTCAGAGGATAGCGACGTCGCGTGGCACGGGTCGTCAGAGCAAGCAAAAAATAGTCGTCCAGAAGATTCACGAGAGTGCGGCCGATGGGAGCCCGATCGCGAGCGCACAGCAAGTAAAAGCGATCGCAAGTATGGCCAGTCAGGTCGGCAACGTGACGAAGACGCCGCTCGGCGGTGCTCATAAGCAGACCCCGGTGAGAGCCGGCAAGTCCGCGAAGAACGCCCAGAAGAACTTACTGAATGTGATTGGCACGAGTTCCGTGGCCACGTCGACAATGGCAACGAACGAAACGTCGATGGTGGTGAGTTCGGTGATACCGACGCCGAGCATCGCATCCACGCTGCAAAATCTGCCGTTGCCACCGCTCGTCATACCCGGCACGGAATTGCCCCTTAACGAAGCCGAGGAATGCCCCAATATCGAGAAGAGCCTTGATACTCCACCGACGAAAGACAGTACGAAGCAGGAAGCGTCGACGAAAGCGACGACAAGCAGCAGCGACGCGACAACAATCGAGGAGCCCAAGCTCGAGGCAACAACCTCGAAGATTACTGCGCAACCGCAGATAATGGCGCTCCCGACGGAAAGCAGCGACGGCACGCAGACTTATGTTCTCGTGACGATAGACGAACAGGGTCAGATACAGCCGTTGGACAACAATACCCTCATGTCGCTCGAGGGAACGACCCAGAACGCGGACGGCACTAGAACCCTCTACATCGACCCTAGCTCCCTAGGCGAAGCTGGCACTCTCGACAACATCGTGCTGCAATTCGACAACGGTGCACTGCCGAATCTTCAAAGCAACGCGTCCACCGAGACTAACAGAGTCGCAAGTGGTATCGTCGCGGCCGAGACTTTCCCCACGTCCGAAATAATCCAAACGTCGAATCAGGATATCCTCGCGGCGGCGCTGGCAAATACAGATTTTCAACAAGAGATCGGACTGCCGGACAACACGCCGAGCAACGTGATGAGCGCGGGTCTTACGCAGACGAGTCTTATCAATCAGACGATACTGCAATCAACGATAATACCACCGACCGAGCCGATATCGTCGCCCTCCGTGCTCGAGACTTCGCTCACCCTGAATCAACCGATAATGACGCCACTCGAGGTACCGAGTAACCTGCCCATACAAATGGAAACGGCGCCGCCGCCACCGCCGGCCTCCGTTGTTACGACGATTCCCACGTCCCTCGAATTGCCAATCACCATCACGAATCCAAGCATCTCCTACATCTCGGCTGCGGCTGTTGCGGCGACATCCACCGCGACTCACATTCAAATACCCGGCAACTCGATGCCCGACATCGGCGAAATAATGGAGAGTTCGGTGAGCGACGATGTCGCGCGAACGGATATACCGACGAGTACGCGGTATCTGGTGCTGCCGAATCTCGACGACCCGGTAACGATGCAGTCGCGAGACAACAACGAGAGCGGTGAAACCTCCGTACCGGTGACTTATTCGGTCGCGATACCGGACAATATCGTGATTGACAATACGCAAGCGCAGACGACACCCTCGATGCCCATAATCGATGACGCCTATGTTGAAACGCCCGAGCAATCCTTCGCCGAGGTTGCGATCAACGAGATGCTCGTGACTAAAGCTTCGTCCGCGATCACGGACTCGGCCATCATCGCTTCGGAGAACGCCGAGCCTATCACGAGCTGCGAATCTGCAGAGACGAGCGCCGAGTCACAGGGAAAAATTACGGAGGCCGCTGACACTATGGTCACCGAATTTTCACCAATCGATTCGTACACAGATCGCGACGCGGCGGAACGAATAATCGTCGAGCCAGAATCCCACGCGATCCTTCCCGAAACATCTGTCACGTCGGATGAGAAACACGCCGAATCCTTGGCGCAAATGCTCATTGACGAACCCAGCACCCAAATCATCACCACGTGTACTCCGGCAATGGAGGTGTCTCATTCCTCCTCGGAGATGCAAGTCGTCGAGAACGATGATGCAACGGAGAAAATCGCGATCGAGTCGACGAATTCCCGAACCGTGGAAAACATCGGCGAAGAAGTAGCCGCGACCGTGGATCACTCGAACTCACCGGTTCAAGAAAACGTCACAAGCCAAGAAGAGGCTTCCTCCGTTCACGGTGAGGAGCGTACGGGTACGTCGAGTCTTGATTCGCCGAGACACGATATCGTCGCTCAGGTAGCATCGGCCGGTATGGAGCTGGAAAGTGGCGTCGCGACAGCGGTAGCCGAGGAAGCCGTCTCAATGGAGATTTATCCGAGCGGGACTCCCGAAACTCCCGACCGCGCTGACACGGTCGAGGGTTCCTCCCGAGCCGTGATAGTCCAGCGTGGCTCGAGTGATAACGTCGAAACTCATACGGAGGAAGCGACCGAGACTAGTCAGGAGGAGGAAACACCGTCGCAATCTTACGAGCAGCGTTTCGACGCTGCGTCCCGGGTTGCCAGTGACTCGCCGGAAACACCCACGCAATCAGCGACAAAGTCCGAGAACTCGCGAGAGCCCACACAATCGGTAGCCTACGAGGCGATGGAGATTGACGAGAGCACGGCGAGCGGTGAACCGCCGACGCAATCCTTCGAGGATACAAAGAGGAACGAGGCATCGCAGTCGTACGAGACAGCGATTGAGTCGAACACAAACGCACCCACGCAATCATTCAACGAGATAATGCAGTGTCAAGAGGAGGACGATGAGGAGCCATCGACCGGTGCGGACGCCATAGACGATCAGAGTTTTCCGACGCAGAGCTACGAGGTTGGCAAAATCGACGATCTCACGGAGAATCTCGAGAGCGACGCTTCGGCGATTGGCCAAGAGCAGGGCAATCAACCGTCGCAATCGAACGACATCGGCAACGACGTGGGAATCGGCACGTCCACCGTGTCGATCAACAATTCCGGCTTGAACGAGGACGAGACCGCGAGTTCGTCTTACGTACCCGAGACACCGGAAAATCAGGAACGCGATCAGGATCAGGAGAGCGCAATAAGCACCTCCTCGTACGAGATACCATCCTGCGAGGAGCTCAATATAGCCTCGTCGAGCGTGATACCGGACACCTCCGTAAGTCGAGCGACCGAGCACATGAGCATTCACGACAACGGCGTACCGGAAATTCCCACCTCATCGTACAATCTAAACCCGGACAGTAGCTCGACGTCGCGTGTCGGCGATGCTTTACCTACCTCGAGCTACGAGGAGGATCAGGTTATCGTCGAGCAAAACGTCTCTACGTCTTACGATGTACCGATATCAATGCCCGGTGTCGAAGAGAATTCCTCGCAGAATTTCGTAACCGAGAGTACCGACCATCGCCGTAACGTCGAGCAACCAACCAGCTATTACGCTCATCGCCATACCGAAGTCACCGCCAGCTATTACGAGGCTGTCAATCAAGACTCGAACTCGAGAATCGAAGCCGATCCCCAGGAAGAAGTTACCCCGAGTTATTACGAGCAACCGCGCGACGTCACATCCGAAGCTAGCCAGAGTTATTTCCGAGCGACGCCCCGTTATCCGAGCCAGAGTGTCTCACCGAGCTATTACGATCCCACGCCTGAGACCGAGGCCAGCCAGAGCAGTTATTACTCTCACGAGATCGGGGGAACGGAACAATCTTCGTCGAGAAACGTCGAGGCGTCGCAGAGCTTTTATCAGGAGAC
This sequence comes from Ophion ventricosus, assembly GCA_963932345.1. Classification (NCBI taxonomy): domain Eukaryota; kingdom Metazoa; phylum Arthropoda; class Insecta; order Hymenoptera; family Ichneumonidae; genus Ophion; species Ophion ventricosus. The sequence goes on from OZ010717.1 coordinate 8,637,165, forward strand.
TACCGATGAGCGCAGGCTCGGACAACAGGGTGAAGCAACACCTACGTACACCGAGAGATATCCGGTCGATTATGCGCACGCCAATTCGCCAATGGAGAGGCACGACTTGGTCGAAAGCTCGGTACCCGCCACGCGGCCTACCGAAAGGTAATATATTGTTTAAAGCATACACAACACACATACACACGAGAACACACCGCCGTAGAGCGGCCTCGTGGCCGATCCTACGTTCGAAACAATAAAAAAAAACACACACACACAAAAAAGACACGTCAAAAACAAAGGAAAATGAAGAGAAACAAAACTCATAGAAGAGGCATGACCGAGTATGCAAGGTCCGCGTCGATTGATGCTTGGAGATCTCGAGTCTACATTGAAAGTGTACATAGAAAAATGAAAAGGAACAAAAAAAGAAGAAACTCGTAAATGGTTAGACTTAAGACTAAGATTAGATTCTTATAATTTATACCTATGTAACTGAATAATTGAATATATGTGTGTGCGCATATACACGTATTCTATGTATATGCAAATATATATAAATATATATATAATGCGGGTGTGTGCGCACACATAAATATATATATATATATATTATATACTATATCGAGCGCGGATATAATCCGTTCACGAACTCGATCCTCACACGAGCACTGTAGATTACGAGCTGAACGATTGCGCGGCTTTTGTTATATCGATGACATCAATGACTTTTTCCGTTTTCATATCGAAACTCATTGAGACGTGATTACAAAGGGATTACTCTGTATACGGCGTACAAAGAGATCTTCAGATCGATACTGTGTATGAGAGAGGCATAGAAAGAGAGAGAAAGTTCGCCGCACTCTCGAGTCTCTTTGTGACGCCCGCTTTTTTTTTTATTTCACATCATCGTCATAATCGAAACTCGTACGTGTTGTTTTACGAGGAGAAGGACTAAGGGGGGGACAGGGGGCTTTTGCTAAAAGCCGAAAGTATCCACATCTGTCGACGAGAATCGCAACGAAAGAGGACCGAGACTCTGGACCATGATTCGCACAATGGCCTGCTATCGTCCGGCAATATATAGAAGGGGACAAATTGAAAGTGAGCGTGTCGAAGATCCCTATTTCTTTTTTTTTCCTTTTTTTTCTTCTTTTAATTGAGATACGCTAGATTGTCTCGCGAGGAGGAAAATGGAAAATGGGTAACAAGGAATTTCTTTGTATGTTCTGAGAGCTAGTCTCTCTTGGGAGATCAGTGGCGCGATACAATACGACGCAATATTTTTTCAAATTATTACCCGATGGACCGTAGTTTCTCGTAAACGAATACGACGACGTGATATAAAAGGGGAAAAAAATTATGCAAACGAGAGGAGCTGAAAAATACGAGAGCTCGTCGGGGAATTCGCACGTATGCGCGAGTACTGAATTATTTCGCTCAACGCTGCGTTCCGATATTGTTTCTTCGCAATTTTTTTTTTTAAATGTTGAACGGTGTAATCACGGCGGAATAGACGTGGAGAGGCGAATTATTATTGAGCGAGCCAAGAATTGCTTTGATAGTTATAATAGTATTTACGTTGTAGGGAAAAAAAGTAGCGTACGAAACTTTATGAAAATGATAAAGAAGAAAAGCCTATTATTTTAATTTTCACATTGTGTAATCTGGGTGTTACGAAATAATATAAAAGGCAAATCATTTATGAGAGGAGTTGTTTTTTTTTTATTAGAAAAAGTGTCCTGTTCAACCGATCGGCAAAACAAATCGCTCAAATATATTCTTTTGTGTACGGGTCATGTCCGAAAATCGAGTGAATATATATATATATATATATATATATATATATATATATATATATATATATATGCATATGCATATTAGGAGAGAGAGAGAGAACTCCCGGTGTATTTTTTTCGGCTCGAGTAGATCGGTTTTTACGGCGATAGAGGAAGAATCTAAATACGGTTATTATCGCAGGAGATAGAGAGTGAGAAAGAGTATACAAAAAACATTTAAAAGAGGCGCGATTTCTAACGAACGCATGACTAATAATTCCGCTTCCCGTTTGAAATTTTCTTACCCAGATCGTACTCTCGCGGGCACGTTCAACGAACGGGATCGAACAATATGGCTCTTCGGGATATTTGAACACGACAAATTTTCTAAAAGCTCCCAAGATCATACATTATATTCTTTATATTCTCATGTTATTCAAAATAAATTTGTTTTTATTTTTCGTGGCATTGTTAATCATGGTCACACGTGTAAATATTATGTTAATATTCGAAAGAGAGAGAGAGAGAAAGAAAGAGAGAGATATGTGTATTATTCATACTTCGTCTCGCCAATGTTCAAGTGTAATAGAATACGAAACTTTTTTTTCCATATATAAAATTTGAATTACGAATAATTGGATTGTTGATGTTTCCCTCACTACCATCACCGCCCCCGCCTCCCCCTCGCCAACTCCACAATTACATTTTACGTTAAACAGTTTCGTTATTGCCGGACGAGAAAAAAAAACTGCGTTCCTATATAATGCGAGTGAACCGCGCGTAGGATGGGGGACGAAGGAGAAGGAAAAATTGAAGAAGAAACAAAAGTTGTTACGCTTTCTATGAAACTTTCTGGTAATGTCGGATCAAACGAACTAGTGTCTGTGCTACGTTGAAATAAATATTATGAGAACGGTGGACTAGAATAATAAAAGGAATAAATGGAAGAAGAAAAAAAGTACTATTAAAATCGTATCGATTATACTTGATATTTTCAACACTAACAATATTACTTTCTAATTTCTACAGTGTGCACCACATACGCAAAATGTAACTATGAAATGAAAATAAATATACGGATATTTACGTAACAAATAATATGTTTGATAGAATGTTCTTCCGTCACTTCCAAGCGTCAGACGAAAATTGTCAACGAGCATCGCGATAACTTTTCCATTATCCGATTAATGCAAAAATAACGTTCAAAATCATTTTACAGCGGTTACTTAGACGTGAATTCATGAAAAATGATTAACAATTCGAACGTATCGAACTCACGTATTAAACATTTTTTTTTCGAACGTTCCGCTGTGCTCGTATTGCAAAAGGATTTTCTGTATGGAAAGTGCAACAAAACTTGGGCACGGTTATCTCGGCATATTGTTTAAAATGTTTTGTTTTGCTTACGAAACTTATTTATTCGTTGAAAATAATGCCAAAATACGATAAACAATATCGCGTATATTTAAATATTTATATATACATATATATATACAGTAAGTTTTGCCATATGTTGGACGTTGGTAAATCATCTATCGTTGCGTATTTTATTTTCGCCAGTATTGTGCAAATTTATGAAGCTGCTCGACCAAAGCAGCCATGACCGCGGTCACCGACAGATCCAACTGATTTTGCACGTAATGAACGGCCTCCTCGTCGCTCAGATCGAGGCGCAATTTGTCCTGTACTTTCTTCACGGCTTTGTCGGGCTCCAGAGCAATATCCGGTACACTCGCATCGACCATCAGAGAGAACAAATTTAGTATAAGGTTGGCGTGTCGCCTGAGATGCAAAAATGCCGTATAACATTGCTTCCTGAACTCGTGATAGTGCTCCGAGCTGACACCTCCCATCGCCTCGACCATTTCCTTGCTGAGCTTCATGGGCGGTGGCAACGGCTTTGGATCACGGCCCAATATATAGCCAAAGTCGATGTGAAATAATTTTCCAGACGTCGTTAAAAGGAGATTGTCCAAGTGTCGGTCACCGACCCCCAGAACGTACGTAATTATGCAATAACCCGCTGCAAAGAGGATAAAGTTCTGTTATCAACTGATATTTCATCGGTCAACGACGAATGCTAAAGGATCAGTGGCAGATTTGGAGACAATTCTTTTTTTAATTCTATTTGTAACAACCCAGAAAGCACGAACATCGGGAAGAAATGTGTTGTCTGTAAGGCGACTTTCTGATGTCTTACAAAATGAAGTCTTTAAGACATCTTTCTGATGACTTTTATTCATTTGTTTTTGCTATCTGGGAACGATCATTGTTACTAGCACCAGCTTAGCGTTTTTCCCTTTTCAGCACCCCCTCCCCTCATTCTCTTCCACTGTGCCGCCAACGGTACCGTAAAATTCAATGATCTGAAGTTGCCCAAAAATATTTCATTTGCGACAGTTTTTATTCAGATAATTTCTTTTCGCAGGTGTACCCATTGGTAAATTATATCTAAATAGAAATTTGTTGTAACGAAAAAACATTTGCTTTCGAATATTCTTCACTTTGAATAGATCAAATACTTCATTCAAATTATTTTATAATAATAATCGAAGAACTTTATCGATTTTCGTGTTATATGTTGACTATCGTTCGGCAGAAGGGCGGTGAAAGTTTGAAAACAAAATAAGAATATTTCACTTGAATGCTGAATGAATACTTAAATTTTCCTTTCATTAATAATCATATAATCGACGAAGGTAAATATTCGTAAGTGACAATTCGTCTGGAATTTGAAAACGCGCGAAAACTGTAGTAAGAAATTTCCAAAGTTTTATTAAATTAATTATATTGTGATCTTTTTGTGAGCAATAAAGATTAATTGTATTTACCGTTATGCATTTTATAATCCTCCTATCTATATTTTGTAATCCCAAATAGTTTATAATCCCACGCTATTTTGCTTTGCTTAATCTGGATATACACCCAAAAAATTTCGATTTCCGGTATACCATTGGTAATCTGGTGGTTAGGAAAATTATTCTCCGTACAATTTATAGACAAAAAATATTTTAAAAACTCTTTATGTTGCTCGGATCTACGATCACTACTCGCGGTGCCTACTCGAATTTATAATTTTGCAAAAAATCAGACAAACGTAACGATTGGAGTTAATTGAGACGATTGAGAATTTTTTGTTGTAATGTTAAGCGGGTAAAGTACGATAATCCAGTTATACTTCTTTTGGGAATATTCTATGTAACTTCTCTCAAATAGTCAAAGCTGTAATGCCATTTTTTACGACGTAACGAAGATTAATAACACCAACTGGAAAACTCACCGCAGCTTCGGATGTAAGTATCCATAACTTCCGACGCAACGCCGTAAGGTCCAGTTTCCGACGGATGATGTTTCCGGAAGAAATTCAATATCGAGCCTTCGCTAGCCAGCACTTCGGCGACCGTGATCGATTCGATAAATTGTAGAAACCCATGCCTCGTACTCGTTGCCAAAACTCTAGAGTTAAATCTTATCGTTATTGCATTTTGATCGGAAGGGGAAAAAAAAAGAAAAATTCCTCGACGGCAAAACACTCACCGGTAGGGTGTCAATTTCAGATCCAAATTCTCGCGTCTCAAAAGCTTGTCCATAAGCGCGATGGTCTGGAGAATCAGCTGATCTTGTCGAAGATCGTCCCCGTGCTTGAATATAGCGATGTACTCGGTGTTTTCCGTCGTCAGGAAAGTCAGCTTCGAAGGCATCAGAGCTGACTTGAAAAGGGAGGCCCTGTACCGTTCAATTGTCCATATTTTATCCACAATATATTTTTAAAAGTATTTTGAACATCCGCAAATCGAGAACTGTTCGATCGAAAAACGATACTTTGATGATATACACTACTGCTCAAAAGTTTGGATACACCAGTCGATATTTCTTGCCGCACTAAAAGTTAAATAGCTCCGTAAAAAAAAAGATAACCAAATTGAACGAACGGCGTTTTGAAGGAAACAAATGCAGCTTTGTTTTGCTTGTTTGAAATATTTTTTATGATTTCTTTTTGACCCGGTACGTACTTTTGTACGGGATCGTTTTTCGGCTATTTTTCGAGAATCATGAAATGGGCGCATAACTTATGGAATTTTTTTTTGTCAGTTTTATCCATAATAAACTTGAAAGAGGTAGCAAAAGCTTTATTTTCGTTTTTTTTAAAAGTTTTGTACGATTTTTCTTCGCTAGTTATTTCATTTTTGGCTAAAGTTATTTCATTTTTGGCTAAAAAAAGACAAATTTTGAAAAATGTAACGTAACTAAAGAACTATAGGGTTTAAGAGGAAATGTCAAAGATGTAAAAAATTGCGTAAGTTTATACTGGATCGCCTGGAATTTTTTCAGAATTTTCCTTTGAGATTATTTTTTTACTATTTTCGCTCGAAACTCTGAGTAGGATAGCTTAACTCGAACAGTATGGCGTTTAGAACAAAATATCAGGAGGAGAAACTTTTTTTAATTGTCGATTTTAAATTCGCTTGAATTTTTTCAGAATTTTTTTTGAATTTTTTTTCGAAATTTCGCCGATGCTTGTAGTACTTCTCAAAATTCCTCCTTTCCTCTTTTTATTAAAAATGTAAACAAAGGCGAGCAGCGAGCAGGATTGAATCACAACCTTGGGCATTGTAATGAACATTGTCGAATGCAAAAGAAAATAATTGTTTTGAAGTGAAATTGGTGTGATTCCATAGTTTTCGAGTTAAGCCATCCTACTTATCAGAGTTTCGAGCGAAAATAGTTGAAAAAAAAATCTCAAAGCAAAACTCTGAATAAATTCCAGGCGATCCAGTATAAATTTACCCAACTTTTTACATTTTTGACATTTTCTCTTAAACCCTATATTTCTTGAGTTACGTTGCATTTTCCAAAATTTGTCTTTTTTAGCAAAAAATGAAATAACTTTGCGAAAAACATCGTACGAAACATTAAAAAAAAGGTAAATGGAACTTCTGCTACCCCTTTCAACTTTATCACGGATAAAAATGACAAAAAAAATGTCCATAAGTTATATGCGCCCAATTTTCGATGTTCAAAAAGCAGCCGAAAATAGTCACGTACAAAAGTGCGTACCGGGTCGAAAAAAATCATAAAAAAATTTCAAAAAAGCAAAACAAAGCTAAATTTGTTCCTTTCAAAACGCCGTTCGATAGATTTGTTTATCTTTTTACGGAGCTATTTAACTTCTAGTACAGCAAGAAATATCGACTAGTGTATCCATACTTTTGAGCGGTAGTGTATATATATATATATATATCCAAAAACTACATTCAAGTTCATCCACCCATTAATTCAGTCCCAATAGAAAATTTGATTATCGTATTTATACGTTTTACCAATAGAGTATCAAAAACTTTCTTCTTTTTCCAAAATTATGGATCTGTTATAAAACGGCGTTTTTCCTTCGTTTCTTACTTTTCTGGTATGATGCCTTTAATGGAGATTTCTGGATCCAGTGGAAACGGTATGGGCTCGAAATTGGAGAAATTAATTTTAAATACTGGATCGGGATCGGCGAGCAAGGCTTTGAGTCGATCAGTTTTCCTCTTGCGATTGCCGCTCTCTCGTGCAACCGCTTTAACGAGGGAGACCAACTGATCAATGAAGATTTTTTGTCTCTTGAGGAAGGCCCGTCTCTTTTGCCACACGACGTTGCCTTGCGACAATGCCTTGGAGAACATTTTCATCACGGTGAAATACATCTCACGAACCCTTGTGTCCTGCTTGGCAGTAACCGCCGGATCCGGTTGATCCTCGCACTCGATCGACAAGTACCAATAGAAGTAATTTGCCAGCATTGAATTTTGACAGGCTCGAGTTATAAGAAAGGAGGCTAGGTCCATCGGTGGCTCTTGGCTGCACGTTGATTGTCCAGTTTCCGATTCGCTGGACTAGAAAAATGCATGTTTACATAAAACTGCAAGAGTCCAAGAGTTGCGAGACCGATTCGAAGGTTACAAACAGGTAATTAAATTTTTTTAAATGTGGGCGGATGGATGGGCGTGTGTGCGGGCGATATGTGCAAATAAAAATTGGACAATTCCTTACGAGACTCGAGGAAAAGTTATACCTACAGTTGACATGGGTGTCGACGTCGAATGCTCGTTCGTTCTCGAATCCCTCTCCCCTTTGTCGCCCCTCTCGTTGTTATCCTTAAACAACTTTTCATTGGCAATTTTGATGCTCTCGAAATCTTCGTACTTAAGTGCTTGCACCAATTGGAGCAAGTACAGCATGAGATCGTCATCGTGCGCCTGATTGAGGCGACCTATCGCGTATCTCCTGACAGCGGGATGAGTGAATGCGGGTCCAAGAAGCTCAAGAGCGTCTTCAGGATCCGGTGGTGTCCATAGCGCGAGCATCTCCAGAGCTTGACGCTCCTCACCGGCTACCTTCCAATTCACACATTTCACAAATTTCGTCAGTGCCTTCTTTTGATTCGAAAGATAGAAGCGGAACTTCCATATGAGATCCTGTTCCTCGGTCGAGAGGCTTGTCGTTGGTGGATAGGCGAGTATTGTGTTCAGGGCGTCTCTCACACTCGACGTTGGTTTTACCTCCCTTGTATTACCACCGCTTCGCAAACTACGCGCCAGTTTGTGGTGTTTCGCTTCTACGAGATTTTCCTATAATCGTGAAACAAAGTTGAAAAAGTTTTTTTTTTAGTGAAAATCGACACTTGTTTTTTTACTCTGATATGCAAATATACAAAAATTAATGTTGAAAAATAGCTCCGTTAATTCTTGGATATACAATTATATTTACTTTTGAAAAATTTGGTTTTTTTCTGTTACAGATAAACCAAAAAAGAGTTATGAAGTATACTGTTCAGACCTTTAACGAAGAAGACCAGTAGTGATAAAATTTTGATTATTTAAATCCCTATTTACTCTTTATAATATACGCAAATACTGTGCTGAACCACAAATTGATCGGATGTTTGGTTTTTTTTCCACAAACTACATAAAAAATTCGATTCTTTCCCGGGCCGCCACAATATTCTAATCTCTTAAGGGATCAGTATCAGTCTATTTTCGGAAATTTTCGATTTTCTAAAAGCATCAGTTTTGTATACTACATACCTGTAGAAATACGATAGAGGACGTTATTTAGGTCGGGGTGACCGATAAGGGGATAAAAAGAGTGATACAATAGAAGCGTCTCTGCGCGCAACCGCCGTGTCGAGCGTCCAAAGCTCGCAGAACAGAGATCCGAAACCAAAAATCCCAAGAAAGTGAAGCTTTTGATGAAGCTGAAGGAATAATGTATGGACTATGCATCGCTGATTGAGGGTAAGAGGCTTTTTTTAAGTTTTATGTACATTTTTACAAGAGAAACTTTAAACGCTATTTTTTTCAAAACAACGTTTTTCGACCTTGTCGACATGATTTTGGAAAAACTATTGCACCGATTAGGCTCAAATTTACAGGAATTATTCTATGCGTGTATCTCTTCGACCCCTACTAAGGGTATAAATATTTATTAATATTTAATGCTATTTTTCAACAATTTAAGTTGTAAAAAAACAGTCGACAAAATTCTAAAGTGCGCCATTTTGTTTTCATTTTATCGTCGGTCGAAAGTTTTTAGTAGGGGTCATAACTACAACTCTATAATAAAATACTCGACTTTTCGTTTTCAGGTGCTCCAAAGTTAAGATTAAGACAAGGTGAAAGCAGGGGTAACTTTGGGCAGCGAGATCACCAAGTTAAATCAAAAACAAAAAAAAATGGAATTTTTTTCTTGTATTTTGAAACTTCTATGATATGTATAAACAGATGCAAATATGGAGATTAATTTTATTATGAAAAAAAATTCTTGCAAATATGTGTAGTAGATGGAGACCTTAAGGATGCCTTAAGGACGATCCGAAAATGTCTAATAGAAGGTTAACTGCAAAATTTTCATAACACGTCATTTTTGGAAAAAAATAAATAAAATCTAGCTTATAGGGTCATAGAATTGTGAATACAGCCGCAGTTCACATATTAATTGACAATGTACAGCGTGATTGACAATTTTCTATCACTATGCATGGCAGATTTTAACTAAAAAATTCTCTCGAAAACAACGCGGCGTAATTCAGGGAGAGGAAGTAGAACTTTCATTGCACATATCGACGTCTAATTTAAAATCTGAGTCCTGTTGGGTTCGGCGAAAGTCTTAAGGCTCCTCAATGAAAACACTAATTGATGAAACCGCAAAAAGTAATAGCCATTTTTTTGTTACCTCGTGACAATGATCGCTCTGCCACAAACGATAAAAATTGTATAAGCTCTCCTTCGACAGTTCCTCGAGGCAGATTGTGAAAGTTTTTAAGAAAAGTCTCGCGACACGGGCAATAAAGTTTTTAATGCATGTCAGACACTCGAGCATCTTACCGAAGACATACTGCAAGCGTGTACGGCTTCGAATTAGTTTAACGGGTCAATGCGCGTTTCTAAAGCAAATTGGCTACTCCGGTCCCCCTCTCTGCTCTCAATTTTTACCTGAAGAATCTCGTAATCGGGTAACGTGACGACATCGGGCTGAGATCGGTGCTGAACGACTTCGTCACCGTCCTTCTCGTAATACACGATCGAGTACTGCGCAATATGAAAGACATTTTGTAAAAGGAAACTCGCAAAGGACTGACGAAGGGAAGGCCGAACATTCGTCTTACCGGAATACCGTCCATCGTAACTTCCGGAAATTCGACCATCAGATACAGGTATTCCGAGGCTCTTTTTTCCCTCTCGTTGATCAATTCGATCTCACGAAAAGTCAACCGATCCAGCCAATCGACCCTACTCATCTGGCCGTTGCGACGTTTCTTCGCGAGTTTGGCCAATCGCTGCATTTGCTCCTTCCCGTGATCTCGGGCTTTGCCCGGTGTCGACGTGGGTACGCTCCCGTCTGCCTCGATCCCCGGCCAGACCCTCAGATCCAACATTCCCTGTCGAAAAACACCGTGTTTGCCAAAGAGCGATATGGTCGTTCCTCCGACCGGTATTTGAGTGCCTGGACCCGCGCAATCATATAGAGTTATGCACAGTTGGGCGTCACGTGGCAGATCGGAATAAGATATCGGCAATGTCACCCATTGATTCCAGCTGTGAATCAATAATGCCGCTGATCAGAACGTTTGCCAAAAGTCTTATATGATGACGTTGAAGTTTGCATCCTTGGAACGCAACGATATTTTCTTTCTTCTATTTTTATTTCTATGTTTTCATTATTATTCGGAACCTTTTCGTTTGCAATTCGTGGTCGTAAATTTTTAATAAAAATCCGTAGAAACGTTTGAGACACTTTCACAGCCTAAATCGGCCAAAAAAATTGGAATAATCCAAAAGAATTAGTTCTCGTTGCGTTCCAACGATGCAAACTTTAACGTCATCTTATATGACGCAATACTTATACAATTCTTGGTAAAATAAAACAAAGTAACTGAACTCCAATAATGAGGAAGCTGCGAATTTGAAGAATGATCAAAAACGATCTGAATTATCATACTGCTTTTATTCTTTAATCATTCTTTTTCTTCTTAAAACACAGACCTATTTTTTACACTACTGTTTTTCGTGACTACAACTATTATTTTCGTACTACTATTATTTCGTTACTAATATTATTATTGTTATTATTATTCGAATAGTATCATTATTATATCTAAACATTGTTATTATTATTTTGAACACGATTTTATTTATATTAATAATTATTACCCGCTAATAATAATTATTACGACTACTAACTGTTGCTATTAAATAATTAATAATCGGTAGTAAAATAAAAAAAATCCAAACAAAATTATTTAGGTTTTTGTTGTTGTTATTAGTAGAGTTCTTGATGTCCGATTATACCCTTGCGGGTTTTCTACACAGTTCTCTGTACATTGATACCATTTTACATGTTTTTTTTTTTTTTAAATTTTACATTTTTCTTTCGTTAATTTCCTCCTTTATGCTTCCTTTCTCACCATGCGTTCGAAGACTCACGCATTATCGCACAATTCTTTTATCGGTTTCATTCCTCTATTAATTTTTCCTTTCAGTGCCTCTCCCTTGTAGCCTCTTCGCCACGTCTACAAACGATCTATCACTACCTTATTAATTTTCCTTTTATTTTCCCACATTCAAGAACGTGTTCCAAGCTTTCTTCCTCCCTTAACTACGTAATGTGTTTTTCTTTAATTTAGGCCCCTCCAACTCCCCCTTGGTGAGATTTGGTGAGATATGGGGGCACCCCCCTGCCTGAGATGATATACATGAGATATTCCCTATTTTTAAATGATTACATTTGTTCGATATATTCATGTATTTTGCTTCATACCACTAATACTTACCGATAGAGTGTTCTATCAAATACATTTTTTCTGTGAAAGAAGGAGAGGATAAAAATGATACTACGTTTAAGGTGCACTATAATCGGTTTAACTAATCAACTCCGACATCCGGAGTGCTCCGACATCATCTTTCCTACTCGATCCGTGGGCAACTTGACTCCAAAGAATATATTAAGATGCACAGAAAAATATTTGATTAAAATTAATGCAGAAGATCATCAAGCAATAACTTAATTAATGCCTAAGAATAGAACAAGATTGATAAGATCATTTGATTATTTTTATTTCATACTGTTAATATGGACCATATTTTTAGAGCAGTCTCAAAATATCGACGTTTCACGGGTTTTTAAAACATGTTTATTACAAAGGACATATATATTTGATAAGTCTGATTGTTACCAAATATAATAAAGCAATTGCAATGGTATTATTATTCATTTTCTTAAAACATTTTCCCTTCTAGAATGATTTAAACCTTAAGGTGTCCATATTTGCCCCCTGTACTTTACAAAATGTTATAATAATATATTTTCTGAATTACAAATTTGACGTGAGATCTTCATTGACCCTCCCCTCCCTCCGAATGAGATTTGGTGAGATTTTTCCACCCCTCCCCCCTGCCCCTATTTGGAGGTCACGTAATTAATGGATGTCCCCTATCTGCGTATCCCTTTTTACCTCCTTTTCCTATATTTCCACATCTTAACCTTGCCCATATTTCTTGAGTTTTTCCCTCTATGCCAGTGGTTCCTGACATTTTTATGACCAGGGGCAGCAAGATTAAAAAATCATAAACTGTTCTAATTTTGAGAGAAACTTTAATTAAAATGTTTAACATATTCTTTAAATATAATAGTGACATGGACTGACAGTGGGCACTATTTTAATATGATAATAACATAATGATTAGAAAATTACGTATCGCTTTCATCAATGTGACTTTTGACCTTGCATCTCCTTCACAAGTTGGTGTAATCCTGGGGCTACTATTATTGCTCAAAGCTACAAGCACATCATTACTTACTTTCAATCAATTCCGGAGCTTGTTTTAAATTGCAAGCAAAGCAGAAAATCCTTGTTCGCATAATTAAGTTGTGGAAAAAAACATAAGATAGCGCAAGGCGATTCCCAAAATTTTAGTATATGAAATTACCTTTTGACACAAAAAAAAGAGATTCAAACGCGTCTTTGCAGTTTCTATCATTTTGCAATTCAATGAGCTCTTCCTGGGCTTCCTCTGTAACTTCTCCAAAATCTTTAACTTTTACGCTGTAAATGTTTTTAAAAAATGAACTTTCGAATTAAACGTTGTGTAGACCATACTTTGGTTCTCGTCAACCTCCTATGGTGCACGGACCACTGGTTGGGAATTAATGCTCTATGCCCTTCTCTTCCTAGTATTCTTCCATTTCTATATTTTGTTTTCGATTTTTATACTCTCCACAATATGTCGAATTCTCAATTTTGTTCCAGGCTTGTTGTATTTCCTGGTCCGTTTTTACTTGTATAGCTGTTTTGATTATTTTTCCTACTTCCTTCTACTCCTACCTCCTCCATGACTCCCTGCATTTCCAGTCGCCATTTGGATGGGTTTGCATTCAATATCCTTCTGGCTTCTTCTTTCAAACACTTCTTCGGCCATCTATCTTCCGACAGTTTCATCACCTCACATGTTGCTGCTATAATTCGAATATTGCTACTAATTGTTATTATTATTTTTACAGGTTTACCACTAATAGGGTGTCTGATATTGATCAGAGCTGAAATTTCATGACATTTAAGGATTTTTAAGGCAAGGAATAGGGATTTTTTCATGAATTTGAGTATGACTTTCTGGTATAAAAGTATAGTTTATAATTCTTAAGTGCGATATCTTCTAAATTTTTATATTTATATTCTGCTCTTTGGAACACAAGATGTGTGTTGTATGCCAATAAAAAGTATACAAAATAAACGAAAAGTCACCAAACTGTACAATTCCATGTGCAGTACAAAATGTAAGACAAACATCATTTCAATTTTGCTGTAAAGAAATATATTTTTGGAACATCTGGAAAAATATCACATGCATTTAAGGAACTTTACGTAATATTATCTAGTCGCTTTACACGAATAACAAAGAAAAACTAATATGTTGAGATAACAAATCATTTTTTTTCTACTACTTTTTCTTCTAATACCATAGATTGTTGCAAACCCGCGAAAACTTGAAATTATTTTGGATAATTTAATACAAAAATCGGCCATGATAATGAGCGCTGCAGAGATATTTAAAAAATCAGGTGGACTGGTAATTTTTCATGAAATTTCATGACTTTTTCAGGGTCGAATGTAATTTCATGACATTTAAGACTTTTCACGACTTTTCACCGTGTCTTATGTCTACATCTACTATATTGTAACTACTAAACATTGTCATTAATTTTTATTTACTTCTAATATTGTTACTTCGTCGATACTATTTATTGTCTCCTTTATTTTTTAATCACCTTCAGGCAATTATCACACTACAGTGCAATCTAATCCAATCTAATCCAATCTTTTCGTTTTTTTTTGTGATAAAAGCTATTCTTTTCTCCGCAATTCTACCAACAAACCGTACTCACTTCCATCGCGACGTAAAGTGCTTGTAAGCGGTGTAAACGGGCAGTGCTAGGGGTCTGCCGGCGCCCCACACCTGCAGGGAAGCCGCCAAGTCGCCTTTGCCTCCGCCTGCTCCGTACAAACCAGAGAACTTTATCATTGGATCCAGCAACAATTTGTCGTACTCTGGTCTTTGTCTCTTCCCCTCCAAGGTGCCTCTGAGACAGAAAAAACACATAGACACTTACGATGCCTACTTAAAAACACTTACGATGAAATTTAAGATTTTTGTCACGACATGCACTCGGGTAAGCCGCGACCGTGCGTTGCACGTCTTCCGTCAAACTGTTCCAACATTGCAGCGTCATTATCATTTAAGTATGCCGATATGCCAGCTGCGGATTATTTACGTGCGTACTACCGCCGTATTAAGCTGAATAGGAATTTTAAGAGGCTTGCAAACTTTAAGAGATCTCATTCTCATGTTAGTCTGTTAAAGTTTATAATATAGTAATAATATAACAACAATGATACTAGAAAGAAGGGAAGTGGATATAAAAGATGAAAGAATAAAAAAAGGATTAGAAAGCCTAAAAAAGAAAATTTTAGAGGAGGAAGCGGAAAGGATAAGCAAATCATCGTATAATGACAAATACAAATATACAGCGGAAAATGAAGAAAGGCCCATGAAAGTATTGGCCTGGAAGAGGGAGTAAAGGATAGGGATAAAGAAATATGGGCAAGATTAAGATGGGGAAATATATGGAGGATGGGAAAGAAGGGGAAAAAGGACTGGAGATGTAGAATGTGTAAAAAAGATAACGAGACATTGCAGCACTTGTTAATATGCGAAAAAGGATGGAAACTTGTCACGGAGAAAGCAAGAAAGCAAAGGCATGGGTGCAAGGAGTAGATAAGGTGGCGATATAGGAAGAAATTATAAACATGTTAAGTGGAAAGATACATATAGGGATACGTCAGTTTTTTTATAGAGGTAGAGGAAGTATGCAAAAAAATGTGCAAGGAGGAAGAGGAAAGAAAAAGTGATGGAGGTGAGGAGCAAAATAAGAAAAAGAGAGAAAGGGTGAGATAGTGTGAAGGAAAGGAGTAGGTGGAGTAGAATATAGATTTAAGGTAGTTGTAAGAAAAATTTGATACAAAAAAAAAATTCTGTAAACACTTTGTAAAAATCTTGTAAAGCAAGTTATGCAAATAAAACTCGATTTAATTGAATATAGTAATATGTTGATAAGAGAAAATATCGGACATGTCTCTCGTGTCAAGCTGCGTTGGTCCGGGCCAATACTTGGATGGGTGACTGCTTAGCTCAGCTTATTATTATTATGTAATAATAATTCATTATTTATTATTATTATTATCTAATAATAATTTATTATTTATTAGTATTATTATACAATAATTTATTATTTATTATTATTATTATCTAATAATATATTATTTATTATTTTCATTATCTAATAATAATTTATAATTTATTATTATTATCGAATAATGATAACGTAATAAATATTGTCTATTAAGATACTCACATTTTTATTTGAATTCTCGTTTCAAGCGAAGAACTGTACACGTAGAAAAATTTGTCACTTATCACCTCCATCGTGAGTACTCCGAGGAAAAAAAAAAAGGTTTTTGCTGCGTGCGTCAACAAAGAACCAGATTGGCAAAAGTATCTGAAAACTTGCGTGGAGCTCGAACACTTGTCAAATTATTAATTTATTGTTGGGGGCTATATCGATGCCATACTCGTACGAATGTGAGGCGAGCCTGGACGACGCGCGAGAGATTTTTCAGGAGACATGAAACATTCGTACGCGCAGCGTTAAAATAACAAAAATCTTGTCACGCACTTTCTTGCTCCTGCTCTTGTTCCTTTACGCTGTTGAATATCATGCCGTTGCAACTGCTAATGCGAGCAACGTGTGGGTTGCTACACACACAACCGTTGCGACTGTCGGAACAAAAACAACTTTCAGCTGTGAGAGCGAAACAATTTAACGAAACATTGTGACGTCGCGGTCGCATTCGATAGATTAGTCTCATGGCCGCCAGATGGCAGGTGCTGTCAGTGGGTTGGAAAACTGGTCGAAAAAAATTGTGAAAACGAAACTACTAATTTATTATAACACTTTATAATAAAAGTGTACGTTGATAAATTGCAAGAAAGGCATTGAGCTTCAACAATGGAGGAAGAAATCGAACGAAAATTTAAAAAAATGATAACCCTCGGGCTAATGTCACACAGTCAAAAGCGGCGAATGCTTGGCCAACTTCAGTCACGTGTTGACCGGCCTTAGGCTGGTTCTACAATAAGTCGGTTGTCGGCGTCGGATGTCGCGCGCATGCGCTTCTGCGATGTTTACGCCTACTTTACACCAACCGACATCGCAGGAGCGCATGCGCCCGGAATCCGACACCGACAAGCGACTTATTGTAGAACCAGCCTAACCGCTTGGAAATAGCGTATGCATTTCGTCTGCCTTTCTCATCATACTTGACAAGAAGACAAGAAAGGAGTTCTACCTCCGTATTTTAGCGTGTCCGTAAAAGTGTCCTGAAACAAGGTTCCGCATAAGCGGCGCTGCGAAAGCGGGTGGACTTGTGTTATACATATGTACAGGGTGAGGCACATAAAGTGTTACAGAGCAATAGAACTCAAACTATTGATCATATCCAAAAATGTTTCAGACAAAAGTTTTAGTGTTCGAGAAGGCCGTCATACTGGACCACCCTATTTTTTTTATCGGTGGAGGCGCTGAAGCTACGTTAAGGTCAACTCCACTTTTTTAAATGGAACCATGTATTTTTTTGCGAAGACATTAATACCGATTTTAAGAAGAATTCAGCGACCTACAACACAAGGTCATTCTAGTCACGCAAAGTATGAAAATAGTCGAAAAATGGAAAAATATCGGAATAATCACTTTCAAATGATCCACTAACCTTGGTTTGGGTCTACCTACAGAAGATGCTCGAAGTGATGACCCTCGGCTTGTAAACACTTGTTTGATCGCTGTTTTCATTTCTTACGATACCAATGTTTCTTATCGGCAGCAAGTACGCATTTTCTGTTGACATATCAGTTAGTCACGCATTACCTTCTAATGTGAGTACATCGAATCGCGAAAATGAACGATTTTCAAGAATCTTTTGATATGTTGATGGTGCTGGGGGAATGCCGTAAACATTACAGAAACGCCCAAGATTTGTATGTGGCCACCTCGTGGCCACCTCGTTCGCCAGATCTAACATCACAAGATTACTTTTTATGGGGTTTTGTCAAAGAACGCGTAACGGCGGCAGCACCTACCACGCCTGCCGACATGAAAGAAAGAATACGCCGAGCATGTACCGAAATTACACCACAAATGTTGGCTGAAGTTAGACGGTCTTTTCATCAGCGAATTAATAAGTGCTTACAAGTCGAGGGTCATCACTTCGAGCATCTTCTATAGGTAGACCCAAACCAAGGTTAGTGGATCCTTTGAAAGTGATTATTCTGATATTTATCGATTTTTCGAATATTTTCATACTTTGCGTGACTAGAATGACCTTGTGTTGTAGGTCGCTGAATTCGTCTTAAAATCGGTAATAATGTCATCGAAAAAAAATACATGGTTCCATTTAAAAAAGTGGAGTTGACCTTGACGTAGCTTCAGCGCCTCTACCGATAAAAAAATAGGGTGGTCCAGTATGACGGCCTTCTCGAACACTGAAACTTTTGTCTGAAACATTTTTGGATATGATCAATAGTTTGAGTGCTATTGCTCTGTAACACTTTATGTCCCTCACCCTGTAAAAAATGCCATAACAATGTATATCCGACGTAAATATAAATTCCATTCAAATGTGGTCAGGTGGCCGAGATTATAGAGTGTAAAGTATGTAGAAAATGTCAGCGACCGAAAAATGGACTTTAAATAACTCATCAGACAAACAGCTCCTCCGCTGTGCAAATTGCAATAACCCAGACCACCCAGTGGGCTATACTACAAGTTCATATACAAACGCTAAAAAAGTGAGAAAGACATTAGACAATGACAACTCATCGAAAGAATTGAAGCGATACACATGAAATTCACACCGGACATATCCTATGCATAAGCTATGGCACCACCCGCAGCGACAGTAACAACACAGAGATTGACTACGCAGTTGCGAGCATCATCCGCTGCATCACAAGGCTCACCGCTACCATTAGTCATCATTTTACATGTTATATTTATTAAAATAATATCAAGACTCAAAGATGCTGATAAAAACAGCCCAAAGTTTACAATCTAACTACTAAGATGTGTTTGTTTGTTAAGTTTGATTTTACGCACAATATCCAAAAACTGTACGGCACCGTGTGAGGTACTGGTTTCGAGTCTCGCCTCGTAAAGTTCTTTTTTAACTGAAATTATTATATTTTTATTGAAATTATTTGTTATGCCTTTTATCGGTAAATTAGTTTGATTATTGATTACATATGTTATAATAATCATAATAACTCAAACAAAAATAGTAATAATTCCTAAAAGCAATTATCGTTAATGTATTTATTGATGGTTGATGGTTTTTTTGTAACTATCCAAAAATGCATTATAAAAATTATTTACAAAGTCATAATACATTTTTCGTAGTTCGAAAAAATTTTAAGAACTTTGTAAAAATGGTCATATCAATTATTACATTAAACTAATTAGACGAAATGATACATGAAATATTGCGCGTCTGAAATAAGAATTTCGACAATCAACACTTGTAATTGTAAAAAATATATTTTTCAATGTAATCATTTGTTTGTTTTTAATAAAATTACTTCAACAAAAAAAATAGTCGTGCGAAAAAATGATTCATGGTGGAACGTTTTAAAATCAGCAGGAAAAAATGAAATGATAACATGTTAAGAACATTCAAAGAATGTCAATATTTCTTCTCGCGTTGTATGTAGATTCTAGCTTCCACCGTCAAATTGACCATGTACAGATTGTGTTACGTTAAAAGATTTTGGTAGCCCTGAAAAGGGCTTATTGTTGTAATCATCTCGTCCGGGGCTCGTTTTCACATGCTGAAAGTAAAAAGAATATGTTTAAACATCTCACAAATATCACAAAATTATGAAAATATGTACGGCTTAAGAATGAAATGAACTTTGCTCTTCAAAAATGAATTCCAATTCGACAAAGTTTCTATTAATAGGGGCTTTCAACCCGTGCATGCTTGTGCATAGATATGTATGCAGATAATTTTCCGTGGCTACAAAACATGCGAGCTCACAAAAATTCTAGAATTGTATGTAAAGTGCTGTACTGTAAATATTTTAAATAAAAGCAGAGCATGCAGAGTATAGATTAACTCATGAAATAATTCTGTAACCTTTGGAATGAAAAACAGGGTACAGCGGTGCAGTCCTAATCTTTTTCGCTGTGTGATATCTTTGCCACAACCCCTGTGGCATCCCGGCACTGCACACGTCCTGCCCATCTTTCAGAAATAAAAATAGAAATGTATTAAATTGACTAATATTAAGATATTTTGAAATATTAAAAATAAACTATTATATTCAAGGTAGGGTTTATTATATTTCAAATGCATTTAAGTTCTCGATTTCGAGAAAAGCTTCAGAACGTACAAACACTGATAATCAGTGCCAGGACATAGATCTATGTTCTCTGTCAGTGCATAACGGGCAGAAGGGAAAAAATTAATATTGGGTGAAGTAAAAAGTTCTGAGCGTTTTCCGCTAGATGTCTTTAGTGAGCCATATCTCACGATGTATACATCGCATCGTGTCATACTATACGGCGATTTAAAGGTGACATTACGCTTCAAAAAAAGTTCTTTGACAGTTTTGTGTTTGGTGAAGCCAGTTGTGTGTTACAGCGTTCCAAAATGGAGGTAAAAAAAGAGAAAATTCGTCCAAGGTGAAAAGGCGGGGCAGGCGGCCAAAAAAAGTTGTGCTGTTTATGGACCCAATACAGTATCGAATGCAACAGCAAAGCGGTGGTTCCAACGATTCCGTTCTGATGATATGGACATCGAAGATAAGGCACGCTCTGGTAGGCCAATCGTCGAAAATGTCGATAAAATCATGGAAATCGTCGAGTCTGACCGGCATGTGAGCAATTATTCCATGGCCCAGGAACTGAAGATTAGCCAGAAAACCGTTTGGAACCATTTGCATAAGGCTGGTCTCAAGAAGAAGCTCGATGTATGGGTGCTACACGAATTGACGCAAAAGAACCTTTTCGACCGAATTGATGCCTGCGATTCTTTGCTGAAACTTAACGAAATCGACCCATTTTTGAAGCGGATGGTGACTGGCGATGAAAAATGGGTCACATATGAGAACAACAGCCGAAAAAGATCGTGGTCCAATCGCGGTGAGCCGGCCCAAACGATCGCCAAGCCCGGATTAACGGCCAAGACGGTTTTGCTGTGTGTTTGGTGGGATTGGAAGGGAATCATCCACTATGAGCTGCTCCCATTGTGCCAAACACTCAATTCGGACCTCTACTGTCAACAACTGACCAGATTGAAGCAGGCGATCGACCAGAAGCGGCCAGAATTGGCCAACAGGAAGGGTGTTGTGTTCCATCAAGACAACGCCAGGCTGCTCACATCTTTAATGACGCGTCAGCAGCTCCGACAGCTTGGATGGGAGGTTCTATCGCACCCTCCATATAGTCCAGACCTGGCACCAAGCGATTATCACCTTTTCAAGCATTTGTAAAATTTTCTTGATGGTACAAAACTGGCCTCAAGAGAGGCTT
Source organism: Ophion ventricosus (assembly GCA_963932345.1). Lineage (NCBI taxonomy): Eukaryota > Metazoa > Arthropoda > Insecta > Hymenoptera > Ichneumonidae > Ophion > Ophion ventricosus. Next base: position 8,658,602 of record OZ010717.1, read on the forward strand.
GTGAAAATGAGCTGGTCGAGTTTTTTACCAATAGGGACGAGGACTTGTTCAATCGTAGAATTATGAAATTGCCTTCAAAATGGACAAAAGTTATCGAACAAAACGGCGCATATTTGATCTAAATCGAATAATCCTAACTGTGTTAATTTCATCGTCGAAATAAAGCGAAAAAACGCTCAGAACTTTTTACTTCATCTAATATATTACCTTGAATAACCATGTAGGTTCGCGGATCTTAAAAATAAACTTTCACTCATAACCTAAAACGTAAATAGAAAAACTTGGAAAAGAAGGTCAGATTAGATTTGTAATAAAAAAAGTAAATTTTTCGATACTCCCTCGTCCGATACTGTTTCAAAGTCGCCGTCGCAAATAAACAATTTCAATGCACTATAGGTATTTTTTTGACAAGCGTCAACAATTAGCCGCCATAACAGTCAGTTTCACCCTGTGCACTTGCTGTATTACTATATTTTTGGTACACGAACTACACTGCGACGCCTACAAGCCATATTTAACACCATGTTTCGGGTCGAATTTACGGACGTTTCTTATACCGTGACCGTCCCTCCATACGAAGATGACGCTTCTCTGTAGTCTCCTTGATACTTGAATTAGGGTTATGTTTGCGCTCTCGTAGGATGATCACGAATTGTTATGAAAACAACTAGTACATTTCATCGATTTTATTTTACTTACAAGTGATACCGAGAACGTTAATTATGGCCATTTTGTTTAAAGCGAATTTGCTCGGGCGCGGACGACAATTAATACTGCAATCGAGCAGTATTAAGAAACAATGTATTTCATTGCAATCATACGTGGGACAAGTTCGTGTTTCTCCTTACCGTTGTTCCCTCATTGCACAAATCGACAAAATTGCCGATCTTTCATCTGGCGAAATACACGACGAAATAATAATGATCATAATGCTTCTACCCAGGTACACAAAACGCTGACCCAAGTGAGACTTCACAGTACAGAGAAAGAGAATTTAACGTCGGAGAGGAGGACATTGCGCTTGTACGACGGGTTATTGCACAAAAGAATACGCTTGGTGAAGTTGTTTTCTCTGGCAACGTCAGCCGGCAGTCTACTTTGCCAGCCCTACCTTATTTCCAAAGCTGCCGAAACCGGCAGCAAAGTAGGAACCGGCTCTGTCGTAATCGTCTTCGGATTCTTTGCTTTTGTCACTCCTGTTCTCTTGCATATGATAACAAAGAGATATGTAGCTTACGTCGACTACGATCCTGTCAAAGACACTTACATAGCGACAACTTATTCCATCTTCGTCCGGAAGAAAGAGGTACGCTCATAGACACTGAAAAACTTTTTCAGTCAATATTAAAGTGTACAAATTTTTGTCTACGTCGATGAAGGTGCGCCGGAAAAAAAAACATCTTTTGTTCCTACAAACAATATTAGGTGCAAGAACAATTTGTAGCATGATTGTAACGCATTATTGACTCAGAAATTCCCTGACTTTTCCAAGTTTTCCACACAGGTTTTGCAAATATTCCAGCAAGATTAGGGTCAAATGAAGATCACGTTTTCATCAAATATATATATTTTTTTTTGAGTTAAAGACCAGAAGTTTAGAATAACTTCAACAATATACAAGGGTGGACCATTTAAGGTGACCACCGCAAATATCTCTGTTGCCTTTGGAGTGACGAAAAAATGTCAGGAGGTAATTTGATTGATTTCAAAGGGCTGATACAGTGGTGATAAATTCATTTTTGTCAAGGTCATAGTTTTTGCGTTCTCAAGGTCATCAACGATTTTTCAAATGGGAACATGTTTTTTTTTATCAAGACGTTGTAGCTGATATTCAGACGAATCCAAGGACCTATGATCTTGACCTTGTAATGATTTTTCACCAAAATACACGTGTAAAAACGGGAAATCGTGATGGTATTGACAATAAGAATATCCGAATAATGTAATTGAATTTTTTGTGTGCAAAATTTATTGTAACAAATGTTCGAAATGATGGCCATTAACCTCGACACATTTTTGAAGACGTTGGATGAATGATTCTCTTGATCTTTGGATAGTTTCTGGTATGATAGCGGCGCAGGTTATCCAACGGATATAATAATGTCAATAGTCAAAGATGTTTCTGATGTTTGTAAATACTGGCATTGTAACGTAGTAAAACTATAGTAGAGTGACGAATGTTTAACATCTACCAATATTAGAATCAGTAGACAAGCGTATCCATTTAAAGTAACATGTAATAACCGTATCGAAAATGATATTGTACAGTCAAGCATGATGTTCCGACGACACAGGCGAACATGCGAGAACGAATTACAAGAGCCTGCACCGCTATCACACCAGAAACTATTCGAAGGTCAAGAAAATCATTCATTCGACGTCTTCAAAAATGTGTCGAGGTTAATGGCCATCACTTCGAACATTTGTTGCAATAAATTTTCTGCACAAAAAATTCAATTACATTATTCGGATATTCTTATTGCCAATACCATCACGATTTCCCGTTTTTACACGTGTATTTTGGTGAAAAATCATTTCAAGGTCATGATATCATAGGTCTTTGGATTCGTCTGAATATCAGCTTCAACGTCTTAATTTAAAAAAAAACATGTTCCCATTTGAAAAACCATTGATGACCTTGAGAACGCAAAAACTATGACCTTGACAAAAATGAATTTTTCATCACTGTATCAGCCCTTCGAAATCAATCAAACTACCTTCTGACATTTTTTTCGTCACTCTAAAGGCAACGGAGATACTTGGGGTGGTCACTATATATGATATCACTGTATACTATATATGATAAAACAATCTGAAAAGATTTTACAAAAATTTTAACATATTTTAAAATGAGAGTAAATTTTTCAAAGATGAGATCTACATTTCTATGAAATGTAACAACCCAATGAATCGAACTGCTGCATATGCAGAGCTATATATAACGAGACATTTAGGAATAGGCGAAATTCTTCAGTCTGAAGTCCTTTAGTCTATCGCTCTACTTGTGATGAACCGTACTTAGGTGCTCATCAAGACTAGCAAAACCTTTTTGGTAGTCCGTCGCAAGCTTTCTTTTTCTTTTCATTTAATTCTTTAATCAAATCTCGTCATCTCTTCTTGTTTTCTGTGATTTTTAACCCGTCTTTGTCTTTCTTTTTTTGTTCCTCGAAATGTTCTATGTAACGTGATGGTGCATTCCTCGCTCCGTAAATAATTTGTTTATCTATGCAGACATTTTTGACACCTCTGACGCTATTCAGCTCGTCTCATACATTTTTCGGGGCAACCAATGAACGTTTTGACTCTGGTTTTCAATTAAACATTCTTTGTTGACAGTGAAGCCGCGTTCAACGTTTGCATTACCGTGAAACAATACGAAGGTCCTTTGTAAAAAAAAATTCAAGTCGTTGGATCCGTTGAACGTCGATATCATTTCCATTAAAAAAGAATCTAATCTGTTTTCTTTTCTCGAAAATGTCTTCAAGCTATCCGGCAAATCGAATGCAAATGTATAGTGCTTTAGTATGATTTTGAAGTTTGCATCGTTGGAACGCAACGAAAAATAATTCTTATTGATTGTTCGAATTTCTTTATGGCTGTGAAAATCACTCGAACGTTTTTAGTTATTGTTATTAGAAATTTAGGACTTCGATTTGCAAAAATGCCGGCTTTGGATAGGCATCAAAATGAAGAAATGAAAAAAATGAACACAAAAATCGTTGCAATCCAACGATGCAAACTTCAACGTCATGCTTTAGTGCTCTAAAGCTCTATACATTTGCATTCGATTTGCCGAAACACAACGCAACAGTAAATTAGTTTTTAGTTTAAAACATTTTCTATGTTTGACACTGACGTAACTTTTTCTGTATATGATGAAGAATAATAGAAATATTAAAAATATACAAAAATACTTTTACACTTTTTTCAAGTCGGTTTTATTGCTCGTAATTCTTGCAAAAAGTAAATCCTGGAAAAAATTCCAGAGAATTTTCAACATTCCCTGATTATTCCAGGAGGAAAGAAATTCCCTGAGTTTTCCCGGTTTTCGCTGTTTTCCATATGCGTAACAACCATGTTATAGACATCTTTAACTCTTTAACTCAACTCTAAGCGGCAGCGGGCAATTATTTTTTCCTTAACCCTCCGTGCTCACCCGGCGTCAAATTGATCCCAAGTGCAACTTTAAGCCAAAATTACTATAAGTTTTTGGCGGTCACTTTTTATAATAAATTGCTAATTTTTCATGATTATCGTTATTTATTTCACTCCGAAATGGACCTTCTTCAGATATAAGAATAAATACTTTTTTTGAAACGCCCACTATGAAGCTATTTTTTTCCATAAACTATCATATGTCAAGAGTTTCACCCTAAAATTTTATGAAAAAAATTGAAAATTGCAAGAGTTATTATAATTTTTTTTTAGTAAAAAGGGCTTTTTTATGCATTGACCACTTGCTGATTTTTTACGCCATTTTAAAATTTGATTAAAATATAATACCGAGAATGCCACGTTCTAGAATGTTCAAACTGAAATCCTGAATTTTTATGAGTCATTCGGAACGATACTGTCAACACGGCAAGCGTTTAAACATGGCTGGCGTCATTGCGACCTCCTCTGACCAGCGTGTTATAGTTAGAACGTGTGATAGTGAAAGGTTAGCTTTCGAGTTATACTGAAAATTGGATCTTTATGGTGAAACTTGGATAACTGAGAAACCGATCATTGTTGAGTATGGTTGAGGATTGTTCGAGCTGGGCCTTACTGCTTAGAAATCTTTTTTTGAAAAATTGATTTTTTTTAAACGTTAAGTTGTTATTCAAATTTGTCGGCTACGTAAATGACTCAAACGTTTTATAAAGATTTTTTCTGAATTCTACAACTTGAAATTGCAACAAATTATTTTGGGTTAAGGAGTTTCGGGACAATTGGTAAAGTGTTACCATTTGATTCGAATTTATAGAGTACATTTTTTCTCATATACTAAATGCACCTTCCAAGTTTTAAATCGATCGTCTACACCATTCTTATAAAATTTACAATTAAAAAGCCCTTTTTAACATAAGGAGATATTTTAACTGCCTACGCTCATCGTTGAATGGCAGTTTTACGCACGAAATAGTGTGAAAAAATGTTTAAAATGTTATGAAAAATTGTCAAATCACTCAGTACATTATGACAAATTCGTCATTAGTGTCATAATATTAAATGCTCCATGTTAAAAAGTGTTTCTTCAATTGCAAATTTTATAGAAACGGTGTAGACGATCGATTAAAAATGTTGAGGGTACATTCAGTATATGTCAAAGAATTGACTGTATAAATTTGAATCAAATGGTATAATTTCGTTAAGTGTCCCAAAACTCCTTAAGAAAAATTTAAAAAAAAAGTATTTTCGTTGGTTTTTAACGATGCAAACTTCAAGATCATGATTTTTTACAATTTATATCTCTGGATAAACGCTTTAATTATTCATAGGAATACATGCATCTTTCAAAAAGCTGTAAACCGGGTAGGAGAAATATCGAGATTTTTCTAAAAAAAAAAGTTTTAAAGTTGTAAGACACTCGACCAGGATTTGACAAATATTAATGAGTCCTTGAGGTCGAGATTGTTCTGTCATCAGGTAGCGTAAAAAAAATCGTATCCTTCAATAAATTTTGTCGAAACTTTCAACCCTCCTCGTTACTAATCGTCCGGATATTCCCAATTTTCCATTCAACTACTCGGAAAATCATTTTCAGGATTTTTCTGTCCGAACTTTCTAAGGAGATTCAAATGTTTTATTCGTAACTTTTACTGTAGACGTTCATAAAGCACTGTTAAAGGAAAAAAGGATTTAAAGCCATGGCTAAATTTGCTAATTCTCAGCAGACGAATTAAGGTCGGGGATTGAGAAATACGTCGAATTTGCAGGTCGAGTTCAAGCCGGAGGACGTAAAGTTACCGAACATAAGTGAAATGATGACGACGTGCATCGTGAAAGGACAACCAATGTTTATGGACGTAAAATTATTCACCGACATTGCGCATTACAAGCGTATAATGGGTTTCGATAAGCCCATAGACCTTCGTCTCGATCTCGAAGACGCGGGTTCAAGAAAAGATTGAACATTGGAAGTGGAAAAAAAACACATAAAAAACAACACACTGTAGTCTGTGAATCATCGAGTGTTCATTGTCATTCTTCTTGCCTACAGCTGTCAGATGCCATACAGTAAGAAAAAAAAACGTAAAACAAACATTGCTACCCGTTGATTTATAATTACAAAATATTTACAATGTCTACACAGTGTATTTTATCCGGGATACTCTCGTCACGAGCCTCTCGTAAAAACGTGACATTTTCTTCGATACGATCGTTCATCACGAAAGTATCGGACGGAGAATGTTGGTAAGTGCGACGCAAATGAACGACGAAAATTCACCAACGATGTAAGTGAAGCGGGCGTTTTCGCTAAAAGTATTTCGAACGTGAATTAGGCGGGTAAGAGATCAAAATCGTCCGAAACGTGAACCATCGGTACATGGAGATCCTCGATTTGCGGGGTAACTTTGAATTCGCAAAGCCCGACTTCCTTCAATTTCCACTCCCAGTCCATTCGCTGTACCGCGTGCAGGGACTCTGCTTCATTGTGATGTCTCAACAGCATTGCTTCCTATAGCAAACGAAAATAAAAAAGAAAGCTATCGATCTCAAGTATCTGTAAATGCGGCAAACGACACAATTGTTTTCTAGGCGATTGATCGATATCCACCTTGATTTTTTCCCACTTGTCGTCAACGTCCTGTAGCCAACTGAGAAACAATCTGCCGTTGTATCGGCTCCTAGCGTTTCTGTCCTTTTCCTCTTGTTCCGGGGTTATCACGTTGTAGACTTCCTCGTCTTTGAGTATCGTGCATACGGAGAACGGGAGTGATTGATTCGCCAGAGCACGGGCGGCTCGACCGTGTACCCTGAGAATCTCTTGCTCCACTGATAACACGAGCTTCTCCTTCTCGACCACGTGTTGCATTCGCAAACGATATCGTTCCTTCTCCTGCTCACCGTAGAGGTCCTTCATCAAAACTTGGAGGGCCGAGGGAGGATTGATGTTCGGCTCTTTGTTCGCGTTCCCGGCGAGCACGTAAGTACAACGATTCATGAGGTAATCCTTGAAGCCTTGCGGCGGTTTTGGCTGTACCGGGAATAGACCCTTTCTCCGTCTTTCGATCTGCGAAAGATTTTTCGTTGAAAAATATTTATTCGCAATGTCGGACAATAAAGTTTCAAAACGCGTCTCTAGTTAAGGTAGTATGTCTCGAGAAAGCGTATTTCTATAGATATTATTTTTATTTTAAGGACACATTCAGGACACTATTAACGTATTGCTGGACGGATATTAAAAAATCGCAAAAATTCTGGAACATTTGAGGAATTATAGTACTTGATAGAATAATAATACATGAATTATTTTAGAATTGTTCACTAAATAATTTAGTAGTTATAAACATATGAATTTAACACGGTCGCTTAGGGGAAAATAGCTTCTGCAAACGTTTATGGTTGCAAAACGAATGGAACTAAATCGCCGTAAATTGTGAAAATATTATATCGTCAAGATTTAGGATCAAGCGATGGATTATGCTAAGTTTCAAATAAATCGACTCATTAATTGTCGAGAAATTAATGAAAGAAATGAGGAGTATCACCTTTTTTAACGATGAATCAATAGCAATCATTGGAAAACTCAATATATATTGAATTTTTGGGTAATTATTGATAATAATAAGATGATCTGAACGTATTAATTAAATTTAAAAATTAAGACATTTTTTTGTTGGACAGTCGAAACAGATGTACAGTCACTGACAAAACCTCAGTCAAGCACACGCCAATATCGTCGAATTTGACTTTAATTATTATTAAAAGTGGAAAATTAATATTTCTAAGTGTTAATTTATTATTAAATTAGCTATTTGTAAGGTTCAACAAGTACGACATGATCTAGACTTGTAAATTCACGATTTGCCCATTTTGGGCTAACTTTTTGCCCGACGGTCCATCCAGTAATACCTTAAGTGATTACGTGCAAAATGTTAAAAGGCTTCACCGTTCCATATTCGAGATATTGGCAATCAACGATGGCACAAATTTAGACGTGTTTTTTGAAGAGCAGTGGAAGGTTTCACATTTCACGCAATAACTCCGAAACTTTTCTATCTATCGACCGTTTGGCAATTAGCTCCAAAAAATCTTCATTCTGGGTACAAAATAATTGAGGTAGCGGCATTTTATGCTGCTATTTTATTCAATGAAGGAAATTCAGCCATACTCGTGGTTATGAATTAACTAGAAATCGTAGTTGGCAGGCAGAGCTACGGATATGCCGAGCAAATGGATCAGATGCGCGTGGCTCGGCAAAATAGAAAACGTTTATTAGAGACAAAAGAAGCTCGAAAAGAAGCTCGTAAAGAGGAAATGCAAGCTTCAAATGAGTTGCATGAGGAAGAGGTAGGACTGCTGTATGGTGCTGGGCTCGCTGATTCATCGGTAAGACACTTTATCATTTGATTAAACACATTTGACTTTGAGTTTTTCTTTTGTGAAACTTTAAACATGCTATTCTCGAAACGACATTTTTTTAATTTGCGGGAATCATAATTCAAAAACTAATTGATGGATCATCTTCAAATTTGGAACAAGTTTACATAATATAATTTATTAAAACATGAAGCTAAAGTTGGAAAGATTAGATTGTCTAAAACATATTTATTATTGCAAAATGCCGGGGAAAAAATGCTAAAAATCGATAATTGTTTTTCAACCACGTTCCAACATTCAATTCTCGATTATTTTTCAAAATTTAGGTTCGTGTTCTCAAAAAACATCTCAAGAATGTATAAAAATTTGTTGGACTATTTCAGATGCGAATTGCGAGCTGCACAATTCCCGCAAATCGACAACGACGATGAGAACACACCAAGGGACACAGCGGATTACACCTTAATTAATGTATGAAATAACTTGAAAAAATTACCAGAGATGTATGAAAATATGAATAAATTATTGTCAGAGTTGCGGAAATTTCCGTTTTTTTTCACAATAAAAAAAATCCAAAAAATCATCTAATTTTCGGTCTCCTAAAGTGGTTGCCCGCCTTAATTCGGTTTTTTTACTTGTGCCCGCGATGTGGGGAATTATGCGCGTAAGAAGCGAACGACGCGGAATGCAAAAGTGATAGTAGTTTGAGTGAAATGAAGAGATTGAAAATAGAGATTTTGCTCACCTGTTTTCTAATGTTGAGAAATAATTGATAGCAATTCGTGATGGGTTGATCGTGAGGGTGAACTTCAGGTCCGGCGTTCGTGGCTTCGCTCGCTTCGTTAGCCGACGCCGTAGCCGCGGCCTGTTGCGCCTCTTTGTTGGGTTTCATTTTTCGCTTTCGCGGATGTAGCTCGACCGGTGGAGCATTGCTCGTGGCATTGGTCGCGGTCGTCGTGGCGGAGGACGACGACGTTGTCTCAGTCGCGTCGCTCGCGTCTTTCGGACTTTTTCCATTGACCTCGGCGTTCTTGTCAGTCTTTTCGCTCGTTCCCCCGGTCTTAGCGACGTTCGCACCGCCCGAACTGTTGCTCGTTCCACCGCTACTGCTATTTCCGCTACTACCGCTGTTGCCCGAACACGATTCCGTCGCAGTAGCTTTGCCGGATTCGGCGTTCGTCGTTTCCGGACTCGGCGAGTTGTGCTGCGCTTGCAATTGTTGCTGCTGCTGCGGCGCCGCTTGAAGCTGTTGCTGCTGCTGCTGTATCTGCAGAGGTTGCTGCTGCAACTGCTGCGGAGAGGAATTATTCGATCTGTCGGTCGACGAGGTCCCCGGAAGTGGAGATGAATTCGCGTAACTTCCGTTCGCTCCGCCACTACCAACACTGTCCTTTGTACCTGATGAGCCGTTGCCGCCGTTCCCACTTCTGTGAAATTGAGGAATCGTTGGTTCATCATTCGTAACCCGATTATTCGCTCGGCTTTTCTATTTCATTGTTTTTTTTGAATCAATAATATCGCCAGTAATGATTATTCTGTTTTCCTACTACAATTTTTGTATGTATATTGTATATATGTATGACGGCTTCTTAAGTTATAGTAGGGAGGACTAGACTTCGTTTGCAATCCACACAATGAAGAAATTATTGTAACTGTATAAATGTCTGTCACTTCATTCGTCACTATGAATTTTTCTCCTTCAGTTTTCGTCCTTGGCAGCGTAACATCAATTGGTTATGATGTGAAATCGCGAATCTCTCAATAAGGAATCAAAGTGGCAAATTTCCTTATATTTTTTAAGTATACCGCTAGTTAAAAAAAAATTAGAGAAAATATAAAAACAAAAATTGAAACTAGATGAATCGACAGGTTTATAAAAAGTTTAATCCGATCACTGTACAACATTTTTCTAGATACTCCTGTAATGTGTTAAGGTAGTACTCTCCAAAAATGGTCTCAGCTAGGAAGTTTTCATTTTTGAAATAAATATTGTTCAGGATATCCAGAACAAGTTGGTAAAATTTCAACCACATTGACCATCCGGTTACCGAGATATTCGCAATTGAAAATGGCATTTTTAACACGCTTTGCATAGAGCACGTGATATAATTTGTTTCATATGGACTGATAATAAAAAAATGCCGAGACAGAAAACGATTAAAAAACTGAGAAATTATAAATAAGTACTTGACGATTAAAAAAAAAATATCACTTTTTACCACAAACTTCCTAAGTTATAAATGTTCAAATTCTGAAATGCATGATGAAAGGTGACCTTTGGAATGAGTCGTCGCGGCCGACTAGGCAACGTTGCAAACAGTGCGTGTTCGACGGAACGAAGAATATATATATATCGTTGCTGTATATGAATAACATTTTGCACAATTTTTGGTTGGGTGCATTTTCCAGTGGGCACGATTGTGCGTTTCGTGGATTTTTCACATATAATTGTGAAAAAATACGTCAATCCGTACAGTGCTTCATTCTCAATGTTTTTTGGGGACGAGATTTTTTTGCAGTCGCAGCAAATTAATTTTTTTGCAAGTTCGTTCACTTCCACAATGCGTCTCCCAATCGGTTGTTCAGTTTGTTCAGCGCGACCGTCGTCATTTTGTCTCATTTTCTGTTTTTTTTTCCATTTCGCCAAACTTTAATCTTTTTTCTTATCGAACGTCCTTTATAACGCTCTCGATGTTGATTCATTTTGCAAAATTGTTGATTTTGCAAATACAGCTCGTGTTTTATGTGCATTTTGCAATGCACATAAAACACGAGCTGTCAACGAAGCGACTATAAGGTTAGAATGATATAGAATAGCTTCAGCTGGCAAGCGGCTTTGCCACGCTTACGAACCCCATACTCGATGTATTGTGTGCGACTCATCCGTGTACACAAATTTTCTGAGTGTTGCTAAGGGCATTGGATAAGCGCTGCTAAAAGTTTTCGACTGCAGCCGAGAGGACTGTTCTAATAATCCATCGCAATTTAATCAGTGTGTCATGTTTGAACTTTTGAATGGTAAGACATTGTCCATATGTACCTTGAGAATAGTGTAATTCGAAAATCTCAAATAATGTTCACTTTTGAACGGGACTGTCGCGCCAGTACTGCCTTAATTAACTTCTACAATATCTCTGAATGCTCCTCTAATCTAAAAAAATGGGAAGAAAATTAAAGGACCATTTTGGATGCGAACAGATCGTCATATGTACCTATGCGAGCTCCTGAGAACTCGTTGATGATGCGTGGATCGTTCCTCGCCGTGCAGAACTCCGGTAAAGTCTTTTTTCTCCTCGGCTTTGGTGTTGTTGCCAGGTTCGGTGGGGCTGGTCGTTCCACTCGCGGTTAGGCCTTGATCCTTGTCCGTAGAGTCGTTGCTATTGGAGCTCGGTACGACGTAAGGCAGCTGATGGCTTCGATTCGACGTGTTTTTGCCGTTTCTCGCACCAACCTCCTGCTCGGACGTTGTGCTCTGGGGTATGACGATTTTCAATGGTGGAACTTTGGGCGCCGAACCAGTATCGGAACTTTTCGGACGATCGTCCTCGCCATCGGACTCGGGTGGAGCGGGCGTAGCAGTTTTCGAATTTGTCCCTGAGCCCGACGTGGAGTTCTGAGGTTTTGGACTACCGCTGGCTGCGGTTATCGTCCCAGGACTCTTTCGATCCACGCTCGACGAGCCTGCGCTCTGATTGTTCTTCAAGGACACACCACCACCCGAATTCTGTTTTCCAGATTTTGTGCACTGTTTCGAATAGACAAATTCAATTGGAATGCTTAGATAATTCTCAGGTAATTATGAAAGAATCGTGAAACCATAATACGGTGGCAAACAAAAAAACATTAATTTAAATAGGATCTATTTACGTCAAATAGGTGTTTTCCTTGTCTCGCGGCCTACTACGACCCTATTTGTTTCTAAATATATTTTTTTTATTTGGTAAAGCTATTATTTTTAAATATTAAATATATTTAAATTAAATAAATAAAGATAAAACACAATATATCGCACGAATACGAGAAAGGAAACCTATATTCCTCTCTCGTGACATAAAAGTGCGGGGAAAAAAAGTTTAATTATTTTTATTTTTTTTTACTAACAAGGCTGTTATTTGAATAAAAAACAAAGGTATTGTCGTGCCATTTATTAACAGGCGCGACTATTTATGCATAGATAGACTAACCATTTTCCTCAACTGCAGAATGTTACAACAGTCTTCTAATGAAAACAAAGCTATGAGATTTTAAGCAGACTAAATCGTGTACCATTTTTCCGTCTGTCTCTTTTGCCTTATACTACCAGATACAACCAAATCACACATTTATTAGGAATAAATAAAATATTTAGTTATTAGACGATATTAAATAGATCTTTATTTGAATAAAAAAAATATATTTAAAATAAATAATTTTAATAATGGAATGCAATAAGACAAATTTTATTTCACGAAAAATCTAGTTAATTCAAATTTTTTAAAATCGTATAGACGGACCTAGTTAATACCAAAATAATTTTTCTGTCAGTGTAGTAGATGAATATATAAAATACTATCAGAACATGAAAATATGAAACGTAAATGTTTATTTGATAGATGGGTGAAGAGTAATTAAATGAATAATTAACAATTCCAATAACTACTGTAATTGCTAAGTTAATTACTTCGTAAACGATTACTTTGGGCCGTCGTCTAGTGTGATGGGTTGAAAAAATCAATTTTTTATTGTATTTTCTGAAAGAATAATTTCTTACGAATATTTTCGTTTTTGAGCCATTAAAATTTTTTTTTAATTACCCGAGTAGCCCTTTTTAGGGGTCGCTGCCATCAGAGTACCGATAATGAAATACGATTCAATGAGATTACTTTGTAATTTAATTACTTTTAACCAGATTGATAATCGAATTACAATGTAATATAGTTATGCCCATATTTGGTTTGTATAATGATTAAAATATTCATACACGTTGACGGAAGGTTTTTGAGTCGAGTGCGCCGAGAATTAACGGCTAAATCGCTTATTAATAAGGGGTTCGTAAAGCTCAAAATTTCAAATATACAATTTTTATTGCTGAGTTTTATAGGCTAAAGTCTCAACTCTAATTTGCAGGAAAGATTCGGAAAAGTTCCGAAAGTTGACCGAGTTATGACGATTTTTGTGAAAGGTCAGATCAATTGAAAAATAAAAAAGATGGAAAGAAAGGATAAGGATGAACTTTTGATGGAGACGTAAACAAAATTTCTGTTCAACTCACTTTGTCGTTAGCACCAGTTGCGTTTCTTCCGACATTTTGCCTGCCGGTCCCTTGTCCCTTGCCCGACGAGTCCTTGGTGACCTCGGAATCCTTTCTTTTCTTTCTTCTGATCTCATCTTCCTGTTCGTCAGCGTTGTCACCCTCGTAGGATCGTTTGGCGGAAGGCGAGCCGATACCCGGATGAGAATCGCTTCCGCCGGGGATCGTCAAGGTCGCGGAGGTAGTCGCTATCGTCTCGCTCGGTGAGGTGATCGCCGTGTTGCTCGAAGATGATGCGCTTCCGATCGTCTGATTACCCAGTAACGACGATTTCGCATTGTCCTTCTCCTTCTCTTTGTCCTTATCGGGATTGGGCGAGGAACTGGCTCCTCTGACGGGGGTCGCTTCCTTCGAGCTCTTGAACTCGTAAACGTCGCTAGCGTCGCTCGTCGTCGAATTTGCGCTTATTCCACCCGTACCACCGGAAACCGCGGCCCCCGCCACCGTTCCCGTATTCGTGGTTAAATTCGACCCGGAATTCACGCTCGACGTAACCGCCGAGGATAACGAGGTCGCCGAGGCGACGGATGAGGCTGAAGTCTTCATCGAGCCTTCCATCTGACTCGTTGCCGAGCTCACGCTCTGCCGAGATGCGCCCGTACCGCTCTTTTTATCATCCCTCGTGTTACGCACCTGGTTTAGTCGAAGCGTCACCCGCGGCGAGCTTCCAGACTGCCCGGTTCCCGATCTGTCTACTGAATGACGTAAAAAAAAAACAGCTTTAGCTTTTTCTTAATTATTTATTCAGAATTCAATTTCACTCTATTGTCCAATTGTATCATGTGCACACACGCATAACATAGATATTCTTTGAAAAATTAGGAGACAGTCAAAAAGAAAAAAAAAGATTTAAATAAATTTCAAATAGCCGAAATGAAATAATGTCACCTTATCAATGGAGAGGATGGGATGGGAGACGTTAAAAAAAATCCCTCAAATTCTCAATGTACTCCGATAATAAGACGTTTAGGCGACAATTGGAACCGATTTGTAACTCGACCAATCAAGGCCCCAAGTCGCATCAATAAAGAATAACTTCAGCTTGCCCTTCTTCTCAACACATTCTGTTTATAAGTAATATGATAAATTTGTTAAAAAGACTTGTAACTCGAGCAATCGAGAGATCTTGGGCTGTATGTAAAAAAATACAGTCCCCAAGCTCTGAGAAAAAGTTCCGCGGATAAAATGAAAAATAGTAGTAAAAGAACAGAAAAAGAGAGGATTTTGAAGTTTGCATCGGTCGATGGCAACGAAAATTAAGACGTTTCGGGGCACTCAACGAAATTTTACCATTTGATTCAAATCGAAGCGTCACCCGCGGCGAGCTTCCAGACTGCCCGGTTCCCGATCTGTCTACTAAATGACGTAAAAAAAACAGCTTTAGCTTTTTCTTAATTCTTTATTCAGAATTCAATTTCACTCTATTGTCCAATTGTATCATATGCACACACGCATAACATAGATATTCTTTGAAAAATTAGGAGACAGTAGAAAAGAAAAAAAAATGATTTAAATAAATTTCAAATAGCCGAAATGAAATAATGTTACCTTATCAATGGAGAGGATGGGATGGGAGACGTTAAAAAAAATCCCTCAAATTCTCAATGTACTCCGATACTAAGACGTTTAGACGACAATTGGAACCGATTTGTAACTCGACCAATCAAGGCCCCAAGTCGCATCAATAAAGAATAACTTCAGCTTGCCCTTCTTCTCAACACATTCTGTTTATAAGTAATATGATAAATTTGTTAAAAAGACTTGTAACTCGAGCAATCGAGAGATCTTGGGCTGTATGTAAAAAAATACAGTCCCCAAGCTCTGAGAAAAAGTTCCGCGGATAAAATGAAAAATAGTAGTAAAAGAACAGAAAAAGAGAGGATTTTGAAGTTTGCATCGGTCGATGGCAACGAAAATTAAGACGTTTCGGGGCACTCAACGAAATGTTATCATTTGATTCAAATTTATACAGTAAATTCTTCGTCGTATACTGAATGTGCCCTCCAAATTTTAAATCGTTCGTCTACACTATTTCTATAAAATTTACAATTGACGAAACACTTTTTAACATAGAACATTTAAGGTGGGAGTCTCGCCACAGCCAAGTGGCGAGTTGATTTATTAGTTTCTTATTCTCTGGTCAATCGATGAAAGCCTCGAAATATTGCGAAGTATCCTTATAATGTAGTTTTTACATTCTATCGGGATGTAAAAACTTATAAAGTAATGAAGAAAATAATAATAAAATAAAATAAATCGCTATATCTTTGAAGCTGGACGGTCAAAGTTCTTTACTTTTTTTTTCACAAACTTTGTCATATGTTCCTCTGTAATTGAGAATAAAAAAAAATCTGCAGAAAAGTTTCGAAGTTATTGCGTGAAATGTGAAATTTTCCACTGCCTCCCATAAGAATACGCGTAAAACTGTGCAATCGTTGATTGCCAATATCTCAAATACGAAACGGTGAATCCTTTTGAAATTTTGCACGAAATCACTTAATACTGTCCTGAATGTGTCCTCAAAATTGAAGAAAATTCTATAGAAAAACGCCTTGGCGGAACTACGACCTTACGGAGGTTGGAGCGTTACCCATAATCCAAGAATAAAAAAAAATATATATATATATACAGTGGGTAAAAAAGTATTTTTACACCGCGTGTTTTTCACATTGTCCTACGAAAAAATATAAACTTTTTTTTTTCGAAAATTTTTGTCGAACATTTTATTTTTCTTCGAAAAAAAAAAAATGCTAAAGTGTTTGATTTTTTTCGCAGGATAATTTGAAAAACACGCGGTGTACACATACTTTTTTACCCACTGTATATATTATTTCCCAGACTATACTGAGTCTTCACGAATTTTTCGAAATTTTTTCACCACAAAACACCAGAGCTAAAAAATAGTTTAATGTATGTAATTTTATGTGCAGTTAGATGAGTAAGACGTTCATGCTACGGTTGACATAATTTTTTTAGCTACTTAGCACCAATATAAACCACTTCTAACAACGGATTAACGTAAACTAAACCTTTGTCAACATTTAGAAGAAAAAAAATCCATCTTGCCCATCGAAAACCATATATATTCCATATTGAACCATCGAGGTTTGATAAAAGATTACGAATCTTTTAAATCTTTTAATATTTTTTAATCCTTTCAAACTAATGAAAGGTTACCACTCTTTCATAATAGTCAATAATATTATAGTTTTTCAAGTTGCTAGTAAGACAACATTTTTTCTTTCTCACGTAATTGTAGTATAAAAATCCATAATTTTGCCCTTTAATTATATTTTTTATGAAAATTCATCATCTACAGAATAAATCTATACCTCGTATGCATTTTTTTAGGTTCATTGAGAGAAAAAAAACGCATAAACCGTCATTTGACTCAACTGGACCGCTTAGGCCACTCTAGAGAGGCCAAAAAAAGGATGTATTTTGTAATTTTTTTTTTCAGCGAAACCATAAAATAAATCGGAATTACAAAATAGGGGTTTTATTATACACGTAATTGACTATACAAAATTATTTTTTCACAGTAATACATGTCAAAATGGCGACTGTGCAGCATTTTTCCGATGACGCCTTTATTTCTGGAAGGTCAACGGCCGGACCAACAGCTCCTATAATTTTTGACTTATGATGAGACACTAAAGTTTTTTGGATTATATATAAGAATAGCTATAGAAGTACGTAGGATTTTTTTGATATATTGTTTTTTGTTAAAATGGCGCATTTCTAAAACAAAAAATATAAAATGCCATGAGAAAATCGTCAGAAAATTGTTTATAAAAAAGGATATATGCAATATAATTTAAAAAATCCTACGTAGTGCCGCAGAAAATGTAATTCTAAATATACAGTTAAAATTTCAAGTGAATCGGTTGAAATTTGTTGGAGTTATGAGTCCGGCCGACTTGAAAAATCTAGTTTTGAGATAAACGCGTTTAAAGTTAGTAGAAAGTCACGACATGAATCAAGAGGGGTTGCGCTAGAATTCGAAAATCGAGTACTTAGAGATTTTTCACACCCATAATCGTTTGGAATATAATTTTATAGGTACTAAGGTATATTTAAAAAAAAAATCGATTTTTGGAAAATCCTAGAGTGGCCTACGGCCTTAACATTCTGACACTGTTGACGAATTTGTGATAATGTACTGAGTGATTTGGCAGCTACTCATAACATTGAAACTCCTTAATTCGTTTCAATGATGATATTTATTTTTGGCCGATTTAGGCAACGAAAATCATTTGAACGTTTTTACATATTTTTATTACCAATTTACCACCTCAAGTGGCAAAAAAAAAGGTTTCAAATAATAATAAAAATAAAGAAATAACAAAAAAAAAATCGTTGTATTCTAACGAATCTAAACTTCACCATCATAAAAAGCGTATCTCAAGCAATCGAATTACTTCCAAAGCCATTACAAATCTATGAATTATGCGATGCGAAAAATTTCACTAATTACAAAATGAGTGAGGATCGAGAAGAACGATTTATAAGAAAAATTGATTACAAGCAAAAAAATACCATGAATTCCTCAATATATTTCGTTACGAAAGAAACGATTAAGCATCAAAGACTAAAACTTTATCTCGACCAATCGAGAAGTCCTAAAAGATCGACCCGAAAAACGAAGTAAAATTTAGAAGCGTCAAGTTCTTTTCTCGTCCAATAAAGTCGACCTAAGGTCTTCTAGGGATCCTCCTAAAAAGTTATTTTTCCCGAAGCAGCTCGCGCTCTTATTAGCTACTTTTTTTTTCTTCTAAAAGCTGGCAAATATCCCCGAATCTCTTCCTCCGGACTGAGCCAATATTAAAGCGCGGAAACCGCCGAGCATACACCCAACAGAGCGAGGAAGAATCGTGTCGCTCGAGAGTCGAAATTTCTTCCGGATCACCCGGTACACAGAATGACGCGACGAGGAACGCGCTACGAGCGAGTGCATGTGGCTTGGCACGAGAGCGTGTACCGAAGACTCGTCGTTCGGGTGGGGGAATGAAAAAAAAAAAGAAAGAGCGAGAGAGAAGCTCGACTGCGAAGGATGAGAGACGATAGGATCGCGTTGTTTTTTCCGTGCAACGAAGAAATCGATTTATCACTTCGTCGATTTAATGTCGATCGGCAACTTTTTTTAAACTTAATTACTTCATCGCTATTGTTCGAAGCCGTAAATAAATTCTTCGCGTTACTTCGATTGAGTGATTGCGAAAAAGAAACGCGCGCGAGTACGTTATATTAAGAATTAATCGGACACGTTTGCACTTACTTGCCGAAACGACTCTGCTGGCGTCATTGGCTCATACTTAACACAGAGAGCGTGAAGAAACTTCGAGCTCACGCGACTCTCACGGAACAAGAATAAAAGATGGAAGGAGGAGGGGAAGGGGACAAGGGAGGGGGAAGGCGCGCCAAGCATCGCACACACACACACACACACACAAAAGCGCGTATCTTATGAGCATTGTATTAAATCCGAGAGGGCATCTCTCGGCGTGCTTCTCACCCACACACTGCAAAATAGCCGAGAAACGAGAAACGAAGCTACGCGAGGTCGAGAGGGGAAGGGGAAGCATCGAGGTACGTAAGTATATCGCACAATGAGAAAAGTAATCATTGAAATTTCGATATACATAATCTTATTAGCCGAGAGCTCGGGGGACATTGAATATTTTTTAAAAAAATATTCTTTTAAAGATATAATTAATAAAGATATAATTAGTAATATAAGATATAAGATAAAAGCTTTTATTCAATGTACTAAAAAGTAGAAAATAATGTTTTTCACCAAGTCACCTATATGTGACTATAAATAAAAGCTTGTGGCGCTCAATTTTTTAAATGTTTAATAAATTTGATCAATTCTGTTTTATTAAGCGTATTTAATTTGGCACAATAGTAATTAGAGAAATTATTATCACACGTTTATACTCAGTTTCAGGATTTTTGTTTAAGAAATCTACGGTTGTTTTGCAATAAATTAAATACAGTTTATGTGTTAACGGATTTGTGTAAATTAGAGATTATATGTATTAATTCTGAGCGCCCCAAGATTTTATTTACAGTGACATATAGGTGGCTTGGTAAAAAAAATTATTTTCTACTTTTTAGTGCATTAAGGCCTTAGGCCACTCTGGAGGCGAAAAAAGGGCATATTTTGTGATTTTTTTTTCAGCGAAACCATAAAATAAATCGGAATTACAAAATAGGCGTTTCATTGTACACGTAATTGAATATACAAAATTATTTTTTCACAGCGATACATGTCAAAATGGCGACTGCGCAGCATTTTTCCGATGACGCCTTTATTTCTGGAAGGTCAACGGCCGGACCAACAGCTTCTATAATTTTTGAGTTATGATGAGACACTAAAGTTTTTTCGATTATATATTGGGTGAAGTAAAAAGTTCTGGGCGTTTTCCGCTAGATGTCTTTAGTGAGCCATATCTCACGATGTGTACATCGCATCGGGTCATACTATACGGCGATTTAAAGGTAACATTGCGCTTCAAAAAAATTTCTTTGACAGTTTTGTGTTTGGTGAAGCCAGTTGTGTGTTACAGCGTTCCAAAATGGAGGTAAAAAAAGAGAAAATTCGATACATTCTTCAGTACCACTACGACCAAGGTGAAAAGGCGGAGCAGCCGGCCAAAAAAATTTGTGCTGTTTATGGACCCAATACAGTATCGAATGCAACAGCAAAGCGGTGGTTCCAACGATTTCGTTCTGGTAATATGGACGTCGAAGATGAGACACGCTCTGGTAGGCCAATCGTCGAAAATGTCGATAAAATCATGGAAATCGTCGAGTCGGACCGGCATGTGAGCACTTATTCCATTGCCCAGCAACTGAAGGTTAGCCAGAAAACCGTTTGGAACCATTTGCATAAGGCTGGTCTCAAGAAGAAGCTCGATATATGGGTGCCACACGAATCGACGCAAAAGAACCTTTTGGACCGAATTGATGCCTGCGATTATTTGCTGAAACGTAACGAAATCGACCCATTTTTTAAGCGGATGGTGACTGCTGATGAAAAATGGGTCACATACGAGAACAACAGCCGAAAAAGATCGTGGTCCCATCGCGGTGAGCCGGCCCAAACGATCGCCAAGCCCGGATTAACGGCCAAGAAGGTTTTGCTGTGTGTTTGGTGGGATTGGAAGGGAATCATCCACTATGAGCTGCTGCCATCGGGCCAAACACTCAATTCGGACCTCTACTGTCAACAACTGACCAGATTGAAGCAGGCGATCGACCAGGAGCGGCCAGAATTGGCCAATAGGAAGGGTGTTGTGTTCCATCAAGACAACGCCAGGCCGCACACATCTATAACGACGTGCCAGAAGCTCCGAGAGCTTGGATGGGAGGTTCTATCGCACCCGCCGTATAGTCCAGACCTGGCACCAAACGATTATCACCTTTTCAAGCATTTGCAAAATTTTCTTGATGGTACAAAACTGGCCTGAAGAGAGGCTTGTGAAAATGAGCTGGTCAATTTTTTTACCATTAGGGACGAGGACTTCTTCAATCGCGGAATTATGAAATTGCTTTCAAAATGGACAAAAGTTATCAAACAAAACGGCGCATATTTGATCTAAATCGGATAATCCTATGTTAATTTCATCGTCGAAATAAAGCAAAAAAACGCTCAGAACTTTTTACTTCATCTAATATATGTAATTAATAAATTATTCTTTTTTGCGAGCCATATGAACTTAATTCATTTCTTCCATCCCTATACATGTATTTTAATTTTGCGCGCTATGAATTGAGTGTAATGCATTTAAGTGCCTCGGGTACACTTCTTATGCGACGTTGCCAGATTTTGAGGTCATTGAGGTATTTGCCAGAATAATTCATTTTGTTGAAATGCATCTAAAAAAATCTGTAACAATTTGACCATGCTTATTCACCCTTGTCCGTCGATTCCCATAAGCTTACATGTAATTTAGTCTTGCATTATTATGGATTTTTCTGTCACAAACTTTCTAAACTGTACGAAAATGTTACACATTTTTTTGTTTCATTGCAATTTACGAGTTACAACCGAATTCAAAGAGATTTCAACATTTTTCTACTATCACCTCAACCTACTTAAGGAGTTTTGGAACCGTTTCTTGATTGCGAGAATGAGAATGAAAATACAATGAGTCTTCGGCAGGATGCCAACCTCTTGCGAATAAAATTTCATGCAAAAATAAATTATAATTGGGCAATTTCTAACTCATAAAATTGTTGAAAAATATTTCTAAGCCGGTAAATGATATTAATAGTTATAATTTTAGCAATTAAATATAAATATACTAACTTCCGGCCGCGTGGAATTTGAACCATAGAAACTTCATTAACAGCATCACCCCTTATTGGGGTTGTTTTAAAAAATCCTAAAATATGCGTTTTATTATTTGTTTTAAAGAATATTTATACCGAGTTTCAAATTGATACACGCAAGGACTACAATTTTCCGTACAAACTTTCACATCCCATTTCATCCTCTTAGGAGTTGAATTTAGAAAAATCCCTTCTTAAGGGGAGAAAACCCTTCAGAATGATCAAAAAACCGATTTTTTTAAAATACATATTTCGAAACTATAATATATTAAGAATATACGGTTTAAAGGAAAATCGAAATATTAAATATTTACGGAGTTATTAGCTCATAGTGGAGAGCGCCGAAACCGCGAACTAGCGAGCCAGGTAACTCCGTTACTTGGTGAAGAGATGAAGCAGCATCTCTTACCAATTTACAAAGATTTGTCGAGGGAAGATTTACTCGAAAGATGCTTGGGTGGCCATACCCAAAACGCGAACGAGAGTTTCAACGCAACAGTTTGGCGATTAGCTCCAAAACACCTCCATTCTGGGCTCAAAATCGTCGAAATCGCAGCCTATATAGCTGCTGGGGTGTTTAATGAAGGCTATTCCTCTATTCTAAGAATTATGAATGCATTGGACATAATTGTTGGGACGTACGCCAGAGTTTTCGCCGAAAACTCCGTCGAGGCACGGATAGAGAGTCAGAACCGGATGAGCCTTTCCTCGACAAAAGCAGCTCGTACAACCCGAAAACAGCAGTAAATGAAAGAAAATAAGCTTTTCGGGGAAGTTGAAGGGTTAGTGTATGGGCCTGGAATCGCTGATTGATCGGTAAGTCACTAAAATTTATAGTTTTATCGTATTGAAACTTTAAACGCGATTATCTCGAAACTACATTTTCAAAAACTGCTCACACTGTAGCTCAAAAAGTTAGTGATCGATCTTGCTGAAATTTTGAGGAGTTTCTGTCTATGATATTACCGGAAGGATAAACTGAATTTTTAATAACTCAATAAACTGAAAATTTGAACGTTTGGTTAAAAAGCCTGCGTAATTTTCAATTTTATACTTTTTCATAATTTTATAGGTTTATCCTTCCCCTACATGTGTCAGTAATCGAAAAAGATTTTTGTTTTCTTTTTCAGATGAACAGTAAAAATGTGAAAAATTGAGCATTTTTTGATGGCACAGGAAAGACGCCTGGGGAAAAGGCTTTAACATCGCCATTTTCTTTTGTAAAAAAAAAATATTTTTGAGCTATTTAAACCTATAATAAAATCACATTCAAATTTAAAAATGATACGATTATTTGATCTCTCAAAAAAATTCACAAAAAATGGCTCATTTTCCGGGCGTCTGAAGGGTTTTCTCCCCTTAAATAGTGCCTACATAATAAAACCAACCTGCCCTCCAAATTTCACGTTTCTACATTTAGCGGTTTAGCCTGGGCGATGATGAGTCAGTCAGTCAGGACTTTGCTTTTTATATATATAAATAATATATATAAAATAAATAAAAGGTGTCTCAAAATGAGCTGATATTTTAAATTGCGGGCCATTTTTTTTTGTGGCGAATTCACTGAGAAACAATGCAGTTATTGCAGACGAAGTTTCATGGTCGTGTTATCTAGCGCTGCGACTATGTGAATTGGCCACCAAGATCGTGCGATTTGACGCCATTGGACTTCTTTCTTCGGGGTTTTCTAAAAGGAAAATTGTATGCCGATGATCCACAGACCATTCCGGAGCTCAAGGAAGCAATTGGTCGCACTATTAATGAAATTAGTCCGCAATTATGCCAAAATGTTATTGCAAATTTCGTCAAAAGAGTGAACGTTTGCAAACAGGAACGAGGTGACCATTTATCGGATATTGTGTTCTACAAATAATCTCCATGTTCGTACCTTGCATTAAAATAAAAATATTCATACTTTTCAAATAACTAATACGTTTTATTAATAAATTTAAGGCAGCTCATTTTCAGACACCCTTTAGAAAGATAGATTGGCATTTTTATTCAAGAAAAAATAACCGATAGACTTGAGAATGGCGACAATCTCTGCCATTGGCATGACTGACTATCGTTAAAACGTTGTCGGCTGTAATATAGATTTTGAAAAACTCGCTAGTTGCTGCTCGACTGTGAGTGGCTCACTCGGCAGGGCCAGTTAACGCGGTGTTGTCACGTTTAAGGAGGTACGAGCACTTCCTCGGGGTCAACAAAGAGACTAAATTTATGTTACCCCACGGGTGTTCTGATTTATGTTAACTTATGTTGAATATTCGTATTGTCGATCCCAAAGTGCCAAATTTGTGGTAAATATTTTATTTAATGCATATTTACTAATAAAAAGTGTGAAAATTAGATCCTCAACGACTCTGGAGTCTTCACGACGATATCCAAGCAGTACCGAGATTCTGTAACTCGGTAGCGGACGTTTTCGTTATCGTTACCTAGCGACAGTCAATAAGAGGCTCCCTTTCTTCTGATCGTGCATGCGATTGGCTGTCCCTAGCCAGCGACAACGAAAACTGTCGATACCGAGTTACAGAGGGTGAGTTCCGATATTCACTGAAAGTACTGCGAACGTGGCGTCATCCATGTAAGTCAAATGGGATTCGAGTACTGCCAGTACTGGGCAGTTATATCGGAACGCAGCCAGAATTTCGCTACAGAGCTAGATTATGCTCGCCAAACGAATCAGCTGTTACGCCCGACGTTGACAAGTCTATGGGTACTATTTCGTCATTATGATAATACTCAACCGGAAGTTGAAACCGTTTTATAATGTAGTGCTTGAACTACACGGTGAAGTTCGAATTTTCGATTTTTTACAATATCTATTATGTCTAATTTATCAAATTTCAGTTTTCCAACGACCTTAGTTGAATGCGTGAGCAGCAAAACCGTGATCACCACACTTCCGGTCGACCGTCTCCATAAGACGACGTGCTTCACTAGCTCAAAGTGTTCGACTTTGAAATTTTATTACGAAAAAACTGAACGGTCAATATAGCTCAAATTTTTCCAAAGGGTGCATAACGTATTCGTCAACATCATATAAAAATTTCAGGCCCGAAAGTTGGATTCGTCGCAACGCTCCAACCTCCTTAATCTACAAGTTTCGTTGATGCACGAAAACAAACCGTTCGAACTCAAAATTCATATCTTTTTTTCGAGTATTATTAATGAACGAAGTAGAGAAACCACTTGATTATTTATGCCTAGGACCCTACACATGGGTACCCCAAGCCCCATATAATTCATTTTTCAATGCACAATCATTTTTCTTGTATTGTTCAATCGCATTTTTCGCGGCGGAAAAATTCATATTAGGTTTTTCTCGCATATCCTATTTCATTCTTCAGTCGTTCAGCGTTTGAATGGAAAAAAAAAACTCTCTACGAGAAACAGTTCGTTAGCAGCGGTGATTTGAAGTACTAGAGTGCGCGTAACCATCTGTGTAGGTTCTTTTTTTCGTACAGATAGTGTAGAGAGTCCTAGGATTCACACGATATTCCTAACCTATTATAACGGTTTGTTATTATAGGTCAGTTTTTAATTTAAGGGTATTACTGGATGGACCGTCGGGCAAAAAGTTAGTCCAAAATGGGCGAACCGTGGATTTACAAGTCTATATCATGTCGTACATGTTTAGCCTTACAAATAGCTAATCGAATAATCAATTAGCACTTAGAAATGTTAACGTTCCAATTTTTTGAGTGACGATGATTCACTGTTAAAAAAGACGATGCACCTCATTACTTTAATTAATTACTCGACAATTAGTCAATCAATTTATTTGAAATATAGTATAATCAATCGCTTGATCCAAAATCTTGACGATATAATATTTTCACTATTTACGGTGATTTAATTCCAGTCCAGTTTTGCAACCATTAAGGGGTTACGTGGGTATGAAGATTTTAAAAAAATCCATTTTTTTTAAATTTTATTATCTAATAGTACAATATGTCTAGAATATTCTCCTAAAGTTTTAAGTCAATCGGAGTAAAAGTCTAGGAGAGAGAGCCTTTGGGAATTCCCTCCATTGGGAAAGACCGGGCGGGAGCGACACAGGTATGCACATTTTTCTTAAAAAAAACTATTTTTGAAGTGTGCAAAATTTTGCACACTTCTTCAAAATAGCATTGACTAGTGATTGAACGAAGGTTTTTTTTTCGATTACAATTAATTTTACTAGACTATACGTAGTGTAAATTGTACCAAAAATTGAACTATTTTGCATACAACTCTGCAAAAAATTCAAATTTCAATTTTTAAAAAAATTCTTCCTTCAATCACAAGCTATACTTATCTACTAACAGAAAAAATTTGGTTTTTTAATTTCAGATAAAGCTATCATGAGTTATCCGGACCACCACCAGGCCACTTTTTTTTAGGGGTCTCCGGAAACCAGGTCCCACCGGCTGAATTTCTCAAATCTTTGGATGAAATTTTTTTTTAATATTGTTGAAATGTTGCTCTTTTATGTGCTTAACATTTTGAATTAAATAATTTATATATTATATTTTTAAAAAATAGAGAAAACATGCGTTTTTTTGGGTTCAAAACCCACGTAACCCTTTAACGTCTGCGGAAGCTGTTTTCCCACAAGCGACCCTGTTAAATTCATGTTTCTAACTACTAAATGATTTAGTGAAGAATTCTAAAATAATTCATGTATTATTATTCTATCAAGAATAATCATTCCTCAAATTTTTCAGATTTTTGTCGCTTCTTTTAATATATATCCAGTAATACCTTAAGAGTATTGTAGAAAATCTTATATTTTTACGATCATTTTTACCGAGATATCACCATACGTCTCCCGATTCCCATAAGCTCACATGTAATTTAGTCTTACATTATTATGGATTTTTCGTATATTGTTTTTTTACATTGTTATTTTCAACATACAATCGAATTCAAAGAGGTTTCATCATTTTTCTGCTAACACCTCAACCTCACAGACGAACAGCTGACGAACGACGCTCCGTTGCCGCGTACATTTTATACGTATGGAAAAATATGTAAAAAAACAGAAGTGATCGCGTTTCTTGCCATGAAATTTCCATAGACATAATTGGCGTAGAGACTAAGAGACCTAACATCTTGTAGAGAATGAACGATGAGGGTATAGTACGATATCCGAGGCACCCAGTTTTTACCGTTAATTCTTGATATTTGATCCAAAATCAATAGAATTTCAAGAATAAAAAATTTGCCGTTTCGGCTTCCTAAGGGATTATGAGCGCTTTTAACGGTAATTGGAAAAACGCCAAAATTCAACGATAGTTGTTGGCTCATGGGTACAATATCTTTATTTTGTCACAAATCATGGAAATTGACCGGGCGAGCTTTAAAAAGTATTTGTTTATTATTGCCTGAAGGGCAAAAAGTTTTTCTCTTATTTGGCTGAGACCCAAGAAGTCATACTTCAATATAGTACACCATTTTTTCCGAGCTTCTCTATTGGGAAGATGCTATGTACGTAGGTGTGTCGCACGCGAAAGATATTTGCCACTGGAGCACAGGGGGGTCCGGGGGCTCCAACCCCCTGGCGGGGTAAAGGGGCAGGGCTCCTTGCGGGGGCGGAACCCCCCAAGGACACTAAATGCAATATTTATATGATTTTCAACATAAATTCCGCGATTATAATGCTTTATTTATTTATATTTTGTTTATTTCTAACAATAAGAATTGTTCCATACAATTACTACACCAAATTACTAAACGATATATTTTGCATAAACTTGGAACCTTACAAGTCCGAAGAGGGATGAACGGTATACTTCTAATCCCTCTTCGGACTTCTAGTGATTAAAAGTGCTACTTTACTCTCTGTCTAGTCGCCAGAGTTGTGAAAATAGTAATTTTAAAATAATGCATTACTCATTACTTTAAATAATGTGTATTGGATAAGTTCTCCATTACAAATTACAAAAGTAATGTGTAATGTATGTGTGTTCCATTACAAATGAGAAAAGTAGTGTGTAATGGTTGCATGATCCATTACAAATTTCAAAAAGTAATGTGTAATGGTTGCATGATCCATTACAAATTTCAAAAAGTAATGAGTAATGGATGCACGTTCCATTACAAATTTCAAAAAGTAATTTGTAATGGATGCATGTTCCATTACAAACTACAATTGATAAAAAGTAATTTGTAGTGGAGAATATTCCATTACAAATAGAAAAATTGCCGTGCTCACATTAGAAATTTGCACATTGCTATGTGATTACTTTATTTCGCTCATTGAAATTTGTTTTAAGTAAATTCGTTTTTCTTGTGATGGAATATTCTCCATTTGTGATGGAATATTATCCACTACGAATTACCTTATTGTAATTGTATTTTGTAATGAAGCACTCATTAATCATACATTACTTTTTCAATTTGTAATGGAACATGCGTCCATTACACATTACTTTTTGAAATTTGTAATGGATCATGCAACCATTACACATTACTTTTTGTAATTTGTAACGGAACATGCATTCATTGCACATTACTTTTCTTATTTGTAATGGAACACACATCCATTACACATTAATTTGTCATTTGTAATGGAACATATGTCCATTACACATTACTTTTGTAATTTGTAATGGAACGTATATCCATTACACATTACTTTTGTAATTTGTAATGGAACATATATCCATTACATATTACTTTTGTAATTTGTAATGTATACAGTAATGTATTATCAAAATAATGCATTATTCACAACTCTGCTAGTCGCACATATAAGCGAGAAAAACATGGTAGTGGTATTTAAAATACATTTTTGGATTCCACAACACTGTTGAAACTATTAGGTCCTATCATAATTCGGTGGACACTTTTATTTTTTCACAGTTGCCATCCTGTTCGTAATAAGTTTGAGCTTATGTTACTGTTATGTAGGGTTAACGTTAAAATTTCAGAAAACATACGCAATTTGTTTTTACGCGTCGTTTCGACAATGGAAGAATTGAAAAAGTCTGTAACTGTGCAAGAACAACGCACATTTTTTTAAATTTGTGCTCTGCTGAATTATTCAGCTGGACTATCGGGAAATCTGCAAAAAGCAGTAGGCAAGAACGCGCTCAAGAAAAGTGCAGTGACGGATTGGATGAAATCTTTCAAGGAGGGACGGATAAATACTGGAGACCCACGGAAGTCGGGTCGACCAAGATCACCTTCCAGACAAGAAAGGAAAGAATGAATCCAGGAATTGTTGCAATGCTCTAGTAGAGTGAGCATTAATGACATCTCTGCACAACTGAACGTACCTTTCGCATCGGTAGAAAGAATATTAAGAGACGCTTTATGACAATTAATGTCTGGTGTCCAAGCTCGGCGAATACGTTCCTCATTCGTTGTCGCCATCCCAGAAGGAGAAGCGAGTTGATATCACACGTGTGAACTTGTTGTGGCTTAGTCATCGCAATGATGACTTAAGAAGATTCATTTGCGTGGACGAAAGTGGGTCGAATTTTTCACCCCCCTGCAAAGACATCAAGCGCGCTCCTGGGTCAGACCAGGCACATCAGCCGAGCCTGTACCACGCGCAGAGTTGCACAAGAGGAAGGTCTTGCTGATAGAGGGCATAGATGTTCACGGCGTGGCGTTTTGGAAGACTTATGAGGAAAATATCACAATGACGGGTGAGCGCTATAAATCCTTTTTGGAAGAATATATCCCAAGATGGGCAATACATCGCAACATTAGAACACCAGTGCTACCTCATGACAACGCTAGACCCCACAAAGCCTACGCAGTTCAGGAGTTAATC
Source organism: Ophion ventricosus (assembly GCA_963932345.1). Taxonomy (NCBI): domain Eukaryota; kingdom Metazoa; phylum Arthropoda; class Insecta; order Hymenoptera; family Ichneumonidae; genus Ophion; species Ophion ventricosus. The sequence continues at coordinate 8,688,529 of OZ010717.1, forward strand.
GAAGACAGGAGTTGGATTGAGTTGCCTCATCCACCATATTCACCTGATATGAACCCATGCGATTTCAACTGCTTTGGCCATCTGAAGCGTCAGTTGTCTGGCCATCGATATAACAACAAACAAGAATTGGATTCCGCCATTAACACTGCAAATACTAGCCTTAAGGCCATGTGTCACACCGACCAAGCGGCCATGAGTGCGAGAGAGATAGCTGATTTGCAGATTCCTAATGATTTCTGAAACAGTTAATTTTTGGGAAAAAAGAAAAGAAACACGTTACGCTCTGTTGAACGACGAACAACGCGCTTTCTCTTCTTTTGCCCGAAATATGATCCGTCTAGGAGAAAACTTGGCAGTAGGATTTTTACCGACTGGACGTGTGACACATGGCCTTAATGAAAATGGACCATTTTCTGGGGTCAATGACCTCCCATCAGTCTGGCAGCGTGTCATTGATAGCGGAGGGGACTACTAATTATTACACAAGAATATCATTTATATTTAAAAAAATATCATTTATATTCAAAAAAATATCATTTATATTCAATAATAAATAAAATCTTTTATTTATTATTGAATAAAAAATAAAAGATTTTTTGAAAAATAAAAGTGTCCACCGAATTATGATAGGACCTAATATATATTTCTAAGTTACCTTGCCTGATGTTCCCTGAAATTTTCGAATTAAAAAAAAAACGTAATTTTAGATAACTAACGAAAAATTCAAATTTTAACGCAAAATAAGCGAAATATTAACTTTTACCACTCCTCATATTTTGTTTATTTTTACTCGATAACCTTAAATTCACCGTCAAATCTTGGCGCCTCGGATATCGTACTCTTGTCGCAACGACGGTAACTCGTGGATGCACCGAAAGCGCGAGACGAGGATAGGAAAGAGAGAGAGGGAAGACGCGAAAGACTCACGTTTGTTTTGTGGTGATGTCCTCCGCATTTCACAGAGGGCTCCACTGTCCTCGGCGATGGTCGTTGCGGCGGCAGCGGCGGCGACGTTCAACAAGCTCACCCTCGTAGTACAGTCTTTGTAATCCCGAGGTTGGCAATTGTGCTCGCGCTCGTCCTCGTATTGTTCGTTGCAGCTGCCAGTTTCGGACGAGGAGCGTGATCCTTCAAACACTGACGATCAACATGTTCCCGATTATCGTCTCTTTTTTCCTCTTTGCTTTTTTTTAATTTTTTTTTTTAGTACCTTCCCACCGCCCTCTATCTCTAATGAAGAATTCACCGATACACGAGGATTAATACCGCGAGCGGTAAATATATATATTTATTTTTTCAGGAATTTTACGCCAACATTGACAGATCCCGAAAGTTCGTTCGCGAACGTTTGCAAAAACTTCGAATAGAAAATTTGGGGGAAAAAAAAAGACGTTTAAGAGCGGTGACGACGCTTGTCCACCATTTTCGATATGTGCTTTCGAAAAGGAGTATCCGAGTATGCCGCTTTACATCGAGATTCGTGTAATTCTCGCTCGGCAGTGCCGTTCAACTTTGCGCTCGCAATCAATATCGATAATTTGCACAAACAGTTAACGGTATTAGTTTCATTCGTACTGTCTCAGTCTCTCGCGATTGATACGGTGAAATTTTGCGGCAACGCGAACTCGCGGTGTGAAGTATACGGAATCTCCCCTCCCTTCGACCTTCCGTACTTCTACCGTCAACGAGGCTTCCCGAAAATTGAGCTATTGACGCGAGCGTGCTGTACTCGCTACATCGAGAGATCGCCCGGCTCTGTTATTCTCGCAATGCGTGCCGGAAGGGGGGGGGGCAAGGACTATCTCGCGCGAACCATTTTTTTCTGTACTTCGGTGCTTCTCTTCGTGACACTCGGCGGCGACAACAGTACTGAGAAAAGGCCGCAGGGAAACTTATGTACGTACATACATAGCTGTCTCCAATAGCTCTGTCCAAATGATTTCTCGTCGCGTTAAATGGTTTTGTCGCGAAATCGTTGAATAAAATACCGTATGACGAGACAAGAGAAAACACGAGTACGAGCGCGGAGGTACGTTCGTTGAACCGTGCGAAACGGTTCATTAATATACGAAAGATAAATCGCAGCGTGTAACACGGGGGGGCATGGACGTGCGCGAGGTGCGTCCACAAACGCGACCACTCGCAAACTGGTCGCCATATTGCTCTCCCTTCTCGAGACCGAACCCCGCCTCTTTCGGCGATTTCTCAACCGGACGCCTATATCACAGACGCACCAATCAGACTAGACACATGGACAAAATTGCATTCAAATTCTATTTTTATTAAGTTTTCTTTAATTTTTCTTTTATATCTGACTTTTATGGTACGCGTTTCTTTTATCGACTAGTTTAGGTTATAATTGTACGATTTGGAAAATCAAAATTGAGGGCTGTGAAACATATTTGATTTGACACGTGCGATTCGTTGTGTCAGTTCTTATTATTCCTCACTGACTTTTGTTTTTCTAATTTCAAACGTATGCTTCACGTGAGTTTTAATGGAAAAGAAAAACTAGTGTTGTGATCCCCCTCGTGGTCGAAAGGATATTTTTATTGTACTTGTCGGAATAATAACAAGTGAAAACGTCTTTGAATTCAAGCGTTTTTTTTTCAGGGGGTGACACTAGCACGGTCTTACATACAGTCAACTTTCACCTATTTTGCCTTCTCGGCTATTTTGCGAAATTCGGACTAATTCCGACCGCTTATTTGTCCGATGTGTCCTTCCTTTACCCCCCACTCTACGCCCATTTGCTCGTAGGTATAACCTCACTTTACGTTCTAACCTCGTCTTGATGTAGTCGCCGCTAAAATTGTACTGTCACTTCGCGCGATTACCGTGGGCGGTCGCTGTTATCAAGCCTAGAGTGGGGCGCCCCTCACGCCGCAAAATAAACTGGAAGCGTCGGTCGGAACTCGGAAAAATAGGTGAGAGTTGACTGTACAGGTCTGGAAACTCCGGCGTTTTTTTAGTGGTGGGGATAGGTCGCTTACTGAAGACCAGGGGGCTGGTACAGCCTATCCTCTACTGTGTATAAAAATGCTATGCTTTTTGACCGCTTATTTTAGTTCTACCTGTGGCACTAATAGTTACCTTACAATATTCCTATTGCGCGGGCGCGAGGCCCGCACGACGTATAAAACCACTATTTTGAGTTTTGGAGGTTAAACCGCGGTGCGGAATTGTTCGTAACCGTGCACTAATGCCGTGTATTGTGCCCGGTTGTACCTCAGGGTACTCGCAAAATATTGAAAAGGTGCATTTTTTCAACGTACCAGCCGATACTGGCATTCAAAGACTATGGAAAGAGACTATAAATAAAGACAATGTGAAAGCCGAACGAGTATACAAACATAATTATGTCAGTACACAACCATGAAGGTACGTATGGACAATATAATTATTTATCGCCAAATAATCGGTTCTTGAAAATATTATTAGTGAATAAATTTTCAAACGTTTCAGTTCTCGTTATATGAGCATATGATGAAAGCTGGAGCTCTATTTTTAAATTGAGTAATGACCTTCTGAGAAATTTATAATTTGGTACCAAATCGTTTCGTTATCATATTTATCTTCATGCTTGTTTGTTGTCACGATCATTAATCAATAGACTAATAGTCAATCGAGAATTAATGAATAATAGATAAATTAATAAAACAATAATGGTAGCATAATAAATGGTATGTGTATATATTTATACCTTATAACGTCATCAATGTATATGATGGTGTTATATGGGTATTGCTCAATTATATGTGTGCGTGTGTATATATACGGAGCTCTTGCGAACGCATCAGCTTTGTAAGGGTACAACTAGCGCTGCAAGTGGCAGAGTAGGACACTAAAAAAGCGGTCATTTTGCATAGCAAAAATATCAATCCGTGCCAGCTCCCTGCTGAAGACATTTTTAAATACGTAGTGGTCACTAGAGTCGCTGCGGTAGGAATACCCGCATAGACTAGGGACGGTGATTGCGGGGGAGGGATCTCTCTGTCTCAGTCTTACTTCTGCATAGCCACAATTCATCGCTGTGATCGGGTTCGCAGATGAACATAATCTGAAAACCCGAGAAATTGGAGAGAAAACCTCGTGTATATTTATTGGCAGATTATTAAATAAAATGATAAAGTGGTGTGTGGTGCCACACTGCAAAACTGTATTCGTATTCAAAGTATTAAGGATCATAATGACCCATTCCCAAGCGTTGTGAAAGGATTCACCAGAAGATGGCATGGAGATTTGAACTCGCAATATTGGAACTACGGATCGGGCATATGATAAGCTCGCCAAATATGAGATGTAAATTTAATCTTTTAAAATCGTTTATTTTTGTCGGGCTTGCTTAGATTTCGAAGATTTAGGTTCTATTGCCACTAATGACATATTTTTCCGCGTATATTCCGGAATATCTTTTGCCACGTGCTATAACATCGTCATTATAATAAATAGGTATGTATAAGTACAGAGGTGGAATCGCGGCGAAAGTCCGTGGATGAGATTGAGACAGAGATCCCTCCCCTGCAACCGCCGTCACTCGTCGATGCGGGTAACGCTACCGCAGCGCCGCTAGTGGCCACGATATAATTAAAAATGTGTGCAGTAAGCGACTTACCCTCACCATTGGAGTTTCCAGACTTGTATGCAAGACCGTGGACACTGGTATATGTATATTATCTTAACAATTGATGTCCCGGTTATTGTCACCACGCATAACAGCTCACGATGCGGCACTAGTAGTCACCCGCGTTACCCCTACTCCGGAAAACACTTCGCCGCAGCATTTCAAACCTTCGCAACCTTGATATTTTCTTTGGTTTTCACCGTTTTATCCATTTTCTCGATCTCGATTTTAGAATTAAAAGGGTCGAATTTTTAGAAGGTTTTCTGCAGTTTGGTGCAAAACAAGAGTAGTGTGGCGATTCGTCATCAAAATGATTAAATAAAACACATTTTCGGTGGTTTACGTTTGTTTGGGTATTTGCGCCTGAAAGTTCCACCTAAACGGCGCTGCTCATTTTCATCAAACTCTACAGCAAGCGCCCCTAACCTCAAATTATTGAGAGTAATATAAAACATACTAGCGGAATGTAAACGTAGCTAGAGGAAAGAGACTTCAGATTCAGCTTGAAGTGATAAAAACATTTTGCAAAATCGAAACGTGCATTGAACAGCAGTCGCAAAGAAAAATCGTGCGTATAAGTATATGTTCTATCTTTTCTAGATTCATATCAGATTTGAATAATGACCTAAAGTTGTAGTGTGATAGCCAGATAGCAATTTACCAAAAGTTGTCCAAGTATCAATGGCTGCCCGGAGACTACCTTCAAGTTGCGCTCGCCCGAAAAGATAACTTTTGGACACACGACAACTTCACAGGTAACTTCCACGCGGATATTTGGTACCCATTCAGACGACTTTTTGGAAATTGCTACCTGAGATACTGAATTGTCTCGATAACGACCCGGGCTACTTTGCAAAACTGACACGATCATCTCGGTCGTCGCCACCCTAGTGGGGAAAATAAGCACTACGAATCTTTATGCAACAGCTAGATATCATGTAATTCAGTCTTCATGAATATTTCCATGAAGTCTAGATACAGGAATCCAAACTCGGCATTTCAACTCGTCCCCAAAATTGCAAATATTAAGGGTGGCGCTGCGGTCTTTCGAAACCAATATGCTATATATATATATATACTTCATATGTAAATAAACTATCGGGTCCGATTGTAGGACACACAGAGCCTAGATACAGGAGGCCACACTCGGTCTTTCAACTCGTCCTCAAAATGGAGACGAGTTAGGATGGCGCTGGAGTCCTCCGGAGCCCGATATATACATATACGCACAACATGGGTCCGATGCACGGTCTTACATACAGGTCTGGAAACTCTGCCAGAATTCGCATGGTGGGGGTAGGCCGCTTACGGACGAAAATATTCGTTGAGAATTGACACTACGCGGCGCTGAAATCTTGCCCCCCGTTGAACATAACCACCAAAAATAATTTTGTAAACAAAAGCGACTCATTAGTGGATTTCCTGTGCTATTGACTTATCGAAAGTGAAAAAATGCCGAGAATCTGTGTTGTGCCGGGATGCAAAACTGGAAGCAGAATTGAATTATCGAAGCACTCGTTATTTCGCGTGTTGTAATAATAAAATGCGACGTGGTATAAATGATTTCATCATTTTGTTATTTACCCATAGTTCGAAACCTTTACCAACGACCAAAAAACCGATTAAAAAAATAAGAACATTTATTTAAAAATGAATTAGAATTTTTATTTGAGAAAGAAAATAATGACATACAAAAACAATACAATGTGTATAAATAATTAATACATAACCAGAAACCTATGCAAATGCAAAAAAAAGCCCACTCTTCGGGGATCGAACTCGGCTCCTTCAAAACGGTAGCTCAGCACCCTATCCGTGCGATTACGATTATCTTTACATGAATAAGACAGTTTTCTAATATTTAAGTTATAGCCACGCTTGGGGTTTAATTAGATTTGGCGGCTTGTTGGGTTGGTTCACCGCTTAATTTTATTCATTATAATTAGCTATATTGGTAGATATACCACCAATATATATATATATATATATATATATATATATATATACTGCAGAACCAATAATTGAAATGAGGTGTTACGGAGACAGGCAGATGCAGAGTATTGCGGCGATTAGCTCTGTCTTTTTTCAATACCTCCGTCTGCCCCCGTACCGCACTTCGCCACCAACTCTTTTAAGATAGCAGCGCTCCTAGCGGACAGTGCATTAAAAAATTTTCGTCAGTAAGCGATCCCCCCCAACCGACGGAGTGTTCCAGACCTGTATGTATGACCGTGGTCCGATGTAACACAGAACACAGCTGATGTACCTAACCTTCATTCGTGTTTACGTGTCAGAGTTATAATAAAATTTAAGACGAAGTGATACGCAAATAGTACAGAGAAGCATAATTTTTTAATCAAAAAATTTAATTAGAAAACATTATGGAGCCTAGATCGGCGGAAATTTTGGCGTTTGTCGTCACGGTCAGTCTGTCGTTAGATTAGAAACTAATCCGCTCACATTCACCTCATCGACCAATATATTACTATATATTGCGGTGGGCTTCGCGGCACCGCAGCGCCACACTGTTTGTCACATTTTCGGGTCCGTTTTTTTCAGTGTCTTTACATTGGAGTTTAGTCCAGGGCAGGGGGGTGACACTCGCATATATTCCCTTAACAATCGATGTCCCCGTTATCGACGCCAAGGAAAGCAGCCGACCATGCGACGCTAGTAGTCATTCGCGTTACCCCCACTCCGCAAAACGCCTCGCCGCGTCATTTCAAACCTCCGCAACTTTGACATGTTCTTTGTTTTTCACCGTATTCTCGATTTTTTTAAATTTAAAAACGTCGAATTTTTAGAAGGGTTTCTGCAGTTTGATGCAAAAAAAAGAGTAATGTGGTGAGTTGTCATCAAAGTGATGAAATAAAAAACATTTTCGGTGGTTTTCGTTTTTATATTTAACAATACCTGCGTGCATGGTTCTTGGCTGCACGTCGGGTTATAAATCAAACAAGGAAAAGTCACATTTTTTCAATGTACTCCGTGAATCAAAAGATCTGGAATTAGGGAAAAGCCATCGGACTTTTCCCTAATTATAGGGAAAAGTCCGATGGCTTTGCACAGGCGTATGCATTAAGGTAGTACCCCCACAGGATAGTTGAATTAAGAAATGGTCGAAATTTTGCATACATGTAATTTATTACGTTATCTAAACACCTGTGCAATTTAAATAAGTTTTACCATTTCGAACCCGAGATATTTACATTTGCTTGGGCAAACAATACGTTATTAGTTCTACCGTCAAAATTAAAATCAAGGAGTTGACGAAAAACGAGGTAAAGCTAGAGCAGCATCTGAAGAATAATGTGAAAAAAAATCAGGATGATTTACCATCTAATTTCAAACACATAACCTTGAAAAGTACTACGGTTTTGGTGCTATGAGATATATTTTGCAAGCGAACGAGCGCGTGGAAGGGGAACGGAGCGGCCGTCTGACAACAGTGTATACACGTGGAGAGGGTCGATAAGGAGGACACGATATTCAAAGAGTGTCACCCCCATGGTCCAGTGTTGGCAACCATAACATAATTATAGTAGATATCACATAATATGGCCATGCGTACTATGTATTATGCACTATGTAATGCAAATATACGATAATTTGGTTAGGAGCTGCTATTTTGGAAAAAAAAATGAAATGTTCGGCAACCGCTATGGGAATGTGTTCTGTTTTACCTCTCAACAACGCGCGCAATTTGTCTGCTTGCGACTGTAGCGACATTAGTGACTAGTAACTGTTTTGGCAGTTGACATTCGACGAAATGATAGCGAGACACTTCACCCCCATACTCCTACTGCAAATCATCGCGCGCTACCCCCTCTCTACGTTCACCTCAGTACCGACTCGTTGATATACGAATGTGGTAGCTGGTAACTCAAGGGGTCCTTTTTATATTCGTAATAAGATGAAATAATCCGTATACAATTTTGTTTAAAATTTTGTTTATTTCAAGTTTTTTTTTTATTTTACGTGTTTTTTAATTTTAATTTCTGAAAATGTATGTTGTTAAACAAGACTGAAGACCACGATTATAAAAAACTAATCACATGAAGTGTGAATATTGAAATTACGTTAATTTTTTTCGTTACTTTGTGAAAATAAAATAATTATTTGATCTCAAAATAATGACCGTGGACCTCGTGAATTTTAAAAAATAGTTTTAACTGCAAAATTTGAAATACTATCATTTTTTTTGGGTGTATAGTTTTACGGGTCTGCTACGATAATTTGATCTTCCAAGGTTGCCAACCCTGGTTTAGTCTCCTGGTATCTAAGCTCATTGGTAGGACACATGACTAACCTATCTAACCTTAAGGAGGTACGACTAGTTCTTCAGAGTTAACAAAGAGACTAAATTTATGTTACCCCACGCGTGTTCTGATTTATGTTAACTTTATGTTGAATATTCGTATTGCCGACCCCAAAGTGCCAAATTTGTGGTAAATATTTTATTTATTGCATATTTACTAATAAAAACTGAAAAATTATGTCCTCAACGACTCTGGATTAGTTTCCGCCATATCCACAATCACAGTTTCACCGTAAAAACGGACCAAAAAAACGTTGCACCAAATCTATCGGAATCTTATTTATATAGCCCTGAATTACCTCAGCGGAATTAATATTATAGGTAAAATATTGCGTTTTGTGGCGACTCGTCTTCACGACGATTTCCAAGCAGTAGCGAGATTCTGTAACTCGGTACTGACCGTTTTCGTTATCGTTAACTAGCGACAGCCAAGAAGAGGCTCCCTTTCTTCTGATCGTGCATGCGATTGGCTGTCGCTGGCTAACGACAACGAAAACTCGCTACAGAGCTAGGTTATGCTCGCTAAACGAATTGGCTGTTACGCCCGACGTTGGCAAGTCTATGACCGGAAGTTGAACCGGAAGTTGAAACCGTTTTATAATGCAGTGTTTGAATTACACAGTTAAGTTCGAATTTATTATTTTTTACAATATCTATTATGTCTAATTTATCAAATTTCACCGGTCGACCGTCTCCATAAGACGACGTGCTTCACTAGCTCAAAGTGCGCGACTTTGCAATTTTATTACGAAAAAACTGAACGGTCAATATAGCTTAAATTTTATGAGACTGAAGTTTGCATCGTTGGAATGCAACGAAAAAAATTATTTGACAATGGCTCGAATTTCTCGTGGTTAATCTTCGTTACGAAAATGAATCAATCATTTTTTAAATGGCTTATTTAGAGATCTGTCAATTTTATCTGCAAGAAAATCATTTCTAAAATAATTTAAACGAAAAAATTAAAATATGAAAAATTAATCAAACTTCAAGACCATCAAATTTTTCCAAAGAACGCATAACGTATTCGTCAACATCATATAAAAGTTTAAGGCCCGAAAGTTCGATTCTTCTTAATGATCGTACCTTCTTAATTGACAGTGTTATAATGAAGTTTAAGATTAAGCGATACGCTGGTTGCTACGAATATAGTATTGATGTAGCGGTATAATTTTTTCAGTGACTGCACGCAGTTCCGTAGTTTTTTTAATTGATTTTTTTGTTCGTTTACGCGCGTAATTTATCGGAGTATAAAAGTGAGTATGTGTCGTAAAACTTGAGTCTGCAGATATGATCAAATTTCTAAATAGTCATTTATACAACTAATTACAATATATACTTAAAAAAAAAACAAAATCTTTTCTCTTCACTTTTATACAATAATTTGAATATGATACTCTCCCGCCCGGTCTGTTGTGAGGTTAGAACCTCGTCGACCGATACAGTGATATATTTACGGGACCGTTCGATCGATGCGCCATCCTTATTATTCGCATTTTCTGCTACACTTTATCCACGGTCCCCCAATGGAGTTTGGTTTTCTGTGTCTAGCCTCTATGAATATTTAAAAGAAAACGAATTTTCAAAACAAACAAAAACCGCGGATATTTCCTGGAATCTTTCGTTCCAGATCGTTTTCAATACTCAAAAAATGCTCGACCGGGAACTCCCCCCCACCCAGTTTCACACGAGACTTGCCGAGAGTTCGTTTATTGTTCGAGGCGGGAGTTAATTTTGTACGTATCGCGCACACGCCGTCAAAGTCAGTGCAATTGGATCTGATCGCTGAATTATCACGGACTGGCGCGTGAGGAACGAGAGTCTCGCGTGCCAGTCTTTCGTCATACGCGTGAGAAAAAACAAGCGAGGTGTTTTAGAAACGAGCAGTGTGTTGGGCCGACGTTGTATTGTTCTCACCTGAGGTGGAAACTGAATCCTGTGAGGTCATTTGCAGGAGGAGGGCGAGCTGCTGTCGCTCGGACATCCGCGCTGGGTAACCACGGAAACGACTGTTACCGCCTGCGGGCATATCGTACTCATAGCTCAATTCACTGAGCCGCTCATTTATCGGAACAACAACACCAATACGCGAAACCATACAACTATTCTCCCGTGAACATGACGCGTTTCGTTGTTTTTTTCTTCAAAATATTGTCTTTCCTTCCTCTTATTATTCATACAAGACGTGTACGATGATACGTATTTATAACCTAAAAAGAACAAAAGCGTTCGCTGCTCTCCGTTTTCACGCCATTTTGACCCACCGAGTGCGCCCTCCCACGGTTATGTCAACGGTTGGTCAAGCGATTCGTCGATCCCGATGCACCGTTGCAATAAATTCTTTCGATTGCCGATATTTGTATTGTTCACGGTTATTTTTACTTTATTGTTACGGCCTTAGCGCGCGCTTAGGATGACGCGCGCGTGTTGTACTTCGAATAGCCCGTATTTATGACACGCGCGAACGAGTGCGCAATATGACGCAATACCGTGCCGTATACGTATCGTTGCGTTGGCAGCCCCGCGCATGGCGCACGCGCGGCAAATTTGAATTCGGATGCACGGGCCTATTCGTGAAAGTCATTCTACAGCGCATGAGCGCGAAGCGCACGTGGTCGTATGATCGTGAGTGCGAGGGCGATAGCTGGATCGAAGATTACAGTGTTCGCTGAGACTAAACAAATAATTTAATTTAATAATAAAATACAAAAACAAAGCAGTATGAAACGCGAGAAGAATGGCAATGTTACCTTTCTTCTCGCGCCCAAATCGATTTCGCATCACTTAATATTTTCTACGGAAATTAAGGAGTTTCGATAACGTTTTTTAGTTCCGAGAGGAGGGATAAAAATACAATGAGTTTTCGGCAGGCTGTCAATTACGTGCAAATTAAATTTTGTGTTAAAAATAAATTATTATTCGACAATTCCAACGCATAATATTGTTGAAAAATATTTCGGATAAAGCTCCGTAAGCCAACTCCTTCCGATCGAGCTGAAATTTTGCACAGACCTTCTTTTTATTATTCTAAGACGACCCCTAAAAGCATTTTTCTCGACTCGCAATCGTTTTCGAGAGATTGAATTTTAAAGTTATTTATTTCACCGCGCACCGACTATATCTATATCTGGTAGGTGTCAGTTCTGGCTATACCCATATATACGTTATCGCGCTCTCCGCTTTGTGCGGATCTTCGTCCAGTCTATGCGGTAGCGTTCTCAAACGAACCCAAACAAACCTAAACAAACCCAACAAACACACCCAAACAAACAACCCCAACCAACAAACCCAAATAAACAACCCCAACCAACAAACCCAAACAAATCCAAACAAACGCGGGTATGTGGAATCGTGGAGTGCGCAGAATATTGGGGTGCGCGCAGGGCACCTTGGATGAGTGAGTGGAATCGTGGGCTGCGTAGAACACTGGGGTGGGCGCAGGCCACCTCGGATGGGTGTGTGGAATCATAGGGTACCGAAACAAACCCAAACAAACCCAATGAAACAAACGGAGCTTTTTTTTGTTTATTTTTTTTATATCTTTTTTTTTGGTTTTTTATAGTTTCGTTTTTTTTTTAGTTAAATGTTTGTTATATTTTGAAACCCAAACAAACCCAAACAAACGAACGGAGATTCTTTTTTGGTTTATTTATTTTATATTTTTGTTTTGGTTTTTTATATAGTTTCGCTTTTTTGTTTTTTTAGTTAATTTTTTTTTATATTTTGAAACCCAAACAAAACCAAACGGAGATTTTTTTGGTTTTTTAAATTTATTTGTTTTTGTTTTTTATTTTATTTTATTTTTGGTTTTTATTTATACGCGATAACGTATATATAGGTATAGCCAGAACGGAAACCTACCAGATATAAATATAATCGGCGCGCGGTGAAATAAATAACTTTACAATTCAATATCTCGAAAACTATTGCGAGTCGGGAAAAATCCTTTTAGGGGTTGCCTTAGAATATTAAAAAGAAGTTCTGTGCAAAATTTCAGCTCGATCGGAGGGGGTTGGCTTTCGGGGTGGGCGCAGGCCACCTCGGATGGGTGTGTGGAATCATAGGGTACCGAAACAAACCCAAACAAACCCAAAGAAACAAACGGAGCTTTTTTTTTGTTTATTTTTTTTATATCTTTTTTTTTTTGGTTTTTTATAGTTTCGTTTTTTTTTTTAGTTAAATGTTTGTTATATTTTGAAACCCAAACAAACCCAAACAAACGAACGGAGATTCTTTTTTGGTTTATTTATTTTATATTTTTGTTTTGGTTTTTTATATAGTTTCGCTTTTTTGTTTTTTTAGTTAATTTTTTTTTATATTTTGAAACCCAAACAAACCCAAACGGAGATTTTTTTTGTTTTTTAAATTTTTTTTTGTTTTTTATTTTATTTTATTTTTGGTTTTTATTCATACGCGATAACGTATATATAGGTATAGCCAGAACGGAAACCTACCAGATATAGATATAGTCGGCGCGCGGTGAAATAAATAACTTTACAATTCAATATCTCGAAAACTATTGCGAGTCGGGAAAAATCCTTTTAGGGGTTGTCTTAGAATATTAAAAAGAAGGTCTGTGCAAAATTTCAGCTCGATCGGAGTGGGTTGGCTTTCGGAACTTCACACAATATTTCCAAACCGCGAAATTATATTAATACTTAACATTTTTGTAATTCTTTCTGGATACATAAAAGGCAAAGTCCCGACTGACTGACTCATCATTGCCCAGTCTAAACCGCTAAATGTAGAAACGTGAAATTTGAAGGGCATGTTGATTTTATTATGTAGGCACCATTTAAGAAGGGATTTTTCGAAATTCAACCCCTAAGGGGAGAAAAGTGGTGGCAAAGTTTGTATGGAAATTCAAAAAAACCTGCTCGGATTTACGTGAAATTTGGTATTCGTGCTTTTTCATTAATTCGTACACAATTAATGAAACACGTATTTCAGCGTTTTTAGAAATTCAACCCCTAAGGTGAGAAAGGGGATGGCAAAGTTTGTATGGAAAATGAAAAAAATCGGGTCACATTTACTTGAAACTTTGTATAACTGCTCCTTAGATAAATTAATGAAAATTCAGCGTTTCTGGAAATTCAATCCTTAACGGGAAAAGGTTTCAGCAAAGTTTGTATCGTAAAAGATAAAAAAGTTCTGTGACTGACTGACTGACCGACATATAGACAACGCACAGCCTAAACTGCTGAAGATAAAAACATGAAATTTTGAAGATATGTTTCTCACAAGGTGCAGAGGTGCATTAAGAGAGGATTTTTCGAAAGTCAACTCTAAGTGGGTGTAATGGGGTGTAAACGTTTCTATGGAAAATTATATTCCTTGCGTGTATCAACTTGAAACTTGGACAATACGTTCCTTATAAGGTGCAGAGGTGCACTAAGAAAGGTTTTGTCGGAAATCAACTGACAAGGGGGTGAAATTGGGTGTAAAAGTTTGTATGGAAAATTGTATTTCTTGCCTGTATGAACTTGAAACTTGGTGTGTGTATATATATATATATATATACACACACTACCGGCGAAAAGTTTCCAGACAAGAATTTAAAAAAGTTCCGGAACGATTTTTTATGCCATTTCCGCTTTTTTTGAAATTTTTTTAACTATTTTTTTACGACTCGTACCCTTATTCGAAAACGACCATTTTTCGGCTTTTTTTTGTTCCTTTTCTGGTGGACCCCGTTTGCAGATAAAACATTTTTATGTATTTCTTTTACCGGCATCATAAAGGGCGAAGCTGAAGCTTCAATTTTGTTTTTTTTTTTAATGCGGCATACGATTTTTTTTTCTAAAGATATTTTGATTTATAAAAAAAAGAGACAATTTGATAAATAACCTGTAACGCAAAAACGACAAGGATTCAAGGAATACCTCGAAATAGTAAAAAGTTGAATCGGTTTTCGTTGAGTTCGCGAGAATTTTTTCAGATTTTGTTTCGAAATTTTTTCTTCCACCTATTTTCGGTAAGAAATCAGACGATTTAATTACCGTAACTCGAGAAAAAAAAGTCGAAAGAAATCTGAAAAAATTCTCGCGAACTCAACGAAAACCGATTCAACTTTTTCCTATCTCGAGGTTTTCCTTGAATCCTTACCGTTTTCGCGTTACACGTTATTTCTCAAATTGTTTCTTTTTTCAAAAAAATCAAAATATCTTTCGAAAGAAAATCGTACGAAACTCTAAAAAAAAAAAATTGAAGCTTGAGCTTCCCCCTTTATGATTCCGGTCAAAGAAATGCATGAAAAATATTTTGTCTGTAAAGGGGTCCACCAGAAAAGGAACAAAAAAGGCAAAAAATGGTCGTTTCAAAAAAGGGTACTAGTTGTAAAAAAAATAGTAAAAAAATTGTAAAACAAAAACGGAATGAAGGTGAATTCCCCTCCTCCAAAATACCGTTTATTAAATTCATTTATATCAAATATCGGCGAACTGACATAAAAAATCGTTCCGGAACGTTTTTTAATTTTTGTCCGGAAACTTTTCGCCGGTAATGTGTATGTATATATATATATATATATATGCTATAAAACAAATAATAAAACGCATTTTTTAGGATTTTTTAAAACAATCCCTTAGGGGTGCAACGGTGTGTTGAAGTTTGTATGGGAAAATCGAATTTCCTGCTTCTATCTCAATGAAATTCGGAAGATATACTACGCCCTTAAAGAGCGTAGCCGTGCAGTACTAAGGAACGATTTTTCGAAAGTCAACCCCTAAGAAGATGAAATGGTGTGTAAAAGTTTGTATGGAAAATTGTAGTTATTACGTGTATTAACTTGAAATTCGGTATAAATATTCTTCAAAATAAATAATAAAACGTATATTTTAGGATTTTTGAAACAACCCTTAATAAGGAGTGCAAGTATTAATGAAGTTTCTATGGGACAAATTCCACGTGGGCGGAAGCTAATTAAATATAAATATGTTGCAGTTTCATTCAAGAAAAAATAACCAATATACTTGACAACAGCGGCATTCTCTGTCATTTACACGACTGGCTATCGCTAAAGCATCGTTGGCTCCAGGTTGTTTATATGGTGAAAAACGTTCAACGTACAACGGTTTATAAAGAGCTTTTGATTCCCCAAAGTTGAGAAAACGTTAAAAATATCGAGCGGACGAATAAATACATTTTATCATAAAATTCAAATGCTGCAATATTATGTTTTAGGACTACTAGGTTTTAGACATCCGCCGATTTTGAAATACCCGCCAGATAATGCGTGACGGTGAGGGTGCGTTCCAAAGTGCGCTTAAAGCGCAATTAGGACTACCATCAGACCAAGCAGATCGACAGTATAAGCAAGCTATGTACGCTGTAAGCTCAATTCGAACTGCACCCGGAGTCTCTGAGTGGCTCACTTGACAGAGCCAGTTAACGTTACGTTTAATCTACAAGTTTCGTTAATGCCCGAAAACCAAACGTTCGAGCTCAAAATCCACATATTTTTTCGAGTATTATCAATAAACGCAGTATAGAGAATCTTGATTATTCAACTTGATTATTCAACACGATATTCCTAACACTATAATGACGTTTGGCTCAATTTTTTCAACTAAATATCCGTATTATTTTTGTCCCTACAGCCCTATAACTGGTATTTACGAGGTGTCATGTGAATGAAGGCTCAACTTGAACATTAAACTCCTACGAAACTATGTTGCGAAACCGATGGATTTTTGGACCGTTAATGCATCCTAAATTAATCTTTCGACGATATAAATTTCAACTGTCCGCAAGCATTTCGATTTTGGTGTCGAAACTCCTTAGCCCTTTATATCATCGAGTGACAGTTCTGGAACAAACCATCTACGTCCTCGCAAATCCCATATTGACATTTAATCCTTTTTTAAATAAATTCCACACGTCGATTACAAACCGATCTATCGTTTTTTGTTTGTATAATTCATGCAAACTACAAGGCGTTAGTTGGATAAAGGTTTGATCAAAGTTCACTTGTCGCGAGATTGCAAGATTCGAGTGTTCGTTAAGTTTTTGAAAATCGAAATGAAATATAAAAATCACAAACGGTGTGTGGAAAATGTGAGGCGGCTTTGTGACAAAACAAGCGAAACAACTGCTTTGAAGCGTTCTATACATGATAATGGAATGTCACGATACAGTGTAACATGCTATAATATTCTCGTTATTGCTTTATAACTAGCCCTCTGATAAAATTTAAAAAACAACTCAATAGTACGTGTTTTTTTTTATTTATTTATTGAAACCTAGCGTAAATTCAACTATTTTCAAGTCTTTACGTTGTTGAGTTAAGAAGAGTTAACTAAATACGCTTTTTACAAGTGTTTTTAGGTATTTTTTTCAAAGCGCCGTTTGCAACATGGTTGTTACGCATATCGAAAACAGGGAAAACTGAGAAAACTCAGGGCGTTTCTTTCCTCCTCGAATAATCAGGGGAAAGTCAAGGAATTTTGAAAATTCTCTGGAATTTTTCTAGAATTTACTTTTTGCAAGAATTACGAAAATGAAACCGACTTGAAAAAGAAACTGAAAAGTGTAAAAATAAATATTTTTGCATATTTTCAATATTTATATTATTCTTCATCATATACAAAAAAAAGTGATGTCAGTGCCGAACAATGAAAATTCCTAAAACTAAAAACTAATTTACTGTTGTGTTGTGTATTAGCAAATCGAATGCAAATGTATAGAGCTTTGGAGTACTAAAGCTCAATGCATTTGCATTTGATTTGCTGGATAGCTTGAAGACATTTTCGAGAAAAGAAGACAGATTCTTTTTGGATGGAAATGATATCGACATTCAACGGATCCAACGGCTTAAAATTTTTTTCACAAAGTATCTTCGTATTGTTTCAATGCAATACGATACGGTAATGCAAACGCTGAACGCGGCTTCTCTGTCAACAAAGAATGTTTAATTGAAAACTAGAGTCAACGTTCATTGGTTGCCCTGAAGCATGTATGGGACGAGCTCAATAGCGTCGGAGGTGTCAAAAATGTCTGCATAGATAAAAAAAAATCACGTCGCGAAGAATGCACGATCACGTTACATGGAACATCTCGAGGAATAAAAAAAGAAAGACAAATACGGGTTCAAAATCGTAGAAAACAAGAGGAGATCGCGAGATTTAATCGAAGAATTAAATGAAAAAAAAAAGAAAGCTTGCGACCGAATACCATAAAGGTTTCGATAGTCTTGATTAACAGTCAAATGCGGTTCATCAAAAGTAGAGAGACAGACTACAGGACGTCACACTTCGAAGAATTTCGACTACTCCTAAACGTCTCGCTACATATAGCTCTACATATGCAGCAGTTTGATTTATTAGGTTGTTACATTTCATAGAAATGTAGGTCTCATCTTTGAAAATTTTGCTCATATTTTAAAATGTGTTAATTTTTCTGTAAAATCTTTTCAGATTGTTTAATCATATATGATATATATATATATATATATATATATATATATATATATATATATATATATATATATATATATATATTAGGGTGGCCGTTATTTGGGCTTTGGCGAAAAAAATTCGATGCCACCCCAAAAACATAATCAAGGTGTATCAAAAAAAGTCTGTGTAAAGTTGGGAGGCGCTCGGAAAATTGGAACACGCGCCACCGAGCGATTGAAATTTTAAATGTAAAATACATGGATTTATCCCGCGCATCAATGATTTTTTTTTCCGAGTATAATATTAATGAGAAAAATTTGAAACTTGGTACACTTATTGTGTATAGTATGGTGTACAAAACCAAATTTTTTCAATTTTTCTCATTCATAATTTTGTTACTGACAAGCTCTGTAGAGATGCCCATATTTCGTTTTTTTTAAATATTTGTTTTCAAATAAATTTCAACTAAAATAAAAAATAAATTTTCAGTTCGAAAATGTAATGTCTGCAGGGAAGAAGACATAGAAGAATATATTTTTTTCGTAATACATATTTACGAGCTATCGTTGTTTGCACCGTTACAAGAGCAGTGTTGTGTTCGCTGTAGTGTATATGTGTATTACATGAGAGAAGTGAGCAATGTCAAATCAAAGGCGTTTTACCTTTCTTTCTATAGTTTCTTTGCATTTTGTGTTTTCCTCTTAAAGAGAGCCACCTTTGTCCTGTTCTTTCTCACTTCGTTTAGTACACGTATGACTACGGTGAGCGGAACACTGCTTGCAGCAGTGTGAGCACGATGGCTACCGAACGCGTATTACGGAAAAATATTTTTTTAATCGGAGATGTCGATCCTCAAATAGTTGGGAATAAGTTGCCAAGTAAAAAACAGGTGCTAAAAGTACTCTTTTTCAACATACGTCAACTGAAATACAGTTTACGTCAAAGTGCATCGATAGTTACAAACGAGGTTTCAGTTTTTTGGGAAAAGGCCGGAATACCTGTACTAAAGCTATCCCGGTGTATTGAAAAAGTTGAACTTTTGCACAATCTTTGGCGAAATATACAAAAACGTGGTGGTCGAAAATGCAATGAATCCAATGAGGCAAATTTCAAGCGAGAAATTGAGTTGCTGTTCGATATTGCCGCATCTCCTGAAAATCTACGAGGCATCGACGAAAAAACAAATGCTTTTTTGCAGAACCAACGAAAACCTGAACGAATTGGTTTTATTGGTGACATTCAATCAATACACGATCAGGATCTAACGGATGATGAAATTAATTTCATCCTCCATATGCGCAAAAAAGCGAAATATGGCAGAGAAAATTGTACAATGGGTAAGAAATATGATGTAAAAATATCTTTTAGTTCTGTTTTCAAAATTATTATAAACAAAATTTTCTTCAGGCGATATTGTCGAGTTGATAGACAACAGCAGCCAAAGTGACTATTCGTGTTCTCAAAGAAGTAATTTCTCGACCGAATTTTTTGATAAAAATAAAACAGAGGATGATGGAGAGCCTCCGGCAAAAAAATTTCGCGGCTCAATCAATATCATTGATGAGAAATTGGTTGCAACCTTAGATAAATGCCTCATTTCTGATCGAAACGCTGTTCGAATTATCACTGCGGTAGTTGAGGTATGCGGATGCGATACCAGTACGCTGGTTATTAACAGAGTCTCGATTCACAAATATCGAGAAAAAATCCGCAGAGATCTTGCCGAAAAAATAAGGCAGTTGTTTCCTTCTACGGAATTACGTGCTCCAGTACTCCATTGGGATGGAAAATTGTTTCATAACATATCCGGAAAAAACCACGTAGATCGTTTGGCAATAATAATAATGAATGGACAAACCGAAAAATTGTTATCGATTCCGGCTCTAGAAGATGGACATGGCTCAACACAAGCGCGTGCTATTGCTGAGGTCATTTGAATGTTTTATTCTATTTTAAATTTATCCATATATCAGTAATGTTGATTTGCAACAAAATTAAGTATGAGTGTCTCTTTATATGATAAATATGGTGGTTATATATTTTCATAGGTTCTTCAAGATTGGGGACTTAGTGATTCTATCAAAGCTCTGTGTTGTGACACGACGAACGCCAATCTTGGTTCACGGAGTGGTGCTGCGGTATTGTTAGAGCAAATTCTCAACCGAGACTTGTTATATCTTCCCTGCAGACATCACATTTTCGAGCTAGTTTCGGGAGGAGTTTTTGATGCTCTCATGCCTGCGTCAACTGGCCCTTCGATTCTTTTGTTTAAGAGATTCCAAGCTTCCTGGGAAAACATTGACCAAACAAAATACGAAGTTGGTATAAAAGACAAGAGAATTTTGTCAATGTTGCAAAATCAACTCGAAGGCATAAGCCTTTTTATAAACAACCTTCAAAAATCGACAGTGCAGCCGCGTGACGATTACCGCGAACTATTGCTCTTGTGTCTGATTTTCATTGACCAAGTTCCTCGGGAGGCCGTAAAATTTTATAAACCAGGTGCTTTTTCTCGTGCTCACTGGATGGCAAAAGCAATTTATTGCTTAAAAATTTTCTTATTTCGCGAGGAATTCCATTTGACACCATCCGAGAGAAAATCACTTGCTGAAATTTGCACCTTCATCGTTGCCATCTACGTCGAGGCATGGTTTATGGCTCCATTAGCAAATGCCGCTACAATTCATGACCTCAATTTCGTAAAAAAATTATACAAATATCGGAACATCAATCCAATTGTAAGCAAGGTTGCCATAAAGAAGATGTTAAACCATCTCTGGTATTTGAATACCGAAAATGCTGCGATGGCCTTTTTCGATGAAACCGTTTCTGCAGAGGTCAAAAGAAAAATGGTTGAAAAAATTAAAAGCGAGCACCCTCAGAGTGAGGCAGAAACAGAAAATGACAAACGGTATATTGTACCACAAATGGATATTGCTTTTTTGCTCGATGAAAACATCGATTTTTTCATAAACCCTGGATCGATAGCTTTTTTCGAAAGATTCCGAATTGATCACAGCTTTCTCGGTAACGATGTGTCTGAGTGGGTATCGAAAAAAAGTTATCAACGCGGTTCAGAAGTTTTAAAAAATCTAACCGTTGTTAATGACGTCGCGGAAAGGGGAACTAAGCTGATAACCGATTATAACGACAGACTGACTCACGACGAGGATCAAAAGCAATTTATTTTGCAAGTTGTTGCAGATTATCAGCGGAATTATCCCAATGCGAACAAAGAAACCCTTCTTCGATCGCTGAAACAAAAATGAAAATGTGAATATAGTCATTGGTAATTTTTTAGATTTAATTTTAAATGAAAAATATTCGATATATATATTCACAGTTTGATACAAATCGAATTTTTCGTTATATATTAAGTCCACAGTCAAGTGAAAATTTATTTGAAATTTATTTGAAAACAAATATTTAAAAAAACGAAATATGGGCATCTCTACAGAGCTTGTCATTAACAAAATTATGAATGAAAAAAATTGAAAAAAATTGGTTTTGTACACCATACTATGCACAATAAGTGTACCAAGTTTCAAATTTTTCTCATTAATATTATACTCATTGAAAAAAAAATCATTGATGCGCGGGGTAAATACATGTATTTTACATTTAAAATTTCAATCGCTCGGTGGCGCGTGTTCCAATTTTCCGAGCGCCTCCAAACTTTACACAGATTTTTTTTGATACACCTTGATTATGTTTTTGGGGTGGCATCGAATTTTTTTCGCCAAAGCCCAAATAACGGCCACCCTAATATATATATATATATATATATATATATATATATATATATATAGGGTGTCGTTCTTATCTCTACCACCCGAAATAACTCGGTAATTATCGACGTCACAAAAAAATGTTCCAGACAAAAGTTGTACCGTGTGAAAGGGGCCATCAAATGCGACCATTTTTTTTTATTTCGGTAGAGGCGCTGACGCACAGTGAAGGTCACCTCCACTTTTTTAAAATGGAATGGTACATTTTTTTTCAACCATCTTGTGGAGCACGCCAAGCCGCATAAAAAACATTAGGGGGTCAAAGTCGTTCAAGCTCATTCAAGATCAGTATCGATGATACAAATCTAAATATCTCGGATCACTAGCAAATATTTGGTAGTGATCCGAGATCTTTAGATTTGTATTTCATTTTAATAGGTGTTCGAAGTTAGCTTGAAATGAGAGATATCGGAGATCGTAGTCATCGACAACACTTCGAATACCTTCTGTTTATTTACCTCCTCGCGTTAATCTGTATCGGATGTAGCTTAATCGAGGTTAATGTGTGGTGTGGCATATGGAAAAATAGAATTATTGGTCCACACTTCATTCATGGTAATCAGACTGGAATTAAGTACGCTGATTTTCTGGAAGAAATATTACCTGTGCTGCTTGACGATCTAACCTTTTGGGATCGGCAAAAACTCTGGTATCAACATGATGGTTGTCCAGCTCATTTTGCACGGATAGCTCGCAATGTTGTCGACCGAAAATTTGGTAATAAGCAGATTAGCCGAGGATCACGAATAGGCTGGCCTGCTCGATCACTGGACTTAACTCCACTCGATTTTTCTTTACGGGGGACGTTAAAGGATAAAGTTTATCAAGATATGCCCACAACACCGGAGAACATGCGAGAACGCATCATCAATGCGTGTAACAGCATCACTCCGGAACGTATTCTACGATCGAAACAGTGTCTGACTGTCCGACTGCAAAAATGTTTGGAGGATGGTGGAGGTCATTTTGAACATCGATCCGATTTTCATCGATACTGACCTTGAATGACCTTGAACGATTTTGACCTCCTAATGGTTTTTATGCGGCTTGAGGTGCTCCACAAGATGGTCAAAAAAAATGTACCATACCATTTAAATAAGTGGAGGTGACCTTCACTGTGCGTCAGCGCCTCCACCGAAATAAAAAAAATTTGTCGCATTTGATCTGGTCTGGAACATTTTTTTGTGACGTCGATAATTACCAAGTTATTTCGGGTGGCAGAGATAAGAGAGACATCCTGTATATATTTTTCAAGTTATGTTTTCCCAACGAGTATTAGCTTCTAGTCTTTAACTCAAAAATAAATATATTTTATGAAAACAAAGTGTTCTTCATTTGACCCTAATGTCTCTGGAATATATGCAAAACCTGGCAAAGTCAGGGAATTTCTGAGTCAATAATGCGTAACAACCGTAACAACCCGACGCTATTTTTATCGTTGAAAATTGGCAATTAACATTTTTTAAGATTAACTTTCGCAAAGCTATTATATTGGAAGTTTCAATTCTTCTCGTCATAAAGCAGTTTCAATTATCAATAAATTCCAATTCCACTTTACCATCAATTTTCTCCCCAAAAAAGTGCTTTAAAAAAACTGATCTTCCGTTTTAAGGCGAAACAGTATCAGAAATGCGAGAGAGATAGTTGAAATTTTTGAGCAGAGATTTCTCAGAGATGTATGATATTTAAGATAAAAGAAAATCGACAGGGAATTTTACAGAGCCTGTTTTTTTCCTAAAAAAAACTGAAACTGAGAAAAATTGTGAGTTTATGCTGGCATCGTGTATGTCCTTGATATGCGATTCAAAAATTTCTCAGAGAATTGCTCAACACATTTTTTTTCCTTTTCTTCTCATCAAATTTGCAAAAAAAAAAAAACTGTTAATTCCTCCGTATCGAAAAGTATTAATTCACAAGTAAATAATTCTACTCGGTAAATCGACGAAGAAAAAAACGCGTGCTCGGTGGGATCGCACCAAAACGCTACAATACCACGCGCGAATAACAAAAATTCGTCACAGGTGTTTTCTTTTTTTTTTTTGCTTTCTAATATAAAACAGCACGGGCTTGCATACTTTTATTCTTGCCATTTGGTTTGTTCTCGTTAACATGATATTTTCACATATGGCTCGTCGATCGTTTCACATTTCTCTTGTTCTTCGCAAACTCGCATACTTGATCGGTGAAATTGATAAATCGACGCGTCGTGTACAGGATTAAACACTACGATAATTTCGGTCGAAATAAATTCGGGAGGAATCAAACACGATACATTTTTGATGGCTCGATATTCTGGGAGGTGTATGTTTGTGTTTCTGTCGTGTGTGCTGTGTACGTGCGTACTTCCTTGTGTATTGGATGTGTGTGTGTTCTTTTTTTATGTCAGTTCGATTACAATAGGCCATAATATATAGCGCCACAATATACGGAAAAACACGTGGTAAACACGCACTCGCGGAGGATAAATCTATTTTTTTTACGCACATATTACTATTCGTTCTTCAATGTTATGCCAAATTTTTCTCCCGATTTTTAGTTCTTTAGTAATTTTAGTTTTTAGTTTAGTTTAGTAATTATATATATATATATATATATATATATATATATATATATATAATTACTTCGCATACCGATTTACAATGTAATGATAACGGATAATAATAATAAGAACACATGGTTTGAACGTACCTAATTTAAGTGTGCTACCTACATTCCAATATTATAGAAAATTCACGACACACATTGTCTCTTTCATTTTTTCCTCATATTGTTTTTTTCGTCTCTCATCCGATCTCGGAAAATTCGCGGTGAAGCGATTTCTTTCTCTTTCTCTCTCTCTCTTTCTCTCTCTCTCTCTCGCTCACTATCTTTCTCTCATATTAATTGACATTTTCAAATACTAAAACGACTCGCTCGAAAAAAAAAAAAAACAACAAGAACAAAAATGTGTTCGAGGGTCCGACCCAGAGATCGCCAAATAATTGACGACCAAACGAAACAGAGATGATTTTTTGTTTTTACGGAAGATTTATACGCGCTTCGAAGATACAGATGAGGGAAGGGAGGAGAGCGTTGTATTATTTTTAATGGGAAAATTCAGTCCTCTTGGTGCGCTATTTAGCTCCACGCTCTCATTCTTCACGCTATCATTGGAATCATTTGTCATTATGTAATAATATTGAGAACCCGTGGTCCTGCCACGGCGCCGGTTCTTTATTCTCTCGATCCCGTACACCGCGCTTCCTTTCGTCTTTTTCTTTTTTTTTTTTGTTGTCTTTTCTGATACGCAACTCTTCGCGTGTATACACGCGCCGGCACAGGAGATCGAGTAGCTTCGTGTCCCGTGACTGGTAATCGCCAAGAAATATATTATAAATTCGAGTACGACGGGTCGATTCGTCAGCGTACATTTTTTCTTCTTACACGAATTAATACACTTTCTGGAGGAGAAAAAAAAGAAGCATTCGCGCGCGTTGCCCGTGATAGGCACTCGCGTCGTACGTTTGCTCATTTTTATTCGTAAAATTCGTAAACCCTAAACACACACACACACACACATGCGTACTCGCGTGGTTCGTTACACAACGACGATTCCATTTTCATTCAATCGCTTCATTAATTAATTCATTTTTTTTTTCGTTTCTTTAAACGTTAGTGCTTATCTCGATGGGCATATATATCGTGATGTGGTCATAGAAAAAGGGGCTTGGACGAGTACATCAATCGTGTGTCGCTCGCAGGCGAACTGCGTCTATACAATGTGCAAGAATTACGATAACGTCGCGCGTATTTTCGGTTTCTCGTATACGAAACAGATCCACACTGTTCGCGCAAAAAAAGTCTCAACTTTCGATGTTTCCTTATTCCTTTTTTTTTGTCTCGCGTTCATCTGTCCAGAAGAGACGAAGTGGAAACGATCGGAGTTGCAAACTTTTTGCTCGGGCTTGTGTGAATAGCTCTATATTCGTGATCCGTCAGCTTAATCGTGAGTGGGATTATTAGAATGGTCGTGATTATATTTTATGGTACGTGGAACGACTGTAGATCGATTATAGTCAGGTTTTGTGAAAATTATTTAACGTGTATATTAGAGTGGCCAAAAAAAAAAAAAAATCTCTCCGATTCGGGCTCTCTCCGCTTGAAATATTGCTCCATAATGAAACAAAGAAGCTCGTGAAAGGAGTAGCCTGTAGGTTAATTCTAACAGGTGACTCATGAGGTTTTTTTGATTCTCCATTTGATTTACATGTGATAAATTAACGTTTTCTTTATCAATGCAAACCATTTTCGTTAGATACAATCAATGAGTGGTCTGGACCAATCAGTGGGATCATTATATATAGTAAATGGATTTATAACCTCAAATTAAAGCCTTCGTAATCATGCATCCTTTCTTTGATTGCACCATGTGCAATCAAAGCCCCTAACTGCGATTTGTCGTTGATGCAAAATTTGATTAAGTTTCAAGCTATCAATCCCGACGTTTCTAAGGCAGCTGCTAACAAACTGAGAGGACATCTATGGTATTTATGCGAAGAGCTCGCAGCTTTATCCTTCTTCGACCCGGCTATCCCGCTCAACGTGAAACAAAAAATGGTTCAGGCAATACAACGTGAAAGTCTGAATGAAAATGTTAAACGTGTAGTATTGAGTGACGACGAATTCAAGCGCATAGTTGATGTTGATATCAGTTATTTTATCACCAACAAATCACTACGCTTGTTTGAACTCTGCGAATTGCCATGTGATTTTCTTCGTGAAAGCCCCGACGAATGGGAACGTAATCTGAGCTTCAATGAAAGTTTGGCAGTTTTTAAGGAGTTGAAAGTTGTTAATGATGTCGCTGAACGAGGTGTCGCCCTCATCGAAGAATATAATGGATTATTAACAAAAAATGAAGAACAGAGGCAGTACCTTCTGAAGGTGGTGAAGAATCACCGGAAGCAATATTCAAATTTTCACATGAAGAATTTTGTAGATTGATGCTTGCATCCAGATAAAAAGTATATGGATATAAAGTTGACATATTAGTTATAGAATAATGAAGCCATTTTAACGTGTAAAAATCTTGAAACATACTTTCCACAACTGTATCTGTAATTATTATCCACAATACATTGGTAAAAACATATGTGCAACTTGGCTATAAAAGAACCTCGTCGACTAAATTTTAAGCCTCCTCGTATTTTTTGAGAATTCGCCGTATCTGAAGAGCAGACTTGAGTTTTCTACGTGTAAATCAAATGGTGAATAAGAAAATCTCATGAGTCATATGTTAGAATTAATCTACAGGCTGCTCCTTTCACAAGCTTCTTTGTTTCAGTATCGAGCAACATTTCAAGGGGTGAGAGCCCGAATCGGAGAGATTTTTTTTGTGGGCCACTCTAGTATATATATGTTACAGTTGAAAGCCGTTTTCAGTTTGAACACATTTTACCCAGTAAGAACTACTTCTGACTGAACGCCTTCTATACTCATTTATCCTAGTGAAAACTAGAATTTACTGATAAATACATTTGAATGTTAATCAAAACTAGTTTTAACTTGAAAAAAAAATTGTTCTAACGTAAAGAATCAGTTTGGGTTTGTTTGGGTTCAAGACGAGTTTTAACTAACATTCTAATTTATTTATGAGTATATTCTAGTTTTTACTAGGTAAAACTTTAAAAAGTTGTAACTTCGGCGTTCAGCAAGAACTAGTTTTTATTAGGGAACACGCGTTTAAGATGAAAATGGGTTTTAATTGTAGCATATGTATATATGTATACAGGGTGGACCATTTAACGTGACCACCCCAAATATCTTCGTTGCCTTTAGAGTGACGAAAAAAATGTCAGGAGGGAATTTGGTGTGGTCACCAATTTTCAGTGGTGACAAATTCATTTTTGTCAAGGTCATAGTTTTTGCTTTCTCAAGGTCATCAATGGTTTTTCAAATGGGAACATGTTTTTTTTTTGTATTAAGACGTTGTAGCTGATATTCAGACGAATCCAACGACCTATGATATGATTTTTTTTACCAAAATACACGCGTAAAAACGGGAAATCGTGATGGTATTGGCAATAAGAATATCGGAATAATGTAATTGAATTCTTGTTGCAGAAAATTTATTGTAACAAATGTTCGAAGTGATGGCCATTAACCTCGAAACATTTTTGAAGACGTCGGATGAATGATTCTCTCGACCTTCGAATAGTTTCTAGTGTGATAGCCCAGCTCATTGGGCAGTTATAGCTCGCGAAGTGTTAAACCGAAAATTTCCCGGACGCTGGATTGGGAGAGGTGCAGTAATCCCTTGGCCTGCTCGTTCGCCGGATTTAACGCCACTTGATTTCTTCCTATGGGGAGCTATAAAGGACCGTGTTCACCATGATGTTCCGACGACGCCAGCGAACATGCGAGAACGAATTACAATAGCCTGCGCCGCTATCACACCAGAAACTATTCGAAAGGCAAGAAAATCATTCATTCGACGTCTTCAAAAATGTGTCGAGGTTAATGGCCATCACTTCGAACATTTGTTGCAATAAATGTTCTGCACAAGAAATTCAATTACATTATTCGGATATTCTTATTGCCAATACCATTACGATTTCCCGTTTGTTGACGTGTATTTTGGTGAAAAATCATTTCAAGGTCATGATATCATAGGTCGTTGGTTTCGTCTGAATATCAGCTACAACGTCTTATTAAAAAAAAAACATGTTCCCATTTGAAAAACCATTGATGACCTTGAGAACACGAAAACTATGACCTTGACAAAAATGAATTTTTCACCACTGTATCAGCCCTTCGAAGTCAATCAAATTACCTCCTGACATTTTTTTCGTCACTCTATAGGCAACGGAGATATTTGGGGTGGTCACGTTAAATGGTCCACCCTGTATATACACATATGATGGGTATGGCGAAAAACAAAATCACGATGTTGAAGTTCGCATCGTTGGAATGCAATGAAAAATAAAAAATTTCAGTTTTTTATCATCCAAAATTGTATCCTGCAAATTCGGGTTGTAGATTCCTGATGAGAATCCTAAAAAATGGTTATCCTTTTCGTAGCCCAGATTTCTTTTTTTAAAACTTCGGGCTACGAAAGTTTTGAATGCGTTCCAACGATGCAAACTTCAATATCATAAATATCTACTCTTACTCCTTTTAATCAGTAGAAGGTATAAAAAAAAGAATGTCAAACCCGAGGTCAATCCGATTCAAGCCTGAGTGGCAACGCTCGATAATCTTCTGCCGATTTTGGTTTACACGGAAAACGCGCGCTTTACGTTCAAACTTTAATACCTCAACAACTAATAAAGGGACCATTTCAGTGTCAAATTTGTTGAACATTGTTTTTTTTTGCATTATCTAACAAACATAGACTTTCATAAACATGCTGTTCAATTTTGGTCGCGAAATTTGGATTATTCCGGTCGCTACAGCCTTTCTAGAAAAAGGGATTCGTCCAGCTGCGTGAGATTTGGCGTTGGTGAACGCCGTATTTCTGGCAACGTCTTTTTTCAAAACGGTGGAAGAATTTAAACGAAGAGTTTTCAAACTATATGTCGCTTGCCACATCGTTCTTCACCCCATTCCTTAACGTCGTACGAAAGCGTTTTTTTTTCATTCGAAAATATCACATCTTTTTTTAAGGAAAAACTGTCAAAAAAGGTCCAATTTGACACTTAATTTTGAAATGGCTCCCACTTTGTTAATTTCCATTAAAAAAAAATCCGCCGTACGTTTTTCATCCTAATTAATAATCTTTTTGGGTTTTTTCTTTTAGACAATTTTTGGAGAAGTAGGACTTTTCACCGTCAGGCGCTATTTTTTTTAAGGCATTTTGCAGTGGCCAAAAAAATATATAAAGGATAAAACTGGAACATTAAAAAATATTTTTATGTACAACATAAGTTATTTGAATAAAGGACAAAAAACAATCGGTCTGATTATAAAATTTTATTAACAAAAAAAAATCATGAAAATCAGCGATTTTCAAGTGCGTCATACTGGAATGTTCCTTTAATAATAACCAACCCCAGATTAAGAATCTTAAAATTGACCTGTGCAGCTTCAGAATAATTTTCTTGAGCTCGATATTTTTTTTTCATATAAATTACAGATATTAGGAAAATGCGCTTTTTATTTCCGAGCGAAATATATGCATTTTTCAAATCGCTGTATTTTGTATAACAAATAATTATATAATGAAAATCTTTTCAAAACTGTTTAGGTCGGCCTCAACAATCTTTGACAGAACTTCATAAATATTAATTAGTTCATAGAGATATTTGAGTTTAAACATAAAAATATAAATGAAATGAGCAAAAAAGATATCGAGTTCTATAAACTTGAGTTAGAGAGCTCAATTTCGCAGGCTTTTTTTTAATACTTATTACTATTGCTCGAAAGGGGTGAGAGTTGATTTTTTCAACACACCAATATATATATACGCACAAACAGGTTGAGTCACTAAAAACTAGGCGATCACAGTTCTCGTTTAAAAAAGTGGAGTCGATTTTTAAATCTGCTTAGCGATTTATAAGAACTGAGGCGACATGTAGATCTCGACGAATCCTTTAAAGTCTCTGACTTTGTGTTGTTGTCTAGAATTAATATATCCAGCAATTTTCGAGTGTCCAATTTCTAGTGACTCGCCTCGTACGTATATGGATTAATGTATGCGTTCGCCGAAAAGAGCGTTTGCCGGTTCGTTCGATCATTGAAAAAGATAGAAGTGTGCTGGAAAAAGTGGTCGTGATCCCGCGTATATGGTACAATATATAGTTATGCTATAACGAGAAATTGCTATTGTTTTGCATAATCGGCAAACGTCAATGGTTTTTTTTCTTCTTCTTTCTTTAGTCCCATAGATTGGTCTCTTGTATTTATTCTTGATGAGATTACGTTATTTCCCCTTCATTCGCTTCTGCTCTGACGATTTTTTCTTCTTACTTCGTCATATATAAAGTGTGGCATTCTTATCGAATAGTTTTGCCTGTATTAATAGAGTCAACTTTGGTGTTTTTTTTTTGTTTTTCTTTTTGTTATCGTTCGTTCGTGATTTTTCACCCAGAGTGCAGTCAGATGGTGTACACCATATACATTATAGATATATATACATACACACAAATTGCCGCAAGAATTATAGAGAATCGGTATACAAGGATTCGTAGACGTCGCTGCGTACCGATCTTAACACGTACGGATGATACCAATGTAAGAAGTATATGACATCGCGTTTTTTTTTTTTTTCGTGCTCTCAACGCCAGTGATGCGGGATCGCCAAAAGATGTGAAAGAGAAGAAGAGTTTCGTGTTAGTTCTTCGTGCGTACAGGGCGCGAGCAAAAAGAATTCAATGAGGGTTGCGAGACGATTGCTTATGCGATCTTGAGCGGTCTCTTCATCGTTTCCACGGATATTCGTGTAAAACGGCAAAGCGGTATGATCGTTCGCGTTCATTTGCCAAATATGAAAAAAAAAGACCTAAAAGACAATGCTCATTTTTATTCGAATATCTTCGGAAATGTTTTTTGTTTTTTTTTTCTTTGCTTTTTTCTACACAGGGAAGATCGCCGTGCAAGAAGAGTGCGCAATAATTAATACGAGCTTCGACAGATCGCCTTTTCCCTACTTTCTTCACTGTGGAAATTAACGCGTAGACTCAACCACGCCGGTTGTTCGGACGTACTCTCGACGATTATTGGAAAATGAGTTTTCTAATCGCTACATACGTTTTCGACACTCATCACATCCGATCCTATACATATTGATATTAATAATCGCGCTACGCTCTACGTGGTTACGACTTTTTTTTTTCTTCTTCTTTCTTCGCCTACCACGAATATCCTCTATCGTGTATTTATCCTGTTCGGTTTTTTTTTTTTTGGTTAATTGAGAGATTAGTGAATGCTTTTTTTTTGGTTTACGTGCAGAGAAAAAGATTTTTTCTTCCCGAGTATGCGAGGATGTTTGAATCTCCCGAAATTCGGAAAAAAAAAATAGTACCCTTCAACATTGCTCGATGTTGAGCTATAATAATAATTCAATATCGCAGCGCCTCAACCGGAACTTTCGCGTGTGACACTCCTCGCGCCCGAAGAAAAAAAAAATCAATTTCTTAAGATCCTATCGGAAGGCGAGATTTGTCATCATCGGCTCAATGTTCGATGTTATAGAATGCGACGATACACGCAACGAAGATGTGAAAATGTTGATACGGGAGCTTGAAAATTGTCAAGATCTCAAGAAAGTCAGCGCGCGAAGAATTAGAACATCAAAAAGTCGTCGTTTTCCTTTTCTTTTTTTTTTTTATACACACAATATCTTTTGATTTCATCGATTTCCCGCCATCGAATATGCTAATTTAAACACACAGTCTGAGCGCCTCTATTTGTATAATAAATAAATACGTCTATACAGTATACATCATCGATGACGAACGAGCGGTCCGTTTAACCGTTTTGACATTCAATCGTGCTTCGTGTTTTTTTTTTCTCTCTCTACCGTTTATAACGTTCAATGACTATCTACCTAAACATTTTTTTTCCCCTATCTGCGTATTCGAATTCACACTGTGTCCGATTAAAATCGCCACTTTCCCGTCGCTTTTCTAACTACCAGCTTTATTATTGTTATTTCATTATCTATTATCGTAATTATAATTCCAACAACGATGACGATGACAAGATGATGCGAATGACATGTTTCATGAAAGAGACGACCATAACGATAATAATGAATCATGAATACGTCGTGATTACAATTATTAATCGTTTTAACACATTGGCTATACGTAACGCACATCTTTGAACGTGTTACAGGAAATGGAATGTCTAGAAGTATTTCATTTTCTTTTGTTTCGCTGAAATTGAGATTTATTAATGCAGTTATATTACTATTATTATTATTATTGTTGTCGGTATCATTCTCTTTCTCGAGAAAAGAAATCCTTTTAACGTGAATTGAGTATATCTTCCCACGGAGCCAGCTCCGCAGATGTTTGTTACCAGGACATATGCAGAGAGATAAACACCTATTGTTATTGTTATTTTTATAACGTTTAAGTTTGCCTCGTTGAAATACGCTGGATCTTTTCAATTGCCCAATTACAAAGAAAACGTCTCAGATAATAATAAAAATAAAGAAATAAAACGAAAAAAGAATTTGTCACGTTCCATACAGGCTGACTTCAACACTTTTTTTTACTTCTTATCTTCGGTTTGTCGACGTTTCAAGCTCACCGCAACGGCTCTTTTCCCTTTCTTGTTTGGTTCTTTCATTAACTGGCCCTCGCGAGTGTCAAGGGAAAAAAACGCGCGATCCGCGACTGTACGCGCGATTTCGGATCCCGATAAAATGTATCCGCGCGATAGTTGTATATCCGAGACTGCAAACGGATACACTGATACCGTGAATAAGTCCAGCGTTTTTTTTTAACGGACGCACCCGTCTCAGCGGGTCCAGGATAGAACGCCAATCGTTCGTCTCCCTTTATCGTCCTCTTCTCACTTTCTTCGTGTCGAAGAGCATAATTTCGGGACACAAATTGCACAAGATTTAAATAATGCTTAAAAAATATATAGACCAAAGTATCGAAAGGATCGTAAACCATCGCTGGCCTTGTGAAATTTTCATTTTCCGTTTGTCATTTTTTATTGTATATTGACGGCCGATTTGATCTGAAAATTGTTATGATCATTGTCGTCGTGATTATCCTGGAATTGAGCCAGATATTTGCACATTTTTCTCCGTTATATTTTGACTTGATGATATTTTACGAAATATCTATCTCCAATATGACAAAAAGAAGAAAAAAACAATACACTGTTTTTGTTTCTAAACCTGATTAGAGAATAAGAGTTGTAGTTTCTTTTATTTCCGATATTTTAACGGCGAAGTTTGTCTCGAAATTCCAAGAGACACTCCAATTTTTACATTTCCGGATAACAAAACAAAAACAACAAATAAATAAACACAAACATCGTTAAGAAATACAATATGTACTTCAGACACATTTTTCTTCTCATACAAGCATCTATCTTAGACCCGATCTGAGCGATGCGTACGGAAACGCTTGAAGATGATCGCGATCGGTCCCTTCGTACAAAAAAAATTCTTGAGTCGCGGTCTTTCGTGATTTTTTTTTTTTCGAATCTCTTCTGTTTCCGTCTTTTCTCGTCTAGTTAATGAGCAAATTGTCACTTCGATTTCGTCACTCTCAAACTACATTTTCTCATTTAACTGTAGCTCTACCTCTACGTTTTCAAGATTCCCTTCTACCAGTCTTTTTTTTCCGTCTCCCGTACGTAGGCGTATTTTACTTAATTATTATTATTATTATTCATTATTAATTTAATTAAAATCGTCGTGAAGAATGTCTTTGGGCGTTTGTTTATGCGTGTGTGTGTGTGTGTGTGTGTGTGTGTATTGTGTGTGTATTGTGTGCGCGCGCGCGTTTTCGAGTGTCTTCAATGTAACTTGTTATTGTTTTCGTTAACAAATCGCCTATACATACTTCGATATTGTTGTGCTTGAAATTTGAGCCGCGAATCTTACCTCGAGATTTCTCCCTCCTCCATATCGCTCAACTGATTTCATCGGTTCACTTTCATCCGACCATCATCACTTTCTAGGTTTTTTTACTTTGTTTTTCCTTTCATTTTTTTTTCTTATGGCACAAGTCAATTTGGCGCGCGAGCTTGTGGTGATTAATTCCTCGTGAATGTTCGTCAATTCATCGGAAGACGGTACGAGAGACCTCTACGGTATTTTGTTACCTTTTTTTTTGTTATTTTTCTTGTTTTCGTTCTTTTGTAAAAAGCTATCTCGGGCACGAAAAAGCCGCGACGTGTCGATCCTTGGACGGTCCGAGCGAATCATAGAGAGCACTGTAGCGAGGAATTCACACCGATATCCGCGGATCGAGACTATCATCGGACGTTTTTTCTTTTCGTTCACGGTATTTTGATTGATACTGTGTATGAATATTCACGAGACGCCGCGCAAGTTTTTTTTTTCTTCTGTCTTCGGCGAACGATGAACGAACGTGAGGCTAATTTTTTTTTTTTCTAATCCGCACGCGTGTCGTCGCCGGATTTGGTTGGTCTCGTGGTCATCGCAGCCTGGACCAAGCGACTCGACGAAGTCTCGGACGAGCGATCCATCGACGTTGAGACGGCTTCCTCGAACGTATGCTAAAGTCGCCATAGACTGGATCTTCGGGTACCGGCCGTTGTTCCTGTCATACAAAGATATCGAATCTTCGTAACGTTCGCGGTAAAAGAGAATTTCTATCACGTGAGGCATTTAAGAGGAAAGCACATTCACGTGTATTGGTTACCGAGTGATCCAAACGACAAGAGGACCCATCTTCGTAAAGAACGTTACATTTTTGTGCGTGAATGGGATGCGCTTTCTTTTCGCGCAGCTTCGAATATGAACCTTCGAACGAATTGTTTGGACCTTTGAATGAAAATATCGAGAGTGCTCGCGTCAACCGGCTATCATCTTTTTTTAAGGATTGCTTAGCTATACTAGGATCCGTGGTAAATCTGATTGCCACAACGGACAATAAAATTAATGCGATTACCGTGGAATAATTAGTTTCGCAAAAAAAGTGAAACGGTTTTAATTTGATAGTGTCAAATATTGACGATTATCGATATATATAAAGCTATTCTTGAGTCGTTGAGTTTTAATCCGATATTAAAA
This sequence comes from Ophion ventricosus, assembly GCA_963932345.1. Taxonomy (NCBI): domain Eukaryota; kingdom Metazoa; phylum Arthropoda; class Insecta; order Hymenoptera; family Ichneumonidae; genus Ophion; species Ophion ventricosus. The sequence continues at coordinate 8,724,359 of OZ010717.1, forward strand.
TTACGCGGGTACCCAACGAACTACGGAACTTTACTTTAAGGCGTGGCCCGCTTTATTCTCGATCTCTCAATGCCAATGATGCTCTCTCATTTCGTGATTTCTTTTTCGCTTTTTGTTCCTTTCTTTTGCCTATCTATAGTTGTACCGACCGGGATGAAAAATAGAAACCATCTCGACGGGAAGGCTTCCGCGTCGCTTGATCGACGGTTCCGGGATCGAGTCCCTCTTGGCCATATCCCTCTTCCATGCAGCCAATTTTCCGTTGTCGTTGTCATTGTCGACGCCACTTCGACCAGAGAACATTTCCGGTCCACCGCTGCTTCTGCGTCTCAGTGTTTTCTTGCGATTTCGCGTTTTTCCGTTTACGCTGCTGCGACCGAACAAGTCGCGACGGAGTTCCGATATGTCGGCCGGCACGGAGCCTCGTCTCGGCGATGGCATCGAACCCGTAATCGGCATACCCTCGGTCACTCGGCAACTACCGTTGTTGTTGCTACCCGTGTGGCTACCGTTATTGTTGTTGTTATTGTTGTTATTCGCGGGGAAATTTTCCCGTTCGTCTGGAAAAAAATAAATAAACATCAACAATAATGTTTGAGTAAAGTTTTTTTTTTTTTGGTTTTGAAGCATTTTTTTTTAATTTCAATTTGTGGGAATACTATTTTTGGACAAATAATCACATCATTTCTTCTCAATAAATAGTAATTATTATTATTTCTTAATAAATAGTATTTATTACAATTTTATTTTGTGATTATTGATTTTCGATGACTCAATTGCGTTTCACGTTTCAGATGAACAGCCACTTGGTATGACTTCTAAGGCAAATATTTCGAAGTACGAAAACGTCCGTAAAAATGAAAGCTGAGTCAATGAAAAAAAAAGAAAAACCGAGATCAAAATTTATCAGCGTGATTGATAATTCAAAAAATGCGTTTTTCCGGTGCGCAATGCTTTGAAATTTTTTTAATTGGGATGGGAATTTACCAGCTGGCAAAAGTACGTTTCCGAGTAGACTGCCGAGTGCTGCTTCCTGCGGGAGACTCGCTCTCCTGGGCAACGGTACGTTCTCACCTCGCGGTCCTAGAGCCGCGCGAAACGATCCGCTCACTATTCACAATGTAAAAAGAATTACCATTAATTGTTATCAGGTCAAACCGGAGTTTAAAACAGAGGAAGTCCTTTTCCAGTTACACGGAGAATAAAGCAAGTCGTTATTTTTTTTTTACATTTCTTTCATTTACACAAAAGAATAAGTAGATCGGTGCGTTTTTAAAGGAGCATTGCAACAATTTTCTACTGTTCCCTTCGTATTACGTGATTATGGGAAATTCCTCATCCGCTAGGTCTCCATGTTTGACGTAAAATGTTTCAAATTTGAACAAATGAATATTGTTAACGATATATTGCATCGAGTGCATACCTTGTTGTCCGATAATGTCAGTCGGCACGGAGCCTCGTCTGCTACTGTGTCGATCGGTTCTCGGTCCGGCTGTACTGACTGGACAATCGTCGAGTTTCGCCAGCAATCCGACAGGAGCGGAGCCCCGACGTCGTGCCCAACCCTGCAAAATGGAAAATAAATGTTGTCAAGAATTTCAAAGCAAACCGAAAATTAATTTGTGGCAAGACATTTTATTTCAAGGATATGGGGATTTGAAAAAGTATTTCTTTTTCTCACCTGATTGGTTCGTCTACCGAACCCGACGGCGCTCTTGTTGGACTCTTCGACCGCTCGGGGATCCAAGTTCTCCTTCATTCTGGTGTCGTCGCTGAGTTTGGCAATTTTGGAGCTCTTTTGCCGCGTGGTATCGGAATCTCTCTTGACGCCGAGTGAGACGGTCTCGTTGTTGGAATCGCTTATCGCCGATCTCGCTGGATCGCTGTCACCGTCGCTCGATGAGGAAACGCTCTTCAGAGGGGATGGTGAGCCCGGTGGGCTGCCTATGAAGAATTTCCGTGCTGGCATCTCGGAGCTGACGGGTATAGCGGTGAAACGTCTGACGTTGGGATTGTTCGAGGTCGTAGGTAGCCTCGTCTCGGTTGTTGGAGTGGAGTATCTCCTTGGCTCGGACTCCGCGGACTTTTCTTCGAGTTTTGATAGCCCAGGACACTTGTCGCTGTTGTTCTTCGGTGTGGAACAATCGACGCTGGGGCTTTGAGAATTACGAGGCTCGGGATCGGAAGAGGTCGAAGAATTTTTTGTCGATTTCGCGCCACCTATGAGCGACGCGTAGATCATCTGGGTCGGATAAGCCTCCTGGGCGGAGGAGGGTCTTCCGTGACGATTCTTAAATCCAAGAAGATTCGGATCTTCCGTTCGTACGGCTTGAACGGAGTGTCGCCTCGGATAATCTTTTCCAAACGCAGCATACGCGTCCAAGCTCTGTCTGGTAAATTCGGAGAAGGCGAAATCACGCCGTCTCGACGTACGATGATCAGCCGTGTTGTGTTCCTTCGAAAATCTCGTAGCCTCCCGTTGGCAACGTTGCTTCGAAGTTTCGTAATCGGTCTCTCGTTGGCCCGTCGGTTTCTCCGTCGGACTTTGCTCCGAGCTAGACGCACTGTCGTCGGCCTCCATGAGGGTTTCAGCCTGACACTTGGACATCTCCGCGGTCGTCGACATGTAACGTATTCTCACGTAAGGCTGAAGCGGCGGGAAAGTTTGTTGTCTCGTGAGATGTTTCGTTTGGGCGGCTGCCGACCTGGCGATTTCCGGTTGAAGAACGCTCGACAAACGGCTAGCCGCGGTGCTGCTCGTTATGCTCGCAATGCTCGTTTCCGGCAAAAGATTCTCGGCGCTCACGGGGCGTTCGCCTGAGAAACTGGCGCCACCCGCGGACTCGTAGATACTGCTTTTCGATGAAAGGGGCGAGAGAGAGCTTCTCTCGCGTAACGCATCGCCGACGAATTCGGCATCCTCGAGACGAAAGACCGGACAACGCGAGGGTGCGTTACCTTCGTCCGGGAGGGATTCTCTCCTGCTATCCTCGATCATCGGCAAAACGGAGAATGGCTTGGATACGCTCAATGGCACCGAGTGCCGCCTGTTTACCCGTCGCGGACCAAGCTCGACCGGCAAACTCGGACGTCTTTCCGAGGCTAACGCGATCGGCGCCATATCCGACAATAACATATCCACGCTTCCGGAATCCTCGCGTGTCCCGGTGATCGGCTCCTCGTCCGACGTCGAGGAATTCTGCGCATGCTCGAAATCTGACACTTCCGACGTTCTCGCCTCGTCCGCCGTATCGCACGCTATCAAGCCCTCCCAATGTTTCTGATTCTCGCGCAAATGTGACATGAGCGAGACGCTCAAGCCGTCACCCAAAAATCGGTGCCACTCGTGGTACAGCGGTGTCACGACGAACTCGAAGAAACCCGCCTGTATCCTTGGTATGCTGATCGACTGTCGATCGCAGAGCGGTGTCACCGGTAGATTCAACTGCTTCTCGTAATCGCCTTGACGAAAAAATTCCTCGCACACTTTGTACGACCACTTCCTCGAGATGTCCCAGGGCCTGCAAGGATTCGAGATGTCCGCGCATTTCAGCGATATCTGCAGTATGAAGTGACGATTCTCCGGCTCCTCCATGTTCAGGCTGTTCTTGTCGAGACAACTCTGCGAGAGCGAAAAACAAAGTATTTAGCTCCACTTCCGGTTCATCCATTACCACGACGCAACACGATAATAACAATTTCTCTTATTCATTGTTCTCGTCTTCGATCCGATTACAATTGTTTGTCATAAGACATTTAAATTTGCAACAAATAAAAAAACTAAAGGTGACTTTCGTTCGACCGTGACGCTTCCATCGGCAACAATTGACAATATAAGAATCGGAGTTTACACCTTGAGGCCCTAGAATGATCGATTTTTTCTTCGGTCTGGGATACCATTCCTGACATAATTCGCCGTTACGTTTCGAAAGGATATGTATAAAGTCCACGTTCGAATACCTTGAAACGGGTGAGAAATTCTTGCTGCCTCGTGATATCCGTAGCAAGAATGAGGGAGCTTATGTGGCGCTGAAGTTCAGGACGTATCTGTGGTGCCAATTGTTCGGAAACACCGCTCTCGAGGAGGCAACCAATGGCCGATCGCCAGTGATGATTCTCGAGGACCGAAGTATTCTGCGAGGCGTAATTTAAGAAGAGAACTTAGCGAGTGTTCGCCAAAGGCCACCTACGCGGGATCTCCGTGCGCTTTTGTTTACGTGGTGTCAATTGTGGGAAAAAATCGTGCGGGACTTGCCTCGTAAAGGGTCGCGAGATGATTGCTCGTCGCAACGAGAAAAGGCTGATTTACACCCGGATGGTCCAGATCGTGGGTCACAGCCGCTATCAACGACGCCATTATCTCCAGACTGCTCAAATGTCGTTTTATCTGTAAAGAGAGATAGAGTCCGTTATATTTTCCGTAGCCTCTGCCACCGGAACGAAAACACCGACAACTGTCTTTTTTGTTTTGTTTATGTCCGATGTTCCTCCGTATGCCTGAGCGGACTTTTAGGATCCGATCTCTTTAACAGTTTTATGCCGCACTCGCCTGACTATTTCCAGTTCCTGAGAGAACTACCCAGACTTTTGCCCACAATCACTGTATGCTCTATTGTGACGCGTTTGCACGAGGGCACAAGAAAATTGAGGTAAGCCTGTGCCGATACGGTCGACTATATTTTTACCGAGTATCAGTTGTGTTTTTAGCATTGACAATGTTTTTAAAGATGTATATGGGGGGTATGATTTAGCGAGATGTCACACGAAACCAACGGTACACCCACTCCACTGCCACTGTGTTCTAACAGGGTGGGGGGAAGCTGCGACATGCTAAATGCTTGTGATTTGTTGAAAAATGCTGCATACATGTAGAGTCATTTGTGGTTACAAGTTGTAAGTTTCAGTTTTGGTGTGTACATTACAATGTTGGTGGGTTTGCGTTGGGGTTTGTTTTTGGGTTTGTTTGGGTTTGTTTGGGTTTGTTTGGGTTTGTGTTTAAGCTTGTTTGTTTGGGTTTGTATACTTGGGTTTGTTTGGGTTTAAGTTTGTTTGGGTTTGTTCGCTTGGATTTGTTTGGGTTTAAGTTTGTTTGGTTTGTTTGCTTGGGTTTAAGTTTGTTTGGTTGGATTTAAGTATGGGGTTAAGTTTGGGTTTGTTTGTTCGATTGTTTGTTTGGGTTTCTTTTGGTGTGTTTGTTTGGCTTTGTTTGTGTTTGTTTGAGTTTATTTGCTTGTTTGGGTTTGATGGATAGATGGATGGTGAGAGAGTGAGAATGTGTGTGAGAGACCGTGAAAGTCAGAATGTCAGAAGAGAGTGAAAGAGTGAGAGAGGAGAGAGCAACTCATATTATTTGCATGTACCTTTTTTATCACTCGAAAAGTCTGATTACATTTTCAATGCCATGAACTAGTTGCACTTTGTGTAATATCTGTAGATTTTTTTGTTATTCTTTATTTTACATGACGAGAAAATGTTCATAATTATGAAAATTTTGTAATAATTCTTATCGGAACATTCGAGGGGGTTGCATCCTGCAGGAGTAATTGTATTTAATTTTATTGTAATTTTTATATTCATGTTTTTTATATTGTTATATTTTTATATTCATATTTTTTTATATTATCGTATTTATTTTTATTGTAATTTCCTTTTATTGAAAGGATTTTTGTCGTTTATAAAAATAATTGTTTTGGTTTCGATAACCAAGACACGCTGGTTTTCTGATGAAATTACGATCTTTTTTATTCTTAAAAATTTGACTTGTGGTATTTTTCACAGGGTTTTTTTTTCATTATTGCGTGCACGGTCTACGCAAAATCTCTGCGATAGACGAACATAAGCATCTCGCGCGCGCATTTCTATTGTCTTCGCCGGGTCGAAATGATATAAAAAGTTTATGAAATTATAAAACGCGTCTAGCTTGTTAAAGTAGAATTCCCAGTGTGAATCTCGTTATAAAAGGTGGAAAAGAGAAAAAGAGCGAAATAGCTATTTCCGTATTAAATTCAAATTATATTACCGCTGCGTTCACTCCAGAGGATTAAGTAGATAAAATCCCGCGTGGCATCGTCCGACTATCGTTACAATTTCTTTTTATAGGCTACCTACATAAGCCGCAAAAAACTGTAAAAGTTATAGCCCAATAAAGCATAACATGTCGGAGAAAGAAAAAAAGAAGGTATTATGGCTCTATTTCTTCCAAAAATATCGCGAGGAATTTTTTTCATGACTTTACAAGAGAAATTTTATAGGAAAGTTCATTGTAAAAGTCGTGCTTGCGTTTTTAACAATCTTCTGTATTATTTTGTTTAGGTGGATTTACGGAAAGTAAATTTTTTGCCCGTGTCGAAGTAAGAGGATCGCCAAGCTCAGAGTTTTTTGCGTCACGATCTTGTAGGCACAGTGATCGATTTGTGATAGACTCACTTTTTCTTCCTGCAGAAAGCAGTGCATCGCTTGCGTCACGTCGGTGGCGTGTATACTGTTGTGGTAAGGATTTGTACTATGATAGCCCTCCTCGATTAGTGCTGCGAAGAAGTAAAAACATTTTTATAAGCAATATATTCACACGGTGTTATGAATATCTCCATGGGCTTTCGGTATATGAAAAGCAGCAGCGAGACAGGAAATTATGTCTCGAGTTCTGACGTCACGGGTACTTCGCAGGCATATTGCCATAAAAAGAGATTTGGGGATTTTTTTTCCAACCAGCCGTAAAAAACAAATAATTGCAAAACTTCAAGGAACTTTTCGATTAAATTGTAACCTGTGTAACAATAAAACGTAATTCGATTATGAGTGTTAAAAATTCTTACTCGACAGACACATTTTCTCGTGGATATGTTAGAGCTTCATTTAGCCTCCCCCGAAGGCCTCGTTTGACCCTAGACTCCCTTGACAACACTTTCATTCATAAAGTTTCCCTTGATTTCTTTAATATTTCATATCTCGTCAGGTGTCAGGTTTTATAAAAATAAAGCCCTTCTGCTTTCGCCAATTTTGACAAACGTATGTTCTGTCAGGTGGCATAGCAATAATCCATCTGACGTTTCTTTAAATAAATGTATAATGTATCGAGTTACGTCCTTGCGCACTGGCCAATGTACAGTGTAATCCTAGCTACGCCGCCCATTTGTTACGCTTTAACGTATCGCGTGTCCCGAAATGTACAAAAAACAGAGTTATATATACAGTACTGGACAAAAAAAAGTACGCACTAGTCGAAATTTTTTACCGCATTAAAATTTACATGGCGGATTCAAAAATGAAGGTAATTGAATTTCCCAAGTGGCGTTTTAAAGAGGAAAAGTTTACCTTTATTTCGCTTTTTTAGAAAATTCTCTACGATTTCTTTTCGCCATGGTGCGCACTTTTGAACGTGGCTATTTTTTGGCCGTCGAAAATTAACTGCAAAGTTTGTGGAAAATTTTTTCCTCGGTTTTTTCCATGGGAAACTTAAAAAGAATATCAAAACCGACATTTTTATTTTTTAGACAGTCTCGTACGATTTTTTTCGCCCTAATATTGCATTTTTAGCTAAAAAATACACGTTTAAAAAAAAGGCGTCATCTAAGAACTATAGGGTTTCAGGGGAAATGTCAAGCGGGTAAAAAGTTGCATGGGTTCATACTGGAGTGGCTGGAATTTTTTGAGAATTTTTCTTGGTCATTTTTTTTTACCATTTTTGGTTGGAAGTTTGATGAGTGGGCTCCACTTGGGAATTATGGGGTTTAGGAAAATTAAGAAAGGAAATTTGTTTACATTTTCACTTTTAATTAACCACAATTTTTCTACATGTTTTTTTTTCATTTTTTTTTAATTAAAATAAAAAATGAAATTGAAAAAAATGGTTTAAAAAAATTCTAAAAAATTTTTAATTACAAATGAATATGTAAACAAATTTCCTTTCTCAATATATTGTCCTAGACTCCATAATTACTAAGTGGAGCCTCTCCACTCATCAAAGTTCCAACCAAAAATGGTAAAAAAAATGTCAACAAAAAATTCTGAAAAAATTCTAGCCACTCCAGTGTGAATACATGCAACTTTTTACCCTCTTGACATTTCCTCTGAAACCCTATAGTTCTTCGATGACGCCTTTTTTCTGAAACGTGTCTTTTTTAGCTGAAAATGCAATACTGGGGCGAAAAAAATCGTACGAGACTTTCTAAAAAATAAAAATGTAGGTTTTGATATTCTTTTTAAGTTTCCCATGGAAAAAACCGAGGAAAAAATGTTCCACAAACTTTGCAGTTAATTTTCGACGGTCAAAAAATAGCCGAAAAATGGGCACGTTCAAAAGTGCGCACCGGGGCAAAAAAAATCGTAGAGAATTTTCTAAAAAAGCAAAATAAAGGTAAACTTGTCCTCTTTAAAACGCCACTTGGGAAATTCAATTACCTTCATCTTTGAGTCCGCTATGTAAATTTTAGTGCGGTAAGATATTTCGGTTAGTGCGTCCTTTTTTTTGTCCAGTACTGTATACTGCAAGGGGAAAAATGATTTTACAGACGTTTGTCTTCGAGGGGTCGTTCTCGAAATAGCTTGATGCCTCTACACTCAACATACTATAAGCCCTAAGCAGGTACGACTACTCCCGCAGGGTCAACAAAGAGACTAAATTTATGGTACCCCACGGGTGTTCTGATTTATGTTAACTTATGTTGAATATTCGTATTGTCGATCCCAAAGTGCCAAATTTGTGGTAAATATTTTATTTATTGCATATTTACTAATCAAAACAGAAAAATTATATCCTCAACGACTCTGGAGTCTTCACGACGATTTCCAAGCAGTACCGAGATTGTGAAACTCTGTAGCGACTGTCACTACAGAGCTAGGTTATGCTCACCAAACGAATCAGCTGTTACGCCCGACGTTGACAAGTCTATGGGTACTATTTCGTCATTATGATAATATTCAACCGGAAGTTAAAACTGTTTTATAATGTAATACTTGAACTACATGGTGAAGTGCGAATTTTCGATTTTTTACAATATCTATTATGTCTAATTTATCAAATTTCAGTTTTCCAACGACCTTAGTTGGATACGTGAGTAGCAAAACCGTGATTACCGCATTTCCGGTCGACCGTTTTCATAAGACGACGTGCTTCACTAGCTCAAAATGCTCGACTTTGCAATTTTATTACGAAAAAACTGGATGGTCAATATAGCTCAAATGTTTCCAAAGGGTGTATAACGTATTCGTCAACATCATATAAAAATTTCAGGCTCGAAAGTTGGATTCGACCCCATGATCGTATCTCCTTAAATTCGCCTGTAGATAATTCTATGCATATTTATATAATGATCATTCCAACGGTCGTCCTGTCCCAAAATGAAATAAAATTGTCTTGTCACACAGGCAAAAAAAAATGTGTCTATGCGTAAAAAGAAATATTTAATAGCGAGCCGATTGAAGCGATGTCGCGCGATGTTTCGCTAGAATAAGAACACCTCTGAGCTATCGAAATTTTGTCAGGTCGTACCGAAAAGCTTCCAGACCCGAACTACATCGAGATTGAATCGTTGAAAGAGTCCGTAAAATTGAAACAGATGAACGCACAGGACGGGCAGAGATCGACCTGAAACGAAAAAAAAAACCACGTGGTTTTGCAGTCGGAAAAGATTTTTCGCTGAGGATCGCGCTGTAGCGAAAGAATAGGATTGCACGGTTACCTCCGGTCACAGTTTCCAGGGTGAAAGCGTTGAATCGCCAGTTGCCAGCTTTTTGCAGTACGCACTGTTTGAGAGACAAATAAAAAATCGTAAATTAAGTATAGAGGGCAAAAAAAGACAAAGGTAAAGCAAAAATGTGTAAAATGAACTAAAAAATTACCGAAGTGCTGGGTAAAGAAAGTAAAGACTGATAAAAATATTGTTATTCCGAAGGACTAGAAAATTGTATTCGAATGACTAGTATTTTGATTTGCGCCGGTAAATTTACCGTATTTTAAAATAACAATTACCTGCACTTGTCCGTGAAAAATATCGTCGAGTAGGGCGTATTCCTGATTGAGCGATCTCGTGATGAGACGTTTGCGTCTTCTCTTGTGCATCGTGAGAAAACGCCCGGTGTGCCTCGTTCTGCAGCGCCCGCCATTGAGGGCCTCGATGAGAAGACGATCGGGCTGGGAAAGAAGGCGCGGCCGTGGATCTGGCGGTAATTCGGTGTCTATCGGGGACGAAGACGGACTTGTTGGGAGCGGGGGCGAAGTGCCGGACGCTGGTAATGTCGCCTCTTCTATTCTCATGGGACCAAAAATATATTTGAAAAATTAATACATTTTAGAACATAAAACGATATCCTTCTATAAAATCAATTGAATAAAAACAATACATTGAAAAAATGAAAAAAATACACATAAAAATATACTGCGATTATAATATTTGTTAATTTATATATATGGTTTTCATAAATAATAATGGTGTCGAAAGTTGTATAGTTTGAGTGCGACGAACATTCTTTTTTCTTCTATTGTAAATTTTTTTTCATTGAAAATTCTTTTAAAAATCTATATAGGGGGTTTCATTTAGCGAGACGTCACACGAAACCAACGCTACCCAAACTCCACTGTCGCTGTATTGTAGCAGGCTGGGAGGAGCTTCGACCTGCTAAATGCATGTGATTTATTGAAAAATGCTGCATTACATGTAGAATAGTCATTTGTGGTTACAAGTTGTAAGTTTCAAATTTGGTGTGTACATTACAATGTTGGTGGGTTTGGGTTTGTTGAGGTTCGTTTGGTTTTATTGAGGTTCGTTTGGGTTTGCTGAGATGCCTTTGGGTTTGTTGAGGTACGTTTGGGTTTGCTGAGGTTCGTTTGGGTTTGTTGAGGTTCGTTTGGGTTTGTTGAGGTTCGTTTGGGTTTGTTGAGGTTCGTTTGAGTTTGTTGACGTCTGTTTGGCTTTGTTGAGGTTCGTTGAGGTTTGTTTGGGTTTGTTGGTGTTTGGTTTGGTTTGGATGGATGGATGGATAGTGAGAATGTAAGAATGTGAGACGAGAGTGAGAGAATTTGTTTGGGTTTGTTTAAAGTTGTTTGTTTGGGTTTGTTTGGGTCTGTTGAGGTTTGTTTAAGGTTGTTTGTTTGGATCTATTGAGGTTTGTTAGGGGTTGCTGAGGTTCAAACAAATTTAAAAAATGAATTAAAAAAATGTAAAAATAGCGGACATGTAAGTCGTTTAGTAGAACCCTTTTTACAAATTGGTGGACAAAATATCTCGAGATCTATACTCAAACGATTTTAATGAAATTTATACCATATATTCTCTACAATATTATGTAGGATTTAGCATAGAATTGTGTTACATTAAATGCCGCGTTCATTTTTTATTGATTTTTAAAACTCTAAATTTTACTTTTTCAAACATCAGTTTTTTTTTCAAAAAGTTGTCATTTCTACAACAACAAAAAAATGTAAAAAATGTTCTCCCTATGCTACACTTTAGCTATTACCTCTCTTTACGAGAATTTTTTTTTTCCAAACGATGCTCGACGGAGAAAAAAATGCCACTATCCGCAAGTAATTTCAAAAAAGGGTTTCGAATTTTCCAGGTAGAACTTGATCGTACCGAAACCCTTGATTCGGCAATCGATTATATTGGAAAAAATCATTCTGCTGGGCTAAATAAGGCTGGGACAAGGATGGGATTAGGATATTCGTGATCAAGAAGCGATTTTCCATCGACCAAGAGCCTGGCCGATCCATTTTAGCAAGAAATGAAAAATGCCCAATTTGCAGGTCTTTTAACTTCCTACAAGACGACTATATGTTCACCATTTGTTGTTTTTTTTGTTGTTGTTGAGATGTGTTGAGTGAGAGTTTGTTTGGGTTGTTTTGGCTCGTGTGGTTTGAGTTTGTTTGGGGTTGTGTGTTTAGGTTTGTTGAGGTTTGTTGAGGTTTATTGAGGTTTGTTCGGGTTTGTTGAGGTTCATTTGGGTTTGTTGAGGGTTGTTTAGGTTTGTTGAAGTTCGTTTGGGTTTGTTGGGGTTTGTTGAGGTTTGTATGGGTGGAGGGGGAGAGAGAGGGGAGGGGGAGAGGGAGAGGGAGAGGGGGAAGGGAGAGAGGGGGAGAGGAAGAGAGAGAGCAACTCATATTATTTGCATGTATTTTTTTTTATCCCCCGAAAGGTCTGATTACATTTTCAATGCCATGAAATAGTTGCACTTTGTGTAATATCTGTAGAATTTTTTCCAAATTTTATTTGCAGATCTCATTGTATTCCGACATAGAAATAAATATATACGGAGAGAATTCCATTGGAGGAATGTCAACGTGATATCGCGAGATGATCGTGTGACACCGACTCGTAACAGACGTATTGTGTTAAACGTACAGCCGAGCTTTGTGTATCGAGCAGCTCGGCGTTCCTGTCGAGTCTCGTGTCAAAATCCTTCAGTATCCCCCCCCCCCCCCCACTCTTTCTCCCTCTCCGCCCTACTCCCTCACGCACTCACTCACTCACTCACTCACTCTCCCTCTCTCTCTCTCTCTCTCTCTCTCTCTCTCTCTCTCGCTCTCCGCTCTCTCGCTTTCTCACTGTCCTCGGTCGACTGTGTACTAAAATATCCTGAGTCGCGTGTAAATTCAACTCTCGGATGCTATTTCGACCACGTGCCACTCGAGACCAATCTCTCTCTCTTCTGTCTCCTCGGATTTGACGGCCACGTGTACTTCACCTGCGCTCTCGCATGCTTGCTTTCGACAATGAACTTTTTAAAAACTTTCAAACGACACACTTTTCGGGAAGGTCTCTTTGGAACGCGGATTATTTGGAAATCTTGAAAGGTTTGGAAAAGCCACCGGAGGGCAGAGAGAAATTTATGAAATTGAATTCGATTTCTATTAGTAGCTTTGTACATAAACCAAATTGCAATCATGTAAGCCACAAGATTCTTGATATTATTATTTATTATTAATATTGATCTTATTCTTATGCTTCTAATTATATTACAATTATTGGGATGGTGAATAAGTGCTCGCTGTTTTTTTCGTGAAAATGAATACTTTATTTAAAAAAAAATTAGTAACTAAGATTTTACTGAAAGTATTGTCCATCGCTATGCCACTACTTTTTCGGATCTTTCTTGTAGCATTTGAATTCTATGCCGGAAAAACGACACGTCTTTTGAGGTTATCCAAGAGTCGACACATTTTTTTGTATCTTCGTAAGAATGGAAGTCCTGATCAGCCAGGCCATGTGCCATCGCTAGGAACACGTGATAATCGAAAGGGGCAATGTCTGGTGAATACGGAGGATGGGGTAGGACTTCCCATTTAAGCGTTTCCAAGTAGATTTTCACCGGTTTTGCAACATTGGCCGAGCGTTGTCATGCTGCAAAATAACTTTGTCTTGTGTCTGCTCGTATAGCGACCGTTTTTCCTTCAATGCTCGACTCAAACGCATCAATTGTAGGCGATAGCGATCTCCAGTGATAGTTTCGTTCGGTTTGAGCAGCTCATAATAAACTACACCCAGCTGATCCCACCAAATGCAGAGCAGAAGCTTGGAACCATGGATATTCGGCTTTGCCGACGATATTGATGCATGGCCGGGCTTATCCCACAATTTTCTACGTATAGGGTTATCGTAGTATATCCATTGTTCATCGCCAGTCACAATACGATGCAGGAAACCTTTCCTTTTCTGCCGTCGAAGCAGCTGTTTACACGTGAAAAGACGGTCAACGTCTCTCGGCTTCAACACGTACGGCACCCAATGGCCTTGCTTTCGAATCATTCTTAATGCTTTCAGATATTTCGAAACTGTTGTGTGATCAACTCCTAATGATTCTGCAAGTTCAGCTAGCGTCTGACATGAATCTTCATGGAGCCTCCAATTCTTCGTCTTTAAACTTTTTCGGTGCACCAGAGCGTTCTTTATATTCAACATCAAAATCATTATTTTCGAAGCGTCTAAACCAATCTCTGCATGTTGTTTCCAACAGAGCATGGTCACCGTACGTCTCAACAAGAATACTGTGTGGCTTCAGCTGCAGATTTTTTTAAAATAAAGTAGTGCAGTAAAATTCCCCGCATATACTCTTGTTTTGGCACGAAAATTTGACATGTTGAACAGTATGAAAAAAAAAATTGTTTACACTTCGGCAAAATGACATACACTGAATTTCAAGCTTGCTTATACAGGGTGTCCAATAGGAAGTTGCTAAAACTAAATAAGTGTCTCTTCCCTCCATGAATTCAATAGGGGTCCCTTTTTCTAAGGCGCATACCTGAGGCCCCGCAGTTTTATTCCAGCCGTGGTTGAAGCAAGTACGCGCGCGTCAAAATGAGTGAGCTCACCACGGAACAAAAAGTATATCTTATTGAGCGCTTCTTCTCGAGGGGAAAAATTTATAGTAATGCGTATGGAGGGTTTCGTACTAAGTTTGGAACTCATAGAGTTGCCAGCGAAAACACTCTGAAAAGGTAAGAATTTAATATTTATTCATATTCACCTATCACACAACTTGTGTTTCAATTCAATTAAACTGCATTGAAGTAATTTTACGTTAATTTTTGTAGGATAATCGATAACTTCGTGGAGTATGGTACACTCCAGAACCGTAGACACGAGTTGCCAGGTCCATCTGTTACGGTGACTACACCAGAGAAGATCAACGAAGTCGATTTCAGTAAAAGGAATTTATTTGCAATTCTTGGAATCTACGGTAACAGGAGAGCGTTACAAACAGCTTTTGGAAACGATATTCTTCCCTTATGCAAAAAAGAGGGGACTGGTTAAAAATGTTTACTTCATGCAAGATGGAGCGACGCCGCACCGGACTCATGAGGTGTTTGAAGCTACTCATCGCGTATATGGGACTCGAGTAATCGGTCTGGGGTACCCTAAATTTGCTCAAGGCGGACTAGAATGGCCTCCGTACTCACCGGATCTGAACCCTTGTGATTTTTTCTTGTGGGGTTACATTAAAGATCATTGTTACGCTAAAAACCCCAGCACAGTAGAAGAACTGATCGCGGCCATCCAGGAAGTGGTTCGCGGCATTACGAACGATATGTTGGACACAGTTTTTCACAGTTTTCAAATGAGAATTGATTTGTGTGCACAATCTAACGGTTCGCAGTTCGAAAATATCGGTCATTAATCACTGTACTTTTTCGTTATTTTTATAAGATGTAATAAATTGACATAAAAAATATTTGACTGGGTTTTATTTATGTGCGTTTAAAACTGCAGAGTTTCCTCTATTTAAAGCAATTTGGCTTTTCTGATTCTGTGCACGTGTTTTGGAATGACAGCCGATTAGTTTCAGCAACTTCCTATTGGACACCCTGTAGTACTTCTTTATAGATGCGCTACCATCAAATTGCACGCCACGTAGTTTTCCAACACTATGTGTTGGAAAACAGCGAGAACTTATTTAACGTCCCAATATTATTGTTATAGAAACAATTTGGTTCATGGTCAAGAATACTTCGAAGATTTTTCAATTGTTACGAAAATGTAAAACAAAATCATCGCAAGATTAAAATTGCAAAAAAAAAAACTGACAAAAAATTTAAATAAAAATATCCACTCACCGGAAATTCGTACGAAGACTGCATTTTGATCCGCGCTGTCGACCGTTACTTCACCGGCTGCTCTCTGTAACAAAGATCGATTTCGATTATGATTAATTACGATTCGCGAGAAAAAAACGTAACAAAAAAACCCCACAGATTCATGGATAGATAGCGATGATCTCTCAATTTTTTTCACACGAAAAGATCGGACGTAAGATCAAAGTCTCGAAACTTAAACTCGGATTCGTTGCGCAACGAAGTTCTTCAATATTATTTTATGCAAGCCACGTCCTCGAACTGGCCGTAAAAAGAGACAGGCGCATCGGAGTTGAAATTGTCACTTCTTTAACACTTAATACTCGCAAAAATGTGAGATTAGAATGTGAAGGAAAAAAATCTTTGCAGTTCGCTCGTAACTGCACGAAGTCGAACGAATAATTGCCGCTGAGAAGAAATAAATTCAAGACAAAACCGAAGTAAAGATCGAAACATTGAGAAAAAGAAAACAAGATGTTTCGTACTTACGAAGACACTACGTCGATCGCGAATTGCGATTATATAAAATGCAAAATGAGAAACAGACGAGAGAAAGAAAAAAACACAAAGTTGGCTCTTAAACGAGGACACGAGATCTCGGGCATTATAGACTCGTTCAATCTTTCGTTATCGCGTCCACTGTTCTAGGCTACAACTCTACGCTCTATTCGGCTGATTGCCAATTGCAAAATAGGCCGACTTGAATTAAAATTCTTTACTCTTCGAAGATGACGGTTTGTCCTTGCATTTCTCGCTGTTATTTGTTATTTTTATTACTATTGCCACTGCAGTTACTTTGTTTGCGATTCTCATTATTGCTGAATCTTATTATCATTACGATTATTATTAATACTTGTATTACTTTTATTTTATCACTGTCATTACTATTACTCTTATTGATATTAGTATTACCGTCATTACGATAATAATGAATTGTTACCATCATCGCAATATTAGTAATAATCCGTAGTAAAAAATTTAATCTCTGGGCACGATAGTAAAGATGAATATTAATTTATCTTACTACTTTATTATTCGAATTATTTTCATTACAATTCTTCTTTATTATTCGTTACTATTACTGGAATTATTACTATATTTTATTAGAAATGATTACTATAATTTTTATCGCCAAAATCATCATCAAACAAATATTTTTAATATTATTTCGACTACTATCATTATTATTTTTGTTTCCTTTATTTTTTATAACATCAATATGATGATAAGTACTACGGAAGGCGGTACTTCGAGTTGAGGATGTATGGTAGATATCGTGACTTCTAAAAGTATTGTGAAATCAATTTTCTCACTTTTATCCATGATAACTTTATGTAAACTGGTTTCGAATAATTACATATATAAAAGAAAATGCATTAACTTACATGCCTAGACGTTATTTCAATGAAAAAAATTGCTTTCCTTGAAAAATCGTAATATTTCGCCCAAGCCTGAAAAAACTTTTGGACGCGAATTACACCGGAATCTATCTGTTGAAAACGAAAAAACAGAAATTTAAAATTTGTTAAATTCCATTTAATGAGCTACTGAATGAAAGAAAATGATATTTCTAAACTGTTTGGTTTTGTTTGGGTTCCGGTTATTCAGTTTTAATTAAATATCACCGCAATTACTTTGACCACGCGTACAAAATTTTGAGAATAGATTCTTGAATGTATTCTATACACGTGGAAAAATGTACAACTCTTTCCTATGATTTCATCTATATTTTCATAGTATAAATATCGGAGAAAGTGTTATTTGTCATAAGAGCGCACGTTAAATTAGTTATTGTATAGCTTTTGATGTGTTTGGTCAATGGTCTTTAAATTTTGCACCTGAACTCAACTTGGATTTTTGAATGAAATATTAAATTTTGAACAGTTTAAGGCCTTATATACGCGAAAAATTTCAAAATTTTTCATTTTTTTATTATTTTTGATTCCATTAGCCTGAACGGTTAGGAATATTTTAAGCTTTACAGAATTGAAAAATTCCAAAAATTGTTAAAGTTACAGCATTTAGAGCGTAAAATAGATACCGCGCGGCGCGCCCGACCGCCAACTTCAAAGCCGTTTTTCCACGATTCACTTTTTTGAACCTTGTGAAAGTTCTAACTCTTGAACGAAGGTTCAGATCACTTTGAAATTTCTACAACATATTCTTAGTATCATCACCTATCGTGTGAACCACAGAAACAAACATTTCAATGACACAAAAAAATATAAAAAATAAAATACCGACAGAAAATTGAATAAAAAAATTTTAAGTTTCGAATTTTTATTATAATAATTTTTTTTAAATAATATTGTTCGTTCACACTGAAGATACATTCATTATGCAATTATAAATATGTTCATTTTTTTTTCAGACACCCACATCGATGCCGAGAACTTTCGCCATCAACGCGCGCGCAAAAAAAATACATTGCTTTATTATGTTATATCTCCGCCATTTGTTAATATTTCTGATTTTTTTTACATATACTTAGCCATGTGCATAAATGATCTGTAAAAAAAATGTTGTCAATATATGCATCATTTTTTTTTTAACCGCGTCTAGAAAAGTACCTTCGAAAATCGGCGAAATCGCGTATATAAGGCCTTAATGATTTTTAGTCATAGCCCATACATCGTTATGGCCTTAGGCCACTCTAGAGGCAAAAAATGGGCATATTTTGTGATTTTTTTTCAGCGAAACCATAAAATGAATTGGAATTACAAAAAAGGGGTTTTATTATACACGTAATTGACTATACAAAATTATTTTTTCACAGCGATACATGTCAGAATGGCAACTGTGCAGCATTTTTCCGATGACGCCTTTATTTCTGGAAGGTCAACAGCCGGACCAACAGCTTCCATAATTTTTGAGTAATGATGAGACACTAAAGTTTTTTCGATTATATATAAGAATAGCTATAGAAGTACGTAGGATTTTTTTGATATGTTGTTTTTTGTCAAAATGGCGCATTTCTAAAGCAAAAAGTATAAAATGTCATGAGGAAATCGTCAGAAAATTGTTTATAATAAAGGAACTATGCAATATAATTTAAAAAATCCTACGTAGTGCCTCAAAAAATGTAATTCTAAATATACAGTTAAAATTTCAAGTGAATCGGTTGAAATTTGTTTGAGTTATGAGTCCGGCCAAATTTGAAAATGTAGTTTTGAGATAAATGCGTTTAAAGTTAGTAGAAAGTCACGACATGAATCGCGAGGGGTTGCGCTAGAATTCGAAAATCGAGTACTTAGATATTTTTCACACCCATAATCTTTTCGAATATAATTTTATAGGTACTAAGGTAAATTTTTAACAAAAAAAAATCGATTTTTGGTAAATTCTAGAGTGGCCTAAGGCCTTAAGCAGCGTTGTGCATGGCCGATGCTCGGAGCGGTGACTGCTCAGCCGTGCACCGGCTGGCGCATCAACTAGTGAGCGTAAGGCTGACACCTTGGTGTAGGTACTTGAGTAAAATGTCTGTGCAACAGACAATCAGAACAACACCTGACCGTCCATACCGGTACGGGTTTTCCACAGTTTCTCCTTACCCTCAGCAAATGCGGTATACTGTAGCTTAAGACGGCCGTGGACGCAACGGAAGTTAGTTTAGCGAAGTGCGGGCAGGGCGTGATAGGAAAGGGTTCAATTGGGTACGGGCAATACGTAAAAACCCGCAAGGCTATACGTTGGGACTCAGGATAATAAAAATAATCGGTTATGATTATCGTATACGAGGAAAAAAAGTTTGCATCCTTGGAATACAAGGAAAATCATTTTTTATTTTAATCAAATATTTTCCATAATGACCTAGTACCTTCGGATGTTCCGAATTCGGTAATCCTCGAATTGAGGGTTCGCAACTTGAAAAAAATGTATATATTAATGGAGGTAGATTGGAACTTTACCCGTGCAGAAATTTCTTAGGGATACCTAAGTTCCGATCGGATCCCGATCGGGATATGATATGGATTCCCTAGAAGGGGTATCCTCATCGGAGTCCAGATGGTGCCTGCTGCGTAACGCAAGGCGGAGACGCGGTGGCCAGAATTTGAAATACATATTAAATACTTTTTTCTTAGCAAATTAAATACATATTTTCTGAGTTCGAACGATCTCCATTTAATTTAAATATAATTACTTAGAATAAATAACCTATAACACTTTTCTCCAGGAAATGTAAGTTTTCAAGGTTTATATATTTTTATGAAATGTAAAGAATTTTGTTCGAAATTCTGTTATTAAAATTTATAAGATTTGACAGTTGTACTGTATCGGTATCTTCTGGTGATTTTTGCATTCATCCCTGGGATTCGATTAGATATCGAACTAGATCTTGTTCTAGAAGTTCGGGATTCTAGTCTGGATCTTATGCAAAGTTTCTATTTGGATTCTGACTAGAGTCCTTAATAGTTCCGGATTAGGATCCTGGCTGGACTCGGATTTGCGATCGTTACATTTCGCTCCCGGAACCGGTCCGATATCCGACTGGATGGCGATTGAAAATCAGGATCCTAGTCCGAATCGGACTGTATCCATAACAATATTTCTGCTCGGGTAGTTGTTCGATGTTCACAGGTCATAGATTCCTAAAATAAAAGTGTAAACGTGAACTATTTGGGCGTTCTGGAACATAAAGAGGACGTCAAAACTCGCAAGGGTATATGTTGGAACTCAGAGAAAAATAAAAATAAATAAAATATTATCATTATTATTTGTATTAATCTTCTATTGTTTTTATTATTATAGAATATTGCATATTCGAAGAAATTCATGATTGATTCATGTACAGCGAGTATAACGAGGGCAATCGTTTCTTTAGTAATTTATGCGGCTGAATCTACTTGGGCAGCCGTTACGATGAATCTACACGCGTATGAGATATAACGCTTGAAATATTGGATAAACGATTGCTCCCGCCAGCGAATGAGCAGTCTGATTAACGTATCGGTACGTAGCATGCAAATGGCAACGACGGACCACATATCCCATTCATTCGCCGAGGATTAGCTGTATTAAGCCTCTTGAATTAAGACCTTCGTGGGGAATATGCTTTTGGCTGTACACACGGGACTTTCTAGGCGAACAGCTTGTCGTTAAGGTATTTCGAATTTGCCACTCTTTTTTTCATATCGGAATTTCCGAATGATTTAAAAAAAAAAAGGGAAGAAACAAAAAGTAGGTGTCTTATTCGGTGAAGGTATTTTACGTTTTCTTTTTTAATTTTCATGTTGTCGTCAAACTGATCGATCTTTCCGTAGATGTAAATAAATTGGATTATTCGTGAATATTCTTGAGTACTCGAACAAGATTTGGAAGGAAATTTCGAATTGCATTTTACTGAGGATATGAGTCTGAGTGTGAGAGATCCACGTGGGATTGCCTGTGGATATGTAAAGTGGAAAATGATAATCAGTGGGGTGCGACAATGGTAAAATACAAATCAACAAGCGAGCAGACGTATTGTACATGTATGCGCGCATTTATAGAGAAGTACTAGATGGAATCTCGTTTAATACCACACTCAGTGGGTCACTCCACTTTTCATTATCAATTTATTCTCAATTGGCAATTACTCGAAGTAGTCACAGAATGAAGTAATGAGCATGACAAGGCAAATATCAGAAGACTCGATTTTGGCTAAGCTTCCCTTTCGTTACAAAACGCTTTCCTCATTACCCATTTTTTTCTTTGCATCATTGATGTGCAACGAATAATCAACTTTTTTTTTTCTATTCCTTGCCTTCTTTATTATTCATAAGGTATCGATGAATATTTATTTTGCTATTTTTTTTCTTGCTGGCTGCGTTCCCTTGACAAAATGAAGAATGTAATAAGAATCGGCAATAAGATTCTGGACAAATAAAAATAAAATTTTCGTTGTATCGATAGCGACGAACATTTTCTGGGATTCTTATCAACAATATAATGTTTATAATGATGTAGGATTTTATATTGTAGGATTCTTAATAGATCTACAGAATTAATCGACACAAAAAAACTATTTCGTATAATGATAAAAATAAATAAATAAAATGAAAAAGATTTTTTCCTTGCATTCTAACAATGCAAAAATTTTGGAGATTTCTCATCGATCTTCACATTATTGAGACACGAAACCCGCGAGAGAACATCGTTCCGGCCTCCACTGTGCCAAAGTACACGGAGAGAATTAAAAAGTAATTTTTGTCGTGAATTTCACGGTAAAAATTATCGTGATATATTTCAATGTGGTGACAAGTGAGAAAAGCATAATAATTCGTATGCGACAAGTTTTTTTTAACTCACGTTACAGAAAATTTCAAATACGTAGCTAAAATTTTACTATACAAGAAGGGTAGCGCGCACGATAATTTTTACCGAGAGCACAATACAGTTTCCTATAACACTCATTAAATTTTATAATAAATCTTAAAATAACTGTTATAAAGACGATACTTTTTTATAGACATTTTTGAAAGGCATAAAATAATAAAATGCACAGTAAAATTTCGCTGATATTATATATTTTTTAAATTTAACTTTTGCGTATTTTGTTACACATGAAAATTTACTAGAAAATCTGGTAAAATTTTCTATCTGAATAAGAAATTTTATTTTATTTTCGTGAAAATCTGTGTTTTACTCAGTAATAATAAGCGAAGTTTCAGGGTTGTCATCTGGTTACCGTTACTGCACGGTAATTTTTAACATTTAATTCTCTCCGTGTATTAATAAATACGAATCGTACATATATAATAGTTGTACAGATTAACTTAAAAAAAAAGAGAAGAAAAAAATAGCGATATATACGGAAATACGTAGGATCGTGTTGGTCTTATATGGGTCAAGTGGCAATTATAGACTGGCAAGAGAGACGAGAGAATCGTATAATCAGCAAGTCTCTTTGACCTACTCAGATCGTTTCTCTCTCGCTCACGTTCTTGTTCTCTCCCTATCTTTTTCTTCCTCTCTGATTCGATCTAACGGTCAATGATCTTCTTTTGCTCTTCACGCTGATTGGTATATGCACACAGAGACTCGATGGGCATGGAAAGAAGAAAAGAAAGACGATCCGAGAGATAATCGATTGCACGATGACTCCATGGCAAATATACGGGGTTTATCCATAAGTATTTCGCGCAATTGCTATGAACGTCGGTGAACCATATTGGAAAATTTCTGTTATGATTACGACTCGTTATTATTGATAGAGGGTTCGTCTTTTTGTGTTTTTTTTTTGAATGGTTAACTATAAAAAATAATAACCCGTAAAGTGCACACTGGTGACAAGAAGTGCACGTAGGGTATGATTCACCCTATTGTTTTTCAACGCAATATAACGCGTAAACCATGAACTTTATCAGGGAAAGCATCGATGCACTATTTGTAGTTTCAATCTTAAACTTTGAGGCCGATTGATTCAATTTGAGAATACAGCGATTAGAAAACAGTGAAGAAAAGATGACTACGAGGATTTTTTTAAGTCAAATAATTTTTTTCATTGCCTCACGGCCTCGTACGATTTTATTTGTTTCGAATTTATTTTTTCTTTCCTGTGTTCCAACGTACACCCTTACGGGGTTTTACGTAATACCCTTCCCAATTAAAACCTCTCCTATCATTCCCTACCCGCACTTTGTTAATCTAACCTAACTTGTTTCCAATATGTTTTTTCATTTGTTTCAACACGGAGAGAATTAATAAGTAATTTTTGTCGTGAATTTCACGGTAAAAATTACCGTGATATATTTCAATGTGGTGACAAGTGAGAAAAGCATAATAATTCGTATGCGACAAGTTTTTTTTTAACTCACGTTATAGAAAATTTCAAATACGTAGCTAAAATTTTACTATACGAGAAGGGTAGCGCGCACGATAATTTTTACCGAGAGCACAATACATTTTCCTATAACACTCATTCAATTTTATAATAAATCTTAAAATAACTGTTATAAAGACGATACTTTTTTATAGACATTTTTGAAAGGCATAAAATAATAAAATGCACAGTAAAATTTCGCTGATATTATATATTTTTTAAATTTAAGTTTTGCGTATTTTGTTACACATGAAAATTTACTAGAAAATCTGGTAAAATTTTCTATCTGAAGAAGAAATTTTATTTTATTTTCGTAAAAATCTGTGTTTTACTCAGTAATAATAAGCGAAGTTTCAGGGTTGTCATCTGGTTACCGTTACTGCACGGTAATTTTTAACATTTAATTCTCTCCGTGAAGTATTCCTTGATGTAGACAATTCAATACATAAGTATTTGATCAGAATCCATTTACGTATAAGAGACAAGATTTGAATAAAAATATCTCCATTTGCATGCAGTAGGGGAAAGGTGTACGAGTTGATCCCATGAGGTAAGATGATCATTTTCAATTGCGACGAAACTATTAATGCTATCTAGTGGTATTCTTTGCTAAAACATAGCACCCGGCATCCCCCTCGCCCCCGCCCGCCTTAGTCAATTCATGATGGCGGTGTAAGCGACACACTTGTTTTGACGGAAAATAAAATAAAATTAGGAGCTGTTGATCTAAGGTAAGGTTGACTTTAAGTTTCCGTAACTTTTATTGTATACTGTCAGGTGCAGTCATTGTTGTATTTGCGGCTTCATAATATGCTCTATTTGTTTTTTGGTTGGCGTGATTACAGTGGAATACTTATAGGTTATCCCTAAGGATCATCTTAATTATTGTCTTAGTTGTATAAGAAGATTGTCTATTTATGTTCAAAGTACACTGTATTATACACGGTATTATCCGAGGTCTATCCTCGGATAATACAGAGAATCTCGGATAAAACGGAAGAATCTGCTATGCCGATGCGTGGAGTTGTCCTAAAGAGTGTCCCAAAATTCACGCAAGAAGTAATTTCGACAGAAAACACAGGTTTTTAATTAAAAATTGTAATTTTTTTTCATTGATTCATAACGTATACAGTATGTAGGGTTATTTATGGAATAGCATATGCATTTGTTTCTCAACAATCACTCGTGGATTTTCCGAACCCCAAATGCGACAATTTTGTCGATTAACGAAGCCATCAAGATGAAAATGAGCCTCATCGCTCAAGATGATTTTGTTAAAAAAAAATCAGCAGCCACTTGTTATTGTTACATAATCCATTCAACGAAGTCTTTTCGCTGTGCGTGGTCAGTAGGCTTCAGTTCTTGAGTCAATTGAACTTTGTAAGCATGAAGATGCAAATCATTCGTGAGAATACGTTGTAGAGAGCTTCTCGAAATGTCCAATTGTTGACCACGGCGCCGAATTGATGTTCCTGGAGTCTCAGCAACACTCTCACGAAATGCTTCGATGTTTTGTGTTCAACAACTTGGTAAAGGATGGCCAGAGTGTCTAAGATCACTAATTGATCCAGTATCCCTGAATTTTTAAATTAATCTCTTCACAGTTGATGAAGTTAAATCACTATTCCGACCATATTTTGTTCGAAAATTGCGTCCTGTAGCTGCCAAACCTTCATGATTGAAAAAAAATATTGCTTAACAATGAAAACGCGTTGGTCTCTCGTGTAGCGCTCCATTTTTAATTATCCTGAATTGTCAGCTGTTAAGCTGTCTTTTTCTTTTCGTTAGCAACACTTTACCGCACAAATTGCGCAAAATTCAAATCTTGCGTGAAATATGTGGACACCCTTTATATTGCTTCCGTATTATCCGAGATTTCACACGGAGAGAATTAAAAAGTAATTTTTGTCGTGAATTTCACGGTAAAAATTACCGTGATATATTTCAATGTGGTGACAAGTGAGAAAAGCATAATAATTCGTATGCGACAAGTTTTTTTTAACTCACGTTACAGAAAATTTCAAATACGTAGCTAAAATTTTACTATACAAGAAGGGTAGCGCGCACGCTCATTTTTACCGAGAGCACAATACATTTTCCTATAACACTCATTAAATTTTATAATAAATCTTAAAATAACTGTTATAAAGACGATACTTTTTTATAGACATTTTTGAAAGGCATAAAATAATAAAATGCACAGTAAAATTTCGCTGATATTATATATTTTAAAAATTTAAGTTTTGCGTATTTCCTTACACATCAAAATTTACTAGAAAATCTGGTAAAATTTTCTATCCGAAGAAGAAATTTTATTTTATTTTCGTGAAAATCTGTGTTTTACTCAGTAATAATAAGCGAAGTTTCAGGGTTGTCATCTGGTTACCGTTACTGCACGGTAATTTTTAACATTTAATTCTCTCCGTGCACTTATCCGAGGTACACTCTCCCCATATTACCTCGGATAAGCGAGGTTCTACTGTAATATTATCCAGGATGTAGCGTAGGATTTCTATGATTGGATGCAGCGGTCATTTGTAATAATTTCAAAAATCATAATTTTGGTAAAAATCAGAGTTTTTTTTTCAATCGGCTGTAATTTATACAAAAATTTAAAAAAATCCCTATGCTACACTTTAGCTACTACTTTTTTTGACAAGAATTTTTTGTTTCAATTTTTCAGATATTGCTTGATAGAAAAAAAATTCAGAATCGACGAGGATTTTCAATAGAGGGTCCTACTAGACGACTTATATCTTCATGATTAAAAACCACTTTTTTTTTTTCAAATTTGTTCATAAAAGTATTCGTAAAAAATAAAAATTATTTTATATATTTAATAGTCACATCCGAAAATGTGTATTTATTTTTAAACCTATTTTTTTCGTGTGCCAAGGTGGTGTGACGCCTTAATAAAGGAAAAAAAAAACCCTAAGAGGGTGAACGATAAGACGATAGGGTTGGACAAATTTATAAATATCACAGGGATGTTTCGGACGTTGAACAATCGCCTTGAGCCTGCTCACCTCCTATATACCACCACAAACTTGGCCCTTTCCGTAGCTCGCTGCCTAACCCTCCACTCTCTTCCGCACCCATTTTCCTCGTTATCACTTTGGATTGCGAAACGAAAAAATAAAACACGTGTATGAGGTACGATAAAGGTTTTGCGGATTCGTATTTGGAGCATTAGAACTCGGAGGAATATACAAGAGGATAAACGATCCTTTAATATACAGCCCATAAATAATGCGCAGAATATCCATCAGCTCTTATTCCCTCTTCGGTGGGTCTCCTTTGTACTCTTCATCCTGGAATATATTATCGATCCGGGAATATACGAATATAGTATATTTCTCGAGAATCTCTCTTGTCCTTCTCTCCCGTCTCGTGTCCTTTCCTCCTCTCGCTACCACCCATTTCTGTCTCTCACTCTCCTCGGTCTTGGCGATCCGGAAAACGGGCGAACAGGGACAGGAGCGGAGTGGAGGCAGGGGGCATTTCCCGGGTCGCTCTCTCGGCCAGATGGGAATAGGAATCAATGGGGGAATGTTCGTGAAAGGGAATTCTGCGGCACGGCGCATGAAAAAAAAAAAAGGACAAAAAGGACGAGCCTTCGGACGAAGCGTACCTTTAGTCAGTAGAAAAATAATAATAAACCACAATTAAGAGTGTACATACCTTGAGAAAATTTCATCTTTTCATTGAAAATCTCATAACTGAAATCTCAGCCTATCGAGCCGTCACGATAAGCTACTTCGAGTGGAAATAAAATCAGGATATGACCGCGAGAAAGATGGCAATAGAAGTGGTGGCATCGATCGGGAGAGACGTACTGAGAATGTAATTGACCTCACCTTGAGGCCTTAGGCCACTCTAGGGTTTTCCAAAAATCGATTTTTTTTTTGTTAAAAATGTACCTTGGTACCTATAAAATTATATTCCAAAAGATTATGGGTGTGAAAAATCTTTAAGTACTCGATTTTCGAATTCTAGCGCAACCCCTCTTGATTCATGTCGTGACTTTCTGCTAACTTTAAACGCGTTTATCTTCAAACTACATTTTTCACGTCGGCGGGACTCATAACTCAAACAAATTTCAACCGATTCACTTGAAATTTTAACTGTATATTTAGAACGACATTTTCTGAGGCATTACGTAGGATTTTTTTATTATATTGCATAGTTCCTTTTTTATAAACAATTTTCTGACGATTTTCTCATGGCATTTTATACTTTTTGTTTTATAAATGCGCCATTTTGACAAAAAAACTATATATCAAAAAATCCTACGTACTTCTATAGCTATTCTTATATATAATCGAAAAAACTTTAGTGTCTCATCATAACTGAAAAATTATAGGAGCTGTTGGTCCGGCCGTTGACCTTCCAGAAATAAAGGCGTCATCGGAAAAATGCTGTACAGTCGCCATTTTGACATGTATCGATGTGAAAAAATAATTTTGTACAGTCAATTACATGTATAATAAAACCCCTATTGTGTAATTCCGATTTATTTTATGGTTTGTCTGAAAATCACAAAATATGCCCTTTTTTGGCCTTTAGAGTGACCTAAGGCCTTAAGGTATTTTCACGACGAAAATAACGAAGCAGAACGGGGCCCAACATTTTTATTTAAAACTCGTGCGGAAAATTGCCAAGGTATACCTAATATTAGGTGTATGACTTAATTTTTACAGATTTTTCAGCAAATTTATTTAATATAAAAAAATACAGAACAACGAACTTAATCTTGGAAATATTGTTCATCGTTTTCTATGATCTTGCGCCATCCCTCAGGTAACATACGAATGCCGTCGCGAAGGCGTGCTGCATTGACCGGAACAAATCGTAGTCGGATGGGGCCAAGTCTGGTGAATATGCCGCGTGCGAGAAAACTTCTCATCCTAAGTTCAAAAGGGTCTTCTGAGTCGCGCGAGCAACGCGAGGTCGAGCGTTGTCATGCAGCAGTATGACTTGCCTGCTTCCTTGCCCAATAAATAGCCTTTTCTGATCAAGTTCTTCGCTCAGTTTGTTCAATTGTCAGCTGTAGCGTTCCGCAGTCACCGTCTGACCAGTTTCCAGGAGTTCGTAATAAAGCACACTCTTCATATCCTGTCCAGGGCGCGGCTGGTCACTAAGATCGAAATCACCACTTCTAAAACGTTTGTACCAATAATTACGCGTTTCATAAGACATAACGTCGGCACCAAGAACACTACAAATTGATTCCCGCGCTTTAGAAGCATTTTTTCCTTGTTGGAATTCGTATAAAATGCAGTACCGAATGTGCTGTTTATCAGTTGCCATCGTAAACTCTGTTATTCTGAGAGGTTATGTAATTCACGAAGACTTGTCGTTCGGTGTTCTGAAACTTTGCGTCCGATCCTTTCAAAACCACAAAAGATCGCGAAAATATTTCTATTTTAAATATAATTTTAAGCTCGAAGAAAAATCTGTAAAAAATTAAGTCATACACCTAATACAATTCGGGGCCTTCAATGGATTATTTGTGGATTCCATAGTAGGATTTTCGTAAAAGAACCGGACCGGGCCCCTATTAGGGAATGATAGGGTAGGTAGGTTGACTAAAACTATGGTCTAAGTACGGAGACCAAGTAAAGGGCTTTAAGGGGTGTAGTTGTAAATTCCCTAGTAGCGATTTCCCCAATACTACTAGTCTTTGCTATTATAGGGGCAAATCAGTACAAATTGCTTGACTAAAGAATTTGTGGCATAATAATTATCGAGATCGATTAAATATAATAATTAAACTATGCGTTTAGTAGACGAGCTGTGATGCCTTGAACCAACACGCCTGCAGTGCGTTCATTGGAACAACGCGGGATCAAATGTGTCAAAATATGCGACAGAATTCTAAGCCTCAAATGTATTGAAATAAAACATTTCTTTTTCACAGTACACACACACGCACGTACGCATATGATTGCAATAATTTTTATGAGGCACCTTTGAGGAAATTTTAAAGGCCCTGGTTATTTTGCCTTCAATGGCTCTCGGTAGTAAAGTGTGACCGGCCACTGATGGCCCATGCGAGGCTTCCAGATTAGGGCTTTAATAAAGTTAGAGAAAATTAAGATGGGCCCGATCAAAGCCCGAACTCAATTACCGCACGGATAGGAATCGTTGTTTTTGGGCACAGTGCAGCTCTCGAAGATGAGTTTTTAAGAGAGGTTTCTAATTTGTTGGGCCGAAAAAAGCAATTGATTTTGCTATATCGGAAAGAGCCAATGCTTGAAGAATACCCTTAGCAAATTTCAAGTTGATATAAATAAAATCGGGAAAGTTATAGGCCGACGAACAGAAGCGGGCAGCAGGTATGAAAGTCGGAGTGATTGGGTCGGTGAGAGGCTATGATTCGTGACGAATAAAGAGTACGTTGGACACGTCAAACAGCGAATGGGGTCAAGATTGAGATCCGGAAAGAAGAAGACGAAAGGACGAAAGGATTTTGTATTGACGGATAGATTGATTCGCGACTGGATCAATTACTATGATTTGTCAATTATCAGAAATTCAGATTCTGTGACTGCTATGAAAAATGCTATTTGTGGGACTATCTCTCACAAATGCTCGACAGTTGCGAAGCCGAAGCACGACAATTGTCCGTCTGGGCCTGACTCGTGGTCCAAATGGAAACGCGCAGACGCAGAGAATAAATTACATGATTTTAAACACCAAGAACCATTTGCGACTGCTTCAGAAACTTCTTCATCCGATATACTCAGATCTGTCGTGAGACGATCTGTTGCAACGGTGTTTGGACGGACACACGCAAAATAATAACGAAAATTTCAGCGCTGTCTTCTGGCGTTTGGCTACAAAACATATTTTTTGCCCAAAAAAAAAATATCGAACTGGCATCTTTCATTGCCGCATGTATTTTCAACGAAGGTATCACTCCCCTACTGCGTATGGTGGAAGCAGGATTGCCAGACGTCCATTATTTTACACGTCGTCCCCATTTTCAGACCCAAAAATGGACCTTGTCCCCTATTTTGAAATCGAGAATAGAGAACAATACTTGGTCCTTTATTTTGGGAAAAATGAACGCTTGAGTATGGCAAATACGTTGCGTCGTGTATTGCATGCTACCATTGACAGACTCTACAAAAGTCTTTCCGCGGTACAAGCTTATTTCCTTGCAGCATCTGACGTCTTCGATCATATTTTGCAATATTATGAGACAAATATAGCTGGCACCGAGATGTTAGAAGCAGAATTATACTTAGGTTTTTTTTCCACAACACGTTGGTAATTTTTGAAGAAGCTGTGCATCAACTTCAGGGCACATACGTGCCAATATGCGACGTATACAGAATTATGGATAGTTTGAAACGAAAGATAAACCAACGAATTGAGGATGCCGTTTTTTGGAATGGCAGTCCACCGAACTCTTCGAAAACTGTCTACTTCTCAGGCTGAAAAATATACTATTATATTTTTCGAGTGGTATCGAAATATGCTGACATATCTAGAATCGCGATTAGATTTATCGGAAAATAGTAATTACCATTATTTGCAGCCACTAACACTGACGAAAGAAGTTAAGTACCAGGATTTGTGCAACATATTATAAAAACTACAGATACCTAATATTAATTTACAATTAGATGCGTTGTATGAAGAAGTCTATACATTAAAGCCTCTCTTGGAGGAAATAATAGAAGAAAAGAAATGTAAAAATGCTTTTGAAAAATGGATTGAAAACAAATATCTGCTAAAACTAATACAATACGTATTTTCCATCCCAGTGACTGACGCCCAGGCCGAAAGGATTATTTCCTTGTGTACGAATACGTGGATCAAAAATCGAAATAAGTTAGATATCGATACTGTAAAAGCGGAACTACATATAAAATCGAACTTCACCAGGCAATGTAAAGAATTTTATAATTTCATTAATGAAAACGAAGATCCTCTTAAGGCAGTAGTCTGCTTTACAGGCTTCAAAAAATCGATTTTTCGTTTTTGTCTTAAATCTATTCCAAAACTATCCAAGAATATGTGTTCAAAATTTTAGAGGCCAATTCGACATATTTTCGAAGCTAGATCAGTTTTAGTGGCCGAGCGTCGAGCAGGTGCGAATGCTCGGGCAGAACTTTACAGCCCGTTTTCTCGAGTTTTCATTTTCACAAGTTTTGGAAAACGGTGCCGGCGATAGTAAAAACAATATATGTCCGATCGAAAAAAACCAAAGTGATCTAGCTTCAGTATTGAATTATCTTCTATTTGAACTAAAAAAGTTGGACAAAAGTACTATTTAAATTACTTGTTTTGCAACTTAAAGTGAATTTTTTTTTTCAAAAAAGTGAATTTTTTTTTCAAACTTCGAAAAAATTGGAATTTCGTCATTTCTTCGGTATTTTTTTACTTCATATAGAAAAGGAACTTATAAAAACTAAAAAAAAATTTGGTTCCACTGTTTCAGATGCATCGCACGACCTCCATCACCGGCACCGATTTACGAGTGCACACTCCAGGCGCCCCAGAAAAATCGTTACAACTTTGGCAAATTTCAATAATTTGTAATAATAAAAATTGTTTTTTAAAGCTTGAATATAATATACTATCGTCTCAAAATTTCGTTTACCGCAATCATTTCCTTCCCTTTCAAAAAAATTGTTGAAAAAACGCTTTTTTTTCGGCTCCTAAAGCAGACTACTGCCTTAAAGCAGCAAAAAGTAATACCAAGTATACTGTCAAAAAGAAGTAATTTTGTATTTGTTTTTCTGATAGGAATTTTTTACTGTTGTTCATTATTTAATAACTAAGTACTTACTATTGGCTTCAATTAACTACTATGATCCGTTGGGTATTAAAATTGCTTCTTTCATTAATAAATGTCGCTACTCATACCATAACAGAGCATTTTATTGAAAACAATATGATGTCCCTTATTTTCGTCCTTGGTCCTTTACTTCATCTTATAAAATCCTCTAAAACACAAAACAGGAGCTGGCGACCCTAGATGGAAGTGATTGACATCACAGTTGGACCTCAAACCAAAATAATGGCCGACAAGAGGGATATGGTGGGCGTGAAAAAAAGCTGACGCCACACATTCCGCTGCATCAAAGGAGGCAAGACTGGAGCGGACGGCTCAAGAAGAACTTTTTGAAGAAGAGGAAGGTGCACTTCAAAAACAAAAAATTTGTTCCAACAGAGTAGAAACCTTCCTTAAATTTGGCTTTCCGCATAGTAATAATGGTATACGTGTGTAGGTAGGAGAATTTCATATACATATGGAAGAGCGCCGATGGGTAGTTGGAGACGGACACGATGGAGTAGGGATAAGGGCGGTGGGGCAGAGGGAATATGGACTTTGATAATCGTTTTCGAGTCTTTTCTCGCAAGCCCCTGAGTGATCGTATTATCGGTGTGGCGTGTAATATTGAGACGAATAACGAAGAAAAGCTTTCTCGTGTATACCGTGGAGAAGAACGGCACTGTGCCACGTCACTTAATATTCAATTCTCATTGCCCCCGGGATTTTAGACATTTGGTACAGAAATGTTTATCAATTTCCTAATATATTGGGTGAAGTAAAAAGTTCTGAGCGTTTTCCGCTAGATGTCTTTGGTGAGCCATATCTCACGATATATACATCGTATCGGGTCATACTATACGGCGATTTAAATGTGACATTACGCTTCAAAAAAAGTTCTTTGACAGTTTTGTGTTTGGTGAAGCCAGTTGTGTGTTACAGCGTTCCAAAATGGAGGTAAAAAAAGAGAAAATTCGATACATTCTTCAGTACCACTACGACCAAGGTGAAAAGGCGGAGCAGGCGGCCAAAAAAATTTGTGCTGTTTATGGACCCAATACAGTATCGAATGCAACAGTAAAGCGGTGGTTCCAACGATTCCGTTCTGGTAATATGGACGTCGAAGATGAGGCACGCTTTGGTAGGCCGATCGTCGAAAATGTCGATAAAATCATGGAAATCTTCGAGTCGGACCGGCATGTGAGCACTTATTCCATTGCCCAGGAATTGAAGATTAGCCAGAAAACCGTTTGGAACCATTTGCATAAGGCTGGTCGCAAGAAGAAGCTCGATGTATGGGTGCCACACGAATTGACGCAAAAGAACCTTTTGGACCGAATTGATGCCTGCGATTCTTTGCTGAAACGTAACAAAATCGACCCATTTTTTAAGCGGATGGTGACTGGCGATGAAAATGGGTCACATACGACAACAGCAGCCGAAAAAGATCGTGGTCCAATCGCGGTGAGCCGGCGCAAACGATCGCCAAGCCCGGATTAACGGCCAAGAAGGTTTTGCTGCGTGTTTGGTGGGATTGGAAGGGAATCATCCACTATGAGCTGCTCCCATCGGGCCAAACACTCAATTCGGGCCTCTACTGTCAACAACTGACCAGATTGAAGCAGGCGATCGACCAGAAGCGGCCAGAATTGGCCAATAGGAAGGGTGTTGTGTTCCATCAAGACAACGCCAGGCCGCACACATCTTTAACGACGGGCCAGAAGCTCCGAGAGCTTGGATGGGAGGTTCTATCGCACCCGTCGTATAGTCCAGACCTGGCACCAAGCGATTATCACCTTTTCAAGCATTTGAAACATTTTCTTGATTGTACTGGCCTCAAGAGAGGTTTGTTAGAATGAGCTGGTCAAGTTTTTTTTACCAATAGGGACGAGGACTTCTTCAATCTCGGAATTATGAAATTGCGTTCAAAACGGACAAAAGTTATCGAACGAAAGGGCGCATAATTGATCTAAATCGGATAATCCTAACTATGTTAATTTCATCGTCAAAATAAAGCAAAAATATTCGCTTTATTTCGAATCTAATCGAAATTATAATATATTAATTTCACATTCACAAGAAACATCTAATATATTAATTTTATATTATAAAATCATCATAATTTATTATAAATTTCATCAATTTTATAAATAATTATAAATTTATATTTCGAGCCTCGCTTTTCGAGATTACAATTTCAGTATCGTTCCTTTGTGCTATTTTTATTACAAGCTTCAGTTGGTAAAAAAACAAAAAAGAATACTTTTTTCTTCAGGTTATTGGAGAAATTAACCGTCTGAGGGATGGAAAAAACTCTCGGGTGCTCTCGTCTCAGCGATGTTGCTTCAAACATTCTCAATAATGTACAAAGGGGTGAAGACGTCGAAGCGAAGAAGAAAAAAAAAGGAGACGCATCGAAAAAATTGGGTTCTGAAATGAATTCGACATTCGATGACAATGCTGAGGGAGAAGAAAAAGGAATAAAATCCTTTGCGAAGAAACGAAAAAAAAATACGCAGTTTTTTGCAATCAAAATAACTCACTTGACGGAATTTTTTTAGAATCCGACCGATGAAAAAAATTCATCTCTACATGTTCATAATAAGAGAATATTAATGATATTAAAATTAAACAAGAATCAATCCTTTTCCTGTCTATTTATTATTATTACGAATTTATAAAAGTTAAATAGTAATCACAGCAATTATAATAATGATGAACCCAAGCATTCATCGATTGATCATTTATTTGATTATTATTATTAAGCGTCATCAATTAAATAACATTAACAGCAACAACAATAATCATAAGGATTGCAATGATAATTATTATTGAAGCAATAATAAAAGTAAATAAATAAAAATGTTGATTATAATAATTTTCATAATGTTAGAAACTGCACTGTTCTTGAGAGTTGTGGATCATTCAAAACGTATTGAATATTTATCCTGAATGTGTTGGATTATTATTTAACACACTCGAGGTGATCGGCATGTGTCTTTTCCTTTTTTTCCCACTACGATTGAACAGGTGTGTATGTCTGATATATATCATACGCGTAATAAAAAAAAAATATAGGACTATGCAACAGCTGCTTATCGCAACGCGAGTTCATGCGTGTGTATACTGCTAAGAATATCGCATCGTAAAATATTATAAATATATACATATGTGTATACAGGCTCATAGATTGCACAACATATCGGATATAGGTCGCTACGATACTTAATAATCGCAATGATCGAATTATAATCGCGCGTAACCGAGGGAGATAATGAGAACGTCACTATAAAACAGCCGCGTTAACTATGCGACTCGATTGAAATATTGTATTCCTCCTTCTACACCACCGCGCCTTGGAAAAAAAAGAAAAAAGAAAAAGAAAATAACAGTGCCAGTAGTGGACGCCTGTTCGGCGTGCAGCTTCGAACTCCCGTGTTCAGGACGAGATTTATTTCAAATATATTTAATTTAATTTACGGTATTAAAGTATGCATCTTTGGAACGCAACGCAAATGCATATTCATATTTTTATTTCCTTATTTTTATTATAATACCAAATTTTTCGTACAAATTTCAATTGCAGATCTCCCA
Organism: Ophion ventricosus; assembly: GCA_963932345.1. NCBI lineage: Eukaryota > Metazoa > Arthropoda > Insecta > Hymenoptera > Ichneumonidae > Ophion > Ophion ventricosus. Next base: position 8,760,107 of record OZ010717.1, read on the forward strand.
CTGAGCGTCTCAAAAAATGGTTGAGGGATTTTGGTAGTTTAATATGCTGATAGAAATTTGAGAAAGAAAAAGAAAAAAATTTCATTCCACTTCAACGATGCAAACTTCAAGCCATTTCAAATCACGATCTAAATATTTGATATCGTTGAGTAACACAAATCTTATTTAATTCCAATAGTTATGGTGTTTGGTATTGTTTGCTTTAAAAAATCGATCTATTTAACGTCGTTGATTAATTCAAATCTTATTAACTTCTAATAATTCTGGTATTTATATCGATATTATTCACTGAAAAAATATTTTATATTTTTTATAATATTTAAAAAATGTATATATATTTATAATATTTAATAAACAAAAATATACAGAACAAATGCGTCGTTTTAGCTTTTTGATCCGAATTAACTAGCATATTCCTAAACAAGAACACATTTATTTATTTGATTGTATTATTGTTGTATATAAATTTTGGTGAACCCAATCAACCTTTTTTACCACTGCAAGAACGTGAAAATTGAAAGCTATCGAAGCTTGCATCATTGGAACGCAACGGAAATTCATTTCACTATTTTTATTTTGTTATTTGTATTACCATATAAAATCTTTTCTTCGCGCGGATTTCGATTATAGATTACTAAATGAGCATCTCATAAAATATTTGACTTATCCTAAAGAGTGTCTCAAAATAACCCGATATTTTAATTTATTAATAAACGGTATTATTGATTTAAAAGGTACGAATATTTTTATTTTAATAGAAGGTACAATCATGGAGGTTATGTGTGGAATGCAATATCCGATAATAGACCGCCTCGTCTCTGTTTGCAAACATTCACTCTTTTGACGAAATTTTCAATAACTTTTCGGCATAATTGCGGACTAATTTCATTAATGGTGCGTCCAATTGCTTCCTTGAGCTCCGGAATGGTCTGTGGATCATTGACTTACACTTTTCCTTTCAGAAAACTCCAAAGAAAGAAGTCCAATGGCGTCAAATCGCACGATCTTGGTGGCCAATTCACAGCGCTGCGGCGCGAAATAACACGACCATGAAACTTCGTCTGCAACAATTGCATTGTTTCACATTGCATTTTCACGATTTCTATGCGTTGCTCGATCGTGTAATTCACCATGACTAAACCTCAATACTGATGCCAGTTCAAACATAGGTACTCTTTGTTCTTCACCAAAAAAAATGGTGCGCAATTTAAAATGTCAGGTCATTATGAGACACCCTTCAGTAGCTCAAAACTGACGAAAACAATTAGAGAAGTTACAAAAAAAATCATTGCATTGCAATGATGGAAACGTTACTAATAAAATTTATGCACTCCGGGAAAAACAACCGGTAAATCGATAGAGGGGGAGGGCGAGAGAGGGGGGGGGGGGGGGTACAGGGAGAGAGGGATAGAGGGATAGAGGGAGAGAGGGAGAGAGAGGGAGAGAGCGCGATTGGAGCAAAACGGGGAGGAAGATGAACCGCGAAAATTCTCCGCGATTATATTCGAGACCGGAAGCCTGTCGTTAAAATCACCGCGAGAACGTTGTTAAACGAGGATAACTTCCATACACATCGGTGTGTGCATGTGTCCGTGTACTTTTATTTCTGTTGCTGTGTATATATGAAACAGCATAACCGGAGAGTGTGATTTTCTGGTAGTTGGCGAGTCAGCCGACGAACTAGATTCGGACTAATCAAACGAGATTTATGACTCGGATATATTCTCGCGTGTATACACGCACACACAAACATGCGCCACGTACATACGTATGTACACGGTGTCCAATTTTAAACGGGATGGTGAAGTGATCTTAGAAACGATGCAGGGCTTCAAGGGGCAAATGCTACGAGGCACGTTGTCAATTTTGCCATTAGAGGCGTCAAGGTAAAATGAAATGACGTTGAAGTTTGCATCGTCCAAATGCAATGGAAATCATGTTTTTTTTTGTTATTGGTGAAATATTTTTTTCCGCTAGCGTTGGTTATGAAAACCCCTCTCATTTCTTTACGTATCCTATTGAGAGATTTACGACCTCGATCTACAAAAAACTTTGGGAAAATAATAAGAATACAGAGAAGGAAACTAAAGTCGTTGCGCGCCAAGGATGCAAACTTTAATGCGATAAAACAAAGATGACCTTTCGTTTTCTTTTTTTTTTAGCACAGTTCTGATAATATTGAATTTTGAATCATTGGAGCGCAACGAAAGTTTAGTAGCTCGAACTGTTTTTTGGCAAATTTGGGCTACGAAAGAAACTCAGACGTTTTTTTAGGATCCTCATTAGAAATCTACTGCCGAAATTTTCAGAACGAGATCTTGGACCATCCCGTGCAGAAATGTCTTAGGGATACCTAAATTCCGATCAGATCCCAATCGGAATATGATACGGATTCCCTAGAAGGGGTATCCTCATCGGAATCCAGATGGCGCCCACTACGTAGCGCAAGGCAAAGACTTGGTGCCAAGAATTTGAAATACGTATTTCAAATACGTATTAAATACATTTTTCTTAGAAAATTGAATACATATTTTCTTAGTTCGAACGATCTTCATTTAATTTAAATATAATTACTTAGAATAAATAACCTATATCATTTTTCTCCAGGAAATATAAGCCTTTCAAGATCTATATATTGTTCTTTTGGAAATTTTTATTATATGTAAAAAATTTTGTTCGAAATTCTGTTATTAAAATATCTAAGTTTTGACAGTTATACTGTAGCACCAATGTTTACCTAATCTATTTCGGATACTTGAATGAGTGATTTCAGAAAACGTCCGGCGTCTCCAGCTGATACGGATCGGTATCTCCTGGTGATTTTTACATTCATCCCTGCGATCCGATTCGATATCGAACTAGACCTTGTTCTAGAAGTTCGGGATTCTAGCCTAGATCCTATGCAAAGTTTCTATTTGGATTCTGACTAGAGTCCTCAATAGTTACGGATTAGGATCCTGGCTGGAATCCGATTTGCGAGCGTTACATTTCGCTCCCGGATCCGATCCGATGTCCGATTGGATCCCGATTGAGAAACCAGGATCCTAGTCCGAATCGGACTGTATTCACGATAATATTTCTGCGCGAAGGATATGAAGAAATAAAAATGAAAAAATAATTATCGTTGCGTCTCAACGATGAAAACGTCAACGTCTGTGCCGGGAGTTGAAGTAAGTCGCGGAAAAAAGAATGTCTCCAGTTTGAAAGCTGTTGATGTTATACGCCTCTGAATTAACTTTCGTGGTGGCGCCGCGCAACGGCTGCCGGCGGCAAAACTTAGATTGGCGCATGGCGGTTAAGTCAAACCGGCACAAACACGAACGAGCTAGGCTAATGGAATGTGCTTGTAAATTAAATAAAATCGTGTAATGGGACTAATAACGATTACTTGCAGTTTCCAATGTATCCTCATGACTTCCTTTCGCCCTAAAAGCATATCTAAAGGTTTGTGACGAAGAGAAAGTTAATGAAATTGCGTACATTGGCTGCACACAAATTATTTTTAAGCCGAAACAGCAAAATTTCTGTTTACATTATTGTTTGCATCGGAAATTTATGTAAAGGATGTTGTAATATAGGCAGAAAACTTTACGAAGATTATGAAATTGTAGTACCCGCGCCCGTGCATACGTATTTGCAGACTGGAATTGAGCTGGCAGGATTGAGTTACGCTGCGACGATGTCCGTCAATTTTAGGAACTTCGTCTACGTGTCTGTTTTATTGGAGTTCACAAGAAAGTGGCTGAAACTTTTTTTTCCTGAACCTTACATATGAGGAAATGAATACTTCCAGGATTTTTCTGCACCTTTCATCCGGATCCCTCGACTGGGACCTAAGAAATGGCAATTCTCCTCTTAAAAGTACTGTGGCCTTAAAAGTACTATACTCTTCTGACCTTTCTAAGTTTAAGCTAAAGTTCTTTAGTAAATACTCAATGTAAACCAGCTTTATCACCTTCAACTGTTATCTCCATTTCTGATGCTTTTTTCCTGTTGATAGTGTCAAGCTATAGAGCATAAAGGTTTTTGAACTCTATCGAAACCGTGTTGTTCATGAGAACCTTCGTAAGCCTCGGTACGATGTGACCCAAAAATCCATTCTCGACATGAACATGAACCAAACGTCCGACTACGCGCCAGCGAGCAAAGGCTATGTATGTTAATGTACATGTACATATGGATGCAACTAGGTTTGTGTCACGATACAACCTGACGATCCACCGGATATGTACATGCAAGCGCGACGGGTCGTATAATCCCAGCCCCAGACATGAAGATATACGTTATTACGATCGAGCCTGCGAGTCGTGATTGTTTCCGAATGTGTGTCTGGCTTCGAGTCTCCTTTTCCTGTTATTTTACAGTCCATTCCCTGGCTCCGGCTCCATCCGCTTAAAAAGAGGGTAGTTTTGATAGCCTTCTCACAACGCGTTTTTACAAGAATCATGAGAGGGTAACGAGCGGGGGGGGGGGCGGTGTTGTTGACGGATGACGGATGTAAGGAGGGTTCCATTTTAATGCAGTGTTTTAATAAAAGTGGGTCAGTACAGCAGTGGTGGAAAGTGACGTGACGTTTTTCGGCAAAAATGAGCCACGACGTTATTTCTTTTGACGGTTTTTTTTGTGATGTATGCAAAACATTTTTGGGTAGATTATGTTGATATATTAGATGAAGTAAAAAGTTCTGAGCGTTTTTTCGCTTTGTTGCGACGATGAAATTAACATAGGATTATCCGATTTAGATCAAATATGCGCCGTTTTGTTCGATAACTTTTGTGCATTTTAAAGGCAATTTCATAATTCCGCGATTGAAGAAGTCCTCGTCCCTATTGGTAAAAAACTTTACCAGCTCATTTTCACAAGCCTCTCTTGAGGCCAGTTTTGTACCATCAAGAAAATTTTGCAAATGCTTGAAAAGGTGATAATCGCTTGGTGCCAGGTCTGGACTATACGGCGGGTGCAATAGAGCCTCTCATCCAAGCTCTCGGAGCTTCTGGCGCTCGTTAAAGATGTATGCGGCCTGGCGTTGTCTTGATGGAACACTACACCCTTCCTATAGGCCAATTCTGGCCGCTTCTGGTCGATCGCCTGCTTCAATCTGGTCAGTTGTTGACAATAGAGGTCCGAATTGAGTGTTTGGCCCGATGGGAGCAGCTCATAGTGGATGATTCCCTCCCAATCCCACCAAACGCACAGCAAAACCTTCTTGGCCGTTAATCCGGGCTTGGCGATCGTTTGGGCCGGCTCACCGCGATTGGACCACGCTCTTTTTCGGCTGTTGTTCTCGTATGTGACCCATTTTTCATCGCCAGTCACCATCCGCTTAAAAAATGGGTCGATTGCGTTACGTTTCAGTAAAGAATCGCAGGCATCCATACATCGAGCTTCATCTTAAGACCAGCCTTATGTAAATGGTTCCAAACGGTTTTCTGGCTAATCCTCAGTTCCGGGGCAATGGAATAAGTGCTCACATGCCGGTCCGACACGACGATTTCCATGATTTTATTGACATTTTCGACGATTGGCCTACCAGAGCGTGCCTCATCATCGACGTCCATAGTACCAGAACGGAATCGTTGGAACCACCGCTTTGCTGTTCCACTCGATACTCTATTGAGTCCATAAACAGCACAAATTTTTTTGGCCGTCTGCTCCGCCTTTTCATCTTGATCGTAGTGATACTGAAGAATGTATCGAATTTTCTCTTTTTTTACCTCCACTTTGGAACGCTGTAACACACAACTGGCTTCACCAAACACAAAACTGTCAAAGAACTTTTTTTGAAGCGTAATGTCACCTTTAAATCGCCGTATAGTATGACCCGATGCGATGTATACATCGTGAGATATGGCTCACTAAAGACATCTAACGGAAAACGCTAAGAACTTTTTACTTCACCCAATATTATTTTTACGGGGGGACATTGATATCGACGTGATTTTTATTTTCATTCGTTCATTTTCATTTCTTTTGTATCACGATCCTCCTTCGTCTCCCCCCCCTCTCTCTCTTTCTCTCGCTCTCTCTCTCTCGCGCACAAAAGCATACTTTTTGAGCGCACGCTCACCGAGGCGAATCTCTCTCGCCCGAAGATGCAGCGGTCTCAAAGAGAAATTATATTAGTCTCGTTACTCGTATTACTCTCGACGTTGCATACAGTATTTGTTCAAGAGGAGCGAGCGCACACGGTATACGATGAGTGTTTTGATACTTTGTGTTCTCTATCTTCCTATTATTCTCATCACAATGAGGACGTGCGAAGGAGACGAGAGGGAGAAAAAAAAAAAGAGAAGAGCGAAGACGAGAAAAGAAAAGAAGTCAGGAGAGCGAAGTTCGAGAGTTAAGGAGAAGCGGAATAGGGACGAGGGAGGCAGGTCCACAGCGGGAGTAGTAGTAATAATAATCGGGAACGGAAGGGGCTCCTCTCGTCGTGTTCAATTCATTGTTGCATAATATCTTAAAACGCACGGGTCGTATATGCTCGTCGGCGACTCGCAGTTGGCCCCGTTGATCTACGACTTTATTTACGGTTTTAAGCCCGTGTTTCAAGCTTCTTTGTCCTTCTTTCGAAATTTTCTTCGTACACGTCGCATCTAAGGAAAGAGAAGAAAAACTACGGGAAAAATCAATGCATCATTGAAGATGTACAGACAGTTGGATGAAAAGAATGCTTCCCGAAATCACAACGATTTTTTCATATAAAGTTCAAAAACGTTGCTCATTACGTTTGCCAAGTACCCGTGCATAAATACGTTTGGGAGTCACCAGTTTTGACCACATCCCTATAGGGATTTTATAGGGACGCCGCACAGTGGGCTGGTAGCCCAAATCCTTGGTCAAATTTCGAAAATCGAAAGTTGCCATCGAAGGTAATAATTCATATAGTTGAGTAGAGAGGCTCTTAGTGGTGTAAGTCCTAAAACGGCAAAGTGTCACATGGAATCGTCGATCGGGTGTGAATGCTCAATGTTTGTGATTTAGAAAGTCGTACGTTACACTGAGAGAAATGTATGGTAACTTCAACCATATTTTAACCATATTTTATATTTCCCTTAGGGGACAATAATAATTTATAGTCATGGTTACTGCCTAAAATATAGTACTGCTTATGATATTTTATCAGTTGTGTTAACTATGCTCATATGTTAACCGCAATCAACAATCTTACAAGCATACGTTGATTGTTCAATGCTATATAATATAATAGGTTTTCATAAAATGGATATTACCTTACACTATCAAAAAATAGTAATTTTTACCATATTGAATGGTATGTCTACTAAATGTAGAAAATATTCATAAATTCAAATTTTCATTTTTAATAATTCTTTTTGAGCTGCTATTGATTTTCTTTTAGGCCTGCCAAAACTTAATATAAATCATGGTACAACACAAAAAATTTTGGAATTTATGAGCTACAAACCTCCGAGAAATCGCATGTGGTTCATAGTGGACATTGCACATTTTCGAAGCGTCGTCACTATTTTTGTTTCCTCATTGGGAGTCGACTCATTGTGCCCCACAACTCGGTGACACATTGTACCCCACTAGTAAAATATTTTATTATCGATGAAAATAACTATTAATTAAACTACAAATGGAAAAATCTACAGATATTACACAAAGTGCAACTATTTCATGGCATTGAAAATGTAATCAGACTTTTCGGGTGATAAGAAAAAGGTACATGCAAATAGTATGAGTTGCTCTCTCTTTCTCTCTCTCTCGAACTCTTTCTATCCCTCTCTAGCTCTCTCTTTCCAACTATCCAACTCTCCAACTCTCTCCCTCTCCCTCCCTCCCTCCCTCGAGGGAAGGAAGGAGGGAGATCCCTACGACATTGTCTGCGCGGGTATCATCGTGTTCTCGCTAAACAATTGGCGAATGCGGAAAAAGCTGACGGAGACAGCACTCGTCCCGTTTGAGCGGATCTTTGATGATGAACTTCCGGTACTTCCGTGTGCAGATTACTCGATCCTGTATGGCAATCATAAAGTCTCCAGTTTCCAGTTGGATATTGCCACAACTGAACCATCCGTTCTATTCTTCTTCGTAAACGAAATCCTGGTTGACGTTGTGGTAGTCTCTTCCGTACAGTTTCATTCTGATCCGTGATTGCTGGTTGCTCCCATAGCTGCTGTCAATTTCCGCATCGCTGACATCCCTTCGTTGTTCATAATACTTATAGTTATTCTTATTATGTTACTATTTTATTTTTATTTCCTGAGTTTCAATCTGCACCGTTGCGAATTTTTCCGTATTACCTTTCCCAATTGAACTTTTTTCTGTCACGAGTGATGATGACGGATCATCGGACGACGAGCGAAACAAGGGCCTGCTTCGTACGAACCTTTACGTTCAAACAACGTTGGAAGAATCGCGGCAAAATCTCTTGACGAGGACCCCAAGATGTCGAAAAAATTAACCCCTATATATAACTCATCGCGTGTACTCCATCGGACGGGCGGTTAACGCAATTTCTCAGATGAGGGATAGAGCAAAGGAGGAGAGCTTTTGAGAACCGTAACTTGTGTGCCGACACTGACGCGAAGAGATAACAAGGATAGGGGGCGGCGAATAAAAGAGTGAGAAAGAGGGAAATAGTAGACGAAGACAGGAGGCAGGACGAAAAAGAAGAAATATAGATGGAAGAGTAGCGAAAAGAAGAGGGGAGTGAGAGAGCAAAAGATCGAAACGGCTATAAAGTGAGAGGAAGCGAGAGAAATAAAGTGATGGAAAGGAAAGAGGAAGAGAGAGATGGAGAGACGAGGAAAGAAAGAAAGATGGAAGGAAGAATAAGAAGACGGCTACCGGATAGAAGCTTGGTTTGATGGCTCTTGAAAGCTCTCGGTACGAGCGATATCGGTCGTCGCCCCTCCGATGTAATGACGTGCGGCTTCTTGTATATATATATATCTATGCACATATGGATGTACCTACATATGTATATGCTCAGACGAAGAAACTCTTCAGTCCCGTGACACCCATCAGGGCGGTGGGTGGCCCTCGTACTTTAGTGACGTCATCCCACCTCTCAGGTCACGTACACTGGAATTCAGGTCGAGTCCGCAGCTTTTCGGTTGGGTGTGTGTGTATATATATGAGGTTCGATCGCCTCTATCTCTCTCTCTATCTACGTTTGTCTGTCTGTCGGTCTCTCTCTCTCTCTCTCTCTCTCTCTCTCTCTCTCTCTCTCTCTCTCTCTCTCTATCGCTCGCCCGACTACTCTTTATCGTCCCTCTTTTTTCATTGTTTTTTTTTCTTCATTCTCATTCTTGAAACGACGACCCCGTATTCTCGAGTAAGGAACGCTGCGGCTTTTTTCACACATAAGCCCGGGTCGAAAGCCGAAGAAGAGCAAGAAGGCTATACCGTGAGGAACGAGCACGAAGAAGTAGAAGAATGAGTAGAACTCGACCGTATGAAAATCCACACGCGAAAGCAAGACGCTCGTTCGACTCAATTAAGGGGGTAGCTCGAACCCGCGGACCGCGAGAAATGTAACTTCTATATCTTCGCGATTTTGCTTTCTTTGTGCTCTAAATACGAGGAGAGCCTCATTGTATACGAGAAGCACACGCGATTGTTCGTTTTGCTATATTTCTTAAAGCAGGCCTGATGTATTTTTGAATGACCCGTGCAGAAATTGATTGCGGGTTCCACATTGAAACCCGCAATTGTTAAGGCAACGGTACCAATGCTCGAACGGGTCTCACTATTCGGACAGTAGTTCGAATATTTCACTGCATTAGCAATACAATCAACAGGTAACGAAAAGTGACACTTGTATCCTATTCAGCCTTCAGTTATTAATTGATTACTGGGAAATTGTACACTAATAACGAATTTTAGTAGTAAAATTGACGAGTCGTATTAACACGTCCGAGTCAGTTATGTCATGAATGCACTTTCTTAAACCGAAGAGCTAAAGAGTTTCGATAATTTGTGATAGTAATAGGGTTTTATAATTCGATTTCTAGACTAGACTTATGACTTATCGAAAGGGAATCGAACAAACTTTTCGACACGGTCGTCACAATTTGATTTCAATAAGGTTTTAAATAATAATTTCAGCGTCTCATTAATTGGGATATCCATCACACGCATGTAGCACGATCGAATCTCATGTCCCATTACTGGTACGACAGCACGTAGCCGCGGATACCGAATGACCGGACGCTACCCGAGCAGAAATTTGTTCAGGGTGAAATCCGGACCGGATCAGGCTGCCACAATAGCAAATCCGGGCCGGATCAGGCAAATTTAGTCCGGCCCTGATCAGGGATGTAACGCTTTTGCAAATTCAGGTCCGGATCAGGCACCTTATCAGGCTCTGATCAGGCGCTTTATCAGGCCCGGATCAGGCACCTTACCAGGCTCGGATTAGGCACTATATCTGGCTCGGATCAAGCAACTTATCTGGCCCGGATCAGGTGCCTCATCCAGCCTGAGACATGCGTGTCATCTGGCTCAATCATTTGATTAATTTTTTGTTTAAAAATAGATCAACATTTATTAAATTATTATCGCAGTTACACGTTATCAAGTTTACTAACGTTATTAAAAATATGAAACATATGAAAACATTTTTTTTAAGTTTAAGTTTTTATTTTACTTGACTTGATCGTTTCGTTTTTGTTCTGGTTTTGGCGATGACCGTCCCAATCTTTCCGGCCCAATCTGTCCGGCGCAAATCATGCGTGCCTGATCGGGGGCGCCTTATTGATACCTGATGAGGCTTCTATACGGCGCAAATCAGGCGTGCCTGATCAGGGCGCCTTATTGATCCCTGCTCAGGCCCCTGTCCGGCGCAAATCATGCGTGCCTGATCAGGGCGCCTTATTGATACCTGATAAGGCTTCTATCCGGCGCAAATCAGGCGTGCCTGATCAGGACGCCTTATTGATCCCTGCTCAGGCCCCTGTCTGGCGCAAATCAGGCGTGCCTGATCAGGGCGCCTTATTGATCCCTGCTCAGGCCCCTGTCTGGCTCAAATCAGGCGTACTTGATCAGGGCGCCTTATTGATCCCTGATCCGGCCCTGATGGATCCTCAGGCAGCCTGATTAGATTTCTGCTCGGGTAAGCGTTGTCTGTTTCTCTTTGCTGCATACCTCACGATAGAGTACTTATTAAAGTACTTATTAATAACTTAGTTCGCGATTTTCGTGAAAAAAAAAGAGAAAATCAATTGGTATGTACATGTGCCCCATCTTTAGATAATGTAATAGATAAACTATTTAATATAACCCAAATAATCGCGACGCAAACAAAGTTTGAGGTTATGTGGCCGCCTCACCGCGAGGTTGTACGGCATTTATTAAAAGTTAATTTTGTTATACAAATATATTTCGTGTTACTTATTGTCGGTATACGGATCAATAAAAGAGATTTTAAGTACCGGTCCAATTTAACCCTTCAACGGCTGGTGGGACACATATGTCCCACTTACTTTGAAAAATCGTCACTTCCAGAAAAATAAACATATCGACATCGTTAAGGTCGCATTTTGAAGATGAAGGATGCATTTAATCATGAAAAATTCGGCAAACGCAAGGGTTGCACCCCTTCAGTTTCACACCCTGTCAAAAAGTGCGAAAATTGCGAAAAAATAAGAAATGAGCATAACTTTCAGGCAAAATTTTTTTTAGAATCGCGATCTCAAGTGTGTGCTTTGAAATAACATCGGAAATTTGTAACAAAAAGGTCCGGACCAAAAACCACCGATAACGGTAATAAAATATCGATAACCACCCCTAGCAATTGTGATACGCCCAATAATGCACTTTCATTGATGTTCAGTTCATAAATATTTTTGAAAACCCATGAAAAATTTGTAGCAAGAATATCCGAATGGAAAACTACCCCTAACAGTAACGAAACATCGAAAACCACCCCTAGAAATGGTGATACGCCCAAAAATACACTTCCATTGATGTTCAGTTCATATATATTTTCGAAAAGGCATGGAAAATGTGTATCAAGAACATCCGATTCAAAAACTACCCCTAACAGTAGCAAAACATCAAAAACCGCCCCTAGCAGTGGTGATGCGCCTGAAAATGCACTTTTATTGATGTTCATATACATTTTTGTAAACATATGAATATGTTGTAGCAAGAAAATCTGACTCGAAAACTACCCCCAACAGTAACAAAACATCGAATTATCCGTAAGTCCTTCAGAATCTGCTTATGTGCTCTAGAACACTCATATTTCGATTCAGATCAGGATAAAATAATAGAAAATGAGAGGATAGCATCTTATCCATTGGGGGGTGAATTTCTTTCAATTGAGGGGTAGTTCATAAGGGTTGATTGATCCGTAAGTTCTTCAGAATCCCACTACGTATTCTGGAATGACTTTTCCTCACTTTCTGGCAGAAATGAACGATGGGAAATGAAATTAAGATGTTTTCAAGCGATTGGGGTGGTTTTTTCGTTTGGGGGTAGTTTCTGAGGGTAGAAAAATTTTCGAATAATTTTTTTTCTCACATTGGGTACTCATGAATTCAGATTCAACATGTACCAATTTTGCCAAACGCTCCAAAAAAAACTTAGCTGTTAAAGGGTTAAAGGTTGTAACTATGAGAATTAATTTCTGAATGTCCGAAAACTAGTACTCGATGATGGTCGGTTATAGGGACGTGTCGAAAATTGGGCCATGATAGTGTCCGAACACTGAGACGTACCTAACGCAAACAGCTGTTCGAAAATCGGTACAATTGCTATTATTCAACATTTAAATGCATGAAAATGAAAATCTTTTACTTTCTGGCAGTTCATACATGTATTTTAAAAACGGGAACTTATAAGCTTGACGTTAGCTTCAATCATCTTCTTAAAGAAACGGTTCTTAAAGCGCTAATAAATCCTATCATCTATTAATTTCGGATCGTTTACGGATCAACAAATTTAAATAACATTATCGGATTGATGACTTCTTGTTTGCGTTGAGAGCTATATTCGCCAATAATTAAATAACCTCAAATTGTGTTTATCCAATCATTTAATCTGGCTAGCGACGAATTAATGAGCGTAATGTTACTGCAACGAATGCTGTCCATTATATAAACTAATAATAAAAATATAAACATTATATAAACTAATCACGATCGACTGGGTAGTGGCTAATCAAAGAGCACATAGCCGCAGTTGGCTAGTGTTGGCTAGGTCATCGCGAGATACCCACTTGAGGATTTTTTTTTCTTCATTCGCAACGCCATTCGTAACTCAAATTGCTTAGCCAGCTATGAGCCAATCGCTTGATGGAACTAAATGCAGTCACATAACCTCACTTTGTGATATGTGACGATCATCGGTTAGCCAGGTACGACTTAGTCATTAGGTGGTATTTTTATCGTTAGGCAGCGACATCTGCTATCAAGTTCGGCTAGGCAGTGACTAGCCAATATTAGCTAACTACGGTTATGCACCAAGTGCATAACTGTAGTTAGCTAATATTGGCTGGTTCATGGCGAGATAGCCACTTGAGAGTTTTAATCATTCGTAACGCCATCTTAAACTCAAGTTGGCTAGCCAGCCATGAGTCATTCGCTAGATGATAGTACGCATAGTTACATGACCTCACTTTGTTATTCGTAACGATGGTTGGCTAGACCAGTACGGCCTAGTTACAAGGTGGCATTTTTATTGTAACGCAGCGACATCTATAGTAAAAATCGATTGGGCAGTGAATAGATAAGGGCTGGATAACAAAATATTTAGAATATTACTAGCTTATAGCGAGACATCTATTAGTCAGTTTGTATGAGTTCACTTGGGCGAGCCAGTTACTAGCGCGTAATTTAGACAGGCTAGCACAATTTCTACTTGGGTAATCGTTGCAGTAACATTGTGCTCATTAATTCGTCACTAGCTAGAATAAATGTTTAGACAAATACAATTTAAGGTTTATGTAATTCTATGTGAATATACCTCTTAATGCAAAAAAAAAGTAATCAATCCGATGTTATTTAAATTTGTTAATCCATCCATTTCTTAATAACGCGAGTTTTTGCATGTGTAGATGATGCAAAATTAATAAATTAAGTAGAACTGGCTCAGTGGACAGCATGATGGATTTATCACCCAGAGGTACCGGGATCGAAACCACCCTGCAGGCAAGCGTTTTTCTGATATAATTTCTAATGAATAAGTCGATATATTAGGTGTATGACTTAATTTTTACAGATTTTTTCTTCGAGCTTAAAATTATATTTAAAATAGAAATATTTTCGCGGTCTTTTGTGGTTTTGAAAGGATCGGACGCAAGGTTTCAGAACACCGAACGACAAGTCTACGTGAGTTACATAACCTCTCAGAATAGCAGAGTTTACGATGGCAACTGATAAACAGCAGATTCGGCACTGCATTTTATACGAATTCCAACAAGGAAAAAATGCTTCTAAAGCACGGGAATCAATTTGTAGTGTTCTTGGTGCTGAGGTTGTGTCTTATAAAACGTGTAATTATTGGTACAAACGTTTTAGAAGTGGTGATTTCGATCTTAGTGACCTGCCGCGCCCTGGACAGGATATGAAGGGTTTGCTTTATAACGAACTCCTGGAAACTGATCAGACGGTGACTGCGGAACGCTACAGTCGACAATTGAACAAACTGAGCGAAGAACTTGATCAGAAAAGGCTATTTACTGGGAAAGGAAACAGGCAAGTCATACTGCTGCATGACAACGCTCGACCTCACGTTGCTCGCGCGACTCAGAAGACCCTCTTGACCTTGGGATGGGAAGTTCTCCCGCACGCGGCATATTCACCAGACTTGGCCCCATCCGACTACCATTTGTTCCGGCCAATGCAGCACACCTTAGTGGATAAACAGTTCAAAACGCTGGACGATGTGCGTAAATTCGTCGATGACTTTATCGCCTCGAAGCCTGCAAGTTTCTTTCGCGACGGCATTTGTATGTTACCTGAGAGATGGCGCAAGGTCATAGAAAACGATGGACAATATTTCCAAGATTAAGTTCGTTGTTCTCTGTTTTTATATATTACATAAATTTGCTGAAAAATCGGTTAAAATTAAGTCATACACCTAATATTTGCAGCGCAAATATCACAACTATTGGCAGATAAGGAAGAAAATCGTAAAATTGCGCAGTGATATAAGTAATGTGCAAATAAATTTTTCCACATTATCTAGAGGAGAAACATTATATAGCTGCGAGTTATTTTTTCTAGCTAGCCATCACCTAATTTTCAGTACCCAGTCACTAGACGACGAAAGCGTTACAAGGCTGAAAATTTACTAGCTAAAACCACTCGATTGTGGCGATTTGAAATATAATTTTACGAGCTCAGGGCTAGGTGGTGATGATTTGTATTTTCCACTCGGTTATATACAGCTCGACATTTAAAAAAAAACAGCACTCTTTATCGTTCACATTTATTTTTTTTAGCTGCAGTATTGATCAAAACCAACAGGAGAATTTATTCTTCAAGTGTCCCTGTGCAGAAATGGTTATAAGGATCCAATCAGATTCCCATAATTGTCTCTATTTCCTGATGAGGATCGAATGGGTAATCGCATTGGATCCCTATACTAAAATGTCACTCGCATGCATTGAATTTTCATCGAGATTCGCCATTGAAATATACGAATCCAATTTGAATCCTCAAGGATTCCTACATTATCGAACAGAATTCAATACGATTCTTGTTTGATCCCATTACATTCTGTACGTTAAATTTTTTAAACAAAATATATAGATATGAAAACGAGTGGATCTTAAAAAGGTATAAATCGCTTAAAAAAATATATCTTAAAACTTAATTTGAAACGCATCACTGTAAATCCACTGTAATTATCGTTTGATATTTATTTTTCTGCACTTTGACATAATACCACCATAGACGTACACCCTCACGAAGAGCAGGTTATGTTTCAACACGTCGAGTTTTTCCACGTATTTTCTATTCAAACGCAGTAAGAATTCTCAAACGGCATTTATAGGGGAACAATGCAGAATCCAATTGGACCCCAATGAGGACTCACTATGTGCGGTGTCCCTAACAAATCTCTATAGAGAGTCCCCAACAAAATTGTGCTCGAGAATCCTTAAAAAAAATGTATAACCAAACGCTGTAAAAAATAAAGATATTAGATAATAATAAAAATGGATAAATTTAAAAATCAAGACGAATTTCCGTTGCATCCCAACGATGCAAGCTTCAACGTCATAAGAAATGCTTGTGTGTCTAAATATATAAAAAATATCATACACGTAGACAGTAAATTATTATCCTCCCCTCTCTCTCGCTCTCTCCTTCTCACTCTCTCTCGCCTTTTTCTCTCTCTTTCTCTACATCTATACGAGTACGTGATTTCTTCGCCAATTCATAAAACGCATCGTACTCGCCCTGCGCCGTATAAAAATATCCGCGTAGGTCGTCACGTAGGTCGAGGTCGGGTCTCATTCTCGATGTGTTTTATGCAAACTCCTCTGCACACAAGTATACACCTACATTTTCCAACGAGACAGAAAAAAGGGATCAGGAAAGACTTATTTACATCGAGTCTTAATAATAACGGGAATAACAAATAATACTGCTAACAACAATTATCATACTGATAGCAAGAAGAGTGATAGTAATAATATTCATCATCATTAATAATCATAATACCAGGCCAACCTTTATCGATCTATTACACAATAGCATCGAGTACACCGAGAGATAATTATTCTAACCGCAGCAACAGTTATAATGACAATGGTGATAACGATAACGATAAAAATAATGTAAACTTGTCGAATGAAGATACTGAAGAAGTGAGAGAAGAATAAACAATTCATTTCTTTTATGGGAAGGTCAATATACTAATCCGAGTGGATGAGGGAAAAATGTTTTTCTGACGAGACAGACTGACGTGTTTGACAGCGGCATTGGGGGACGAATAAAGGGGGAGTATAGAGCCAGTTGCGTCCCGCGTGCAAGTCGTATGTATTTATATAAAAATAAAGATAGGTGTATTTGAAGACATTTGACTTCCTGGGCCGTCCTCATAGTAGTTCATTGTACCTATATTCAACATTGGCTCGTTGGTTCTACACATTACATGGAGGTCTTTTTATTGCAAACCACAATGTTTTCAAAATTCCATTTACATTAATGTAGGTATGTATATATAAAGGTAATTTCGAGGGCCGTCCTGCCCCCTAGATTAATGATTCGCGTCAAACAAATCCAAGGAACATCCTCGAAGTATCCAGTTTAGTTGAAAACCACCATTACACAGATATGTACTGAGAGAAATGTATGGTATCTTCAACCATCGTTTAACTATATTTTATATTACCCTGAGGGGACAAAAATACTTTATAGTCATATGGTTACTGCCCAAAATATAGTACTGCTTGATATTTTAGCAGTTGCGTAAATTAGGCACATATGTTTACGTTGATTGTTCAATGCTAAATAGTATGGTAGGTTTGCATAAATGGATATTTCCTTACGACATAAAAAAATAACTTCCCCAACAACCTAATAATGAACAGGACTAAAACATATATATATACATTGATAAAAAATGTTGGTTGTGATTTGCAACAATGTTTATAGTGATCTTTGCCATATTGTATGGTACGTCTACAAAATGTATCGAATATTTCATAAATCCAAAATAAATAAAAACTACTCAATCAAGAGGATTATCTGAATGATTTTTATCATAATTTGTCATTCCCTAACCTCCTGAAATGATGTCTTTTGAAGAAAATATTTCGACTGCTCATGGAATCGAACCTACAACCTACCTATCTTCTGTCTATATTACGCACGCTGCACACTATGCTATCGGATGCCTATGTTTTTGTAATTGTAGATTTGGCATTACAGACAAAAGTAATTCCGAATAGCTGTTACCTCCGATATAGGTGAAATTTTGCACAGATGTTCTTTGTGTTAATATAAATTTCAAATATCGAATTTTGAAGACTGAAAAATTAATGCGCTCACATGTGTATATGGATATATCGATCATGGCGTGCTAATGCTATCTCCACTTTATTGACACGATCTGCAAATGGTTTACGTCTTCGCTATAAGTGAGTATTACCATAATTTTTTTTCGTATAGCCACTTTTCGTAAGATCTTGTAACAAATTATACCCGACAAACGTTAATGTTAACCATAAAAACAGTACAAACTTGCACTGAGTGTATGGTATTTATAAAAAAAAACGCCCATCGTAAAACAGGGTATCGTTAAATTACCTCTAGTTTATTGACACCACAATCATAATATGGTTAACAGAACTATAAGCGTATATCTACACATGCCAGTTTGGTGGTGTGCTTGACTATCTAGTACCTCCGAAATAACTATTAACTATTGTGAAAGGCTTTACAATATCAATATGGTTAATTCAGAGCTATCACAAAATCAGCGCACCAATACTAATGCTATGAATAGAACAGTAGAAGCTTAATCGGAACAAAACTTAACGTACGGTATTCGGTAGTAGTATTTGTGTGCCAATGTTGTGATAGCACTGAATTAACTATAGCCATATTGTAACGCCTTCTAATAGTTTATAGTAATTTCGAGAATACTAGACAATCAAACACGCAACCACAGTCGCATGTTTATACTGTGTCTATACGCATATACTTTTCGCTTATAGTTGCATTAACCATATTATGATTGCGGTAACACTGAAGTTTGCATCGTTAGAATGTAACGAAAATGATTATTTTTCAATCGTTCGGATTTCTCGTTGCTAATCTTCGTTACTAAAATCCATAAATAATTTTTTTAATCGCTTATTTAGAGATCTATAATTTTTGTCTGCAAGAAAATCATTTGAAAAATAATTCAAACGAGGCAATAGAAATATGAAAAAAAGAATCTTCGTTACATTCCAACGACTTCAAGACCATCTGTGAATGAGTTTAACGTTTGAGTCGTTGGAATGCAACGATTTTCTAAAATTCCTTCTTTTTTTATTATTATTATCGAAAATCATACTTTGTATGATCGGGCTGTAGACCGCTAAATAAGGAGCCTCAAAAATGATCCCGTGATTTTTATAATTTTAATCTGTGAAAGGAAACTTGGGAATTTCGGAAAACCAAATATTTCGTTGCATTCCAACGATGCATGCAACATGATATTCATGAAGACAATCTACGAAATATGTTTTCGACAATTGGCGAAATAAAGAAATTTAAAAAAAATGGAAAAGTGTTTTCTATTTTCGAACTTTAACAGCGTGAAGATGAAACGGGTTCGGAATATCCTCCTCCCATACATGCATTCAAAATATATTGATTCGTATATACATATGTTGGGAAAAGGATATTTTGCATCCGTTATATCTACGTAATGTTGGCTATCACGTCATATACATATAGTGTGTGAGTGAGAGAGAAAGAGAGAGAGAGAGAGAGAGAGAGAGAGAGAGAGAGAGAGAGAGAGAGAGAGAGAGAGAGAGAGAGAGAAGGAGAGAGAGATATGCATCTATACGTAAGTTGCATTGAAGTGGCCAAGGTGCAACCTGTGTTATGACCTTAAGCCCAGCCAATTTTAACCTGCGTGTCTTGAAGGCTCGCGTGCGTGAGCGCCCCAGAATCTCATAAGAATATCGATCGAGGCTACTATAATTATCCTTCGCCTCACTTGTCTACGTACACCTCTTGTTGTTGATGCTCTCTGCTCCGTCACTGTCTCTTTGTCTGTCTTTCACTCGCTCGCCCTCTCTCTCTCTCTCTCTCTCTCTCTCTCTCTCTCTCTTTCTCTCTCTCTCTCTTTCTCTCTCTCTCTCTCTCTCTCTCTCTCTCTCTCTCTCTCTCTCTCACTCTCTCTTTCACGTTTATCTCCCGTATGAAGATCCCTGCCACCTTATTACCAGTCTCTACTCTCCGTATTTTGCAGTTTTACTTATGAGCTGCGCGGGAAACGACCTCGTTTTTTGCCTCCCATTCGCTCGTTAATTGTCCTACGCAACGATGCCCGATGTTCTTTCTCTCACTTCCGTGATATACGCTCACGAATCACACGTTACCAACAATGTAACGTGTGATTATACGTTACCTACGTATTTGCATAATTGGAAGACTCGCCCAATTTCCACGATGTGCTCGTACGCCCTTCGGAGAGCCCGACAGCTCACAGTTACTCTTTAATTTTCCGGGATAGCGAGTTTCTTCGTTTTTTTTTTACGCTACAATGGCTCGTCGTCTAGCATTGAAATGGGGAATAATTGCGGGCCGAATTGAACGAGCAAACTTTGATTTATGCCCGAGCGGTTTGGAGAACGGTTCGCGTAGGTCTGAGACGGGTTGAGCAGGGCGGAAGTTACGATTGTTCATTCTTATGATGATTCAATGTTTTCCCGAAAAAACGGGGAATGTATAGAGAAGATAAGGAAAAATTGACCGATGGTATTAGAAGCATGGTCGATTTGTAGCTGCGGCGATCTCTCGTGACAGCCACGGTCTGGGCTTATACTTGGATGGGTGACCGACTAGCCGCGCACTGGCTAAGCTTCCAATGGTGATGCAAATAAAATGCACAGCTTTTCCACAGTTTCCCTGTGTCCTCGTGCGAGTGACAAGTGCTGGGTGAAAGTAAAAGAGTTCGGATCGTAAAGGCCGGAAAAGGCAGGCTAAAAGAGTATTGGTAATAAAACAAAAAAAATACGATTAACTAACTGCTTTCCCGTAAAGTTGATAAAATTCTTTTAACGCCCGCACACACACGCATATACAGTACTGGCCAAATAAGTACGCACTAGTCGAAATTTCTTACCGCACTAAAATTTACATAGCGGACTCAAAAAAAAGGGGAATTGAATTTTGCAAGTGGCGTTTTAAAGGAGACAAGTTTTTACTTTATTTTGCTTTTTTAGAAAATTCTCTACGATTTTTTTTCGCCCCGGTGCGCACTTTTCAACGCGGCCATTTTTCGGCTATTTTTTGGCCGTCGAAAATTAACTACAAAGTTTGTAGAAAAATGTTCCCTCTGTTTTTTCCATGGTAAACCTAAAAAGGATATCAAAACCTACATTTTTGTTTTTTTAGAAAGTCTCGTACGATTTTTTTCGCCCCACTATTGCATTTTTAGCCAAAAAAGACACGTTTAAAAAAAAACGGCGTCATCGAAGAAATAAAGGGTTTCAGAGGAAATGTCAAGAGGGTAAAAAGTTGCATGGGTTCATGCAACTTTTTACCCTCTTAGGAGTAGCTTGAATTTTTTCAGAATTTTTTTTTGAAATTTTTTTCTACCATTTTTGGTTGGAACTTTGATGAGTGGAGGGGCTCCACTTGGGAATTATGGGGTCTAGGACAATATATTGAGAAAGGAAATTTGTTTACATATTCATTTTTAATTAACAACAATTTTTTTAGAATTTTTTTTAAATTTTTTAATTTTAATTTTTTTTATGTTAATTTTCAAAAATAAAAAAAAATCTAGAAAAATTGTAGTTAATTAAAAATGAATATGTAAACAAATTTCCTTTTTCAATATATTGTCCTAGACCCTATAATTCCCAAGTGGAGCCTCTCCACTCATCAAAGTTTCAACCAAAAATGGTAAAAAAGAAATGTCCAAGAAAAATTCTGAAAATATTCTAGTCAACCCATGCAACTTATTACCCTCTTGACATTTCCCCTGAAACCTTATAGTTCTTCGATGACGACTTTTTTTTCCTAAAACATGTATATTTTTGCTAAAAATGCAATATTAGGGCGAAAAAAATTGTACAAGACTTTCTAAAAAATAAAAATGTCGGTTTTGATATTCTTTTTAAGTTTCCCATGGAAAAAACCGAGGAAAAAATTTTCCATAAACTTTGCCGTTAATTTTCGACGGCAAAAAAATAGCCGAAAAATGGCCACGTTCAAAAGTGCGTACTGGGGCGAAAAAAAATCGTAGAGAATTTTCTAAAAAAAGCAAAATAAAGGTAAACTTGTCCTCTTTAAAACGCCACGTGGGAAATTCAATTACCTTTATTTTTGAGTCCGCTATATACATTTTAGTACGGAAAGAAATTTCGACTAGTGTGTACTTTTTTGTCCTGTACGGTACATCACAAGTTAAAAAAAATGGTTCAGACATACATATAAGTCCATAAAACTTTACCAGAAATCCAAAAACAACATCTTGTTCCACCGCAATCGGCCACGTTTGCTTTGTGAACATTGATATTAAAATAATGACAATTTGACAACGATATTTCGAAAAATTAATCGAATATTCAACGGATAATTCAACTTAAGGCTAATTTTGTCTGATCAATTAATAGATTAATTTTTTTTTTTCAATAAACGTTTCGTAGATTAACAAATGCTGTTAAAAAATGATTTGTCGGATTTTGCCCTATAGAATATTATCGATAATTCATTTAACGAAGAATCTCTTTGCCACAATTATTTTCAAAAAATGGTTCATTTATTGAGTCTAATTTTAATTGCTCAATTATTGAATGCATCAACGATATTATTGCTACATTTCAAATTGGTCTTATTTATTGAAAATATAATTTCAATAATTAACATTGTTTTTCTTATAACAAAAGTAGCAATTTATACTGTGTTCAATGTACATATGTACATACAAAGATACGGATACATATATGACAAATAGTGCAAATAGAATCGCGGCTTATCATCGCAACACGTATTATACAGCGAGGCTGAATAGGGCTGTGGCTAAAACGGAGAAGGAAATCCTTGAAGCTTTGATTGCTCAGCGCAGTTGGCTATGCTAAATAAATCTGGTTTGCATATACGTATAAATAAATCTTGCCTGTATCAACGTACCGATGTTTTCCCGACATCGTATTATCATATAGAATTTTCTTTATAATTGACGGTTGACGACTCCTAACGTGTTACATTATAGCCAATGTTATATCATGTGTTGTATTTTCTTTAGCATTAATACGACAGCGATCGTACAATAATGGTGATGTTTGCATCGTTGGAACGCGACGATTTTTTTCTTCAATTCAATATTTTCAATGATACATTAGAAAAAAAAAATTGTCTCTTTTGAAAAACCCTTATTAGTAATAAGAATTGGTAAAAAAATCCGCCTTCAGTTTCTACATTCCTGAGTAAATTGAAACCCAATTAAATAAAAATCAAAACTACCCCCAATGACAAATAATAAAAATTGAAACAAAAATGGTTAATTGTAGAACCTTTTTGGGTTTCAATTTTTTATGGAGCTTAATTTTTATTCTACCTCAATTGGGTGTTAATTCTTAAATAAAAAAATCTTCGAATCCCGGAACAAACGTTCAATACGTTGTAAAAAGTAGAAAAAAGTATATCTCCAAAAGTAGGGAGAAGGCATCTTAACTTTTTCCACATCACGATATAAATCCCCAGAACAAATTTAAAAAAAAGAAATTCACCAATTGAAAACTCGAAACGATTATATTTCCGAATGAAGACAGATTGCTAATTCACGTTTCCACATTCAGGCCTGAGACCAAAGGAAAAAAAAATTATCTCCCGAAAGGTTTTCAATTTGTCTACATCGATGCCTCTCCTTTCTCAAGAAAAATCCAACAAAACATTTAGTTTAGTTTACTTTTGAAATTCCACCTATGGCAGGGAGAGGGGGGGCTGATGAAAACCGGAAAAATGGTACCTCTCAACGTAGAGGAAAGAAATAAGAAATAAACAAAGTGAAACAGAGTAGCGAAAGAGAAAAAAAGAATGAAAGAGTTTTTGTTTTTCGCTAACGTTAGCCTGCAGCATCAAACGACTGGCTGAATGTCGAAGGTCGGGAAAAGAAATTTTCATCGCCTCCTCCGTCGCCTTTCTCGTATAAATCGTTTAATACCCCCTCCCCCCCCTGGGAAACCGAAGTTTCGTGTTTATCTTATCTTCTTGCACTTCCTTTTTCTCTCTTTTAGCATTGGAAATGCTTTTAAAGATGTATATAGTATAGAGGGTCTGATTTAGCGAGATGTCATACGAAACTAACGCTACCCCCACTTCACTGCCGCTGTATTGTAGCAGGTGGGGGGAGCTGCGATATGGTAAATGCCTGTGATTTGTTGAAAAATGCTGTATTACATGTAGAGTCATTTGTGATTATAAGTTGTAAGTTTCAATTTTGGTGCGTACATTACAATGTTGGTGGGTTTGGGTTTAATTGTTTGGGCTTAGGCTTGAACTTGGGCTTGGGTTTGGCTCTGATTGGCCCATGGATTTGGGCTTGGGCTTGGCCTTGTTTGGCCCTGTTTGATCCTGTTTGGCTGCCATGTTTGGCTGTCGTGTTTGGCTGTCCTGTTTGGCTGCCCTATTTGGCTGCCCTATTTGGCTGCCCTATTTGGCTGCCATGTTTGGTTGCCCTGTTTGGCTGTCCTGTTTGGCTGCCCTGTTTGGCTGTTTAGGAAAGGTGAGAGAGAGTGAGAGTGAGTGAGTGAGTGAGTGAGTGAGTGAGTGAGTGAGTGAGTGAGTGAGTGAGTGAGTGAGTGAGAGAGAGAGAGAGAGAGAGAGAGAGAGAGAGAAAGAGAGAGAGAGAGAGAGAAAGAGAGAGAGCAACCCATATTATTCGCATGTACCTGTTTTTATCACCCGAAAAGTCTGATAACATTTTCAATGCCATGAAATAGTTTCACTTTGTGTAATATCTGCAGATTTTTCTTTTAATTTCTCCGCAATATAGAAAAAAAAGTTGCTACAAAAATAGGCAGATGACAACTTTACTTTCCTCTCATTCAGGTCCTAGATTTGAAAAAAATCCAGAATATATTAAACCGATTTTCAAGACCGAAACTTATCCTCAAATGAGGATAAAAGCTGAAAAAAATGGCGCCACGAGAAGTGGAGAGGTTGCGCATCTTTACTTTTTCTATATCGAGGCCGTGCGCCTTACTTTAGGAACCCTATTGAGGATTATAGAAATTTTTTGAGTTTTCATCCCCTCTTGAGGATGGATTCCGAAACTTGAAAATTGTCTGAATTTTGTTGGGCTTTATTTTAGCGCTTTAGAACGTGAATATGGAAAAACTGCAGTTGTAATCTTCTTATGTCGGGAGATGCAATTTGTTTCCAGTTCTCACCGCCTCTTGCAGTTCCGGAACTCGAAAATTGTTGAAATTTCTTTTACACTTCTTTTAAAGATCCATAAGCTATGAATATCGAAAAACTAAAGTTGCAATTTACCTGTAATATACATTTTTTCAAATGACTAGTCCTTACTTTGAGGGTACCGCATCCTGAATATAAGGAGGAACTAGTTCTAGTAACTAGAACTACTATTGGCGCATTGCATAACCTCTGGACCCTCCATTCAGCCTACTATAGGCGCACTGTAGACCCTCCGAACCCTCCATTTGGCGAAAACGTATTTATTTCGTCATCGAACATGTTACCAATCAGGACACAATGGAGTGTCGATGGAGGAGGTATCGAATTTGGGCTCAAAGCAGGTTAGGTGGGGTCGAGGCAACGGACTTGAGATTGAAAGCAGGTTAAGGAGGTATGTGTTCTGCACGTTTCACTGAAACTGGGGTTCGAAAGAAGGTTTGGGAGGACTAACAGAGGCTGCACTGGTGCAAATGCGGGCTTCTTCATAGCACTGAAATCAACCAATGGGGTTTGGTAGGTTCAACGGAGGCTTGTGCATTACAAAAGCCATGGGTCCCGCGAGTGTTCAGAGGAGGCTATACATTTTAACTCGGGAAAGCAGCATAGTTCTTAAGGGGTTACGTGGGTTTGAAAATTTCAAAAAATCCATTTTTTGTTTATTTTATTATCTAATAGTACAATATGTCTAGAATATTCTCCCAAAGTTTTAAGTCAATTGGAGTAAAAGTCTAGGATAGAGAGCCTTTGGGAATTCCTCCCATTGGGAAAGACCGGCCCGGAGCGACGCAGGTATACGCATTTTTCTCAAAACACTATTTTTGAAGTAGCTGGACACGATTTCTCAAAAACTAACGCACCGATCTTATTGAAATTGTGCACACTTCTTTAAAATAGCATTGACTAGTGATTGAACGAAGGTTTTTTTTTCGATTACAACTAATTTGACAAGGCTATACGTAGTGTAAATTGTACCAAAAATTGAACTATTTTGCAGACAAGTCTGCCAAAAATTTAAATTTAAATTAAAAAAAAATCCTTCGTTCAATTACGAGCTATACTTATCTACTAACAGAAAAAAATTGATTTTTTAATTTCAGATAAAGCTATCATGAGTTATCCCGACCACCACGAGGACACTTTTTTTGAGGGGTCTCCGGAAAACGGGTCCCACCGGCTGAATTTCCCAAATTTTTGGATGAAGTTTTTCTTAAATATTGTTGAAATGTTGCTCTTTTATGTGCTTAACATTTTGAAGCAAATAATTTATATATTATATTTTTTTATAATGGAGAAAATATTCTTTTTTTTGGCTGCGAAACCCACCCTTAAAGTTTCACTTTTCAGGAAATATCAATGTTCTGGCCGGCTATACATTACGTGAGAGAGTACTTGTTCGCAATGTATTTCAGCCAAGAACATTGTAATTTCCAAACATAGAGTGTAAGCCATAAAAAACGATTTTGTGATCTTGCGGGTCTGTTTCATGAAAGGGTCCGGTCAAGTGGATCGGACGAGGCAAGCCTGGCCAGGACCCGACGCAAAGTAGGGAATGCCCGGTCACTTTGGTGCACGGGATTGGCCTCTCGCTGACTAGGTGATGCGCCAGACGGTGCACGGCTAAGCGGTCACTACCCCGAATATCGGCCATGCACAACACTACCTAACTCGAAGAACTGCTGGAGTCGAATCCCGCCCACCCATCTGCCAGTGTCGGTGTCCTCTCTATTATCTTGACTTATCATTATTTTATTCAACCACGTTATACGCGACGAGTGTCTGTTAGAGAGTCTATCGGAGGGTACGGTCAATCTCCTTGTTTGACCGTCATACGCCAATATGTGACGTATTTCTGTTCGGGTTTATTATCTTTTGTTGCAGTCTTTATTCGCTCGAATTCATTACTCTTACGAGGAAATATTGAATTATATCAAACGATCAATCTCTGTGTCTCTTTTTGTCACTCTGCCCTTTTTCCTCCCTTCTTCCCCTTCCATCCCGGCTTCGTTTCCTTCCGTCCTCAAATTTCCTCCGTTCTTTCTAATGCGTACTTTTACATCTCTCTCTCTCTCTCTCTCTCTCTCTCTCTCTCACACACACACATCTTCATATTTTTGTTTTTATTGGTTTATATTCTTCTTCTTAGTTTTAAGTTTTTATGTATTGGTAGATTCACTTGTATTATTGATAATTCTATGTTATCCCTTGCCCCAAAGTTCTTGAACTAGGGCATAATAAATTAATCAATCAATCAATCAATCTCTCTCTCTCTCTCTCTCTCTCTCTCTCTCTCTCTCTCTCTCTCTCTCTCTCCCTCTCTCTCTCTCTTTCTGTGCTCCTTTCCGTCTAGTTTTTCCCTTCATCTCTTCATTTCATGAAGCCTCTGCCCTTTCTCTCTCCCCCTTCCTCATCCCTTCTCTCTCGCTCCGATAGATTTTCAGCTTAGATGAGCGAGCAATTTCGAGTTGTGTAAGAAGTCGTGATAACCGGAGTTTTTGCGCTTATATATATACGTGTATATGAAGCAGAGTATGCGAAGGTCCAGCGAATTTCTTTCGCGATCAAAATGCTATAAATCAGGTGGACGAAGAAAGAAGTAACGAGGAAAAAAACAGAGAAAAAAGTAGCAAGAGAGAGAGAGAGAGAGAAAGGATGAACGAGTTTCATCGCGAACGATAGCCGGCGGCGCCAAACGACTGGCTGAGTGTCGGAGGTCGGGAGAAGAAAATTTCATCGCCTCCTCAGTCGTCCCTCTCGTATAAATTGTTCACAATCCCCTCCCGACGTACATCGCCCGCCCCTCTTTTCACTTGTACGGATTAGATGAGAAACCAAAGTCTGGTGTTCGTCTTATCTTTTCGCACTTCCTTTTTCTCAGTCTCTCTCTCTCTCTCTCTTTCTCTCTCTCTTGCGGCTGTGACGTCGCGCTGAGAGCACCGAGCTACTCAAAAGTCATGCTCTCCGCGTCGCCCCTGACACTTTTTATTACTCCCATTCCTTCGTGATTTACTGTTTGCTCTCTCGAAAATGTCTCATGCGGGCTTCTTTCTTTCTTTCTTTCTTTCTCTATCTCTCTCTCTCTCTGCATTTTTCTTGCGCGTTACTTTTTTCTCAGGAGAATATAAGTCAGCAAAAAGAGATGGATGGGGACGGCTAGATACGTGCATACGTGCATAGGGAATTTTCTCGCATGTACGTGCCGTGTCCTTTGGCCGAATTTATGAAGCGAAATTCGAGAGTGCGATACGCGAGGAGAATGTTTTGCACACTGCAAATTTCAATTTCCGTGACATTATTATTCTCGTTTCAGAACTCGACGCGTCGTGGCCTTCTTACATGTGAGTGAATTTATTGCAATATCCTGCCCCGCGGATATCATTGTGTTTGTGTGTGGATGCGTATAGTCATAAGCCAAGTGTACCGTAGTGGCGATCTCCCAAATCAAGCAAGGTTGGTTTGCACTTACACTTGGATGGGTGACCACTCAATCGCGCTGTGACTTGGACACCGAATCCCGAGAGAGAGGGAAAGAGAGGGGGGCAAGCCTTTGCGAAAAATTCCGCAAGGGCGTATGGAAGAACATTTATAAAATACCAATAATGGAAAAATAATCATACAACATTCTTCAATAATGAAAATAATTATAAAAATCTAAATAATAATAATTATAAAAATCTAAAAAATAATTATAATAACTATTATTATCAATAATAATAAGGGTGTACGAAAGAATAATTCTAAAGTTAGATGTAAAAAAAAATAATTAAAAAGAAACAAGCTTTTATTTAATGTACTAAAAAGTAGAACTTTTTTTTAACTCATCTACATGTGACTATAAATAAAAACTTGGGGCGCTCAACTTTTTAAATGTTTAATAAATTTGATCAATTCAGTTTCATTAACCGTATTTAATTTGGCACAATACTAATCAGAAAAATTATTATCATACGTTTATACTCAGTTTCATGATTTTTATTTAAGAAAACTAAGGTTGTTTTACAGTAAATTAAATACGGTTGATATGTGAAAGGATTTATGTAAATTACAGATTATATGTCTTAATTTTGAGGGCCCCAAGCTTTTACTTATAGTCAAATATAGGTAACTTGGTGAAAAAAATATCCTCTTTTTAGTACATTAAATAAAAGCTTGTTTTTATTTAAATATTTTTTTTACATCTAAATTATTTTCTACTTTTTAGTCTTTAATTGATTTTACTTGATTGATTCGACTAGTGTTAGTGAAATTTTATACGGATGATTAGATATCGGTAATTTTACATGAAAAGTTGAACATTTTATGGATATTTTCTTATTTTTAACATGAATCATACATCGTCACCTCTTAGATGCATGTTTGCAAAATTTCAGAGCTCTAAGTAGTCGGGAAGTGGGTGAAATATCGATTTTCCGTTTTGCATCTCACAGAAAGTCAAGTTAAATAAAAGCTTGTAAAAAATAATAATAATGAAAACATATTTATACGACGTTCTGTAATTATTACAGAACGTCGTATAAATATGTTTTCATTATTATTATTTTTTACAAGCTTTTTATAAAAACAATAAAAATAAAATAACAATAGCGATAGTGATGATAATAATACTTATTATCTCACCGCGGTTATCCGGTGTCAAAATGACCCCAAGCGCAGCTTGAGGCCAAAATTACTATAAGATGTTCGCGGCCACTTTTTATGATAAATCGCTAATTTTTCACGATTATCGTTCTTTAATTCACTCGGAAATGGCTCTTCAGATATAAGAATGAATATCCTTTTTTGAAACGCCCACTATGAAGCTATTTTTTTCCCTTAAACTATTATATCTCAAGAGTACGACCCTAACATTTTACGAAAAAAAATTGAAAATTGCAAGCGTTATAATTTTTTTTTAGTAAAAAAGGGCTTTTTACGCATCGCTCACATGCTGATTTTTTCCGCCTTTTTAAAATTCGATTAAAATCTAATACCAAGAATTCCACATTCTAGAATGTTCAAACTAATATCTTGAATTTTTATGAATCATTCGGAACGATAAGGTGAACGCAGCAATGGTTTAAACATGGCTGGGGTCATTGCGACCCCCCTGTAACCAGCGTGTTATAGTCAGAACGTGTGACCGCGTTGGGTTAATTAGACCGACACTGGTAGATAAGCGGTCGGGGTTCGATTCTGGCGGTACTTCGAGTTAAGCAGCGTTGTGCAGAGCCAATAATCGGAGCGATGACCGCTGAGCCGTGCACCGGCTTACGCATCAACCACTGAGCGGAAGGCCAATAATTTTGGAACCTTTGTGTAGATACTTAAGTTCAAGTCTGTGCACCAATGAATCAGAAGAATATGGGGCCGTCTATACCGGTACGAGTTTTCAACAGTTTCTCCGTACTCTCGGCAAATGCGTTATAGTGTAGCTTAAGACGACTGTGGCCGCAACGGAAGTTAGATGAGATTAGCGAAGTGTGGGTAGAGAGTGATAGGAAAGGGTTTGAGGGTTTACACCTAGTTAGAATTTTTGAAAAAAAAATCGATTTTTCGTTTTCGACGGATTCTTATAATATAACCTGTCAAAAATATTCTCTGAAAATTTCAAGTCGGTGGATCATTGAAAATTGGTGGAGTTATGAGCGTTTACAGGTAGGTATTTTATCTACGTATATACCTGACGTTAAACTTTAAACACGTTTTTCTCGGAATAACTTTTTCAGAATCGGTGACCGAAATATCTCATAAACAACTAAACCGATCTGCTTCAAATACACGGAGAGAATTAAAAAGTAATTTTTGTCGTGAATTTCACGGTTAAAATTACCGTGATATATTTCAATGTGGTGACAAGTGAGAAAAGCATAATAATTCGTATGCGACAAGTTTTTTTTAACTCACGTTACAAAAAATTTCAAATACGTAGCTAAAATTTTAATATACAAGAAGGGTAGCGCGCACGATAATTTTTACCGAGAGCACAATACATTTTCCTATAACACTCATTAAATTTTATAATAAATCTTAAAATAACTGTTATAAAGACGATACTTTTTTATAGACATTTTTGAAAGGCATAAAATAATAAAATGCACAGTAAAATTTCGCTGATATTATATATTTTTTAAATTAAAGTTTTGCGTATTTTGTTACACATCAAAATTTACTAGAAAATCTGGTAAAATTTTCTATCTGAAGAAGATATTTTATTTTATTTTCGTGAAAATCTGTGTTTTACTCAGTAATAATAAGCGAAGTTTCAGGGTTGTCATCTGGTTACCGTTACTGCACGGTAATTTTTAACATTTAATTCTCTCCGTGTATCACAGACATTTTTTGTATATCAAAAGGCAGTCCTTAATCGAAGGATTTTTTTTTCAATGCATACTTTTTTTTATATCAAGGAAAATAGAGTATTTTTTTCACCGAAATTTCGGCGATCACTTTCGATCGGCGACCATTTTTTCAAAAATAATTATTTTATTGAATCCTTCGATTAAAGACTAGATAATACGGTACAAAAACTAAATTCATTTGGTTTTTTGATTTCAGATGATTTGTTCCCGAGCAGGTGTGGTCACCGCGAAGGACCTTTTTTGAACAGCAGTCTGTGCAATTTATTGTATCTCCGTCGTTTATAAATATTTCCCAATAAAAAAATTGTCAAAGATACTTGAAATGATATCCTTTACTATGAAAAAAAAGTTAAAAACTTGCATCCATTTCCCAAAAAGGAATTCACGAAAACACCTTTTTTCCGGCCGCGAAGTAGGTGTAACCCGTTAATTAGAGAGGATAATAGGGCAGGGAGGGGCATGTTGAGCAGTCGGGTAAGTTGGGCAATCAAAATATCTGGAAAACTAAGCACCGCACGCAGGTGCCCCGAATGGCGAAACCAGAAGTATGCGGGAGGGGAACACATCACGCTATCGCCCGTTGCCATGCGGCGCACGAGACGCTAACACGGGACGATTCATTATTTTTGCACCCAGAAGTAAAAAAAAACGCGACTAAAAGTTTTTCGTTTACCATTGTATGAGAAAAAATATTTCAAAGTTCATTACAAGTAGGGGAGAGTGGTCCTGAGTCGGCCAACTAAGCTTTTTGTCCGAAAACAGAAGGTAGATCGGATTTCATAGCGCTGCTAAGTGTTTAGTTGCGTACAGCGATCGCTTGCCCACAATCCAATGTCATTTAGGAAGGTGTAGTGTGGCTTTTGGAGTCGCAATGCAGTGCGGAGTGAAAAAGTACATCTTGATCATTTCTCAACATAGTGTTCCTGAGTCGGCACCCCCCTGGTCTTGAGCCGACACCCCATTTTTTTCACTCGAATGCAGGAAAAAGCGCAGATTCTCTAAATTACGACAGGAAATGGATGAATTTGAACGATTTAGAAGAATAAAACATGCATTTTTTGTCTAATTTTATATGGAAACATTTTTCGAGTACAATGTTGAAAATAAAAAAATATGAATTTTGGATTGAATGAAAAAAAAAAAAAAAAAAAATTGAAAAAGAGATGATCACTCGCTATCGTCGTCAGGTTCGCAGTACGTGGGGCGTACTGAACTCTGTAGCGAACGCGAACGCAAGTGCAATCCACTTGTGGAGGGCTGCGAAGACTGGCGTTCTTGTCGTCGTACTTTATCTTTTGAGTCTTGCGTTTGAAATTGCGTCCCATGACTATAGAGCAAAAACACCGAAAATGCAAAAAAAAAAATAACAGAAACAATACAAAAAAGCAACAAGATCAAAAAAATTGGTGCCGACTCAGGACCACCTGTTTGATGCCGACTCAAGACCACTACGACTTTCTATCCGTTTCACGTGATTACGCACGCGAACAAATCCGAATGGAAAATCGACAAAATCAATCAATTAGAACATTGAATAAAGAAAGCAATGCACTCGCTCATTTCAAATTTTTGAAATATTTACATATCTGTAGCTGCTTCAGAATGAATGACGAAAACAAAATTATGTCACAAACGAAAAATATAAACGCGCTCACGCTGCGCAGAACAATCTAAACTGACAATTGTAAGCATAATTTACGTCAGTGTTTACCAACATGTCATACGACAAAATAATTGAGCCGACACGCACTCCATCTCTGAGGAACACCATGGTGCCGGCTCAACCCGCAGTGCCGACTCAGGACCACTCTCCCCTAATGTTAATGTGTCAAAATCTAACTAATTAACAAGCAACTGTTGGGTTTATTACTGCATTGTACCAAATCATGTTGCATACGTCTGATTTTTTTATGCAATTCTTACTTTACTCAACTTACCTCATACCCATAGTCAACTTACCCCACTATCGGAGCAGGTTGAGCAAGTATCGCCTTATTCATTCGAGAGTTACCTGTGAAACAATAAGGATAACAGGAATTTCGTTTATAGACTTTTTTTCCCAGATAAATTTGCTATTGACCAAAGTAGGTTTCATTTTTATACGGCAGACTGTTAAGAAATTACAGGGAGATAATTCGAAACTTGCTCAAAACATGCCTCTCCCTATCCTACGTAAAAACCCGCAAGGGTATAGGTTGGAACTCAGGAAAATAATACTTATTATTATTATTATTACTATTTTAAATAATGATAATTCCAAATTTGAATAAATTTCATAATAATAATAGATTTGATTATAATTCTTATTATTTTCACTTTTAATGTTATTTTTTGTATTATAGAATGTTGTATGAACAGGTTTCCATTGTTATTATTATTTTTTAAATTTTATTCCGAACCCCGTTTTTGTTATTAATAAAAAGAATTATTATTGGGTGAAGTAAAAAGTTCTGAGCGTTTTTCGCTGGATGTCTTTAGTGAGCCATATCTCAAGATGTATACATCGCATCGGGTCATACTATACGGCGACTTAAAGGTGACATTACGCTTCGAAAAAGTTCTTTGACAGTTTTGTGTTTGGCGAAGTCAGTTGTGTGTTACAGCGGTCCAAAATAGAGGTAAAAAATAGAAAATTCGATACATTCTTCAGTACCACTACGACCAAGGTGAAAAGGCGGAGCAGGCGGCCAAAAAAAATGTGTGCTGTTTATGGACCCAATACAGTAACGAATGCAACAGCAAAGCGGTGGTTCCAACGATTCCGTTCTGGTAATATGGACGTCGAAGATGAAGCACGCTCTGGTAGGCCAATCGTCGAAAATGTCGATAAAATCATGGCAATCGTCGAGTCGGACCGGCATGTGAGCACTTATTCCATTGTCCAGGAACTGAAGATTAGCCAGAAAACCGTTTGGAACCATTTGCATAAGGCTGGTCTCAAGAAGAAGCTCGATCTATGGGTGCCACACGAATTGACGCAAAATAACTTTTTGGACCGAATTGATGCCTGCGATTCTTTGCTGAAACGTAACGAAATCGACCCATTTTTGAAGCGGATGGTGACTGGCAATGAAAAATGGGGCACATACGAGATCAACAGCCGAAAAAGATCGTGGTCCAATCGCGGTGAGCCGGCCCAAACGATCGCCAAGCCCGGATTAACGGCCAAGAAGGTTTTGCTGTGTGTTTGGTGGGATTGGAAAGAAATCATCCATTATGAGCTGCTCCCATCGGGCCAAACACTCAATTCGGACCTCTACTGTCAACAACTGACCAGATTGAAGCAGGCAATTCACCAGAAGCGGCCAGAAGGGTGTTGTGTTCCATCAAGACAACGCCAGGCCGCACACATCTTTAACGACGCGCCAGAAGCTCCGAGAGCTTGGATGGGATGTTCTATCGCACCCGCTGTATAGTCAAGACCTGGCACCAAACGATTATCACCTTTTCAAGCATTTGCAAAATTTTCTTGACGGTACAAAACTGGCCTCAAGAGAGGCTTGTGAAAATGAGCTGGTCAAGTTTTTTACCAATAGGGACAAGGACTTCTTCAATCGCGGAATTAGGAAATTGCTTTCAAAATAGACAAAAGTTATCGAACAAAACGGCGCATATTTGATCTAAATCGGATAATCCTGTGTTAATTTCATCGTCGAAATAAAGCGAAAAAACGCTCAGAACTTTTTACTTCATCTAATATTATCATTATAAATAATGATAAATAATACAATAAAATTATAATTTTATTACTAGGAGCAAAAAAATCTGATAATAATGATAATCATGAAATAGGTGTGCGCTATAAACCAACCTGAAGAGAAAAGTATAATTTATTTAAAAAACAACTATGTCACTTTGAAGGAGGCTCCTCTACCCGGACAATACACGTGCGCACAGTGTATATTTTACAGAAAGCATTTTTTTCGAACAGCGTACTGTTCAGGAACAATTTGCGTGGAAAGATAAAAATGGGTCACCCTGTATATGCGGTTGGCCTATAATGTACAATACCTTTGCCAGTTTTATTTTAGTTTCATTCGCAAAACGCGTACGTAAACACGCAATGACGAGTCAAAGGTCGTACAGAGTATAATTATTGTCACGTCGACAATCGGTGGAAAAAAAATCTGACGAAAGAAACGGAAAAAAAAAACGATGATTTTGTGTCATACGCACGGCGAAAAATGTCTTGCGGGAGAAATAAGAATGAACAATGTAAAATTCTCCCCGTAATACGAAAATAGGTGTCTATAATTATGGAGAGTCGCGCGCGGGTCCCGCGAGAACGCCGCATGTATTTTTGTCGTTCGACCGAGACCCGCACTGCATTCCTCCTTGCTCACTCGTCGAGTCTCGAGACACCCATTTGCTCTTCAGTGAGCAATGGTGCGAAAAACACGTGGTAGAGGTATAAAAAGTCTCTCTCTCTCTCTCTCTACGGTCTGTATGCGACCGAAGTTAATCAAAATGTGCGTGTCAGTCTCTGCTGAAAAAAAAACAATTAAAAGGAAGCCCGAAAAAATTGAGAAATATTCATGATCTCGCGCCTGGAAATAATCCACGTGCAAGGAGAAACCCGTTTTGTCAAATTGACACGAGAATTTAACAAGCAAAAAATAAATTCGCGAAACGAGAATGACAAAAGTTTCGTAACATTAAAATGGGGAGGAGAGGGGGCGTGAGAAAAATTTGATAAGTCGAAAAGGAAAGAAGAGAAGAGAGAGAGAGAGAGAGAGAGAGAGAGAGAGAGAGAGAGAGAGAGAGAGAGAGAGAGAGAGAGAGAGAGGGAGAGAGAGGGAGAGAGAGAGAGAGAGAGAGAGAGAGAGAAAAAGGAAGAGAGGAACTTTTAGCCGAGACACATATGATTAATCGAACTTGGCGATTGACCTGGTTCGCTAGCCAATCCTCCTCCGTGCAAAGACATCCTCAAGGCTGATCTCCTATATAATCGAAACGTGCCTCTCGTCGCATCTCTTCTCTGGCTCGTATACCGAAGAGAAGGAAAAAAAAATCATTTAATATTCTCTCTCCTCCCGCAATCCCTCGATCCTATCCCTTTCTCTCTCTCTCTCTCTCTCTCTCTCTCTCTCTCTCTCTCTCTCTCTCTCTCTCTCTCTCTCTCTCGTTCGCTCTCGATTTTTTTCATTGTTATTCGTTTTTCTCTATTATTGTAATCACATCGGGGGACCATTTTTTTTACTGTGTTATTCCTTCCGTTGTCACACTGAGGCATATCGACCCAGGCGAATTTGAAATAATATGCTTGCTTCTCTGAAATTGAAAATTTACATTAGTGTAGATATAGTCACATACACACCCATCTATACCCCGGCTACCAGTGCATCTTCATTGCAAACACGCATGGATGAATTCAGATAGACATTACACTCCCAGTTTACTTGCACACTTTGCCTGGATTGGAGATTCTAAGTGAGATTGAGTTTTTTTTTTCTTTTTCGACATACTTTCGTAGACCAATCGTTGGTAACGAGATACGAAACCACTGATCGCAAGAAATATTTGCAAAGCGATTTTTTTTTGCAGGTTGACTCACCGAGCTGGCTTAATTATTTTTCAAGGGTCGAATGTTTTGTCTTTCCTGTTTTTTAAATCTTCCATTTATGGAACAAAAAACGAACAATACCCTGACATGGTTTTTACGCATTATTGACACAGAAATTCACCGACTTTTCCAAGTTTTCCTCACAGGTTTTGCAAATATTCCAGGGAGATGAGGGTCAAATGAAGAAAACTTTGTTTTCATCAATTATATTATTTTTTTTGCATTAAAGACCAGAAGTTAAGTCTCGCTGGGAAGAAATAACTTGAACAATATGTATATTGGAGTGGCCAAAAAAAAAATTTCTCCGATTCGGGCTCTCATCCCTTGAGATGTTGCTCGATACTGAAACAAAAAAGCTTGTGAAAGGAGCAGCCTGTATCTGTCTGCTCTTCAGATACGGCGAATTCTCAAAAAATACGAGGAATAGGGGTTTAAATTCAGTCGGCGAGGTTCTTTTATAGCCAATGAAGTTGCACATATGTTTTTACCAATGTATTGTGTATAATAATTACATATACAGTTGTGGAAAGTATGTTTCAAGATTTTTACACGTTAAAATGGCTTCATTATTCTATAACTAATATGTCAACTTTATATCCATATACTTTTTATCTGGATGCAAGCATCAATGTACAAAATTCTTCTTGTGACAATTTGAATATTGCTTTCGGTGATTCTTCACCACCTTCAGAAGATACTGCTTCTGTTCTTCATTTTTTGTTAGCAATCCATTATATTCTTCGATGAGGGCGACGCCTCGTTCAGCGACATCATTAACAACTTTCAACTCCTTAAAAACTACCAAACATTCATTGAAGCTCAGGCTACGTTCCCATTCGTCGGGGCTTTCACGAAGAAAATCGTATGGCAATTCGTAGAGTTCAAACAAGCGTAGTGATTTGTTGGTGATAAAATAACTGATATCAGCATCAACTATGCGCTTGAATTCGTCGTCACTCAGTACTACACGTTTAACATTTTCATTCAGACTTTCGCGTTGTATTGCCTGAACCATTTTTTGTTTCACGTTGAGCGGAATAGCCGGGTAGAAGAAGGATAAAGCTCTGAGCTCTTCACATAAATACCATAGATAACCTCTCAGTTTGTTAGCAGCTGCTTTAGAAACGTCGGGATTGATAGCTTGAAACTTAATCAAATTTTGCATCAACGACAAATCGCAGTTAGGGGCTTTGATTGCACATGGTGCAATTAAAGAAAGAATGCATGATTACGAAGGCTTTAATTTGAAGTTATAAATCCGTTTACTATATATAATAATCCCACTGATTGGTCCAGACCACTCATTGATTGTATCTAACGAAAATGGTTTGCATTGATAAAGAAAACGTTAATTTATCACGTGTAAATCAAATGTAGAATCAAAAAACCTCATAAGTCACCTGTTAGAATTAACCTACAGGCTACTCCTTTCACGAGCTTCTTTGTTTCAGTATGGAGCAATATTTCAAGCGGTGAAAGCCCGAATCGGGAAGTTTTTTTTTCTTGGCCACTCATATATATATATATATATATATATATATATATGATAAGTCAATCTGAAAATATTTTACAAGAAATCAAACACATTTTAAAATATAAGCGGAACATTTTCAATGATGAGATCTACATTTCTGTGAAATGTAATTTAACCTAATAAACAAACTGTTGCATACGCAGAGCTATATATATATCTAGACATAGGAATAGTCGAAATTCTTCAAAGTCTGAAGTCCTGTAGTCTGTCTCTCTACTTCTGATGAACCGTACTTAGCTGCTCGTCAAGACTCGATAGTCTCGATAGACCTTTGTGGTATTCCGTCGCAAACTTTCTTTTTTCTCCCATTTAATTCTTTCATTAATTTTCGCTATCTCTTCTTGTTTTCTGCGGTTTTTAACTTATCTTTGTCTTTCTTTTTCTGTTCCTCGACATGTACCATGTAACGTGATCGTGCATTCCTCGCGGTGTGAATTATTTTTTCATCTGCGCAGACATTTTCGACACCTCCAACGCTATTGAGCGCGTCCCATACATGTTTCAGGACAATCAATGAACGTGGATTCTGGTTTTCAATTAAACATTCTTTGTTGACAGAGAAGCCGCGTTCAACGTTTGCATTACCGTGAAACAATACGAAGATCCTTTGTAAAAAAAATTTGAAGCCGTTGGATTCGTTGAATGTCTATATTATTTCCATCCAAACAGAATGTAATCTGTCTTCTTTTCTCGAATATGTCTTCAAGCTATGCGGAAAATCAAATGCAAATGTATGAAGCTTTAGTACTCTATAGCTCTATACATTTTCTTTCGATTTACCGATACACACCACAACAGTAAAGTAGTTTTTAGTTTTAAAAATTTTCAATGTTCGGCACTGACCTAACTTTTTAGCGTTGAAAATGCTTTTAAAGATGTACACGTATATAAGGCGTCTAATTTTGCGAGATGTCACACGAAACTAACGCTACCCCCACTGCATTGCCGCTGTGTTGTAGCAGAGTGGGGCGAGCTGTGACATGCTGAATGCCTGTGATTAGTTGAAAAATGCTCCATTACATGTAGTCATTTATGGTTACAAATGGTAAGTTTAAATTTTGATATCTACATTACAATGTTATCAGGATGATAATTATATTTACAGTTTGAGAAAGTAAGAGAGTGAGAGAGAGAGAGAGGGGGAGGGAGGGTGGGTGGTTGGATGGATGAGATGAGAATGTGAAAATGTGAAAATTCGAAAATGTGAAAATGCGAAAATGTGAAAATGTAAAAATGCGAAAATGTGAAAAATGTGAAAACGCGAAAATGTGAAAATGTGATGGATGGATGGAGAGTGGAGGGTGAGAATGTGAGAATGTCAGAGAGAGCAACTCGAATTATTTGTATGTATCTTTTTTTATGACCCAAAAAGTCAGATAACATTTTCAATGCCATGAAATAGTTGCACTTTGTGTAATATCTGTAGATTTTTTTTATATAATGAAGATAATATAAATATTAAAAATATACAAAAATATTTATTTTTACACTTTTGAGTTTTTTTTTTCAAGTAGGTTACATTTTTCGTTATTCTTGTAAAAAGTAAATCCTGGAAAAATTCCAGAGAATTTTCAAAATTCCCTGACCTTTCCCTGTTATCCCTGATTATTCCAGGAGGAAAGAAATTCCCTGAGTTTTCCCTGTTTTCCATATGCGTAACAACTATGCTTGGAACCATTTGTTTATGATACCGATATTTGCATCGTTGGAATGCAACAAAAAGTAATTCTATTTAATTGATCAATTTTTTTTTTTGCTGTAGAAGCCACATCTTTCTTTTCGCTCTGAAAATCACTTAAGGCGGGCAACCACTTTAGATGCTTCAAGAAATCAATTTTTTTTTATTTCATAAATCGTTAGCAAAATATCTTAATATACCCAGAAAATTTCAAAACGATATTCGGATTCCTTCTAACAGTATGGATATAAATGATAAAGACTCTCCGCTCGACTTCCAAGCGCGCTCAGGCATCCACGAGCGCTCAGTTAGGTAGTTTGTTTGTTTGTTTGGCGATTAGCTCCAAAACATCTCCATTCAGGGTACAAAATAATCGAGGTAGCGGCATTTCTTGCTGCTATTTTATTCAATGAGGGAAATTCAGCCCTACTCATGGTTATGAATGAACTACAAATCGTAGTTGGCAGGCAGAGCTACAGATATGCCGAGCAAATGGATCAGATGCGCGTGGCTCGGCAAAATAGAAAAAGTTTATTAGAGACAAAAGAAGCTCAAAAAGCTCGCTAAGAGGAAATGCAAGCTTCAAATGAGTTGCGTGAGGAAGTCTGCTGTATGGCGCTGGAATCGCTGATTAATCTGTAAAACACTTTATTATTTGATTAAACACATTTGACTTTGAGTTTTTCATTTGTGAAACTTTAAACGTGTTTTTCTCGAAACGACATTTTTTCAATTTGCGGGAATCATAACTCAAAAACTAATTGTTGGATCATCTTCAAATTTGGAACACGTTTACATAATATAATTTATTAAAACATAAACCTAAAGTTGGAAAGATTAGATTGTTTAAAACATATTGATTATTGCAAAATGCCGGGGAAAAAAATGCTAAAAATCGATCATTTTTTTTCAAACACGTTCCAACATCCAATTCTCGATTTTTTTTTTAAATTTAGGTTCATGTTTATAACAAAACATCTCAAGAATGTATAAAAATTTGTTGGACTATTTCAGATGCGAATTGCGAGCTGCACGATTCCCGCAAATCGACAACGACGCTGAGGACACGCCAAAGGACACAGCGGATTACACCTTAATTAATGCATGAAATAACTTGGAAAATTACCAGAGATGTATGAAAATATGAATAAATTATTGTCAGAGTTGCGGAAATTTCCGTTTTTTTCACAATAAAAAAAAATCATTTAATTTTCGGTCTCCTAAAGTGGTTGCCCGCCTTAAACGTTTTTTTACACATTCCTATTAGAGATTAACGATCTCAATTTGGTAAAAATCAGGCTTTGGTAATGCCTGAAAATAAAGAAATGGAAAATGAACGAGAAAAATCGTTGTGTTCAAACGATGCAAATTTCAACGTCATGAAAAATTATCATTAGTGTTGTATTAACAATTATCAGATATCATCGCCACAGTTATTTTTGTTCCGATTGAATATTACGCGATTAAAGATCCATGCATAAAGAGATATTAGAAAGAAAGAAAAAAATTAAATCGTATTGAATTTGATGCGCACATCTCTCACACTGCGCAATGGACTTTGCGTATCCCAACGGAGTTTATTTATTTTTTCTCTCCTCTCGCCACATGGTCCGTTTGCCATCCCACGTAGCTAATAACACGTCGCAAACCACTTTTCGCAATGTTCTCCGAGGCCCACGTGTATACGCGGATATATTGGGCGAAGTAAAAAGTTCTGAGCGTTTTCCGCTAGATGTCTTTAGTGAGGCATATCTCACGATGTATACATCGCATCGGGTCATACAATACGGCGATTTAAAGGTGACATTACGCTTCAAAAAAAGTTCTTTGACAGTTTTATGTTTGGTGAAGCCAGTTGTGTGTTACAGCGTTCCAAAATGGAGGTAAAAAAAAAAGAAAATTCGATACATTCTCCAGTACCACTACGAACAAGGTGAAAAGGCGGAGCAGGCGGCCAAAAAAAATAGTGCTGTTTATGGACCCAATACAGTATCGAATGCAACAGTAAAGCGGTGGTTCCAACGATTCCGTTCTGGTAATATGGACGCCGAAGATGAGGCACGCTCTGGTAGGCCAATCGTCGAAAATGTCGATAAAATCATGGAAATCGTCGAGTCGGACCGGCATGTGAGCACTTATTCCATTG
Source organism: Ophion ventricosus (assembly GCA_963932345.1). Classification (NCBI taxonomy): domain Eukaryota; kingdom Metazoa; phylum Arthropoda; class Insecta; order Hymenoptera; family Ichneumonidae; genus Ophion; species Ophion ventricosus. The sequence continues at coordinate 8,802,433 of OZ010717.1, forward strand.
ACCAGGAACTGAAGATTAGCCAGAAAACCGTTTGGAACCATCTGCATAAGGCTGGTCTCAAGAAGAAGCTTGATGTATAGGTGCTACACGAATTGACGCAAAAGAACCTTTTGGACCGAATTGCTGCCTGCGATTCTTTGCTGAAACGTAACGAAATCGACCCATTTTTTAAGCGGACGGTGACTGGCGATCAAAAATGCGTCAAATACGAGAACAACAGCTGAAAAAGATCGTTGTCCAATCGCGGTGAGCCGGCCCAAACGATCGTTAAGCCCGGATTAACGGCCAAGAACGTTTTGCTGTGTGTTTGGTGGGATTGGAAGGGAATCATCCACTATGAGCTGCTCCCATCGGGTCAAACACTCAATTCGGACCTCTACTGTCAACAACGGACCAGATTGAAGTGGACAATGGGCCAGAAGCGGCCAGAATTGGCCAATAGGAAGGGTGTTGTGTTCTATCAAGACAACGCCAGGCCGCGCACATGTTTAACGACGCGCCAGAAGTTCCGAAAGCTTGGATGGGAGGTTCTATCGTACCCGCTGTATAGTCCAGACCTGGCACCTAGCGATTATCGCCTTGTCAAGCATTTGCAAAATTTTCTTGATGGTACAAAACTGGCCTCAGGAGAGACTTGTGAAAATGAGCTGGTCAAGTCTTTTACCAATAGGGACGAAGACTTCTTCAATCGCGGAATTATGAAATTGCCTTCAAAATGCACAAAAGTTATCGAACAAAACGGCGCATATTTGATCTAAATCGGATAATCCTAACAATGTTAATTTCATCGTCGAAATAAAGCGAAAAAACGCTCAGAACTTTTTACTTCACCTAATATATAGGTAAAGGAGCACGGGACACCCGCGAGATCTCGATATCACTCTCCTCGTTCTCTCGGAATAAAGTGATACTCGAGGGATTAGAATGACCGTTCGGGGTGTTGAATATCGCCTTGTGAAACGAAATATTCAGGCGCCGGTAACGTTAGAGAATCGTTAAAAAAACACGAGTTGGACGCTCGCACGAGGTGTATTGTGAAGAGTTTCGAAATAACTCGTCACGCAAAAGGACGGGTGGAGGGGGGGGGGGGGGGGGGGGGGTGACCGATTGATTGATCGATGTGTTTGTGATGCTCAAGCTAAAGGACAAACTTATTACATGAACGTTGATATACATAGCTGTAAATAGGACGTGCAATTTTTTTGGAAATAATAATAATGTGTGTATAAAGAAAAGAAAAAAAAATAGAACAAAGACCAGGAGACTGGAGGATAATTGAGGGATCATCCGAATTAAGTAAATCGCGCGGACGCGCAATTGGTGCGTCGCGTTAATGGTCAGCAGCAACGTCACAGCAGGCACGAACAGGACCAATACTTGGATGAACGACCTCATGAACGTGGCCAGGCTTGTACATTTTCAATGGTAAATGCAACTGGCTTATTAAATGATTTTTTTCTCATTGCAAAGATCATGTGCGGTTTTTAAAGCAAAGTATTTTTCTTTTTTTTTTCAACAATTAACAACGATATAGCACTTTTAAATTATTGTTTTTTTTCGGCTCGGTAAGAACGCGCCGAGAGCATCCGAAGTTACCCGAGCGCTGTATGGCGTCACCGTTCGAAAGCTGGTATACGAACTACTCGTGTAATACGAGTATTTTGTCAACGATGGCAACTACACAATCGTATAAGGCTTATTTTGTTCCTCTTTTCATAAATACGACAAAAAATGCCCCTAATAGGTATTTCCGAATGTGCCACAATACATAAAACGTCGAAATCTGTGGTTCGATGCAGCACGACGCGTCAACCCGAAATCATGGTCCACTTATTTTCGCTGTGAAGACCATTTTGATGTCAGTGTAAATGTCCTATAACATAAACTGTATTGAATTTTTTTTTTATATACGTCGTTTTCAAACTGCTTATGATACGTAGCGACAATAACTGACACAATTTATGAAGCCTCTCCTAACCTAAAAATTTTCAGTTATCCACGGTCGGTGAATTACTCGAATTTGCTTTCACACATTGTTGCGTGAAAATTAAACTAGTTTTCGACTTTTTCAAAATGCTCGAGATGTTTTCAGATGTAAAATGACACAAAATTTCACATTTGTGTACAATTTCGTGTAAACCGTATACCTAGCCTATTGGGTCGAATTGGGTCGAATCGCCTATTGGGTCGAATCTACAATTTGAATTATCGTGATATAAAAACAATTAATAATTATCTTTAGAATTATTTCAAAGAAGAACCCTTCTTGAAATTCTGTTTAATTATCACAAAAGATCAATTTTAAATAAAACAATCGAACCTTTTTTTTTACAACTCAACTGTAATTGCGAAACGGTATTTAAAAAAGAGTGGCGACCAACGCACCGGCAGAGGGAGGGGGGTCGCTTTCATACCAACAATAATAGTACATTGTGTGCCAAGGAGACAAAGTCGGTCTTTTACCACGAGCGCGATGTTTGCTGCAAACATCGCGGTGCACACGATTATTTATATATCAAAACCATGTTTTCCGAGCTTTTGTAATATGAAATACATATGCCTGCAACCATGAGCCGTAGCTGTGTTGCATGCGTAAAGTATATCACAGATAGAAGGTGTATCGGACATGGAACCTGTATCGCACGCGCCCCGCGAGGGTGGAGGGGGCGGACCCCCCCTCGGTCGACACCAAACATAATTTTGAAACACATCAGCAAATTTTAACATACTATCTTATTAATCATTTTTAACAAAGCGTTCACCCTTCACATGCACGAAAAATGAATAATTTTGTTATTAATGATTTATGACGCGTCGAGATCGACGATGCTTTGTCGCGGTGTCACGTGAAAGTGAGGTTGTGTTACTTCCCGCAAATAACGCCTCAACGTATGTAATAATTCCTCGACCTAACGACTAACGGCAGCACTTAACGACCGACTGTGGGAACGCGCCGAAAATCCCTACAGCATGATATCCGTTGAGCGTGTGCTTTTAGGTTCACAAAAATTGTGAAACGTCCCTGTAGAACAGCTGTCGTGTGAGAACGCGCCGAAAATCTCTAGACTGCGACTCGGTAGTCGCACACGACAGGTGTTCTACAGGGACTTTTCACAATTTTTAAATACCGGTACGTAAAATACCCCTTTTACGTACGGATTACACGCACGAAAAAGCAAGGAAAACATGGTTGTGGTATAATATATAAAATATACTTGTATCGCTAGACAAACGGATCTTGGAAAAAAATAATTGGGCGGACGTTATTGAAGAATTTCCACGAATAGTTTCTTGAAAAAATGGAATATTCCATTTTTTTCAAGTAAAAATATCTTAGTTTTTCATCTCAATATTTCTTTGGCTACCTGTGAGTGAACAATTTCGTTGATCTATAAGTAATATTTTTTTCTCTTCGTACGATATTACCCGAGTGGAAAATACAACTCATCACCGTCTAGCCCTCAGCTACTAAAATTATATTTTAAATCGCCAGTAGCTAGCCATTTTAGCTAGTAACTGTCCAGCCTTATACCGCTTTCATCGTCTGGTGACTGGATACAGAAAATTAGATGGTGACTAGATAAAAAAAAAATATATCTCGCAGCTGTACAATATTTCTTCTCCAGATAATGTGCAAACAATTTTTTTTTCACCTTATTTATATCACGGCGTGATTTTACGATTTTCTTCCTCAACTGACAATGTTGGTTACGATATTTGCGCTCCAAATATATTAATTGATTAATTTAAAATTATATCAAAAAAAAAGCTTACGTGCGAGGTGGTTTCGATCCCAGAACCGCTGGGTGATAAATCCACGGCGTTGTCTACTGAGTCAGTTCTACTTAGTTGATTTATTCATTTCGGATCGTCAATACATGCGAAAATTTGCATTTTTAAGAAATGGGTGGATTAACAAATTTAAATAACATTATTGGATCGATTATTTTTTTTTTTTTGCATTGAGAGCTATATTCGCATAGACTTAAGGCCTTAGGCCACTGTAGGATTTTCCAAAAATCGATTTTTTTTTTGTTAAAAATGTACTTTCGTACCTATAAAACTATATTCCAAAAGATTATGGGTGTGAAAAATCTCTAAGTACTCGATTTTCGAATTCTAGCGCAACCCCTCTTGATTCATGTCGTGACTTTCTACTAACTTTAAACGCGTTTATCTCAAAACTATATTTTTCAAGTCGGGCGGACTCATAACTCAAACAAATTTCAACCGATTCACTTGAAATTTTAACTGTATATTTAAAATTACACACGGAGAGAATTAAAAAGTAATTTTTGTCGTGAATTTCACGGTAAAAATTACCGTGATATATTTCAATGTGGTGACAAGTGAGAAAAGCATAATAATTCGTATGCGACAAGTTATTTAAACTCACGTTACAGAAAATTTCAAATACGTAGCTAAAATTTTACTATACAAGAAGGGTAGCGCGCACGATAATTTTTACCGAGAGCACAATACATTTTCCTATAACACTCATTAAATTTTATAATAAATCTTAAAATAACTGTTATAAAGACGATACTTTTTTATAGACTTTTTGAAAGGCATAAAATAATAAAATGCACAATAAAATTTCGCTGATATTATATATTTTTTAAATTTAAGTTTTGCGTATTTTGTTACACATGAAAATTTACTAGAAAATCTGGTAAAATTTTCTATCTGAAGAAGAAATTTTATTTTATTTTCGTGAAAATCTGTGTTTTACTCAGTAATAATAAGCGAAGTTTCAGGGTTGTCATCTGGTTACCGTTACTGCACGGTAATTATTAACATTTAATTCTCTCCGTGCATTTTCTGAGGCACTTCGTAGGATTTTTTAAAATTATATTGCATAGTTCCTTTATTATAAACAATTTTCTGACGATTTTGTCATGGCATTTTATACTTTTTGTTTTCGAAATGCGCCATTTTTACAATAAAACAATATATAAAAAAAATCCTACGTACTTCTATACCCAGATAGACACATTTAGCTCATATTGGCATCATATGGGCATTATCTATGATTCATAGAAATTAACACAGCCATGTGTCGCTTATGAGTGCTCATCTTCAAGTCAGATTTGCATCACATGACGATTCATAATAACACATCCAATTAAAGCAAAGTTGTTCTCACGCGAGTATGCATGCAGTGAATTCATCAGCACTAGCAAAATCGGCTCACGAATATCCAACAATAAGGAAGTGCATATGGGGTTCATATTAGTGTCACAGGGCGACGTAAATGTTGTGTTCATATGGAGCTCATATGAGCGTCACGGCGTGAAGAAATTTTAGTGCTCGTATGGAGCTCATATAGGCGTCACGGCGTGACGTAACTATGTTATGCTCATTTGGAGCTCATATGGGTGTCACAGCGTGAAAAAAGTGTAGTGCTCATATGAAGCTCATATTGGCGTCATGACATGATACAATTGTTGTACTTATATGGACGCTAGAGGGCGTATCCCGTACTACGACACTGTACAGGCTGCCGGATCTGTGCCTGAAATGAAAAAATAAGTCTACAAATTATGAATAAAAAAATTCTGGTAATATTTTTTTCGTTTCCATATGCTTTACTTATATTGCTGCGTATATGATAATTGGATTAAAACGTGTTCAGCCTCATTAAAGTTTTTGTCTAGCCTCGGTTTCGAACCTACGTCTTCTAATTCTAGAGCTGAGCGCGCTACCTACCTAACCATCTTATCACTCGTATAAATTTCCTTTTTTTCGCTCTTTACTTTTATCATTTTAAAAAATGTCAATAAGTGGGCAAACTTTTAAGTTTGCATTGTTACAATGCAACGAAAATTAATTCTTTTGACTACTGAATTTTTTTTGCCCATTTAGGGAGTAAAAATAACTGACACGTTTTTACGTATTCTTATTATAGTTTTACGACTTCAAGGCTTTTGATGATGATAAAAATAAACGAATGACTGCAGTTATTATTGCATGTATCATATAAAATGAATACCTTGTTGTCCTTGCTAAATATTTTAGTGATGCAAGAAACGTGATGTAAGTAACGAAAAGCTTTTCGTTACTCGATACTTGTGCCATTCCAAAGTCTCAAAATACGAAGCTATTCTGTTAACAGTTTTGTAATTTCTCACGGTTGATACAGAACCCTCGTACTCGAAGGAAGGTAAATAATTTCCGACTTTTTGTCAATTTTTCAAAATTTGTAAAAAAAATTCAAAACGATGAAAAAATTCTTGAAAAATTTATATGCATTCAGAAAACATAACAATTTCATTTCAAATATCAATAAAAACAATTTTATACAAATTTAAACAAATAACAATATTATAAAAGTATCGAGTATCGAAGAACCTTTCGTTACTCGATATAAAAGTATCGAGTAACGAAAAGCTTTTCGTTACTCGATGCTCAAGTATCGACGATCAAATGAATGTTCGCTACTGGATACAAAAGTTGCGATCTCCAACAATAGCTTGATACTTTTGTATCGCGCAAAACGTAACGCCCTATACAGATTTTGAATAACTCTGCGGCCTAGTTACTTAGGTGGCATTTTTATTGTAACGGAGCGATATCTATGGTGAAAATGGACTAGGCAGTGAATGGACAAGGGTTGGATAACAAAACATTCAGAATATTACTAGCTCATAGTGCGGCAGCCAGTCGGTTCGTACGAGCTCAATTGGGCGAGCCAGCTACTGGCACGCAACTCAAACAGGCTAGCACAATTTCTACTCCGGTAGATATAATTCAATATTGATATTCATAAAATGCGGAGGGGCGAAGGGAAGGCAAAAAAAATTATAGTACAATTCGAGATCCACGAATGTCAACAATCTAATGCATACTTCGAGTGCTGCGCCATAAAGAAAAACAATTTGTCAACGCAAAGCACGTGCGGTGGGTCGAAGATGCGCAATCGCGATTGACCCGATTTGCGAGCACTCTTTCGTTCTCTTTCTCTTTTTTTCTCTCTTTCTCTCCTTCTCTTGCCCTCTAACTATGTCCACCTCTCTCCCTTGCTCCTTGCCGTATGTGCGCGCAGTAAACATTTCGAAACGTTCTCGCGGACAATAGAGGAATAACAATGGTAGTGATAATAATAAAGACGATATAAATAACGATAGAGATAACGGCAAAGTTTATTGCGTTCACTTGTATCCGAAGGTAATTTTTTCAAGCATCTGCTTTCGTATGTAATAGTGTAGAGTATAATGATATCGAATGTATTGATAATAATTATCGTAGAAGTCATCTAGTATTATGACGACCCTGTACACCCTTGGCCAAAAGTTTGGGGCACCCTGCAATTTTTCTTTCCGGACAAAAAATTGAATATCTCGGCCAAAAAAAATCGGAAACCAATTTACCAAACGGGGTTTTAAAGAGAGTAAAGTCAGCTTCAATTTGCTTTTTTAATTTTATTTTTTCGATTTTTTTTGTGCCCGGTACGTCATTTTGAAAATGACGATTTTTCACGATTTTCGCACCTCGCAAAGTCGTGCGCTGGACTTCGGAAAAATAGAAATCTCGCTATTTAGTGAAATGATCTTAGAGAAGGGAAGTGTTAGCTTTAGTTTCGTTTTGTAAAAAAAATTGGTTTCCGATTTTTTTTGGCAGAGATATTCAATTTTTTGTCCGGAAAGAAAAATTGCAGGGTGCCCCATACTTTTGGCCAAGGGTGTAAATGTTCGGCTGTATATTTTGTATTAGATGAAGTAAAAAGTTCTGAGCGTTTTTTCGCTCTATTTCGATGATGAAATTAACATAGGATTATCCGATTTAGATCAAATATGCGCCGATTTGTTCGATAACTTTTGTCCACTTTGAAGGCAATTTTATAATTCCGCGATTGAAGAAGTCCTCGTTCCTATTGGTAAAAAACTTGACCAGCTCATTTTCACAAGCCTCTCTTGAGGCCAGTTTTGTACCATCAAGAAAATGTTTGCTATAATAAATATGTTTTAAACAATCTGATCTTTCCAACTTTAGGTTCATTTTTTAATACATTATATTATGTAAACGTGTTCCAAATTTGAAGATGATCCATCAATTAGTTTTTGAGTTATGATTTCCGCGAATTGAAAAAATGTCGTTTCGAGAAAACGCGTTTAAAGTTTCACAAACGAAAAACTCAAAGTCAAACGTATTTAATCAAATGATAAAATGTCTTACCGATTAATCAGCGATTCCAGCACCATACAGCAGTCCTTACTCTTCCTCGTACAACTAATTTCAAACTTGCATTTCGTCTTTGCGAGCTTTTCGAGCTTCTTTTGTTTCTAATAAACTTTTTCTATTTTGCCGAGCCACGCGCATCTGATCCATTTGCTCGATATATTCGTAGCCCTACCTGCCAAGTACGATTTGTAGTTCATTCATAACCATGAGTAGGGCTGAATTTCCTTCATTGAATAAAATAGCAGCAAGAAATACCGCTATCTCGATTATTTTGTACCCAGAATGGAGATGTTTTGGAGCTAATCGCCAAACGGTCGAGTTTGGATTTGTTTGGGTTATGAAAACCCAAACAAACTACCTAACTGAGCGCGCTCGCGGATCGAGCGGAGAGTCTTTATCATTTATATACATACCGTTAGAAGGAATCCGAATATCGTTTTGAAATTTTGAAAATGATTTTTTGAAGCATCTAAAGTGGTTGCCCGTCTTAATATTTCTGGATTAGGACCTTGGCTGGAATCCGATTTGCGAGCGTTACATTTCGCTCCCAGATCCGACCCGTTATCCGACTGGACCTCGATTGAGAAACCAGGATCGTAGTCTGAATCCGACTATATCCATGACAATATTTCTGCACGGGTAGATGTACAGGGTGTCCAATAGGAAGTTGCTGAAACTAATCGGCTGTCATTTCAAAACACGTGCACAGAATCAGAAAAGCCAAATTGCTTTAAATAGAGGAAACTCTGCAGTTTTAAACGCACATAAATAAAACCCAGTCAAATATTTTTTATGTCAATTTATTACATCTTATGAAAATAACGAAAAAGTACAGTGATTAATGATAGATATTTTCGAAGTGCGAACCGTTAGATTGTGCACAAAAATCAATTCTCTTTTGAAAACTGTGAAAAAGTGTGTCCAACATATCGTTCGTAATGCCGCGAACCACTTCCTGAATGGCCGCGATCAGTTCTTCTACTGTGCTGGGGTTTTTAGCGTAACAATGATCTTTAATGTAACTCCACAAGAAAAAATCACAAGGGTTCAGGTCCGGTGAGTACGGAGGCCATTCTAGTCCATCTAGACCGATTACTCGAGTCCCATATACGCGATGAATAGCTTCAAACACCTCATGAGCCCGGTGCGGCGTCGCTCCATCTTGCATGAAGTAAACATTTTTAACCAGTCCCCTCTTTTTTGCATAAGGGAAGAATTTCGTTTCCAAAAGCTGTTTGTAACTCTCTCCTGTTACCGTAGATTCCAAGAATTGCAAATAAATTCCTTTTACTGAAATCGCTGCTCGTGCCGTCTCTGGTGTAGTCACCGTAACAGATGGACCTGGCAACTCGTGTCTACGGTCCTAGAGTGTACCATACTCCACGAAGTTATCGATTATCCTACAAAAATTAACGTAAAATTACTTCAATGCAGTTTAATTGAATTGAAACACAAGTTGTGTGATAGATGAATATGAATAAATATTAAATTCTTACCTTTTCAGAGTGTTTTCGCTGGCAACTCTATGAGTTCCAAACTTAGTACGAAACCCTCTATACGCATTACTATAAATTTTTCCCCTCGAGAAGAAGCACTCAATAAGATATACTTTTTCTTCCGTGGTGAGCTCACTCATTTTGACGCGCGCGTACTTGCTTCAACCACGGCTGGAATAAAACTGCGGGGTCTCAGGTATGCGCCTTAGAAAAAGGGACCCCTATTGAATTCATGGAGGGAAGAGACACTTATTTAGTTTTAGCAACTTCCTATTGGACACCCTGTATAACAGAAAAAAAACGAGGTAAAAAGTACGAGAGAGAGCGGAATTTTTCTTTTCCTATCCTTCTTCTCTTTGCCTCTCTTCTTATTCCTAAATCCTATATAGAGTTATTTAGATAAAAGACGATTGAAGAAAAATACCTAAATCAATTTATCAATATCGTTAGCCCATCAAACCAGTTCGAAGAATAAAAAACAAACGAAAAAATACTCTAAATAATTTCATTTCGTTCTTTCACATTTTTCATGCTGCACAGCACGTGAATACAAATTCACGAGCCTTTCTTTTCCTATCTCTGTTTTTCACATTCGCGTTGACGAGACATATCCATGTCTGTATGCGTGCATGTATGTTCGCTCGTACAGTTATTTTAAGATCGAAATGCACGTATGCTCGTACACACGGACAGTACGGGGCTTCATCTCACGCCTCGAGAGTCACGGTTCATTGCTCGAATTATAATGCATCGATATATACGGGAATACATCGCTTTCCCGAGCGAGCTTATGACCGATCGTTATTTGATTTTTATGTATTATTATTTTTACTCGAGTTTCACGCACTATTCGCGTCCGAGATTGCTTATTCCCGTCATCGTCGGGTCGTTAAGTTGCTGACACGACGATACTTCTATAGAGAACAACAACAACGAGAAAAAAGTAACAACAGCTAAAGAGAAATGATAAAATCGCACAAAAATATACTTACGCGGGGGAAAAACAAAACTTCGCAGTACAGAAATCCCAATGCATATGACGTCGAGAAGTTCGCCCTGTTGAAATACGTTCTATTTTTTTAATTCTCACATTTTTCGAGGCAGACTTAAAATTCTCGATTCTCTCGAGGGCTCCATTAGGAGTGTACGAGCTGAATTTATACTCTGAGAGAAATGTATGATATCTTCAAACATTTTATATTACACTGAGGGGACAACAATGCTTTACAGTCATGATTACTGCTCAAAATATAGTACTGCTTATTGAAATTTTAGCAGTTGCATAAATTATGCACATATGTTAACCGCAACCAACAATCTTACAAGTATAATATGGTAGGTTTTCATAAATGGATATTTCCTTGTACTATCAAAAAATAATTCCCCAACATCCTAATAGTGAACAGGACTAAAATATTAGGGGTATAACAGATTTTTTATTCGAGCTTAAAATTATATTTAAAATAGTTATATTTTCGCGGTCTTTTGTGGTTTTGAAAGGATCGGACGCAAGGTTTCAGAACACCGAACGACAAGTCTACATGACTTACATAACCTCTTAGAATAGCAGAGTTTACGATGGCAACTGATAAACAGCACATTTGGCACTGCATTTTAAACGAATTCCAACAAGGAAAAAATGCTTCTAAAGCACGGGAATCAATTTGTAGTGTTCTTGGTGCCGACGTTGGGTCTTATGAAATGTGTAATTATTGGTAAAAACGTTTTAGAAGTGGTGATTTCGAGCTTAGTGACCAGCCACGCCCTGGACAGGAAATGAAGGGTGTGCTTTATTACGAACTCCTGGAAACTGGTCAGTGCGGGACGCTACAGCCAACAATTGAACAAACTGAGCGAAGAACTTGATCAGAAAAGGCTATTTACTGGGCAAGGAAGCAGGCAGGTCATACTGCTGCATGACAGCCCTGGACCTCACGTTGCTCGCGCGACTTAGAAGACCCTCTTGAACTTGGGATGGGAAGTTCTCTCGCACGCGGCATATTCACCAGACTTGGCCCCATCCGACTACCATTTGTTTTGATCAATGCAGCACGCCTTAGTGGATAAAGAGTTCAAAACGCTGGACGATGCGCGTAAATTCGTCGATGACTTTATCACGTCAAAGCCTGCAAGTTTCTTTCGCGACGGCATTCGTATGTTACCTGAGAGATGGCGCAAGGTCATAGAAAACGATGGACAATATTTCCAAGATTAAGTTCGTTGTTTTATATTTTTTTATATTAAATAAATTTGCTGAAAAATCTGTAAAAATTGTCATACACCTAATATATATACATTGATAAAAATGTTGGTTGTGATTTGCAACGATGTTTATAGTGACTTTTACCATATTGCATGGTACGTCTACAAAATATATAGAATATTTAATAAATCCAAAATAAAATAAAAAAATACTCAATCAAGAGTTCTACCTCAATGTTTTTTTCATCATAATTCGGCATTCCCTGAACTCCTGAAATGATGAATCTAACCTACAACCTACCCACCTATCTTCTGCCTATACTACGCACGCTGCCACTATGCTATAGGGTGCCTATGTTTTTGTGATCGTAGATTTGGCACAACAGACAAAAGTAATACTGGCGTAAAGTTTTTTTTTAGCGGATGTCTACATCCTATAAAAAACGTATCTGCCAAATTTCAAGTTTGTGGGCTTTATAGTTTCTGAGATTTCGTGATTAATCAGTGAGTAATATTTCGTTTATATATTACATAGTATATATTATAATATATACAGGGTGTACCTCTTATCTCTGCCACCCGAAATAACTCGGTAATTATCGACGTCACAAAAAAATGTTCCAGACAAAAGTTGTACAGTGCGAAGGGGGTCATCAAATGCGACCAATTTTTTTTTATTTCGGTAGAGCCGCTGACGCACCGTGAAGGTTACCTCCACTTTTTTAAATGAAATGGTACATTTTTTTTCAAACATCTTGTGGAGCACCTCAAGCCGCATAAAAAACATTCGGGGGTCAAAGTCGTTCAAGGTCATTCAAGGTCAGTATCGATAAAAATCGGATCGATACCAAAAATATTTTCAAATTTATATTTTATTTCAATAGATGTTCAAAATGACCTCCACCAGCCTTCAAACATTTTTGCAGTCGGACAGTCAGACACTCTTTCGATCGTAGAATGCTTTCCGGAGTGATGCTGTTACACGCATTGATGATGCGTTCTCGCATTTCGTCCGGTGTTGTGGGCATATCTTGATAAACTTTATCCTTTAACGTCCCCCATAAAGAAAAATCGAGTGGAGTTAAGTCCGGTGATCGAGCAGGCCAGCCTATTCGTGATGTCCACTTTTTCGAATTGCCGGTACATTTTCAAATTATGAATAGCTCTTATCCAAATTCGAAATCGACCTGAATGACAACCTCGATTGAGCTACATACGATACAGATTAACGAGGGTTGGTAAATAATCAGAAGGTATTCGAAGTGTTGTCGATGACTATGATCTCCGATATCTCTCATTTCAAGCTAATTTCGAACACCTATTAAAATGAAATACAAATCTAAATATCTCGGATCCCTACCAAATATTTGGTAGTGATCCAAGATATTTAGATTTGTATCATCGATACTGACCTTGAATGACCTTGAACGACTTTGACCCCCGAATGTTTTTATGCGGCTTTAGGTGCTCCACAAGATGGTTGAAAGAAAAATGTACCATTCCATTAAAAAAAGTGGAGATGACCTTCACTGTGCGTCAGCGCCTCCACCGAAATAAAAAAAATTGGTCGCATTTGATGGCCCCCTTCACACCGTACAACTTTTGTCTGGAACATTTTTTTGTGACGTCGATAATTACCGAATTATTTAGGGTGGCAGAGATAATAGGAACACCCTGTATATAGAAGATATTGATCATGGCGTGTTAATGCTATCTTTACTTTATTGACACGATCTGCAAATAATTTACGTCTTAGCTATAAATAAAGATTACCATAATTTTTTCCATATGGTCACTTTTCGTAAGATCTTGGAATAAATTATACTCGACAAATGTTAATGTTAGCCATATAAACAACACAAATTTGCACTGAGATAAAAGTGCATGGTATTTATTTTAAAACGCCCACGGTAAAAAAGGGTATAGTTGAATTACCCATAGTTAATTGACACCACAATCTTAATATGGTTAACCCAACTATTAGTGTATACCATAATAAGGTTAATACAACTATAAACGTTTATCTACACATGCCATTTTGATGGTGTGCTTGACTGTTTAGTATCCCAGAAATAACTATTAACTATTGTGAAAGGTTTCACAATATCGATATGGTTAAATAAGAGCTATCACAAAATAGGCGCACAAATACTAATGCTATGAATAGAATAGTAGAAGTTTAACCGGAACAAAACATAACGTTACGGTATATGGTACTAGTGTTTGTGTGCTAATTTTATGATAGCAGTGAATTAACCATATCGATATTATAAAGCCTTTTACAAAATGGTTTATAGTAATTTCGGGGATACAAGATAGTCAAATACGTCATCAAAGGCGCATGTTTGAATATACTTTTCAATTATAGTTGTCTTAACCATATTATGATTGCAGTGTCAATAAACCATAAGGAATTTGACTATACCCTCTTTTACCATGCGTGTTTTTTTTTTGTCAATACCATACGCTTTTCTCTCGGTGTAGGAAAGGTTTCGTATAATATAAAAAATAGATGAATAAAGAGTCGTTGCAATCTCGCAACGATGCAATAAAATTCAGCACCGATACGTCGATCTATTATTGGCTCGTTGCCGATGTCATTGCTACCGTACGGCCTAACGGTGTTTTTTTTTCTCGTTCAACTTGGCGTCATTTACAGACGTTTTGTCGGCAAACGAGTATGTTCTGCTGAACTCTCGAGACAAAGATGCCGAGACGAAAAAAATATTGCGAGGGTCATTCGAAAATTTTCCGGCTTAATCAACAAAAACTGATACTAGAAGAACAAAAATTATTTTGCCGCCTGATAGATGGCCTTGATATATGTGAACCGTGAAAATTTCAAGTCATTCTGATCATTACTTCGTCTATGGCACTCTTCCGAAGTTGACAACTGACGTTCTTTGCCAATATCCCGTGCAGACATATAGTCTAGATACAGTCTGACTCAGACTAGAATCCTGGTTTTTCAAGCAGGGTCCAGTCAGACATCGGATCGGATCCGGGAGCGAATCGCAAATCGGATTCCAGCCAGGATCCTAATCCGGAACTATTAAGGACTCTAGTCAGAATACGAATAGGAACTTTGCATAGAATCCAGACTAGAATTCCGAACTTCTAGAACAAGATCTAGTTCGATATCGAATCGGATCCCAGGGATGAATGTAAAAATCACCAGGAAATACCGATCCGTGTCAGCTGGAACCAACACGCATGCAGTGCGTTCATTGGACCAATGCGGGATCAAAAGTGTCAAAATATGCGACAGAATTCTAAGCCTCAAATATATTGAAATAACACAATTCTTTTTCACAGTGCACACACACGCACGTACGCATATGGCTGTGGTAATTTTTATGAGGCACAGTTGAGGCAATTTTAAAGACCCTGGTTATTTTGCCTTCAATGGCCCTCGGTAGCAAAGTGTGGCCGGCCCACTGATGGCCCATGTGAGGCTTCCAGACTAGGGACTTAATAAAGTCAGGGAAAATTAAGATGGGCCTGATCAAAGCCCGAACTCAATTTCCGCACGGGTATTGAAATAACACATTTCTTTTTCACAGTGCACACACACGCACGTACACAATATGGCAGCAATAACTTTTATGAGGCACCGTTGAGGCAATTTTAAAGGGCCTGGTTATTTTGCCTTCAATGGCCCTCGGTAGCAAAGTGTGAGCTTTTTATTATGGCCTTAATAGGGCCTCAATCGAAAGGTTGGCAGAAGCGTTGGACCAAATGTATCGAGCTGAAGGGATACTACGTCGGGAAATAAATTTTGTTTTATTTCAGAATGTGTTTTTCTTAAAAAGGCCGGGAACTTTACAAATGACCCTCGTAGAACCTGGAGATTTTGAACTACTGAAAAAGGGTCAAGAGTCCTTACGAGTCTCCATCGATATAATTACAGAAACAACACAGCGAGGCAATGAGAAAACATGCTTGAAGGGCCGCGATTTACCGCCACTATACGGTATAGTGTAAATTAAGGTATTCCCTTTGCGGAGGGCCGTATTTTGTGGTCACGTAAGCCTTTTGAATCATTAAAAGATTACAGTCGCGCTTAATGAAATTAAATTATAATCGATTATTATACCCAACAATAAACTGGAATTAAACATTTGACATACATTTTGTAGATTTAAGGACTCTAGTCAGAATACGAATAGAAACTTTGCATAGAATCCAGACTAGAATTCCGAACTTCTAGAACAAGATCTAGTTCGATATCGAATCGGATCCCAGGGATGAATGTAAAAATCACCAGGAAATACCGATCCGTGTCAGCTGGAACCAACACGCATGCAGTGCGTTCATTGGACCAATGCGGGATCAAAAGTGTCAAAATATGCGACAGAATTCTAAGCCTCAAATATATTGAAATAACACAATTCTTTTTCACAGTGCACACACACGCACGTACGCATATGGCTGTGGTAATTTTTATGAGGCACAGTTGAGGCAATTTTAAAGACCCTGGTTATTTTGCCTTCAATGGCCCTCGGTAGCAAAGTGTGGCCGGCCCACTGATGGCCCATGTGAGGCTTCCAGACTAGGGACTTAATAAAGTCAGGGAAAATTAAGATGGGCCTGATCAAAGCCCGAACTCAATTTCCGCACGGGTATTGAAATAACACATTTCTTTTTCACAGTGCACACACACGCACGTACACAATATGGCAGCAATAACTTTTATGAGGCGCCGTTGAGGCAATTTTAAAGGGCCTGGTTATTTTGCCTTCAATGGCCCTCGGTAGCAAAGTGTGAGCTTTTTATTATGGCCTTAATAGGGCCTCAATCGAAAGGTTGGCAGAAGCGTTGGACCAAATGTATCGAGCTGAAGGGATACTACGTCGGGAAATAAATTTTGTTTTATTTCAGAATGTGTTTTTCTTAAAAAGGCCGGGAACTTTACAAATGACCCTCGTAGAACCTGGAGATTTTGAACTACTGAAAAAGGGTCAAGAGTCCTTACGAGTCTCCATCGATATAATTACAGAAACAACACAGCGAGGCAATGAGAAAACATGCTTGAAGGGCCGCGATTTACCGCCACTATACGGTATAGTGTAAATTAAGGTATTCCCTTTGCGGAGGGCCGTATTTTGTGGTCACGTAAGCCTTTTGAATCATTAAAAGATTACAGTCGCGCTTAATGAAATTAAATTATAATCGATTATTATACCCAACAATAAACTGGAATTAAACATTTGACATACATTTTGTAGATTTATACATTTTTACATTTTCTCTGAAGAATCTGAAGGTAAAGAGTCGCGGTTGTGAAAATTCTGCTAGCCACATTTTTCTAATTTTTATCATTAATATTTTCTTCAAACAATCGGTGATTCCCTATTTTCATTGTCATTACGGAATCATCGGAATTTTGTTTACATGCTTAGCGCAATTTATATCAGACACCTAGAGTTATTTATTAGCGAGAACTTATTCAACGTCCCAATAGTATATAAATTATAAATTATTAGATATAGATGAGAACGGCATATCATCTCCATAAAGTGCCGTATAAATTAGACAATTCTTAAAGACGTAATTTTAATTTTTTTTTAGTTTTTAAAAGTTTTTAGTAAAATGTTAAAGTTCAGTAACTTGGCGTGAAATTTTATCAGTGTACTTGGATGTTTTTCGTTAAATATTCGAATTCATGAAAGGAATATCTTAAGACGGTCGTGGACGCAACGGAAGTTGGGTTACAACAGCGAAGTGCGGGTAAAGAGTGTAAGGTAACGGTACCAATGCTCGGACGGGTCCCACTATTCAGACAGTAGTTCGAATATTCCACTTTATTAGCAATACAGTCGGCAGGTAACGAAAAGTGACACTTGTATCCTATTCAGTGTTCAATTATTAATGGATTCCTGGAAATTTCTGCACTAATAGCAAATTTTAGTAGTAAAATTGACAAGTCTTATAATGAGTCCGAGTCAGTCATGTCATGAATGCCCTTTTCTAAACTGAAGAGCTAAAGAGTTTCGATAATTTGTGATAGTAATAGGGGTTTAGTTTTTTATCGATTTCTAGACTAGACTTATGACCTATCGAAAGCGAATCGAACAAACTTGTCCGACATCGTCGTCGCAATTGGGTTTCAATAAGGTTTTATATAATAATTTCAGCGTCTCATTAATTGGGACATCCATCACGCGCATGTAGCACGGTCGAATCTCATGTCCGATTACTTGTACGAGAGCACGTAGTCGCAGATACCGAATCACCGGACGCTAAGCGTTGTCTATTTCGTTTTGCTGCGTACCTCGCGATAAAGTACTTATTAAAGTAATTATTACTAACTTAGTTCGCGGTTTTTGTGAAAAAAAATAAGAGTAAATCAATTGGTACACTGAGAGAAATGTATGGTAACTTCAACCATATTTTAACCATATTTTATATTACCCTGAGGGGAAAACAATATTTTATAGTCATGGTTACTGCCTAAAATATAGTACTGCTTATGATATTTTAGCAGTTGTGATAACTATGCTCATATGTTAACCGCAACAATCTTACCAGGATACGTTGATTATTCAATGCTATATAATATAGTTGGTTTTCATAAAATGGATATTACCTTACACTATAAAAAAATAGTGATTTTTACCATATTGAATGGTATGTCTACTAAATGTATATAATATTTTATAAATTCAAAAATTCTCAATTGAGACTACTACCTGTATGATTTTTTATCATAATTTGTCATTCCCTGGCCTCCTGAAATGATTCCTATCGAAGAAAATATTTCGCCTGAACATAGATTCGAACCTACGACTTACATATTTATACTACGCAAACTGCCACTATGCTACCGGGTACTTATGTTATTTTGATCGTATATTTGGCATAACAGATAAAAGTAATTCCAGCTGCAATTCCGAATAGCTGTTACCTCCGATATAGGTGGAATTTTGCACAGATCGTAATTTTGATAATATATGTCACTGTTTAAATGGATTTTTGGCGCAACGCAATAGTTTTCGAAATATCGAATTTTAAAAACTGATAAATTATTGCGCTAATATATCTATATAGATCACAACGTACTACCGCTGTCTCTACTTTATTGACACGTTCCACAAATGATTTACGTCTTTACTATAAGATTATCATAATTGTGTTAGTATAGTCACTTTTCGTAAGATCTTGTCAAAATTTATACTCAACAAGTGTTAATGTTAACCATATAAATAGTACAAACTTGCACTGAGAAAAATGTCCATAGTATTTATAAAAAAACGCTCATGGTAAAAGTGGGCATAGTTAAATTCCCTATAGTTTATTGACACCGCAATCGTAATACGGTTAACAGAACTATAAGCGTCTATCTAATCATGCCGTTTTGGTAGTGTGTTTTATTATCTAGTATTCCCCAAATAACTATCAATTACTGTGAAAGGCTTTATAATATCGATATAGTTAATTCGGTTAATATTTTTACAATAGTTAGTAGTTATTTCGGGAATAATAGATAGTCGAGCATGCCACCAAAGTTGCATGTTTAGATATACTTTTCGCTTATAGTTGTGTTAACCATATTATGATTACGGTGCCAATAAACTATACGGGATTTTACTATCCCCTCTTTTGCCGTGGGCGTCTTTCATAAATACCATGTACTTTGCTCTCAGTGCAGCATTAGTATTTGTGCGCCGATTTTGTGATACAGCTGAATTAACCATATCGATATTGTAAAGCCTTTTACAATGGTGTATAGTAATTTCGAAGATACTAGATAGTCAAACACTCCACCAAAGTCGCATGCTTACGTATACTTTTCGCTTATAGTTGTGTTTAACCATATTATGATTGCGGTGACAATAAACTGTAGGGAATTCGACTATACTCTCTTTTACCATGCGCGTTTTTTGTAAATACTATACACTTTTCTCTCAGTGTATCGATAACGATAACGATAATAATGAGGGTGTAGGTTTCTCCACACGTTTGTGGGTCGTCGTTCGAGTGTTGGGAAAATAACGCTGTAATATATAAGAGAGAGAAAAGGAGAGGGAGAGAGAGAGAGGGGGAGGGAGGGAGGGAGGGAGCTCGGAGCGAAATGGGGAGGTCACATATCGGCACGGAAGTGTACAATACACCATAGATCCCGTCGGTATATTGTTGACTTGTATAATTATCCCGACAAAAGCAAGACAACGTGTGCCAAAGGACGATATATATATATATAAATATATATATATATATATATATGCAATGCCTATACATATTTATAACGATACCTCATTGAACGCCGATTCAAATGTGACGAGGGGGAGGAGAAGGTGATGGACGTGACAAAAACGTCAACATCATATAAAAATTTCAGGCTCGAAAGTTGGATTCGACCCCATGATCGTACCTCCTTAAGACCTTAGGCCACTCTAGAGGTGAAAAAAGGGCATATTTGGTGATTTTTTTCTTCAGCGAAACCATAAAATAAATCGGAATTACACAATAGGGGTTTTATTATACACGTAATTGACTATACAAAATTATTTTTTCACAGCGATACATGTTAAAATGGCGACTGTGCAGCATTTTTCCGATGACGCCTTTATTTCTGGAAGCTCAACGGCCGGACCAACAGCTCCTATAATTTTTGAGTTATGATGAGACACTAAAGTTTTTTCAATTATATATAAGAATAGCTATAGAAGTACGTAAGATTTTTTTGATATATTGTTTTTTGTCAAAATGGCGCATTTCTAAAACAAAAAGTATAAAATGCCATGAGAAAAACGTCAGAAAAATGTTTATAAAAAAGAAACCATGCAATATAATTTAAAAAATCCTACGTACTGCCTCAGAAAATGTAATTTTAAATTTACAGTTAAAATTTCAAGTGAATCGGTTGATATTTGTTTGAGCTATGAGTCCGGCCGACTTGAAAAATTTAGTTTTGAGATAAAGCCGTTCAAAGTTAGTAGAAAGTCACGACATGGATCAAGAGGGGTTGCGCTAGAATTCGAAAATCGAGTACTTAGAAATTTTTCACACCCATAATCTTTTTGAATATAATTTTATAGGTACTAAGGTACATTTTTAACAAAAAAAAAATCGATTCTTAAATCCTAGAGTGGCCTAAAGCCTTAATGCACCAGCCGGTGCACGGCTAAGCGGTCACCGCTCCGAATATCGACCACACACAACGCTAATTAAGTCGAACGACGGCCTGACCCGAACCCCGACCGCCCATCCACCAGTGTCTGTTGATTAGAACCCTTTCTTTCATCGTATATTCTCACAGCTTACTTCCAGAGCTCTTTAAAAGACTGTCGAAAGTATACATTTATCGAGTAGTTTTTTTCCGTTACGAGACTTAAATTTGCGCGGAAGGAAATAGAATGGACTAGAGACGAATATAGTAGAAAATCTGCGGACCACGATTTATTTATAGATATAGATCGATCGAATCGCCTTCTTCTTCTTTCTTCCTTTTTTTCTTCACAAGCATAGAAGGTAACTGACCTACCCAAGTTCGCGGTCTCTTTTCCACCCAGCATCTCAATACGTACTACGCCCGTACTACGCTCAAACTCGTCGAAAGATTTTCGAGAAACTTTGCAGTTTTTCTTCTTTGCTTACACAATTGAGTTGAAGATACGTGGAAATTGGATGGCAATGGGAAACGGCGGAGAATCGCCCATTGCAGAAAGTGGACACTTGGAGAGGAGGGGGTGGTGCGGAAAGGTCCCTGCGGATTTTCCGGTGATTTCTCGAGGCAGATTCGATAGGGACATCGCGCCGCTGTGCGAGACAAAACCCTCGTTCGCGTCTCGCCCGGATTTGCAATCTTGTATCCAATCATTTTCAGACAACGAGGCGAATCTTTGTACTGCGGAAAACCGTAAATTTAATTTTTTTTCCAAAAGTTCAACTTTTGAGATAAATTGATCGCATCAGTTCGGACCGATAATTTGTGTTTCACTCAAATCTGAAGGTAAAACAAAGCGTGCGGCTATATCAGTAAAAAAAAATGTAGGCATGTGGAAAGCTCGAGGGTCATCAAGGATATTAAGGAGGTACGATCATGGGGTCGAATCCAACTTTCGGGCCTGAAATTTTTATACGATGATGACGAATACGTTGTGCACCCTTTGGAAAAATTTGAGCTATATTGACCGCCCAGTTTTTTCGTCATAAAATTGCAAAGTCGAGCACTTTGAGCTGGTGAAGCACGTCGTCTTATGGAGACGGTCGACCGGAAGTGCGGTGATCACGGTTTTGCTACTCACATATCCAACGAAGATCGTTGGAAAACTCAAATTTGATGAATTAGACATAATAGATATTGTAAAAAATCGAAAATTCGGACTTCACCGTGCAGTTCAAGCACTGCATTATAAAACGGTTTCAACTTCCGATTGAATATTATCATAATGACGAAATAGTACCCATAGACTTGCCAATGTCGGGCGTAACAGCTGATTCGTTTGGCGAGCATAACCTAGCTCTGTAGCGACAGTTTTCGTTGTCGCCGGCTAGCGATAGCCAATCGCATGCACGATCAGAAGCAAGGGAGCCTCTTATTGGCTGTCGCTAGGCAATGACAACGAAAACAGTCGCTACCGAGTTACAGAATCTCGGTAATGTTTGGAAAGACTCCAGAGTCGTTGAAGATCTAGTTTTTCCCTTTTGATTAGTAAATATGCAATTAAGGGACAACACCACTGTGACGGCTTCAAAAAATCGATTTTTTGAAAACCATCTAGAAAAATCTAAAATACATTTAAGATTAAGATGCCGTTGGACCCAGGTCGAAAAAATAATTATTTTCGGAGATATTGAATATTTTGTGGAGCGGTGCAGCGCTCCGTGACGCTCGGGGTCCCGGCAATTACGCCAGTCTTCGAAAATTTGAGCAGAGACGATTTGCTGCAGCGTTGTTTGGGCGGCTTCACGCAAAACAACAACGAAAGCTACAACAAATCAGTTTGGGCAATAGCCCCCAAGTGTCAGTCCGGGAGCAAAAAAATCGTCGATATTGCAGCTGATATCGCGGTATTATTATTCAATGATGGCCTGAGAAGCCTCATGAAAGTTTTGGAGACGTTGGAGATAACTATCGGCCCAAATTGTTTCAATTTTGCGTTGAAACCGACGCAGCGCGGATCGAGCTGGCGGAGCGCTCGCTCACAGACGCTGCAAAAGAGGCAAGAAGAGCCTCTACAAGTTCGAGAAAAGATGCTAGGGACAATCATTTGCTTCTTGAAGGCCAGCTATATGGTGCCGGAATCGCTGATTAAAGGTAAAAAAATTTTTTTCCAATTTATCGCATAAATTAACAAACCTAAAACTTTGAACGCGTTTTTTTCAAAACCACTTTTTTGAGTGCGGCACGCAGCAGAACTCGAGCAATTTTTATCCGAGCGACTTCAAATTTGGACTGCATCAAGAAAACTAGATTATCTAAAGAAGTACATAGGATTTTTTCGATATCTCAATAATAAAAAAGTTATAGCCTATTTTCGACGAGAAATTTTGCTCGAAAATCGTCCTTTAATTTCAAAAGCGTGCCTATTTTTAAAAAATCAATATTTTTTCAAATCCCTGTGTACTTCTCTTCAAAATATCATATTATTAACGAAAACACTCGGTATTTTTTTTTCAGATCGACTTTGAAGAGAGTTCTGCTGCGTGCCGCGAACCACTGCAGAGGCAACAGTACCTGACGCGGGAACTTCCCCAGCGTCACCATGGGGCGTGAAAAATTTGAAATTTTTTTTTTATGTATCTTCAATAAACAACGAACAAAACAAAAAAAAAATTTCGAATATCTCTTTTTTTTCCCACAAAAAAAAATTCTTGAAAAATGGCAAAAAAACAGGGGGTCACAGTGGTGTTCTGCCTTAATCAAACATTTACCACAAATTTGGCAATTTGGGATCGACAATACGAATATTCAACATAAGTTAAGGAGGTACGAGCACTTCCTCGGGGTTAACAAAGAGACTAAATTTATGTTACCCCACGCGTGTTCTGATTTATGTTAACTTATGTTCAATATTCGTATTGTCGATCTCAAAGTGCCAAATTTGTGGTAAATATTTTATTTAATGCATATTTACTAATAAAAAGTGAAAAATTAGATCTTCAACGACTCTGGAGTCTTCACGACGATATCCAAGCAGTACCGAGATTCTGTAACTCGGTAGCAGACGTTTTCGTTATCGTTACCTAGCGACAGCCAATAAGAAGCTCCCTTTCTTCGAATCGTGCATGCGATTAGCTGTCCCTAGCCAGCGACAACGAAAACTGTCGATACCGACTTACAGAATCTCGCTACAGAGCTAGGTTATGCTCGCCAAACGAATCAGCTACTACGCCCGACGTTGACAAGTCTATGGGTACTATTTCGTCATTATAATACTCAACCGGAAGTTGAAAACATTTTATAATGTAGTGCTTGAACTACACGGTGAAGTTCGAATTTTCGATTTTTTACAATATCTATTATGTCTAATTTATCAAATTTCAGTTTTCCAACGGCCTTAGTTGGATTCGTGAGCAGCAAAACCGGGCTCACCGCATTTCCGGTCGACCGTCTCCGTAAGACGACGTGCTTCACTAGCTCAAAGTGCTCGACTTTGCAATTTTATTACGAAAAAACTGAACGGTCAATATAGCTCAAATTTTTCCAAAGGGTGCATAACGTATTCGTCAACATCATATAAAAATTTCAGGCCCGAAAGTTGGATTCGTCGTAACGCTCTAACCTCCTTAACATAGATCAGAACATCCGTGGGGTGACATAAAGTTAGTCTCTTTGTTGACCCTGAGGGAGTAGTCGTACCTCCTTGAGGCAGAATAGGCGCGACAGCCCCGTTCAAAAGTGAACATGATTTGAGATTTTCGAGTGGACGATACTTCTAAAAATTCATAAATGAAACTATTCTCAAGGTACATATGGACTATATCTTATCATTTAAGATTCCAAACATGACATAGCGATTAAATTGAAATGGATTATTAGAACAATCCTCTTGGCTGCAGTCGAAAACTTTTAGCAGCGCTTATCCAATGCCCTTATTAACGCTCAGAAAGTTTGTTTATACGGATGAGTCGCACACATACATCGAGCATAGGGTTCGTAAGCGTGGCAACGTTGCTCGCCAGCTGAAGCTATTCCATGCCATTCTAACCTTACTTATAGCCGCTTCGTTGACAGCTCGTGTCTTATGTGCATTGTACGAATCAACAATTTTACAAAATGAATCAACATCGAGAGCATTATAAACGACGTTTCATAAGAAAAAAAAACATTTAGAAAAACGATTAAAGTTTATTGAAATGAAAAAAAAAAACAGAAAATGAGACATAGTGACAATGGTCGCGCTGAAAAAAGTGAACAACCGATTGGGAGACGCATTGTGGAAGTGAACGAACTTGCAAAAAAGTTAATTTTCTGCAATTGCAAAGACATGTTGTCCCTAAAAAAACATTGAGATTGAAGCACGGTACGGATTTACGTCTTTTTTCAAAATTGTGTGTGAAAAATGCCCGAAATGCAACCGTTTCCACTGGAAAAAAGCACACAATCAGAAAATGGTGCAAAATGTTATTCAGATACAGCAACGATATATATATATATATATATATATATATATATATATATATATATATATATATATACTTTGTTCCGTCGAATACGCACTGTTTGCAACGTTGCCTAGTCGGCCGCAACGACTCATTCGGACGGTCACGTTTCATCACGCATTTCAGAGTTTGAACATTTATAACTTGGGAAGTTTGTGGTAAAAAGTGTTAATTTTTTTTTAATCATCGTCAAGTACTTGTTTATAATTTCTTAGTTTTTTTTTAATCATTTACTATCTTGGCGTTTTTGATTATCTGTTGATATGTGACGAATTATATCACTTGCCCTATGCAAAGCGTGTTAAAAAGCCATTTTCAATTGCGAATATCTCGGTAACGGGATAGTCAATGTGGTTGAAATTCTACCAACCTGTTCTGGACATCCTGAACAATTTAGTTTCAAAAATCAAAACTTTCTGTCCGAGACTATTTTTGGAAAGTACTACCTTAAAATAAATCTAAGGTTAAACTTCACGATGATTTAATTGTTTCGCTAATGATTTCCGAGAAATGCCTCGTCCTACACATCTTGTAAACGACAGTGTTATCAACCGATAGTTAATTACGAGACAGATGGAAGATGCTGAATATTCGAACTTTCCCGAGTCGAAAACTAAGGCCGAAAACTTTATTCGATTTGGCCGCAATTGTAAAAGTTGGCCTACGGTTGGCGACTTAGACCGAAAAAACGGCGAATCTTTTAAAATCGTAATAATTCAGGCGACTTATAAACCGGAACGTACCGAAAATGCGCCGGAAAAAAAACGCCGAAACTTAGTTCCGGTGTGTTGATCGGCCTAACGGGTGGCAGGCTGAAAGTACGCCGAAACTTGGGATTTCAGCTTACATCAGTCAGCGTTCTGCTCAGGCCGAAAATATGCCGATACTCATTTTTTCGGTCTACTGATCGACGTCGCAGGTTACAGGCTCCTCATTATCAATCGAACTCACAAGAACAGTTCAACAATTGGCAGAATTCAGCTAATCAAAGCTGAAATGTTACATCACTTTAACTCCTAATTTTACATCACTTTAACTCCCAACTAATTTACTCAAGGCTCTGTATAAATTCATTATTTTGAATAAAAAAACACGGTGAAAAGGATCTTCTTTATTATCGTAGAGATTTAAGAAGAAGCAAGATCGAATTGCACTAATTATCACTCATTATATTACCAAATATTGATACTCGTTGGGGAGACCGAAATTCCAGATTCCTGCGTGTTTTTGGCCCGAGAAAGCAGGCTGACGGAGAAACCGAAATCCAGAGTTCAAGCGTGTTTTCGGCCTGCAAAGCCTGGCCGGAATGGTTCGCTATTCCGGCCGGTTTTCGACGTGAATTCGGTCTAGACCGAAAACACGGCGGAAAATAAGACTTTTATTTTTCGACTCGGGTTGGAGCCATATCAGTACACCCCATTACCGATTGAAGTATCTTTGAAACGGTGCGCAATGTGAAAAAGCTAAAACAATCAGCCCCTTCGTGCCATTTTTCTACACGGGCTGTTAAAATTTTATCCCGATCGATCGTGTTGTTACGAAGTAGTTGCATTTTAAAGTTTCGAAGTGAGCGCAATCGGCGCGGTGCCATTGCGTGATGTCTCACGCGCTACAGCCATTCCGTGTGCGCGCGAGCGTTAAAATACGCTAAACGATGGAGAGTGAGAGCAATATCTACAAAATGTGAATTCCAGTATCATCAAAACGGTACGAATGATTTAAAAAATAAAACATTTAGTCCCTTCCTGCCATTCTTCTACACGGGCTGTCAAAATTTTATCCCGAACGGTCGTGTCGTTACGGACTATTTGCATTCTGAAAGTTCGAAGCGAGCGGCGAGCGTGCGACGCCATTAAGCGTCACGGGCTACAGCTGATCCGTGAGATCGAGAGTGGTGGAAGATGCCAGGCGCGCGTGCGCGCGAGATACAAATCACGTGCACATAAATGCTCGTAAGAGATAATCGTTAATTCTCACCTCGCGTAGGAGCGACTCGTTGAGACGACCCGACGATCCGAATGAGCCCAAACTCGTGCGACTCGGCAGAACGATTTTGATGGGCGAACCGGCCAATAGTGTGGGACTCGTACGATTAGTTTGTAGCTGTTGCGATTGTACGTGTCCCTGTTGCATATCCGTGGTGAGTTCCTGATAGCAGGATTCGCCGGAGCCGCGTCTACTTCCGGCGATGCACATTGCGCGTCTAAAGAGGCTAGCTAGAACGGCGCAGAGGCCGCACTGCATGCCGGTAGCGCTACCGCGGCTCGAGAGGGAGCCACCGTTGGCGCGTCGCCGGGTCCGAGCCCCGTGGGACTCATGCTCGCGCTTTTGCGACGCCAGCTTTGACTCTCTTCGGCCTTTACCAACGGTACCTTGATACGGCCACGTTAGGGACGACGAGGACGTACTGTTGGCCGATTTTCTCTTGCAACGACGTCTTCTCTCTTGATTCTCCTGCTTCGAGCGTCCCTGCTCACCCGTGTCCTGCAGATATTTGTCTTGAACCATCGACACGCCTCTTCCGCACACTTTCTGTGTTTTTTCACTCGATCACTCGACCGACCGCACGTGGCTGCGCATTTTTTTTTCGTCGTCTTCTTATTTTCCTCACGAGTATCTCATTTTTCACGATTTTACTTTCGCACCGCAAAACGAGAGTTGCACTTTTCTTTGGATTAACGATGCTTTTTATTGCCTAGCGGAAATACTGTTTCGTGTGTATGTGTTTTTTTTTCCTAACGTTCCACAAACCTCACTCTCGCGGATTTCGCACTTTCCGATTTGCGAATCGCGCTTTTCCCAACTTTTTCTTTCTCTCACAACCCTGCAGTTTTTTTTTTTTAAATACGTTCTTCTATTTCTCGTTCCTTTGGTTTCCGCTTGATGTGCCCTTTCCCCTTGGGAGATCCGGCCATTATTCGCTTCACCACAAAACTGTCAAATTACAAATTGCACACATTCTGTGGGTGTACGCAACGATAAACTATCGTTGGCCCAAGACACACTTCCGGTGGAAGCGATTTTCCGGGTTTGACAAGCACCACGGTCTCAGTTACTAGAGCGAGAGAGTTCATACATGTTTTTTTTTTATCGAAATTTATCGTCGGAAGAATTCTAAAAAATCTTTCAGCATTGTCGGCCATGTTTGTCAAATAATCGACGCGAATAAACGAATGGTTTGTGTTATTTTACTCGTTGACAGTTACGATAAACAGTAAAAAGTTAATGTGAATTAGTTGATCTTATCACGGGGTGAAAAAGATGTAGAGATGTGATTGAAACATTATTACTTTTCTAACATTCTAACACGAAATAGAGAGAAAGAGGGAGAGAAGAACTTTTGATTATTGTTGTTCTATAAATAAGCAATAATAACAAAGTGTATACAACATTGAAGCCGTTTATATGCAATTATAAACAATAATAACAATAACTAAATATATACAACGTAATAATGTGTGTGCGAATATAAGGAAAATTTTTTAATAACTTTTTGTTAACTAATGATTTTTTTAATAACTTCAAAATGTTAGAAATAACGTTACGAAATATAACATTTTTCTTACGTTTATAAAAATTGTCCACCTCATTGTAGATATTGTTTTTTTTAATTATTCTTATATTATTATTGTATATAATATATACATACAAATTGTTACTGCCATTGTCGTATATACTTCCAAAGCTTTAGAAAAGACGAAAGAACTATTCGCAATATCCGAATTACTCACGGATGATGAATGAATACAAATTTTTTATTAAATCCTCGACAAGACAAATAGTGAATTTGGTGAGGTTGGAATCTTTTCAGACTCCTTTGAAAAAAAAAAACCACGAGTCTTGAAACCTCAAAAAAAAAACAAATTGTTAGTGTATAATCCGGAACTTATAAATATTCCTTGATAAGAAGAAGCCAACTAAGAGAGGTTAGAATCTTCTTAGACACCCTAAACGAATTCATTTCCGCGAATAATCCAGCATTTATAAATGACGTTCGTTCAGACTCTTCTTAAAATCTTCTCAAACTCGTCCACCCTCGTATTGCACTCTTAACGTATTCGCGGTACTACCAACTCGCCCATTTCCAAACATCTAACAAAAGCTCGACGAATAAATTCCGCGAGAAAAATTTTCGTGCCATCCGGGTACAAGCTCGTTTTAAAAATGGCCGACGAAATGCGCCAGGATTTTTGCTAACGCAAGCTTCACAGGGTCGGGTTGAGAACAAAAAAAAAAAAGAAGTGCCGTCAGCGGAGTTCAAACCACTTTCGCGGTGGGACTACCTCAAAAAAAAAAAGGATAGACGAAAAAAGAATCCGAGTCCGGGGATGCTCCGAGAGAGAGAGAGAGGGGGGGGGGGAGGGAGAGAGAGAGAGAGAGAGAGAGAGAGAGAGAGAGAGAGAGAGAGAGAGAGAGAGAGAGAGAGAGAGAGAGAGAGAGAGAGAGAGAGAGAGAGAGAGAGAGAGAGAGAGAGAGAGAGAGAGAGAGAGAGAGAGAGAGAGAGAGAGAGAGAGAGAGAGAGAGAGAGAGAGAGAGAGAGAGAGAGAGAGAGAGAGAGAGAGAGAGAGAGAGAGAGAGAGAGAGAGAGAGAGAGAGAGAGAGAGAGAGAGAGAGAGAGAGAGAGAGAGAGAGAGAGAGAGAGAGAGAGAGAGAGAGAGAGAGAGAGAGAGAGAGAGAGAGAGAGAGAGAGAGAGAGAGAGAGAGAGAGAGAGAGAGAGAGAGAGAGAGAGATGAGAGAGAGAGAGAGAGAGAGAGAGAGACAGAGAGAGACAGAGAGAGGGGGTTTCGCCTGCAGCGACACTGTGTGGATTGCGTGAGGTCGATGTGAAATCGTATTCGCCCGCGCGTTCGAGCACGCGCGCGACGAGTCAACAGCCTGCCCGTACGAGCGTGAGGCCGAGAGGGAGTACGAGCAAAAACGAGAGAGAGAGAGATAGTGAAAGAGAGAGAGAGAACGAGGGGAGATAAAACATATCTATATAGCTGAAACCGCGTATAACGACTATCGGCTATAACGCCGGTACTGCAAGGTCCTTCAATGTCGTTATAACCGGTATTTAAATATGCACCTACATATATATTGTGTGTGTGTGTGTGTGTGTGTGTGTGTGTGCGCGCGCGCGTACGTGCGCGTGTGCGTAAATGTATGTATATGTATGTATGTATGTATGTGTGTGTGTGTGTATGTATATATACATATATATTTAGCGCATATATTGCGGAACGAGATTTAGGCATATAGTATCGTCCGAGCGTACTACGATTGTCAGTCACACGCGCTTGTTGCTACAATTTCGTTTCAGGATTCCCCGCTTAATTTCCAAGAATCATAAAACCGTTGGAACAGGGAAGCTTTGTTTTTCTACCACTCTTTTATCCTTTGCAGGAGTCACTGTTTCTGCAAGTACATCCAAGATCACTTCGTGAGTCGACGCGCGTTCGCGAACGAGAATGATATACGGGATTCGCGTGAGAGGAAAAAAAAAAAAAAGAAAGGCCCAAGGCAACCTTCATGAGACGGGCTGAAGGAAAAAGAAAATCAACAATTCTGTCATCGCGTCGAAATCGCAACTTGATATCGTTCTCTTCGTGATAAACTTGATGGTTCACTCGTTAAAAATTATTCACTATTCTTATCGTATCGATTTTATAGAATGTACGAATGAGAAAAGCTCTCAGGAGTGGAAATGCAATTTTTTTTTTCTTTTGTTTGATAGACATTGAGACACACAGAGACGGGGGTCGATCCGAAAACGAAAATTCGTACACTTTTGTACGTAAAAAAAAAAAAAAAAACAACGCGCCGCGAACCCTTAACGCTTATTATTCATTACTGCGAATGATTTCGTCGTTAGGACGCCTCCACTGATACGATTTTTTTTTTTCCAGCGCGGAAGAAATTTCGCGTAGCCTAGTGAAGATCGAAGAAAAAAAAAATTATCTCGTTTCCTCCGCTCTCTCTCTCTCTCCTTCTCTCACGTTATCATTGTGAACGAGCACTCAGCCACGAATGCTTTGGCGACAGGACACGCGTCGTGAATACATTTAAAAAATAAAATAAAAAATTTTTTTACCGACTCAGGGCCTCTATAAATACGCGTTCATTATTTTTTTTAATGGATCATGTACGGAGTGTTTATGTTGAGAGTTAATGGGCGGGTCGTGGGGATGCTGCTACATTTCTCGGGCATTGCTCGCGGCGATATTTCCCTCTTTGACAGACGAGGCGGTGATGGGGAGGGGAGCGATTTGAAAGACAATTATTCAATTGCAATAGTGATTAATTGTCAAGACTCCTCGGAATATTTCTCCCTCGCTCTCTTTTTTTTCTCAATATATATATATATATATATATATATATATATATATATATATATATATATATATATATATATATATATATATATGTACATATATATATATATATATATATATATCAGTACGAATGATTGTGGTGTGTACGTTTTTTTTTTCGTTTCAATTCAGTCTACGGGGGTTCGTGCGCGAGCGAGCCATCCAAGGGGGAAAGAAAAAGAAAGAAAAACCTCGATGCCAAGCAGCCGCGCGCGTTTGACGACACGCGGACGATGCGCGCCGGCCGGCCGCTGTGTACGCACTGAACCCACTGAATAGAGAAACCGCTCCTCGCGTATCAAATAAAGAGCGCGGGAGTGGGGGGGGGGGGGGGGGGATAGAGCGGGAGAAAGAGATACAGAATCGCAGGCCCTGTCGCGTCCTCTCACGCCTAGCGCTGCCGATCCTCACGGCGCAGTGTATTTATGTGTGTATGCGTGTGTGTGTATATATGCTTAGTACGTATAGTAGCCGCAGTCGTCGCTCGCGTCGTTCGCTCTTACTCCCCCGCGTTGTCGGACGCTCTCTCCCCTCCTGCCGAACCGTAGCAGACTCAACCTCTTGCATTGCTAGATGTACCCGATCATACGCAAGGCGTTCCACGTCGACTCGACTAAAGCTCATAGCGCGTAAAAAAACGTATTGCTCGGAACACGCCTACGCACGTGGCCCTTTGACAAAAAAAAAAACGTCAACTCTTTCTTTCGAATATAATTAAAAGAGAGATGGAAGTACATTGCACTTCGTATAAGTAAATTTCTTTTGGGAATAGAGAGAAAAAAAAAAGAAGATAAGCGACGATTCGACGGTGCAATTGGAAGATAGACGAGTCTGAAAAGATTCTAACCTCCGTAAGCTCGCTTTGTCTTATCAAGAAATATTCATAAATCCCAGATGATCCACCGAAAAGAATTCACTTAGGATTAGGTTTTTTTTTCTTCAAATAAGTCTGGGACGTTTCCTCCACCCTCACTAAATTTGATTTATCTTATCGAGGATTAAGAAAAAAAAGTGCGCGTTCTCATATCGGCTTTACGCAATCCACACGGTGTCGCTACAGGCGAAGCTCTCTCGAAGCATCCCGTACTCGAATGCTTTCTTTGTATCTCTGTTTTTTTTTTTTTTTTAGGTAGTCCCACCGCGTAAGTGGTTCGAACTCTGCCGATTACGATTATTATTATTATTTTTTTTTCTTAATCCAACTCGTGAAGTTTACGTTAGCGAAAATCCTGACGCATTTCGTCGGCCACTTTGAAACGAGCTTGTACCCGAATGCGTCGGAAATTGTGCTCGCACCAGGCCTTCTTACGAACAGGTCGCGAATTTGTTCTTCGAGCTTTTGATATTGTTGGAAGATGGGCGCGTTTGTTGTACCGCGAATACGTAGATTTTCGTTTGGGACTTGACCGATGAGTTGAGCTGCAGAAGAGCAATACGAAGGTAGACGTGTCTGAGAAGATTCTGAGAAGAGTCTGATCAATTGTCATTTATAAATTCTGGATTGTTCGATGAAATGAATTTGTTTAAGGTGCCTAAGAAGATTCTAACCTCACTTAGTTCGCTTCATCTTATCAAGAAATATTTATAAATGCCAAATCATCGATTGATAAGAATTCGCTTGGTTTTGGATTTTTTCTTAGGAGTCTGGGAAAATTCTACCCTCGTTAAATTCGCTTTATTTTGTTGAGGATTAAAAAAAAATCTGGTTTATTCATTGGGATGAGTAACCCAGACTTTATAAATAGTTCTTTTGTTTTTTCGAATTGCTATACGTTTTAGAAGTTTTAGAAGATTTTTGCTATACGTTTTAGAAGTTTTAGAAGATGTTTGCTATACCTTTGAGAAGTTTTAGAAGCATTTCGTATTGCTATACGTTTTAGACGCATATACGATAATTGTCATTATCTTATAAGCTTCTAAAACGTATAGCAATTCGAAATGCTTCTAAAACTTCTAAAGGGTATAGCAAACATCTTCTAAAACTTCTAAAACGTATAGCAAAAATCTTTAAAAACTTCTAAAGCGTATAGCAATTCGAAAAAACGAAAGAACTATTTATAGATTCTTTTTTTATACGATTTATATACAATTTATAACGATTTATATACAAATATTATATACCATGATAACTATAATAACATAACAATAATAAAAAAAAATATCTACGGCGAGGGGAACAATTTTTGTGAAGATATGAGAAAAATATTATATTTTTAAACGTAATTTCTCACATTGTTAAATAATAGAACAGTATTTTTCTTATATTCTTATATAAATGATTACGTTATTTTAATTATTTTATCGTTATTATTGTACATAATATTTGTCTTACCAGGGATGTTTAATGTCGGATTATTCCTTGCGATAAATAATCCGGAATTCATCCCAATCCTTTTAATTTTCTTAATTACATTTATTTCCCGAATGCTTGAAATTCGGCTTGAAATTTTTAAACGTCATTGAGGACGGTTTAGATTAGTCATTCATGCTAAAGTTGTTTACCACTGGATATTTGTTTTTCCTGTTCTCTTTCTCTTCTAGAAGCCGCCAATTTATTATTTCGAAGCTGCTTCGTTGGAATACAACCAAAATGAATTCTTTTTAAGGTAGTAGTTTCGCCAAGGCGTTTTTCTATACTCTTTTTATTTTATTTTGAGGACTCATTCAGGACACTATTAAATGATTACCTGCAAAATTTCAAAAGGATTCACCGTTCCGTTTTCGAGATATTGGCAATCACAGATTGCACGGTTTTACACGTGTTCTTATGAGGAGCAGTGGAAAATTTCACATTTCACGTAATAACTTCGAAACGTTTATACAGATTAAAAAAAAACAAAAATTCTCAATTACTGATGAACATATGATGAAGTCGGTAAAAAATATCATAAATTTCGACCGTCTAGTTTCAGAGATATAGCGATTTATATTAAACAATGTCTAGCGACGCTAGTGCCACTAAGCGACTGGAGCAGACTAGAACTAGATTACAGTATTGTGTGGATATCCGTATGCGCGGAGTATCTAGGTATTAGTAGCCGAAATGGATAGTCTGATACAAAAGTGAGGGTTAGGTAAACATTATATTACGCGTTTTCATCATAACTTCATAAGTTTTAACATCCCGATAAGATGTACAATAGAGTGGCCCAAAAAAAAATCTCTCCGATTCGAGCTCTCACCCCTTGAAATGTTGCTCGATACGGAAACAAAGAAGCTTGTGAAAGGAGCAGCCTGTAGGTTAATTCGAACAGGTGACTTATAAGGTTTTCTTATTCACCATTTGATTTACATGTAGAAAATTCAAGTCTGCTCTTCAGATACGGCGAATTCTGAAAAAATACGAGGAATGGGGGTTAAAATTCAGTCGACGAGGTTCTTTTATAGCCGATGACGCTACACATATGTTTTTACCAATGTATTGTGGATAATAATTACAGATACAGTTGTGGAAAGTATGTTCCAAGATTTTTACACGTTAAAATGGCTTCATTATTCTATAAGTAATATGTCAACTTTATATCCATATACTTTTTATCTGGATGCAAGCATCAATCTACAAAATTCTTCTTGTAACAATTTGAATATTGCTTCCGGTGATTCTTCACCACCTTCAGAAGATACTGCTTTTGTTCTTCATTTTTTGTTAACAATCCATTATATTCTTCGATGAGGGCGACACCTCGTTCAGCGACATCATTAACAACTTTCAACTCCTTAAAAACTGCCAAACATTCATTGAAGCGCAGGTTACGTTCCCATACGTCGGGCCTTTCACGAAGAAAATCGTATGGCAATTCGCAGAGTTCAAACAAGCGTAGTGATTTGTTGGTGATAAAATAACTGATATCAACATCAACTATGCGCTTGAATTCGTCGTCACTCAATACTACACGTTTAACATTTTCATTCAGACTTTCGCGTTGTATTGTCCGAACCATTTTTTGTTTCACGTTGAGCGGAATAGCCGGGTAGAAGAAGGATAAAGCTGCGAGCTCCTCACATAAATACCATAGATATCCTCTCAATTTGTTAGCAGCTGCCTTAGAAACGTCGGGTTTGATAGCTTAAAACTCAATCAAATTTTGCATCAATGATAAATCGCAGTTAGGGGCTTTGATTGCACATGTTGCAATAAAAGAAAGGATGCACGATTACGAAGGCTTTAATTTGGGGTTATAAATCCGTTTACTATATATAATAATCCCACTGATTGGTCCAGACCACTCATTGATTGTATCTAACGAAAATGGTTTGCATTGATAAAGGAAACGTTAATTTATCACGTGTAAATCAAATGGAGAATCAAAAAACCTCATGAGTCACCTATTAGAATTAACCTACAGGCTACTCCTTTCACGAGCTTCTTTGTTTTAGTATGAAGCAATATTTCAAGCCGTGAAAGCCCGAATCGGAGAGATTTTTTTTTTGGGTTTTTACAATCTACATTTTTTTTTGGGTTTTTACAATCTAATTTACAATCTACATTATAAGGATATTTTGCAATATTTCGAAGCTTTTATCGATTGTGCAGAGAATAAACTTTTCAACGTCACTGTGACGAGACTAATACCTTAATTGTTCTAATTTTTTTTTTCAGCCGTGAAAATCACCCAAACTTTTCTGCATATTCTCATGACAATTTTACAACATAAATTTGCACAAAAAGGCTTTGGATAGGCATGAAAATAAAGAAATGTAAAATGAGTAAAAATAAATCGTCGCATTCCAGAGATGCAAACGGCAACGTCGTTTCAATTTTTATAGCGGAACTCGAATGTAATTAGTCGCTTTACTCTTTTCATCTGTTCTTCCATTATTCTTTTTAGAGCTTTATTAACAATGAAAACCGAAATCGAAACAGCGGAGTGATGTACCTTTTATCTTTCGTGGAACGCCCCATATCCGCTGCCCCCTCACCTCTCTCTCTCTCTCTCTCTCTCTCTCTCTCTCTTTCCCTCTCTCTTTCGCTGGTTGCCGTGTCTCCGGGAGGGTTTCATCGAGCCTCATACTCGCCTCGTTTCGCCGCGTATGGGAGAGAGAGTCACCTCGTCGTCGCTTTTTTTTTCTCCATTACTCAAACATCGATGTGCGCGCAATGCCGGGGCTCATTCCAGTCTCGAATTACCACTCGACACCCAATCGAGTTCACTGCGTGGGAAAATAGAGAGGCGCAGCCATCCCGTTTAATTAAATTTAAACGATTTAAGAGAGAGCTTGAGAGAGCGAGAGAGAGAATGACAGATCATAACGAAACGTCTCCACACGTGCCTGTCCAAGATTATA
The DNA here is from genome assembly GCA_963932345.1 of Ophion ventricosus. Lineage (NCBI taxonomy): Eukaryota > Metazoa > Arthropoda > Insecta > Hymenoptera > Ichneumonidae > Ophion > Ophion ventricosus. The sequence continues at coordinate 8,839,563 of OZ010717.1, forward strand.
ATGACTTTTAGATAACGTTAATTTCAATCGTACGTCAATTGATTAGAATATTGGTCAGGGTGTGATTGATGGGAGGGGGGGGGGAGCCGCGATAGGTGGGGGACCGAAGAGAGGGAGGGGTAAATTTTCTAGCTCGTGGTTGGTCTACATATACGTGGCGGGTAGAGCACTTGGCAGTGTTCGAATTGTGCTCGCCTGGAGCGAGAGGATCGCTTCTAGCAAGGGCGCTCGTCGTCGTCACGGTGCCGCTGGTGGCCCAAGAGGATCAATAACAAACCCGGCACACCGCGAGCATCAGCATCGCCACGTTGCTGGCAGAGACCAGCAGCCCGGTAGCCTCGAGTGCGGCGTCGATTTTCCTCTCCCCTGTGTCTCTCCCTCACGTTTCACTGTACGTGCACGTACACACGCACATACACACACTCACACGCGCGCGCGTGTGTCAACGGTTTACGAAGTAAGGACGTAACTCGCAATAGCTCGGGCCGCAAGAGGGCGCTTCGTCGCGACCTTCCGTGGATCGGGTAGAGGCGCTGCGTACGTACACACGCAGCCGATACGCCGCGCTGCGCGGGTGTCTCGTTATGGGCGGTTTCATGCGGATGGAAAAGCGATGCGGGTCTTGCAGTTCTGGAAACGAGGGCGGTGACAGGTGGTTCGCTTGGCGCCCGTATTTGTCGCTTCGTTCTTTGGCCGCGAGGTGCGCAGTTGTAGCCAGGGGACTGGCACGGATTGGTATTTTTGCCATGCAAAATGGACGCTTTTTTTAGTGTCCGACACTGCCACTTGTAGCGCTAGTTGTACCCTTACAAAGCTGATGCGCGCGCAAGAGCTATGTATATATACACACGCACACATATAATCGAGAAATATCCGTATAACACCATCATATACATTGATGGTGTTATATGGATATTTATATACGGATGCCGGATCCGGCCCTGGTCAGTCCCGTAGCAAAATTTCTAGTCGGGATTCAACACAATGTGCACAACACACAAGACGATGATCTTCACAGACCGCTTTTTGACATTTTACGCAGCAGTACTGCGTTTTCCTGTCTCAAGTAATTGTAAAATTAGCGAAAAAATGTTTGCAAATTTTTTTTACAAAAAAAATTTTTTTATTATAAAAAAATGTTACATTCATGTAAAATATATGTAATTAAAAGAAAAAAATCTAATTCCGCAGGTTCTCTGATGCAAAAAAAATACGTTGAAACAAAAAAAAATTGTTCACTTACCTGCGAGTTTGGTATACGCTATCTGTAAACGTGGGTATTTCGTGTGAGGCTCGGATTTGATCTGCTCACAGCAACTCTTTAGAAGGGTCTGAGACCTTCAACTTTGGGGGTCGGTTCTCCTTCCTACGTAAGTTTTTTTAGGTGGGGGTAGCAGCCCTCCCCGTTCGCTTCTTGGAAAATTATTAACCGGAAGCGTTTTGGCATGGATACGAAATACCCACGTCTGCAGACGAAGGGTTAAGAAGGTACGACTAGTTCTTCAGGGTCAACAAAGAGACTAAATTTGTGTTACCCCACGGGTGTTCTGATTTTTTGTTAACTTATGTTGAATATTCGTATTGTCGATCCCGAAATGCCAAAATTTGTGGTAAATATTTTATTTATTGCATATTTACTAGTAAAAACTGAAAAAATTATATCCCCAACGACTCTGGAGTAGTCTCCGTCATATTCACAATGACAGTTTCACCATAAAAACGGACTAAAAAAAACGTTGCGCCAAATCTAGCGGAATCTTATTTAAATAGCCCCAAATTACCTCAGCGGAATTAATATTATAGGTAAAATGTTGCGTCTTGTGGCGACTCGTCTTTACGACGATGTCCAAGCAGTAGCGAGATTCTGTAACTCGGTAGCGACCGCTTTCATTATCGTTAGCTAGCGACAGCCAATAAGAGGCTCCCTTTCTTCTGTGATCGTGCATTCGATTGGCTGTCGCTAGCTAGCGAGAACGAAAACTGTCCCTACCGAGTTACACAATCTCGCTAGAGAGCTAGGTTATGCTCGCCAAACGAATCAGCTGTTATGCCCGACGTTGGCAAGTCTATGGGTGCTATTTCGTCATTATGATAATATTTAACCGGAAGTTGAAAACGTTTTATAATGCAGTGCTTGAACTACACGGTGAAGGTCGATTTTTCGATTTTTTACAATATCTATTATGTCTAATTTATCAAACTTCAGTTTTCCAACGACCTTAGTTGGATACGTGAGCAGCAAAACCGTGATCACCGCACTTCCGGTCGACCGTCTCCATAAGACGACATACTTCACTAGCTCAGAGTGCTCGACTTTGCAATTTTATTACGAAGAAACTGAACGGTCAATATAACTTAAATTTTTCCAAAGGGTGCATAATGTATTCGTCAATATCATATAAAAATTTCAGGCCCGAAAGTTGGATTCTTCTTAATGATCGTACCTTCTTAAACACCCTGCGTGCGCAGCATTTATTAATTCCTGAATTTTTCAATTCTCCCGAACGATAGTTTGTTTGGTAATTGGAATGAAATGAAGCTTGGCCCAGGGAGGGATATTTGGGTTTTGGAAATAAATGTAAACATAAAATTAGAATCGATACGCGCGCTCCGGTTTTTTTTCTTTTTAATTAATACGAATTGGCGGTGAAGCAATCAAAACCAAATAGTACTTAGATCGAATTGTTCATATTTTAATTTAGTTAAGTTTAATGTGATTAAAGCCTAATGGAACTTAAAAATTAATTTGTTATCGTATTTGCAATCAAGAAATAAAGTGAACAGAACATGTACAATCAAAGGTGAAAAAGATACAATATTATCGTTATTAATGGTAACTACAATATTATCTAAAACCTAGAATATCGTGTTCATTACTGGTAGCTACAATTTTTTCTAAAACCGACAATATTATGGTTTTAATGGTAGCTACGATGATATCTAAAACCTAAAATATTATCTTTATTAATGGCAGCTACGATATTATCTAAAAACTTATAATATTATCTTCATTAATGATAGCTACAATATCGTCTAAAACCAGATTATTGTGTTAATTACTGATAGCTACAATTTGATCTAAAACCTACAATATTATGTTTATTAATGGTAGCTACGATATTATCTAAAACCTAAAATATTATCTTTATTAATGGCAGCTACAATATTATCGAAATCTTACAATATTATCTTCATTAATGGTAGCTAAAATACCATCTAAAAGCTAGAGTACAGTGTTTATTACTGGTAACTACAATTTTATCTAAATCCTACAATATTATGTTTATCAATGGTAGCTACGATATTATCTAAAACCTACAATATTATGTTTACTAATGGTAGCTACGATATTATCTAAAACTTACAATATTATCTTCATTAATGGTAGCTAAAATACCATCTAAAACCTGCGATATCGTGTTTATTAGTGGTCACTACAATTTTATCTAAAACCTACATTATGTTTACTAATGGTAGCTACGATATTATCTAAAACCTAAAATGTTATCTTTATTAATGGTAGCTAAAATACCATCTAAAACCTGCGATATCGTGTTTATTAGTGGTCACTACAATTTTATCTAAAACCTACATTATGTTTACTAATGGTAAATATGGAAAGATGAATGGAACGTTCATCTATCAGTGTCAGTTGTTATCTTTATGTATTATAATCTTATTATCTTTATTTATCATCATCCTATCATCTTTATTTGTCAAAGCGTCAAATGAGCTTTATAATGGAAACAGTAATGTTTATTATCAAAAAGAAATTTAAATGTTTATTGAAAAAGGTTGCGTCGCGGAACACGCTTGTAGTAGGATGTCGCAGTGATTTGTCCGAGAATTATTGGACGCATCAATGTCTAACTAATATGTAGTTATTATTATTATGTATATTGTGCCAGAATCGTTTATTACATATTAATGCCGATTTTATTTAATAATCTGCGATCACAATACTCGAATGGTACAGGCGCAGCGAAGTTGGGGGGGGGGGGGCGGGGGAGTGGCTTTGTTTGATGTTTGATATTTTATTAAAGAGGATTCAAATAACAGGTGTCCAAGTATAATTCGTACAATCCTCTTATGGAGTTTCCGTGTTGTCGCGTAGCCTTAACTTGGTTGTCCGTATTATCCCCTGATTTCGTTAATGCGAGTTAGGCGAAATAATTTTTATTGAAAGTTCTAATGAAATATTAGAATCAAGAATCACACCGTTTTCACATTCACGTTCGTAAAATTCAAAATGAAAAATAGTAAAAGATAAGACGTAAAAAATGGTAAACGCAGATATCTTAAAAGAGCTGGTAAACGAAATATCCAATGACACGCCATTGGATTGGGGGTGGCGGGGGCGTAAAGAAGGATCTCACCCAATTTACCAATACGGGAAGTACCCAACTTCTTTTTCAAGGCTTTGCTACCTCCTAATTGTGATCGCTACCCAAAGCACCGACTTGCAAAATGTCACACATATATAGGTCTAGAACTGTAGAAACGGTAAGGCAGTGACGAATGGACGGGCTTGGCGAACTTATAAGTTGTTAATAAGTAAACGACTCGTCGTTCAAACGGTTCAAATCCGGCGTACGAAAAATTAAGGTCTTAGACCACTCTAGAGGCCAAAAAAGGGCATATTTTGTGATTTTTTTTTCAGCGAAACCATAAAATAAATCGGAATTACAAAATAGGCCTTTTATTATACACGTAATTGACTATAAAAAAAAAAAAAATTCACAGCGATACATGCCAAAATGGCGACTGTGCAGCATTTTTCCGATGACGCCTTTATTTCTTGAAGGTCAACGGCCGGACCAACAGCTCCTATAATTTTTGAGTTATGATAGGACACTAAAGTCCTTTCGATTATATATAAGAATAACTATAGAAGTACATAGGTTTTTTTTTTCATATATTGGTTTTTGTCAAAATGGTGCATTTCTAAAACAAAAAGTATAAAATGCCATGAGAAAATCATCAGAAAATTGTTTATAAAAAAGGAACTATGCAATACAATTTTAAAAAATCTTATATATTGCCTCAGAAAATGTAATTCTAAATATACAGTTAAAATTTCAGTTATACAGTTAAAATAATAGGTGCAATATACAGTTAAAATAAAAGGTGAATCGGTTGAAATTTGTTTGAGGTATGAGTCCGGTCGACTTGAAAAATGTAGTTTTGAGATAAACGCGTTTAAAGTTAGTAGAAAGTCACGACATGAATCAAGAGGGGTTGCGCTAGAATTCAAAAATCGAGTACTTAGAGATTTTTCACACCCATAACCTTTGGAATATAATTTTATAAGTACTAAGGTATATTTTTAACAAAAAAATCGATTTTTGGAAAATCCTAGAGTGACCTAAGGCCTTAAGGTATCGCCCTAAGGTATCCCTCTTTTTTTCTCTAATAAAGCTGTTTCCTAACACTTCGAGATATTTTCAAAATACATTATTGTCTATATGTAACTTCATACATCAGATCGTATATACATTGTAGGTATACAGGGTTGACCATTTAACGTGACCACCCCAAATACCTCCGTTGCCTTTAGAGTGACGAAAAAAATGTCAGAAGGTAATTTAATTCTGTATACGAGAAACATTGTATGTACGAGCGTATTCCAGCAGCGTCTTCCAGCAGTTTGATCTTGCCTTTCAAATTTTGGATGACCATGAGATTAATATCTTTAGTGCAAGGGGTTCAAGAGGATGAAAATAACAATGATGATGATGATGATGGCGATTTATATGACTCGGAAGCGCATAACGAATCGTCTCACAGCGAAGTATTCAGCGCGTTAGAAAACACACTGGAATGGTTTCAAACCCAACCAGAAAATGGTCTCACACAGCTGCTGTTCTTGAAACGAATTCTAGACTTAGCGGCCAAAAAACGCGCAACTACTACGAGACAGCCAAAAATTGATAACTATTTTGAGCAGAAATTGTGATCTAAATGCATAAGTAGTGGTGGTATAAAAATTGAAACTTTATTCATTGTTAATTGCTATTAAATAAAGAATTCAGGGTCGATAGATTAATAAAGAGAATTTTCGATACTATTTTTTATTGGGTGAAGTAAAAAGTCCTGAGCGTTTTCCGCTAGATGTCTTTAGTGAGCCATATGTCACGATGTATACATCGCATCGGGTCATACTATACGGCGATTTAAAGGTGACATTACGCTTCAAAAAAAGTTCTTTGACAGTTTTGTATTTGGTGAAGCCAGTTGTGTGTTACAGCGTTCCAAAATGGAGGTAAAAAAAAGAGAAAATTTGATACATTCATCAGTACCACTACGACCAAGGTCAAAAGGCAGAGCAGGCGGTCAAAAAAATTTGTGCTGTTTATGGACCCAATGCAGTATCGAATGCAACATCAAAGCGGTGGTTCCAACGATTCCGTTCTGGTAATATGGACGTCGAAGATGAGGCACGCTCTGGTAGGCTAATCGTCGAAAATGTCGATAAAATCATGGAAATCGTCGAGTCGGACCGGCATGTCAGCACTTATTCCATTACCCAGGGACTGAAGATTAGCCAAAAAACCGTTTGGAACCATTTGCATAAGGCTGGTCTCAAGAAGAAGCTCAATGTATGGGTGCCACACAAATTGACGCAAAAGAACCTTTTGGACCGAATTTACGCCTACGATTCTTTGCTACGTAACGAAATCGACCTATTTTTGAAGCGGATGGTGACTAGCGATGAAAAATGGCTCACATACGAGAACAACAGCCGAAAAAGATCGTGGTCCAATTGCGGTGAGCCGGCCCAAACGATCGTCAAGCCCCGATTAACGGCCAAGAAGGTTTTGCTGTGTGTTTGGTGGGATTGGAAAGGAATCATCCGCTATGAGCTGCTCCCATCGGGCCAAACACTTAATTCGGACCTCTATTGTCAACAACTGACCAGATTGAAGCAGGCGATCGACCAGAAGCGGCCAGAATTGGCCAATAGGAAGGGTGTTGTGTTCCATCAAGACAACGCCAGGTCGCAAACATCTGTAACGACGCACCAGAAGCTCCGAGAGCTTGGATGGGAGGTTCTATCGCACCCGCCGTATAGTCCAGACCTGGCACCATGCGATTATCACCTTTTCAAGCATTTGCAAAACTTTCTTGATGGTACAAAACTAGCCTCAAGAGAGGCTTGTGAAAATGAGCTGGTCAAGTTTTTCACCAATAGGGACGAGGACTTCTTCAATCGCGGAATTATGAAATTGCCTTCAAAATGGACAAAAGTTATCGAACAAAACGGCGCATATTTGATCTAAAACGGATAATCCTAACTCTGTTAATTTCATCGTCGAAATAAAGCGAAAAAACGCTCAGAACTTTTGACTTCATCTAACATTATATGAGTTGATTATCCCGGAAATTCGAGATATATTTTTGATTATCCGAATTGTTGATTATCCGAACGATGTCCGGCCCCAATTAGTTCGGATAATAGAGGTTCTACAGTAATTTGAAAAAATTAAATGACATACGAAAGTGTTGTTTTTTCTTACACCGCCATTTTTTTTAGCGAGGTCGACTCGAGCTTGAGCGCCTCGTAGATTTATCGTTAGAGCGCGCACGCTACACACATGCACACAACGCACGGTCCTAACTCGATGTAGTACAGTGGTAAATTCATCGTGTCGAGAAACGAAAGAGACCCCCTAGCTCGCAGGCCTCTCTCGTTGAGTGCACCGAGCACTCGTAAGTAGTGTGTGCGTGTGTGCGCCCCCTACCGAGAGAGGGAGAGAGCTCAGAGAATGGGAAAGGAGAGAAGGAGCAAGAGTAAGCGAGAATGCTACAGAAACCCTAGTCTCTACGACACGGGCCAAGAAGCGACGACGAGGAGCGCGCTTGACTTCCGTTATATCGAATCGAGAGCTCTCGCTTATCGATATCACAGCTCGTACAAATGCAACTGTCTCACTCTCTTTCGCGCCTAGTTCGCGCCGTATCGTATGCTTTACGTACGGGTCACGTGATTATAGATGTATGCACGTATGCTGTACCGAACACGGAATGCAATTGGCGCACTGGAAAATCGGCAGTGTCGGTAAAAAAGGGATGTGAATTGAATTTTAAATTTACTTTTGGCTGTTTATATTATTTCCTGTTTAATAATAATAATAGAGACACTGATAAGCATCAAACGATTGTTATAATTTTCTATTATTATCATTAATAGAATCGCATCGGGTCATACTATACGGCGATTTAAAGATGACATTACGCTTCAAAAAAAGTTCCTTGACGGTTTTGTGTTTGGTGAAGCCAGTTGTGTGTTACAGCGTTCCAAAATGGAGGTAAAAAAAGATAAAATTCGATACATTCTTCAGTACCACTACGACCAGGGTGAAAAGACGGAGTAGGCGGCCAAAAAAAATTGGTGCTGTTTATGGACCCAATACAGTATCGAATGCAACAGCAAAGCGGTGGTTCCAACGATTCCGTTCTGGTAATATGGACGTCGAAGATGAGGCACGCTCTGGTAGGCCAATCGTCGAAAATATCAATAAAATCATGGAAATCGTCGAGTCGGACCGGCATGCCAGCACTTATTCCATTGCCCAGGAACTGAAGATTAGCCAAAAAACCGTTTGGAACCATTTGCATAAGGCTGGTCTCAAGAAGAAGCTCGATGTATGGGTGCCACACGAATTGACGCAAAAGAACCTTTTGGACCGAATTGATGCCTGCGATTCTTTGCTAAAACGTAACGAAATCGACCCATTTTTTAAGCGGTTGGCGATGAAAAATGGGTCGCATACGAGAACAACAGCCGAAAAAGATCGTGGTCCAATCGCGGTGAGCCGGCCCAAACGATCGCCAAGCCCGGATTAACGGCCAAGAAGGTTTTGCTGTGTGTTTGGTGGGATTGGAAGGGAATCATCCACTATGAGCTGCTCCCATCGGGCCAAACACTCAATTCGGACCTCTACTGTCAACAACTGACCAGATTGAAGCAGGCGATCGACCAGATGCGGCCAGAATTGGCCAATAGGAAGGGTGTTGTGTTCCATCAAGATAACGCCAGGCCGCACACATCTTTAACGACGCGCCAGAAGCTCCGAGACCTTGGATGGGAGGTTCTATCGCACCCGCCGTATAGTCCAGACCTGGCACCAAGCGATTATCACCTTTTCAAGTATTTGCAAAATTTTCTTGATGGTACAAAACTGGCTTTAAGAGAGGCTTGCGAAAAAGAGCTGGTCAAGTTTTTTTACCAATAGGGACGAGGACTTCTTGAATCGCGGAATTATGAAATTGCCGTCAAATTGGACAAAAGTTATCGAACAAAACGGCGCATATTTGATCTAAATCGGATAATCCTAACTGTGTTAATTTCATCGTCGAAATAAAGCGAAAAAACGCTCAGAACTTTTTACTTCATCTAATATATAAATTTTGACAATTATACTGTAGCCCCAATTTTTACCTAATATTTTTCAGATCCTTGAATGAATGCTTTCAGGAAACGTCAAGCGTTACCAGCCGATACGGATCAGTATCTCCTGGTGATTTTTACATTCATCCCTGGGATCCTATTCGATATCGAACTAGATCTTGTTCTAGAAGTTCGGGATTCTAGCCTGGATCCTATGCAAAGTTTCTATTTGGATTCTGACGAGTCCTTAATAGTCCCGGATTAGGATCCTGGCTGGAATCCGATTTACGAGCGTTACATTTCGCTCCCGGATGTGATACGATATCCGACTGAATCCATATTGAGAAACCAGGATCCTGGTCCGAATCAGACTGTATCCATGACAACATTTTTGCACGGCCATAATATCACCTTTCTCGTCATTTCGCGGCGATTTTCGAGTCCCGTTCCTGGTCCGTTCCTGATCAGTTCCAAAAAAAGGGAATGGCGAATCAGGGCCCGGCCTAAGACCTGTTTCATGGAGAACCTGATCCACGTTGGACGGCCTGACCATGGCCTGACAATATCTAGAAAAGGCAGATAAGGGGCAGTACTTTTTTCCCAACTCAAATTTCCACACGGGTATACCCTTGCGGGTTTTAACGTTCCGTTGTGTCCACAGCCGTCTTAAGCTACACTATACCGCATTTGCCGAGGGTACGGGGAAACTGTGGAAAACCCGTACCGGTATACACGGCGCTATATTCTTCTTATTCGCTGGTGCACATACTTTAACTCAAAATATCTACAGTAAGGTACCAGAAGTAGGATAGGAAGGGGCATGTTAAGCAGTCGGTTAAGTTGGGCAATCGAAATATCTGGAAAACTAAGCAGCGCACGCGGGTGCATCAAATGGCGGAAAGATAGGTATGGGAGAGGGTAACACATCACACCATAGCCCGTTGCCATGCGGCGCAGGAGACGGTAACACGGGACGTTTCATTATTTCTGTACCCAAAAGTAAAAAAAAAACGTTATTGAAAGTTTTTCTTTTACCATTGTATGAGAAAAAATATTTCAAAGTTCATTGCAATTAATGTTAATGTTTCAAAATCTAACTAATTAACAAGCAACTGTTGGTTTATTACTGCAGTGTACCAAATCATGTTGCATACGTCTGATTTTTTAATGCAATTCTTACCTTGCTCAACTTACCTCATACCCATGTTCAACTTACCCCACTATCGGGGCAGGTTGAACAAGTATGGCCTTAGTCATTTGTGAGCAATCATCTGTAAAACAATAAGGATAACAGGAATATCGTCTACAGACTTTTTTTCCCAGATAAATTTTCTATTGACCAAAGTAGGTTTCATTTTTATACGGCAGACTGTTAAGGAATTACAGGGCGATGATTCCAAAGTTGCTCAACATGCTCCTTCCAATCCTATTGGCCTTCCGCTCACAATCAGACTGGTTGATGCGCCAGCCGGTGCACGACTAAGCGGTCACCGCTCCAAGTATTGACTATGCGCAACGCTGCTTAACTCGAAGTACCGCTGGAGCCGAACCCCGACCGCACCTCTGCCAGTGTCGGTTCAATATTAATATTATCTTGATTAGATTTAAGAATTTTTATAACAATAATATCAATAATTATAACGATATGACGTATGAGTCTATTAGTGTTATTATTATAATCACTATCATTCTTTTTTTTAATCAAATTGAATAACTCTTACAATAATAATGACAACGACGGTGATAACAGCCATGATCATAATAACAACTATATATTCGAATAAATTCAACAAGAGTTTATTATTTTGTTGTAAAGAATTTATATATTTATGCAAATTGGAGAATTTTGAAAAAATTATACATTTTAAAGAGCTTTTTAATGTAAAAAAATATTATTATCGAATTTAATCGAATAAATTCGAAAAGAATTTTACTTAAGTCGAAGTAGAAGCTTTACCAAGTGACATATCGGTGCGAGAGAGAGAGAGAAACCTGAAATTTTCGAACAAGATTTCTCAGAGATGAATAATATGTAGGGCAAAAGAAAATTGACAAACTCTACGTCAATGAAATCTACGGAGCATGATGCTTTTTTTTCCTAAAAAACGTAAAGTTCTATGAGATTTTCAAAAATTCTGAGGTTATGTCGTCCCTGTCTATGGTTTTAAGATGGGCAACCACTTTAGGAGACCGAAAATTTGATGATTTTTTCGATTTTTTTATCGTGACAATAATTTATTCATATTTTCCTACATCTCTGGTAATTTTTTAAAGTTATTTCATGCATTGATTAAGGTGTAATCCGCTGTGTGCCATGGCGTGTCCTCATCGTCGTTGCCGATTTACAGGAATTTTGCAGCTCGCAATTCGCATCAGAAATAGTCCAACAAATTTTTATACATTCTTGAGATGTTTTTTTAAGAACATGAATCTAAATTTTGAAAAAAAATCGAGAATTGAATATTGGAACGTGTTTTAAAAAAAAATGATCGATTTTTAGAATTTTTCTTCCCGGCATTTTGCAATAATAAATATGTTTTAAACAATCTAATCTTTCCAACTTTAGGTTCATGCTTTAATAAATTATATTATGTAAACATGTTCCAAATTTGAAAATGATCCATCAATTAGTTTTTGAGTTATGATTCCCACAAATTGAAAAAATTTTGTTTCGAGAAAAACACGTTTAAAGTTTCACAAACGAAAAACTCAAAGTCAAATGTGTTTAATCAAATGATAAAGTGTCTTACCGATTAATCAGCGATTCCGGCACCATACAGCAGTCCTTCCTCTTCCTCATGCAACTCATTTGAAGCTTGCATTTCCTCTTTACGAGCTTTTCGAGCTTCTTTTGTCTCTAATAAACTTTTTCTATTTTGCCGAGCCACGCGCATCTGATCCATTTGCTCGGCATATCCGTAGCTCTGCCTGCCAACTACGATTTTTATTTAATCGCTACCTCGATTATTTTGTACCCAGAATGGAAATGTTTTGGAGCTAATCGCCAAACGGTCGAGTTTGGGTTTGTTTGGGTTATGAAAACCAAAACTTGGGCAATGAAAACCTAATGAAACCTAAACAAACTACCTAACTGAGCGCTCGTGGATACCTTAGCGCGCTTTAGAATCGAGCGGCGAGTCTTTATCATTTATATACATACCGTTAGAAGGAATCCGAAAATCGTTTTGAAATTTCAGGATGTATTAAGATATTTTGCTAACGATTTATGAAATTTAAAAAAATTGATTTTTTGAAGCATCTAAAGTAGTTGCCCGCCTTAATTCAGTCGCACTCAATTCGAACAAATATTGCAATAAAAAAATGTTATAACAATATTATCTAATTATGTAATAAGTGGGTGATCATTTCAATTTTTATGATAATTTACTTATTATTTAATTGTAAATTATTATTGTAATTGTAATAATTGAATTCAAGATTGTCCATGTTCATATAGAGATAAGGGCCTCTTATGAAAAAGCACGATCTTAATTGTTACTGCGGTATCATTCCGCTGGACTTCGGGAATTGCAGCGCGAGCGTGGCACAATCGACCGACATTTTGTTGATCGAAACATTATATCTCGGTGTTTTCGTGTACAAGAAAGCGTCGCGAAACGAATCGGCAACTTTTCACAAACTTTACGATTCGAACCGACAAGGTTTTGGCACAAGAAGCCTGACTCGTAATCGGCGGACGAAAAAAAAGTCGTATCCAAGAGATTCGGAGTGTAGTAAAAAAAAGCCGAAAATAAATATGTGTTCACTCTTTCGTTTATTTTAAGTGGGGGAGGGGGGGGGGGCGGAGGCTTTAAATAACGCGGCTTCAAATGAGTATGAATTTGCTCACGCTGAGCTGATTCACATTTATTGAAATTTATTCACGTTTGACTTCGATTAAGTAGGTCGGGTTTCGAATTGTATCGAAGGAAGATCACTGTGCGAAGGAACGAGAGTCAGAAAATTTAATTATCGTTAATTGACATGCGTATGGTAAGTTTGGTACAAAAAGTATCGTACGTTATTGATGCGCGATATTTACGCGTTATAAATTCATGGGAATATTTTGTCATCAATTATAATGTTTGTCATCAATTTATTATTATGTTATATTAATTTAATGTGTTTATTAATTTAATATTGGGAGTACAAATAAGTCTCCGCCGTTTGACAAAAGATGGCCCCACCAGGAGGTTATGGTTGAAATTTTCGGATGTAAAACGTCATATCGTAAGGTTGGACATCTCGCAAGACCATAACTTCGAAATATTAGCGATTTTGTATCAGCATCACATAATTTTTTTCGTACGAAAATGTCGAGTTTTCATCCGAATAAGCGTCATTTGCGGAAACTTTTGATTTACTTCTTTAATTTGAAGAAATCTGCAGCTGAGGCGCATCGATTGCTTGTAGAAGCATATGGTGAGGCTGCTTTAAGTGAGAGAAGTTGTCGTGAGTGGTTTCAAAAGTTTAAGAACGGTGAGTTTGACGTCGAATACAAAGAACGTAGCGGAAGGCCGAATGTGTACGAAGAAGCGGAATTGGAAGCATTATTGGAGGGAGATTCGTGCCAAACGCAAGAAGAACTTGCACTTATATTAGGAGTGACTCAACAAGCAATTTCACATCCGTTAAAATTGTTCGGAATGATTGAAAAGCAAGGAAATTGGGTTCCATATGAACTGAGGCCGAGAAACGTTGAACGCCGATTTTGCACATGTGAAATGCTGCTTGCCAGGCATAAGCGAAAGAGTTTTTTTGCATCGTATAGTCACTGGTGATGAAAAATGGATCCACTACGATAACCCAAAGAAGAGAAAATCATGGAGCCCACCTGGCCATGCTTCAACATCGACAGCCAAGCCGAATATTCATGGAAAAAAACTCATGTTGTGTATTTGGTGGGATCAGCTTGGTGTCGTGTATTATGAGCTGCTCAAACCGAACGAAACCATTACTGGGGCTCTCTACCGAACACAATTGATGAGATTGAGCCGAGCACTCAAGGAAAAACGCACCCACTACTACTCCAAACACGACAAAATTAGTCTCCTGCATGATAATGCTCGTCCACATGTTGCGGCGCCGGTCAAAACCTACTTGGAAACACTCAATTGGGAAGTTTTACCCCATCCGCCGTATTCACCAGACATTGCTCCCTCTGACTATCGTTTATTTCGATCGATGACGCACGGTCTGTCTGAGCAGCACTTCACATCATATGAAGATACCAAAAATTGGGTCGATTTGTGGATAGCCTCAAAAGATAAAGCATTCTTCCAACGCGGTATCCACATGCTGCCAGAAAGATGGCAAAAAGTAGTGGCTACCGATGGACAATTTCTTTGAATAAAACATAAAGTACGTTCTTCCACAATAAAAGCCCAATTTTTTATACCACAAAAAACGGCGGAGACTTATTTGTACTCCCAATATTCTATTTAATATAATTTGTTATTTTTAATAGGTTACCAAAGGCAAACACAGTTTGTCACCGACAGCCGAACGAAACAGTCGCACGCTTGTAATTTAAAAAATGTAATAGACGATCGTTAAAATGGTGTACAAATAGTTTATTTGTAAGCCTATAGTTTTATTAGGAAATTTAAATGTGAGGTCATTTTGAGGCACCCTTTAGTAATGAAATTAAAGAAATTAAAGAATAAAGAAGGATTTTCGTTGCGTTCCAACGAGGCAAACGTCATCGGCATAGAATTTCAAAGACGGACCATTGATCTTTGCCACTTTGCCACGACACCAAGTTGATCCCACCAAATACACAACATGAGTTTTTTCCATGAATATTCGGCTTGGCTGTCGATGTTGAAGCATGGCCAGGTGGTCCCCATGATTTCCTCTTCTTTGGGTTATCGTAGTGGATCCATTTTTCATCATCAGTGACTATACGATGCAAAAAAACCCTTTCGCTCATGCCTGGCAAGCAGCATTTCACATGTGCAAAATCGGCGTTCAACTATTCTCGACTTCAGTTCATATAGAACCCAATTTCCTTGCTTTTCAATCATTCCCAACAAATTTAAACGATGTGAAATTGCTTCTTGAGTCACTCCTAATGTAAGTGCAAGTTCTTCTTGCGTTTGGCACGAATCTCCCTCCAATAATGCTTCCAATTCCGCGTCTTCGTACACTTTCGGCCTTCCGCTACGTTCTTTGTCTTCAACGTCAAACTCACCTTCTTAAACTTTTGAAACCACTCACGACAACTTCTCTCACTTAAAGCAGCCTCACCATATGCTTCTGCAAGCAATCGATGCGCCTCAGCTGCAGATTTCTTCAAATTAAAGAAGTAAATTAAAAGTTCCCGTAAATGACACTTATTATTCGGCTCAAAACTCGACATTTTCGCACGAAAAAAATTATGTGATGCTGATACAAAATCGCTAATATTTCAAGGTTTATGGTCTTGCCAGATGTCCAACCTTACGATATGACGTTTTACATCTGACAATTTCAACCATAACCTCCTGGTAAGGCCATCTTTTGTCAAACGGCGAATACTCATTTGTACTCCCAATAACAAATGATGTCCTGTTGCTAACGTACTTATTACTATTGATCCAATTGACATAGGTGCCCACAAAACGTATTCTTTATTGGAAAAGTATGAATATTTTTATTTTAATATAAGGTAGAAACATGGAGGTTATGTATGGAACACAATGTCCGATAAATGGCCGTCTCGTCCCCGTTTGCAAACGTTCACTCTTTTGAAGAAATTTTCAATAACATTTTGGCATAATTGCGGACTTATTTCATTAATGGTGCGTCCAATTGCTTCCTTGAGCTCCGGAATGGTCTGTGGATCATTGACATACACTTTACCTATCAGAAAAAACCCAAAGAAAGAAGTCCAATAGCGTAAAATCGCATGATTTTGGTGGCCAATCCACATCGCCGCGGCGCGAGATAACGCACAAATATGAAACTTCATCTGCAATAACTGCATATTGTTTCACATTGCATTTTCACAATTTTCATGCGTTGCTCAATCGTGCAATTCTCCACGACTAAACCTCAATATATCCTGATGCCACTTGTCAAAGATTAATACTCTATGTTCAACGCAAAAAAAATAACACGCAATTTAAAATGTCAGGTCATTTTGAGACACCCTTTATCTGAACTCTTCTTTTTAGTTTTAGGTTATGAATCGTTAATAAGGATCTTTAAAAATATTTCAGTGATCTTTATAGCCTAAATATGCCAAAAAATAGGTAGTACGAAAAAAAAAGATTCGTTGCATTCCAACGATGCAAACTTCAATACCATGAAAGTCTACCAAAAATCGCAAAATCATCGGACCTCAATAAACGAAGCAGCATTTTAAAGAGCAAGCGATAACGAAGAGATGGAGCTCAGAATGGAGTTCCAAATCAAAGCGGAAAATAAATGATCGATGATTCACTGAAGCCACATATTTTACGCTAAGATGGGAACAATATTGTAATAAATATTTTTTCCCTGCAAATCCGTATCGATGTGTTTACCCCTTGAATACAAATTTACCATTCATTTCCCCCAAAAACCCGCGATTTTCATTTAAAATCGTCGAAAAGACATGGAGTGTGTATTACTCCCTTAAGGCGAATTTTCCAAAATGGGAAATAAACAAATAAAAATGTAATGAGGGCACACGCAGACGCGAGCGAGGTTGTTACGAAAGTTCGTGAAGTGAACTAGTGTACTAGAGTGAGACTACGTGGCTCAATCGGGATTTGGGCAAAAGCCGAGAAATTCGAGGATTGTGGAAGTGACGGAGAGAAACGCGGCAGTAACCTTATATATATTACGAGCGATAGGCACTCGTAATTTCGAGTCAATTGTTAAGCCGCAGAGGTTTGTGACCCGTGTTGGAGAGTACTTGGTTGGGCGAAGAAGAGAGAGGGCGGGAGAGAGAGAAAGAGAGGGAGAGAGGGGGGGAGAGGGAGACGAGGAAAAAATATCAAGAAAAAAAGGGCATGGGGTGAATAGAGAAAATGAAAAGACTGAGAGAGGAGAATAAAAATCCAAGAAACAAAGAGAGAGAAAGAGAGAAATAGTGAAATAAAGAAATACCGCGCAAACACGACGAAAATCGAGAAAGACATGCCGAACGGCGAAGAAAAAAAGGGAAAAAAAACGAAAAGCAGAGAACTAAGGGGGAGATCCCTGCATAACGTAAAAAAGAACATATGGCCGAAAATGAGCTCTACGAGGATGCTGACGGACTACTTTATGGCTCATGGATCGCAGATTAATCGGTAGTCATATAGCCACAACATTTTTGGAGTCTTGAAACTTTGAGGGTAGGTTACCATTCATGACGATGAAAAATTCTTTTTTTTTCACATAATTTGCATCCTTAAAGTGTTCAGAACACGCGAGTAAAAGAATTTTTCATATCTGAACTATTTTAGAATTTATAGCCTAAACGTTAAACTTTAAATGCGTTTTTCTGGAAACAGCATTTTTCAGCACGCTGGGCGCTCTGCAAGTTCAACAGAAGAACTGGTTGACATGAATCTCTGGGGAATTTCAAGGAAATTCAATTTGCGGGGCCATGAGGAAGGGATTTTTGTCAAAAATTGAATTAGAAATATTTTTTTTCGTTCGTTGAAGCAAAAAAAAAAGACAAAAAAATTGGGTTTTTGTTCGAACGGCTGACATTTTGTTGTCCAGGGTATTTTTCGGAAAACAAAAAAAAAATAAGGCCCCCCAAATTTAGTCAAGTTTAATAATTTGTTAAGCCGTTTTAGTTTAAGATCAACGGGCAAGGATGTGGAACGCCCCGCGCAGACCACAATACATTTTTTTTAATGAACAAAATTTGAATTTACTCTCCATTGATAAAAGAAAAAAATTCGTTGAAACACATTTCCAAAAGTATTTATTTTATATAAAACAAATTCCCAACGTTTATGCATTTTTCATGCCTATCCCCGGTAACCTTCCTTTAAACGCGTTTTCTTGAAAATAGTAAAGGGTGTCTCAAAATGACCTGATATTTCAAATTGCGCGCCAGTTTTTTTTGTGGCGAACATAGACTACTAATTTTTGACAACTTGCATCAGGAATTATTGAGGTTCAGTCATGGAGAATTACACGATCGAGCAACGCATAGAAATTGTGCAAATTCACTACAAAACAATGCAGTTTTTGCAGATGAAGTTTCATGGTCGTGTTATCTCGCATCGCGGCGATATGAATTGGCCACCCAAGTTGTGCGATTTGACGCCATTAGACTTCTTTCTTTGGGGTTTTCTGAAAGGAAAAGTGTATGCCAATGATCCACAGTCCATTCCCACATGGAAATAAAATATATAAAAAATATATCGAAAGATATATAAAACATATATAAAATATATTTTGTTCGAAAAATTGGATATGTCAATTATATTTTTGGATATAAGTCAAAACCTATGCGATATATAAATATAAATACATTTAAGATGTATATTAAATATATCAGACATACAAACTGAATGTATGTTTTATATATTGGGAAATATACTGGAGAAAATATGCTGACGTATATAAAAAAATACATATCAGATATATATATAAAACTTATCGAAAATGCATCACTAATATACGTTTTATATATTGGGAAATATACCCGAGACAATATGCTGACGTATATAGAAAAATACATTTATGATATATATAAAATTTATCGAAAATGTATTACTAATGTACGTTTTATATATTTTGAATGTGAAATCCGATTATAATATCCAATATTTTCACAATTATAATATTAGAGCATATTAGAATTAAATGATGAAATTTGGCACACATTTTGGCACTCAAATGTTTAGTTTGGAAAATTTGGATTTTAGAACATCCAATAGTCGCTATAAGGATACATTCATAGCTGTTATTCCATAGCATACTCTCCCCATAGTCAGAACGTCAAAAATCTAACCATGAAGGTAGATCTCATATCTTTCATATCTCAACATATGCAGCGATTTTCATATCTCGATTTTGTATGTTTCGTCATCTGTCAAGAGACTTGACATCAAACACAGTTCCGAAGGAATAAAAAACCGAAAGAGCAATTTGACCAACGAACGAACCATAGTTATCGAATTTTTTGAAAAACGAAGTGATGGTGTTTGGATTTGTCGGACAATTTATAAAAAGGATTTGTCGAAGGACTCAACGAACCAACTATTCATTGAAAAACGTCGTTCGATTTGGTTTGATTTAAGTATTTGTATTCACGTTCAATTTGTAGTTTAAAATTACATTTGTACTTTAAGATTACATGCATCCTACTTTTTTTCAATATACTCAGGTGCTGTCATCGCCTGCCGATGATTAGTCGACGGCCATGTTTTTTTTAAATATTTACCGAGAGCATAACAGGAGATACGTCATCGTGACAACGTAAAAGAATTCGATTTCAAAGGTTTCACCCGTCAACAAAGCGTACATAATAATTGGACCGTCTCTTGACTTTCGTGTAATTAACATAAATAAATAGGAATGCACCTCAAAATTATTCGGTGTAAATTTTTTTGTAATATCTGTTTGATTCCTGCAGATATTTATAAAATTTATTTTCTATAGATTATATAAATATCTTAAAATATGCGAAAATTGTAGTTATTTTAAATGTATTCCGTGTATACTTCAGATATATTACGAGTATATTTGAAATATACTTTGAATATATTTCAATAATATTTTTAATCTAGTATGAATATATTTCGAGTATATTTTAAACGTAGTATGAATATATTTCGTATACATTTTAGATATAGTTTAAAGACATTCAAATTATATTTTAAGCATAATCTAAATATATTTCAAGTATATCTTGAATACACTTTAAATATATTTCAATAATATTTGAAATATAGTATGAATATATTTCGTGTACAATTTAGATGCAGTTTGAATATATTTAAAGTATATTTCAAATATAGTTAGAATATATGTAATCGGATATCCAACATATATTCTCTATACATTCTCAATATATATTTTTTGACGAAAAGTTGGGTATCGCGAATATATTTTTAAAGCATTTCCCGTATATATTGCACGTATCTAATATATATCTAAGATATATAATATATATCAGAAATATATTTGACATCTATTTTTAATATATCGAAAAATATATTTTTACAATATATTTCCATGTGGGTTCCGGAGCTCAAGGAAGCAATTGAACACACCATTAATGAAATTACTCCGCATTTATACCAAAATCTTATTTAAAAAATCGTTAAAAGAGTGAACGTTTGCAAACAGGGACGAGGCAGCCACTTATCGGATATTGTGTTTCACACATAACCTCTATGTTTGTACCTTATATTTAAATTAAAATATTCGTGCTTTTCAAGTAAATAATACGTTTTATTAATAAATAAAAATGTCAGGACATTTTGAAACACCCTTTACATTATGACACGAGGACGAAAAAACTTTTTCTAACGAGTGTAAGCACGAGCCGAAGGCGAGTGTTGCAATCACACGAGATTATGAAAAGCTTTTTCGTCGAGTATTATACAAAATTTTATTTTACGTGGTGTGAAAAGTATCCATTATCGTACGGAGTGGAATAAACCCTTTTTCATAAACCTCGTACAAGATAACTCAAAAACTATCCAATCGATTATTTTGAAATTTCGCAAACTTTTATATAACATAATTACCGCCTATCCGGACCTAAAGTTCTTTGAAAATCATTAAAAGAAACGACTTTCTCATCAACAAATATTCGAGTAAAAATGTTATGAAAAATAGAACATTTTTTCGAACACGTATTATTTATCGAATTTTCACTTTCTTACGGATTTTTTAGGTTCACATAGAGCGTGTGGATCTTATAAATCTAAAACTTCTTTGCTCTGATGTTTCAGTTCAATGCATCAGACGCTAGGTTGTACGCCGTGAAACAACTCAGGTGGCAACCGTTTCTGAAGCATGTATCGTAAAGTCGCCATTAAAAAGAAAACATATTAGAAAATTAAAAGAATAAATAGTTCCGACACAAAAAAGTGTTGAAAATTCGCTTATTTTTGGCTGGCTAAAGGGATCCCCTCCCCTGAATGAGATAATGAGAAATAAAACGGCATATACGTGAGCAATATAGAATCGGGTCAAGATGCCGGCCAGATGTGAGCAAGAGACCCCAAGTGGAACGACCGAACAATAAACGAGTATCCTCCGTGGCTTTCTCCCGGGCTCTTCGTCGCCGTATTGCTCTCCGCATAGCTAAGCAACGAATTAATAGCGTAATTCAACATAGTCCGGTAAAATATTTGAAATGTATGTCGGGGTGAAAAAGGGTATGGGTAAGCTCCGAAGGGCGTTAAGCACCTTCATGCTCGTTGCCGTCGTTATCGCTCGAAGAGTCTCGACGGCGCGGCGGGGACCGAGAGACGGAGGGAGACGCAGAGTGCCAGGGAATGCGGCAGCGAACCACGAGGGACATTGACCCCGCGACTAGTGCTGCAACCACACCCCCTCGGTCACGTGCCAACGGCTTTTCCACTCTCTCACCCTTCCCCTCCCTCCCTCCCTCTCTCTCTCACTCTCTCTCTCTCTCTCTGCCTTCGCCCGTTGCATGTATTAGTTCGAGACATAGCAATAACACAATTTCAATAATAGCAACAATTATAATAAATAGGATACAAATAGTAGAAATGAATAATAATAACAAAAATGACAATAAAAGAGATAGAAATCTTATCGAGAGAAATATGAATGTCATTTGATATTACGATGATAATAATAATGATAATATAAATAATATTAATGAAGCAACAGGAATGATGATAGTATAGTAATAATGAAGTTCATCGTAATAGCTGGTTATATTCTTAGCAATTAGGATAGTAATTCCGATAGCAGTGCACTGAGAGAAATGTATACATCTTCAACCATATTTTAACCATATTTTATATTTCCTCCAGGGGACAAAAATATTTTATAGTCATGGTTACTGGCCAAATAATAATACTGCTTCTTGTCGTTTTAGCAGTTGATTAACATGTGTGCATAAATTATTATGCACACATGTTAATCGAAACCAAAAATCTTACGTGCATACGTTGATTGTTCAATGCTATACAGGGTGGACCATTTAGCATGACCACCTCAAATATCTCCATTGCCTTTAGAGAGACAAAAAAAATGTCAGGAGGTAATTTGATTGATTTCGAAGGGCTGATAACAGTGGTGAAAAATTCATTTTTGTCAAGGTCATAGTTTTTGCGTTCTCAAGATCATCAATGGTTTTTCAAATGGGAACATGTTTTTTTTTATTAAGACGTTGTAGCTGATATTCAGACGAATCCAACGACCTATGATATCATGACCTTGAAATGATTTTTCACCAAAATACACGTGTAAAAACGGGAAATCGTGATGGTATTGACAATAAGAATATCCGAATAATGTAATTGAACTTTTTGTGCAGAAAATTTATTGTAATAAATGTTCGAAGTGATGGCCATTAACCTCGAAACATTTTTGAAGACGTCGGATGAATGATTCTCTTGACCTTCGAATAGTTTCTGGTGTGATAGCGGCGCAAGTTATCCAACGGATACAATAATGGCAATAGTCGGAGATGTTTCTGATGTTTGTAAATACTGGCATTGTAACGTAGTAAAACTGTAGTAGAGTGAAGAATGTTTACCATCTACCAATATTAGAATCAGTAGACAAGTGTATCCATCCAAAGTAACATGTAATAACCGTATCGAAAATGGTATTGTACAGTCAAGCAGAGAGAGTGGACCTGAAAGTGGAAAGTGGACCTGAAAATTGGACAATCAACGTATGCTTGTAAGAACCCAAACAAACCCAAACAATCAAGTTGTATATACTTGTAAGTTTGTTTGCTTGTAAGATTGCTGCTATATGTAGCATTGAACAATGGAATTTTCCTAAAAGTTTTTGTAAAATGGATATATTATAATATGGTAGGTTTTTATGAAATCGATATTTTCTTACACTATCGAAAAATAGCTCCCCCAAGATACTAATAGCGAAAAGGATTAAAATATATATACATTGATAAAAATGTTACTTGTTTGCGACGATGTTTATCGTGATCTATGGTATATTCTATGATACATCTACTTAATGTATAGAATATCTCATAAATCCATAATGAAAGAAAATAATGAATTCATAGCAACTATGCTATCGGATATCTATGTTATTTTAATCGTAGATTTGGCAGAACAGACAAAAGTCATTCCGGCTCTACTTCCAAATAGCTGTTACCTCCGATATAGGTGAAATTTTACGCAGATCTTTTTGATAATTTATGTCACTGCGCAAATGTGTTTATGGCGCATTGCAATATAGTTTTCAAAATTAAACATTTTGAAAACTGATAAATTAATGCGCGTTATAATAATCTTCTATATGTATAAAAGAAAAAGTCCTGACTGACTGACTGACTGATCGACCCTCATCATCGTCCAGCCTAGACCACTAAATCTAGAAACGTGAAAATTGAAGGACATGTTGATTTTATTATGTATGCACACATTATGAAGGGGTTTTTTAAAACTCAATCCTTAAGGGGAGAAAAGGGGTGACAAAGTTTGTATGGAAAATAAAACAAATCCGGTTGTATTTACTTGAAACTTTGCATAATTGCTCCTAGACACAATTAATGAAATTTCAGCATTTTTAGAAATTCAATCCTTGAGAGGAAAAGGATGTAGCAAAGTTTGTATGATAAAAGCTAAAACAGTTCTGTGACGGACTGACTGACTGAATGAGTGATTGACATATAGACAACGCACAGCCTAAGTCGCTGAAGATAAAAACATGAAATTTGGAAGATGTTATCCTCACAAGGTGTAGAAGTGTATTAAGGGAGAATCTTTCGAAAGTCAACTCTAAGGGGGTGAAATGAGGTGAAAAGTTTGTATGGAAAATTGTATTCCTTGCGTGTATCAACTTAAAACTTGGAATATATGTTCCTTAGAAGGTGTAGAGGTGCAGAAACTCTTAAGGGGGTGAAATGGGGTGTAAAAGTTTGTATGGAAAATTGTAGTCCTTGCGTGTATCATCTTAAAACTTCTAAAATATTCTTCAAAACAAATAATAAAACGCATATTTTAGGATTTTTTAAGCAACCCCTAATTAGGATTGCAATGGGGTGTTGAAGTATGTATCGGGAAATCGAATTCTCCGCTTCCTGTGCAGAAATTTCTTAGGGATACCTAAATTCCGATAGAATCCCGATCAGGATACAATACGGATTCCCTAGAAGGGAATCCTCATCGAAATCCAGATGGCGCCCACAACGTAGCACAAGGCAGACACGTGGCGGCAAGAACTTGAAATACTTATTTCAAATACGTATTAAATACATTTTTCATAGAAAATTAAATACATATTTTCTTAGTTTGATCGATCTCCATTTAATTTAAATATATTAGGTGTATGACTTAATTCTTACAGATTTTTCAGCAAATTAATTTAATGTAAAAAAAATAGAGAACAACGAACTTAATCTTGGAAATATTGTCCATCGTTTTCTATGACCTTGCGCCATCTCTCAGGTAACATCCCGACTAGAAATTGACGTTGGGTTTTGTACAGTTCATTGCTGGGTCAACCTAATTCCTTGTTGGGTCATTATCGCGCTTCCCTATCAGGTTCTTATAGGGTGTGTAACGATCTTCTAGGATTTTCTTTGAGTTTTGTCAGGTTTTGCCTCGGGTAAGCCCAATTTTTTGTTGGGTTCTTATCGCGCTACCCTAACCGGTCCTACCATTAACCCACTAAAATCAGTAGCGTTGCAGGGATTTGGGTTGGGAATTTTTTAGAACGTTATAAAAATTTGTTGCATGTAAAGTCGTATTCACGCACTTTATAAGATTTTCTCTGATGCCAAAATATACAAATTCACCCCCTCCGTCGACGCCGAGTTGTTCGATGACGCGGTTCGTTTTATTCGTACCTAGGAATGTTTTTACACTCTTCGGTAAATTCGGATAGTCCTGTTTTCTTAAAATATTGAGCAATAGTTGTAAGCGCGAATGGGGGATTGCTGGGGTTCGCAGAGCCTATTTTTTGATATTTTCGAGTGTGTCGAATTTTCCATTTTCACTCGCTGCTTCTTCATCGTTATCATCTTCATGATGCCCAACATTATCATCGTCGAAAAAGTTATCTTCATCACTGTTTTCCACTACTACACGATTAAATTCCTCTCTTGGCTGTTCTTCGGTTTGTTCATTGTCACTGTGCCTAACCTCAAAATCACTGTCACTGTGCCTAACCTCAAAATCATTGTCACTGTGCCTAGCCCCAAAATCTTCCGGCCTTTCATCATTCAACTGTTCTTCAGTCTCCCAATTAGACGTTTCAATTGATAAGCGATTGCTTTTTGCTGATAAACCGCGAAGGGCACGATGTTTTCTTACTCGTAATCGAGTTAATTCTTTGCTTTGCCTGGCTCTCAACATTTTATGCGTACACCGATTCTCTCTTCCTCTATATATATGCCGTTTCAAGTTTTCATCCCCACCTCCTCTAATCCACAGATAGGTAAGATAAAATTTTAAGGTATTGTTTACTTTTAAAACAAAATACCGCACAACAAAATAAAATGAAAAATTAAGTTCCGAATAAAAATGAAAAAAATTCCGAATAAAAAAATAAGAAAAGTTCTACAATGAAAAAAAAAATCTCATAAGATCCACTTATTATTGCAGTATCTATCAAAAATGTATTTGTATATCTATTTATTATTGCGAAGTATAAGGTTTATATGTTCACCTATGACTCATGTGGTTACCCCTAAATAAACATTGTGCAAACCTTACATCATTACCTTATTCAAACCCCAGATGGGATAACCCTGTTAAAACGTTATAAGGACGTTATCGGTACTTCCCATCGCAGGGTTGTCCCAATACTATCTTTATCAGGACCTTGAGAGGCATTCCCTATTTAGGGTTCACCTGAAAAGGTCCTTATGCCGTATAGGGTTGTCCCTATGAAAATTTCTAGTCGGGTATACGAATGCCGTCGCGAAAGAAACTTGCAGGCTTCGAGGCGATAAAGTTATCGACGAATTTACGCACATCGTCCAGCTTTTTGAACTGCTTATCCACTAAGGCGTGCTGCATTGAATAAATGGTAGTGGATGGGGCCAAGTCTGGTGAATATGCCGCGTGCGGGAGAGCTTCCCATCCCAAGTTCAAGAGGGTCTTCTAAGTCGCGCGAGCAACGTGAGGTCGAGCGTTGTCATGCAGCAGTATGACTTGCCTGCTTCCTTGCCCAGTAAATAGACTTTTCTGATCAAGTTCTTCGCTCAGTTTGTTCAATTGTCGGCTGTAGCGTTCCGCAGTCACTGTCTGACCAGTTTCCAGGAGTTGGTAATAAAGCACACCCTTCATATCCCACCAGATACACAGGAGAACCTTCTTTAAGTGGATGTTCTGTTTCGGCGTCGATGTACTGGGTTGCCCGGGATCTACCCATGACTTTTTACGTTTGAGATTCTCGTAAAAAATATACTTTTCATCACCCGTCACAATTTTCCACAAGAAGTCCTTTTTTTGTTGCCGGACAAGCAGTGAAAGGCACGTGTTGATACGTTGACCTAGGTTGTGTTCGGTCAACACATGTGGGACCGACCTTTCAAGTTTTTGAATTTTTCCCATTTGGTGCAAACGCTTGGAAATAGCTGTTTGGGTGACTCCTAACTGAGCTGCAAGCTCTTGTTGCGTTTGCGTTGAGTCTTCATCCAGTAGAGCTTGGCATTCCGCATCTTCAAACTTTCGAGGCTGTCCAGGGCGCGGCTGGTCACTGAGATCGAAATCACCACTTCTAAAACGTTTGTACCAATAATTACACGTTTCATAAGACACAACGTCGGCACCAAGAACACTACAAATTGATTCCCGTGCTTTAGAAGCATTTTTTCCTTGTTGGAGTTCGTATAAAATGCAGTGCCGAATGTGCTGTTTATCAGTTGCCATCGTAAACTCTGCTATTCTGAGAGGTTATGTAACTCACGTAGACTTGTCGTTCGGTGTTCTGAAACCTTGCGTCCGATCCTTTCAAAACCACAAAAGACGGCAAAAATATTTCTATTTTAAATATAATTTTAAGCTCGAAGAAAAAATCTGTAAAAATTAAGTCATACACCTAATAATTACTTAGAATAAAAAAAACCTATATCCCTTTTCTCCAGGAAATATGAGTTTTTTCAAGGTCTATATATTGTTTTTTTCCAATTTTTTTATTAAATGTAAAGAATTTTGTTAAAAATTCTGTTATTAAAGTATATAAGTTTCGACAGTTATACCGTAGCATTAATTTTTACCTAATCTTTCTCAGATCTTTGAATGAATGATTTCAGAAAACGTCCAGCGTCTCCAACTGATACGGATCGGGATCTCCGGGGCATTTTTACATTCATCCCTGGGATCCGATTCGATATCAAACTAGATTTTGTTCTACAAGTTTGGGATTCTAGTCTAGATCCTATGCAAAGTTTCTATTTGGATGCCAACTAGAGTCCTTAACCTTTTAAGGACGGGAGTGGTCGATATATCGACCAGCAGTTAGGCTTGGGACTCCAATTGAGAAATTCATCGATTTTGTTGATATCTTTCATGGAAAAAAAAGTCGATTTTAATGGAAATTTCCCCGTCCTTAAAAGGTTAATAGTTCCGGATTCGGATCCTGGCAGGGAGCCGTTTGCGAGCGTTACATTTCGCTCCCGGTTCCGATCCGAAGTTCGGCTGGATCCCGCTCGAGAGACCCGGATCCTAATCCGAATGGAACTGTTTCCATGACAATATTGCTGCACGGGATGTGCGTTGTTTTTATCAGAATACAAGGAGTTTTAATAGCAGCGATAAAAAATTAAAGGCACATAACAAGAATAGTAGAATAATTATCGGAATGTAGGATCTTGCCCATTACATTCTAGTGCTTTATCTACATTTTAGTAGGGAAATAAAATAGAGCTTTAGGAAACGTGGAATAAAGTGCGGGCGTAAAAAACGGAATCCCCCCCCCCCCCCCCCCGTACAACTGGAACAAAAAAAATAGAAACTAATGTAAAAGAGAGTTTTGTCAAACGGGAACCTTTTACTTTTATGATTTTTTTTTTCACGATTCTTTCGTCCGACTACGAGGCAATCTCGAGTTTCCTCCCATTCGAATTTAATCTCAATTTTACTTCTTAAAGTGGAAAAAGATGAAAAGAGGCAGGCAGAAAGAAAATTCTCGCTCAAGAGTGCGGAGGGGCGTCTTTTTGCGAATGAGCTCGTGCGCGCGCTACGTGAATTTTCCCGACATTGCCACGGAATAGGTGATTGGGTAAAGAGGCTGGTACAGAGTCATCGCCAGCGAGAGAGCCCAGATGCTTTCCTGCGTGGCGAGGTTTCTCATACGCTGACTTTGCCAGCCAGGAAACTGGAACGGATAACAATGATGTACCATGCGTGAAGCGCGAGTCCATCCTCCTTAATGTCTCCGCGTGAAACGATGCGCGCGAAGACGCGAGTGCCGGTTGGATTGAGATTTCCATGAAGGGGGTCAAACTGCGGCGATAAATAACAATAGATTGCATCGTGTCTACGACGATGGTAAAGTTTGCATCGCTGGAGTGCAATGAACCGTTTCTTTTAGTTCCTTTTCGGTAGATTTAGGTTACGAAAATCCCGCGAATGTTTTTTTAGAATCCTTATTAGAAATCTATAATGTAACTGTAAGAAAATATTTTGCACAAAGACAATAAAGAGATCGAATGAATAAAAGAGTTTTTGACACTCGATCGATGGTAATTGCAACGCCATACGGGCTATATTGGGATTCAACGATGGGATTTTTTTTGGGCCAGCCGAGGTATGATCAATCGTATTTTTTTTTTGGCTCACTTTATTTTTTCGTCTACGGTTTAGGGTTACTCGCATAATTGTATTTCTCATGGGCGCATATGCCATTCTTTGAATTTTTCCATCTGTTAAAAATAACATTCACTTAATTTCGTAATCGGTACAAAAGACAATTCATTGATTTTTTTATTGGCAAGAAATAGCTATTTATGCGATTTTTTTTATCGATAAAAAAACAAGTACCAATCATAGGATTTTTTGTAGTTAGTGGAAGTATAGTATTTAGTAGTAGTAGTAGTTTTTATTCCTTTTATACCCTTTTAAGGGTGTTTACATTTTTGCACTTCCCTTCACCTTTACATAAATGTTTACATAAATGTTGTCAATGTTATGGACCGGCTATACATTACGTGAAAGTGTCTTTGCTCGCAATATATTTCAGCCGGAAAATTGCAATTTTCAAACATAGAGTGTGTTACAAAAAATAATTTAATGATCTTTCTGGTCTGTTTCATGAAAACGGACGGTCCGGTGAATCAGACGAGGCAAGCTTGGCCAGGGCCCGAAGCAAAGTAGAGAATGCCCGATCACATTTCTGCACGGGATTATACATTTAGAATCTGCATATGCTTTTTTTCGGTCTCTCCCAATATTACCACATCTTATCCTTGCCCATGTTTCTTCTATTTCTCCCCTGATCTTCCCAATATCTTTCCATGTGTATTCCATTTGTCCAATGCTTGCATTCGTTGCAGTATGTCGACCCGTCGTTCTTGCTCCAATCGTATTGAATTTCTCGTTCAATTTTAATTTTTATGCATCTTCCTATTTGTCTTGTCTAGCTCCCTTATATTCCCATTCCATATAGATTGCCAGATTTTTCCCTCACCTACGCTCTTTCATTTGTGATTGTCCCTACTTCCTCCCTCATGCATTTCTTCGACCACCTACCATCCTCCATGGAAGTATAGTATTCATTAAATTTCTTGTAAATAAAAATACCATTCAATTAAATAAACAATAGGTAAAAAAAAAGATTCGTCGAGTTTCCATATCGATCAAGATACCAATTGTCAGAATTATAACTTACGATTATTCGAGATATCGTTAATGAATTAAGAATAAATAAAATCGATAATAATAAATGACACATCTTAATAAATTTTTAAGAGTCCAAAGCCCCACTGATACAATGCCAAAAATAATGACGCCTCCATGAGACCGAGAAAAGAACCGATCGCTTATTTTTCTTTTTTTTTTTTCTTTCAGGCCTCTGCAATATCTTTCCGCATTTTTGGTTCTTAATATTCGTTGGCTCTGGTTTCAATGGTGGCTCGTGATTCGAATTTATCACACACTCACTTGTATTCCACTCTCGCTGTGTCCCAATCGGCGTGTCCGACGTGGATCGGGTCTAATTTATTGCCACGAGTAGCGGTGATGTCACGGGGACGATGGAAAGGCGCGATTCACTAACACTCACCGGAAGAGAGAGAGATAGAGGGTTGGAGAAAATGGGGGAGGGCGAATGAAAATCGAGAGATTCACGGATCCTGCACGATATTCCGTACAGGCTCCTCGACTTTTTCAATCTCGGAACACCTTTCTCTATCTTGCTCTCTCGTTGCCTCGCTTGTTGGCCCATCAGCCCCATTTGCTTTTGTTCTCCCTGTGTGAGATGAGCCAAAAATCGATATTCTCGATAATAAAGCACCGGCAGCAGCTCTCCGTACAAGCGTGTAACGGACGAACAACCGAATCGAGATTTCGGTCGGCGAAGCTTCTGTTTGTATCTCGATTGAGATATATACGCGACTTGAATTCGCTCAAACCTATCACTACCGGTACACGATTTTTCGTGTGCTAGAATTCTTACTCCTCGACTTTCAAAAATCAAACTCGTTCTTCGAAGGCGAAATAAATTTCGAGGCGATCAAATTCGACAATGCTTCGATTGTGCCTAGTTTTAGTGTCTTCTGAGCTCGCTTAACCGTTGGTACACGACGTCGAAAAACAGAAAATAATTAATAGAGAGACGAAATTCATTTGATCGATTATTCAATATTTCAATAGATTTTTATTAAAATTTATTTTGAAGATCAATAAGAATTGTAAAAAAAATCATTTATCGAATTTATGGCGAACATCGATTATTTTGTGATTATTGCGCAAACATGATTTTCGCGAAATTTGATACTCGGGGCTTTTTGAGGTCACTCATTACGAATCTGACTTCAAAATTAAGAAGTTCAAAATAGCGGACCAAAAACGAAAAGAATTTTCGGTAATTCTATAATTTAGCGGCTTAACCGAAAAATGGCCCCCGATTTTTTTTTTGCTGATAAACAGCTTTATTTTGTTATAAACAACGATATTGTTGATGCGGAAGAAGGTTCCTATCAATTTTGAATTTTTTATGACCATGTTTTGCAGTTTTGTAAATTTTGTGTTCTACGAGTGTTCTACGCACCCCACGATTCTACGCACCCATCCGAGGTGCCCTCCGCCCACCCCAGTATTCTACACACCCTGCGATTCCACACACCCATCCGAGGTGCCCTGCGCCCACCCCAATGAACTACACACCCCACGATTCATTTTTTTTTCAAATTTTTTTTTTTTTTCGTAAAAAATCTGGAACCTAAAAAACCGTCTCCCCCCAAAATAACATCATTATTTACACCACAAAAAAGCGATAAATCACGAAAAAAAAATCGGGGGCCATTTTTCGGAAAAGCCGCTAAAGTATAGAATTATCCCGCCCTTATCGCTCATCCAAATTGAATAAGTTTTGCATTTTAATCCACCATATTTTATCCAACAATTTGAATTTACAAATTTTACCTAATACTAATACCAATTTTCATGCGAATCAAGTAAATTTTTGCATTTTGGTCCGCCACATTGAATGCGCCATTTTTAATTTCTGAATTTTTACCTCAAATTCGTAATCAGCGAGAAAAAAAAACCT
The DNA here is from genome assembly GCA_963932345.1 of Ophion ventricosus. NCBI lineage: Eukaryota > Metazoa > Arthropoda > Insecta > Hymenoptera > Ichneumonidae > Ophion > Ophion ventricosus. The sequence continues at coordinate 8,871,772 of OZ010717.1, forward strand.
TGCGTGCCATGTTTCATTAAAATCAAAATACTTTGTTTTTCTGTGCTTGGGGCACGAACAGTAAAATTTATCTTGCCGCTCAAGGGGTCAACGTGTTGGCTTTTTTTAAGAATTTCTCTTTGGTATTTGCTATTAAAAATACTACTGAATTATTGAGTTTGAAATAATTCGGGCGATTTTACGATCAAACACTTTATGCAGGTCAGCTACTAGGGTAAATGCGACTTGATTTTTTTTTTAATATGTAAATGATCGAAATTATATTTTCAATTATGAGGAAATAAAATCATTGATATTCTCGATACGCGTGGGATACTTTTCAATTTCATGTATGTATATATGTATATATGTGTGTGTATATAAACGGTGTCTCAAAATTACCCGACATTTTAAATTGCGCGCCATGTTTTTTGGCGAACTTAGAGTACTAATCTTTGACAACTGTCATCAGGAAGTATTGAGGCTCAGTCATGGAGAATTAAACGGTCGAGTAACGCATAGAAATTGTGAAACTTATGAAAGTTATTGCAGACGAAGTTTCATGGTCGTGTTATCGCGCGCCACGGCGATGTGAATTGGTCACCAAGATCGTGCGATTTGACACCATTGGACTTCTTTCTTTGGGGTTTTCTGAAAGAAAAAGTGTATGCCAATGATCCACAGACCATTCCGGAGCTCAAGGAAATAATTGGTCGCACCATTAATGAATTTAGTCCACAATTATGCAAAAATGTTATTGAAAATTTCGTTAAAAAAGTGAACGTTTGCAAACAGGGACGAGGCAGCCATTTATCGGATAATGTGTTCCACACATAACCTCCATGTTTGTATCTTATATTAATATAAACATTTTCGTACTTTTCAAATCAATAATACGTTTTATTAATGAATTAAAATGTCAGGTCATTTTAGTACACCCTATATATATATATATATATATTAGGTGTAGTAAAAAGAAATCCATTATTTTTGCAATAGATGGCTTTAGTAATCTGTATCTCGCGTTGTATAAGTGCGATCGGATTACGCTAGATGGCGTTAGAAAGATAAGATTTCGTGCTAAAATAAACATTTCAGACAGTTTTGTGATTGCTTGACTCAATATTTTTTGAGCGCGCGTCAAAGATGGCCACCAGCAAAGTGAAAATACCCCATATTTTACAGTTTTTCTTCGATAAAGGCGAAAACGCAAGCCAGGCGGCTGAAAATGTGAATAGCGTTTATGGCCCTGATACTGTAACAGTCAATCACGCGCAATTTTAGTTTCGTCGATTCCGTTCCGGTAATTTTGATGTCAAAGATGCACCACGCTCTGGAAGGCCAATTGTCGAAAATGTCGATAAAATAATGGAAATCGTCGAGTCCGACCGTCATGTAAGCACTGTTTCGATTACCCAGGAGCTAAACATTGCACAAAAAACCGTTTAGAACCACTTGAATAAGGCTAGATACAAAAAGAAGCTCGATGTATGGTGCCACACGAGTTAACGCAAAAAAACCTCATGGACCGAATTTCCATCTGCGAATCGCTGCTGAATCGTAATAAAATCGACCCACTTCTGAAGCGGATGGTGACTGGTGATGAAAAGTGGGTCATTTACGACAACGTCAAGCGCAAACGGTCGTGGTCGAATCGCGGTGAGCCGGCGCAAACAGTGGCCAAGCCAGGATTGACGGTCAGGAAGATTTTACTATGTGTTTGGTGGGATTGGGAATCATCTACTATGAGCTGCTCCCCTACGGCCAAACTCTTAATTCGGACCTGTACTGTCAACAATTGGACCGTCTGAAGGAAGCAATCGCCCAGAAGCGCCCAGCTTTGGCCAAGAGGAGAGGAATTGTGTTCCATCAGGACAACGCCAGGCCACACACATCGCCAGTGACTCGCCAGAAGCGCCGGGAGCTTGGTTAGGAGGTTCTTATGCGTCCACCTTATAGTCCGGATCTGGCACCAAGTGATTACCACCTGATCCTGTCTATGGCGAATGATTTTGCTGGTGAAAAATTTGTCTCAAGAGAAGCTTGTGAAATTCTACTGTCCCAGTTTTTTGCCAATAGGGACGAGGGTTTCCATGAGAAAGGCATAATTAAATTACCTTCAAAGTGGCAACAAGTTATCGATCAAAACGGTGCATATTAGACCTAAGTCGGATCATTCTAACTATGCTAAATTAAGCCTTCAATTTCATGCAAAAATAATGGATTTCTTTTTACTACACCTTATATATATATCAAATTGAAAAATATTGTTCAAAATTTGCAAAAGAAATTTCGCTGCATTGAAATTATGCAAATTTCAACGTGTTCCGATGCGGGGGGAGGGGGGGGGATACCATACGATTTTCCGACTGCGCGTAATGAAAAATGTATGTTGGATCAAACAAAAAATTATATCGTCAACAATGGTCCATGAGAAATATTGGAGGTGCGATCGAGTTGGAGTGGGAGAGAGAGGAAGAGGGAGAACGTAACCGGGCAGAAAGAAAGTATCGATAAAACGAACCAACTTTTTCCCCGATGAAAAATATTGCGCACTGACTGATTGATGAAGAAAAAAGAAAAACCTAGCCTACACTTGGATGCCATGTATCCGCTGTTCGGTTCGATGTATCTCGTTGCCGCACATGAAAACACTTGGCAAATTCGCGCGCGTATAATTTACGGACGATGCACCGTATTGATTTTTGTTGCACGGCGTGTCTCCTCCCCCCGAGCCCCCCGTGGATTGATGTATTGCGGTCCACATGTACGATACATCTATGGCTGTGGACTTGTGCCAAAGACGTTTAGTCTCGTATATACACCGTTTACGTTAACGGTCTATAATTAATGCCCGAATATATTGGAGGGTACTGAAATGTTCATAGGCATTTATCGTGGACGGAAAGACAACGGGAGAGAGAGAGAGAGAGAGAGAGAGAGAGAGAGAGAGAGAGAGAGAGAGAGAGAGAGAGAGAGAGAGAGAGAGAGAGAGAGAGAGAGACAGAGACAGAGACAGAGACAGAGACAGAGGCAGAGGCAGAGACAGAGACAGAGACAGAGACAGAGACAGAGAGAGAGAGAGAGAGAGAGAGAGAGAGAGAGAGAGACAGAGACAGAGACAGAGACAGAGACAGAGACAGAGAGAGAGACAGAGACAGAGACAGAGACAGAGATAGAGAAAGAGAGAGAGAGATAGAGATAGAGAGAGAGAGAGAGAGAGAGAGAGAGAGAGAGAGGGAGAGAGGCAAACAATCGAGAAACCGAAGGGTAGACGTAAAAGGGAGACTAAATGGAAAGCGACAGAAAAAGGGCGGCAAGGGTTCAGTCAGGCAGATAAGGATGCACGAAGCGGAGAGAAGATGGAAAACGCAAGAAAACGGTGCGGAACAGAGAGATATAAATAGAGGGGTGAAGAAGAAAGCAAAAGGGATGAAAAAGAAGACGGGAAAAGGGGGAAGAGGGCCGAGAAGACCCGTGCGGATATTGAGTTCGGGCTTTGATCGGGCCCATCTTAATTTTCCCTAACTTTATTAAGGCGGGCAACCACTTTAAATGCTGTAAAAATTCAATTTTTTTAAATTTCATAAATCGTTAACAAAATATCTCAAGAATACACCCTGAAAATTTCAAAACGATATTCGGATTCCTTCTAACGGTATGTATATAAATGATAAAGACTCTTCGCTCGACTCCCCAAGCTCTCGGAACGAGGCCTGAGCCACATCCACCCTCATTACACCCGGATGTACAAGAGCATATTTTTCCTATATATGAAGATCTATCAAGAGAGGATTTATTGCAGAGATGTTTAGGCGGTCATACCCAGAATGCAAACGAAAGTTTTAACTCGACCGTTTGGCGATTAGCTCCAAAACATCTCCATTCTGGGTACAAAATAATCGAGGTAGCGGCATTTCTTGCTGCTATTTTATTCAATTAAGGAAATTCAGCCCTACTCATGGTTATGAATGAACTACAAATCGTATTTGGCAGGCAGAGCTACGGATATGCCGAGCAAATGGATCAGATGCGCGTGGCTCGGTAAAATAGAAAGAATTTATTAGAAACAAAAGAAGCTCGAAAAGCTCGTAAAGAGGAAATGCAAGCTTCAAATGAGTTGCATGAGGAAGAGGAAGGACTGTTGTATGGTGCTGGAATCGCTTATTAATCGGCAAGACACTTGATCATTTGATTAAACACATTTGACTTTGAGTTTTTCGTTTGTGAAACTTTAAACGTGTTTTTATCGAAACGACATTTTTCAATTTGCGGGAATCGTAATTCAAAAACTAATTACTGGATCATCTTCAAATTTGAAATACGTTTTCATAATACAATTTATTAAAACATGAACCTAAAGTTGGAAAGATTAGATTCTTTAAAACATATTTATTATTGCAAAATGCCGGGAAAAAAAATGCTAAAAATCGATCATTTTTTTCAAACACGTTTCAACATTCAATTCTCGATTTTTTTTTTCAAAATTTAAGTTCATGTTCTTAAAAAACATCTCAAGAATGTAGAAAAATTTATTGGACTATTTCAGATTTGAATTGCGAGCTGCAGAATTCCCGCAAATCGACGACGACGATAAGGACACGCCAAGGCACACAGCGGATTACACCTTAATTAATGCATGAAATAACTTGAAAAAATGACCAGAGATGTATAAAAATATGAATAAATTATTGTCAGAGTTGCGGAAATTTCCGTTTTTTTTTCACAATGAAAAAAAATCCAAAAAATCATGTAATTTTCGGTCTCCTAAAGTGCTTGCCCGCCTTAAGGCCCTAGTCTGGAAGCTTCACATGGGCCATCAGTCGCCGTCACACTTTGCTACCGACGGCCATTGAAGGCAAAATAACCAGGGCCTTTAAAGTTGCCTCAACGATGCGGCATAAAAATTATTGCAGCCATATACGTAGGTGCGTGTGTGTGCACTGTGGAAAAGAAATGTGTGATTTCAATATATTTGAGGCTTAGAATTCTATCGCATATTTTGACACGTTTGATCCGGCATTGTTTCAATGAGCGCACTGCAAGCGTCTTGGTTCAAGGCATAACAGCTCGTCTACTAAACGCATAGTCTAATTATTATATTTAATCGATCTCGATAATTATTATGCCACAAATTCTTTAGTCAAGTAATTTATACTGATTTTCACCTATAATAGAAAAGTCAAGTAGTATTGGGGAAATCGCTACTAGGGAATCTACAACTACACCCCTTAAAAGCCTTTACTTGGTCACCGTACTTAGACGATAGTTTTAGTCGATCTACTTACCCTAACATTCCGTAATAGGGGCCCGATCAGGCTCTTGTACGGAAAACCCTACTATGGAATCCAGAAATAATCCATTGAACGCCCCGAATTGTATTAGGTATACCTTGCCAATTTTCCGCACCAGCGAGTAGAGAAAGAAGAGAGTGCGCGGTAGAAAATATGAGAAAAAAAAAGAGGCGACGGCCATAAAGGAAAAGAAGAGAAGAAAGTGAAGCAGAGGCAGAAAAATAAGAACACGGAGGACAGGTGCAAAAAAAAAGAGAAGAAATAGGAGTAGCCTGAGAGATTGAGAAGAAGCATCAGAAACACAAAAAAAAGAAATGCAGAGGAAGAAAAAGCTGGAGAAATAAGTAAAAGAAAAAGAGGTTGAAAACGCAGCCTATCACATCCCTATGGGCATCCGACAGGGACGCCGCACGTAGGGACTCCACATTCCAATCCCAGTCGATTCCGCTCTATTTTCCGATTGACGTCGTTAGAGAATTTTTTATTAAAAATTCACAACTGGAATTTGTTGGATCTCCCAAAAAAAAAATCCTTTCATGATCCTATGCGCAAATTGATTGGGCAGTTCCAAGATGCACCCACATCTCCATAGAGACCCGTGCAGAAATTTCTTAGAGATACCTAAGTTCCGATCGGATCTCGATCGGGATATGATACGGATTCCCTAGAAGAGGTATCCTCATCGGAATCCAGATGGCGCCCACTACGTAGAACAAGGCGGAGACGTGGTGGCAAGAATTTGAAATACGTATTAAATACATTTTTCTTAGCAAATTCAATAAATATTTTCTTAGTTCGAACGATCTCCATTCAATTTAAATATAATTACTTAGAATAAAATAACCTATATCACTTTTCTCCAGGAAATATGTCTTTCAAGGTCTATATCATGTTTTTTCGAAATTTTTAATTAACTGTAAAGAATTTTGTTCGAAATTCTGTTATTAAATGATATAAGGTGTGACAGCTATACTGTAGCACCAATTTTTACATAATATTTTTTCAGATCCTTGAATAGATGATTTCAGAAAACATCCAACGTCTCCAGGTGATACGGATCGGTATCTCCTGTTGATTTTTACATTTATCCCTGGGATCCGATTCGATATCAAACTAGATCTTATTCTAGGAATTCGGGATTCTAGCCAGAACCCTATGCAAAGTTTCTATTTGGATTCTAACTAGAGTCCTTAATAGTTCCGGATTAGGATCCTGGCTGGAATCCGATTTGCGAGCGTTACATTTCGCTCTCGGATCTGATATCCGAATGGATCCCGTTTGAGAAACCAGGATCCTAGTCCGAATCGGACTGTACCCATGACAATATTTCTGCACACGGATTTGTTAGGGACACCGCACATAAGGAGTCCTCACTGGGATCCAAGTGGATTCTGCACTGTTCCCCGAAGAACGGCGTTTGATAATTCTTACCAGGTTCGAATCGAAAATTCGCGAAAAAGCAAGAGAAAAAACATAGCGTGTCAAAACATAACATCTACGCCTCGCGAGAGTGTATGTGTGCGGTGACATAGGGTCTGTTTGTTTTAGATGCACTTTTCTACATTTCTTACATCTTCTGTGGACTTTCTATTACTGTATCTGGTAAAAGTGTAGAAAGTGTAGCTAAAACGAACAGACCCATTACATCAAAGCGCAGTAAAATAAATAACAAACGATAAATACAGTGGATTTTCAGTTATGTGAATCAAATCTATTGTTAAGATATACTTTTTAAAGTGATTTATACTTTTTTTTTAATCCACTCATTTTGTATACTTATTTTGTTTAGAAAACTCAACGTACAGAATGCGATGGGATCCATGAAGAATCGTATCGGATTCTGTTCGATATTGTGGGAGTTCTTTAGGATTCAAATTGGATTTGTACATTGCATTCCAACAGGGAATGCCAATTAGAATCAAATGTGCGAGCATGATGCTTTAGTATAAGGATCCAACGCGAGGACCCATGTCAGGAAGTAAGGGAAGTCCAGGTAAAACGAATACCCCGGGCAAAGTGTATACTCGCCACTACTCGCAAATTATGCGTTTGCCGATCGCCACATTACTATAGCAACGTTCGCCCGTCGTCATCCAGTGCGTGGGAAATACGTTGGTGAGTGGCCGTGTCACGCTCTGTCCAGGAGACAACGTTTTGTGTTCTCGCTCGAAAAATATTGACTCATCAAGGTAAGTATTTTGCTAATAACAAGAAAGTTATTTATGTATCGTCCTTTGTTTTTGGGCGGTTACAATGAATGTTTATGTAGCTTTATACACTGTGTAGAAAATGAGACCCAAAGCAATAATTTTTGTTTGAAACGGGATAAGCTTAGGAGTGCCCACGTGGGGAAAAGCGGATACCATATTCACTTTGTCCGGTGATCGCCAAGAATTTCATTATATATCAAAATCTGCATATTTCGTTTTAGGTGGTGAATAAATACAAAAAAAAAGACGACGCAAGGTTCTCGGAGTGCAGACGTCATGCAAACATAGCAATAAATTTATGTAAAGCTGCAGAATCCGTCGAAGAAACAACCAAAAAGTGAATTTTCATTTTTTTTTTTCGAAATGTTACAGATCATTTTGTTAGTAACTTACGTTTCCAAAGATTTCTATATTGTTATCCACTTTGTCATTATGCCGTATCCACTTTGCCGGCGGCTCGGGCAATGTGGATACTATAACTTTTTTGTTATTTGATTTATAGCAATTAATTAAACTAGAATTAAGAAAAATTGTTAACGCGTTTCGAAAGTTGATTAAGGGCTCACATACACATGGGTAGGTAAAAAAAAGATCGATTTTTCAAAAAGCTGCTCATTCGAAAGTACTATCCTTTGAGTGTCTACCCTGAAAATTTCATAAGGAAATTCGCAGTAATGACGAAGTTATAGCGTTTTGTAACTGACCGGTTGAGCAACGACTAACGGTTGGGGTGCAGGTAGACGCGGCGTTTGTCATCTGTTTGACTATGAGTTTGATTATGAATGAGGTTGACATAGCAAAAAAAAAGATCTAATGGAAGCGCCAACATCTAAGGAAGTTCCGTCATATGGCCCAGGAATCGACGATTTCATGTAAGTTTTAAATAAACCAGTTATTTCAGTGTAAAGTGTACTCAAAACTTTAAACGCGTTTTACTGGAAACAGTGTTTTCAAAATCAGTACCAGAAATATCTCCTCAACTACTGGACCGATCGGGATCAAGTTTTGCACAGTTATGCTTCACACAATAATCTAGTACTTATCGAGCCGTTTTTCGATACCTGGCATAGTTTTTTTTGTCTTCATCATAAGTACTGAACAATTTTGAGGCGAAATATCGCCTGCTTCATTCCAGTGACTGCCATGACCCGAAAAAATTAAATTTTTAAATTCCGGCTCGATAAGTACTAGTTTTATCTATGTGCTTTAAGAAACAAATATTTTTTTTTTAGATAAAAAATAGCAGAGGCACGCCTGGTACCGCAAACGCTGTCAACAAAAACACGTCCCAGGAAAAGGACTGCAACTTTTTTACCGTTTGAAATTTTTTAACCAAATTTTCACACAATGCATATAAAATGTCATACTTTAAAATGTATATCATGGTTATTCAATAAAATTCAGTTTTATACACAACAAAATTCTTAAACATAACCTTACTTTTAGCCGTCTCGGGTGTGAGCCCTTAGATGAAGACTAATCTTAGATAATTATTTTAATTTTCTCTATTATACATTATCGGCAATAATCACGGAAAGCTTAAAGTGTTCACTTTGCCCGGACCTCCCCCTAGATATAAGTATGGAAATCCAGATGGATATCTACACCAATTTCTGCACGGGAAAGCGGAGAAACAGAAGTAGCGTAAGTAAAAAATTTAAAAGCAGAAGCAGCAAACTAAGAAAGAACGGAAGCAGGCCCAGGAAGAGAAAGTAAAAGAACAGTAAGAAGTAGAAGAAAAAGCAGAACAAGAACAACGAAAAGACAGAAAAAAATCATTGGTGTGAGGAGGAAAAGAAGCGTAAGAATAAGGGAAAAAGCAGTATAAGAAGCCCAAAGAAGAAAAAGTAGCAGGAGAAGAGGTAAAAAAAAGACAGAGGGAGGTGAAGTGGGAGGAGAGAAGCGGAAGATGGAAATTCAAGCACGAAGGACATTGCTCCCACTCGAAGATTGAGGGAGGTGATGTGAGCTAAAAACAGAGAATGAATTTTGTAGCGACAGCCGCACTGTCTCCAAGGGATATTCGAGGCTACGGATTTTAGCGATGTTTTCTCTTACCGGAACGATCCTCATTTTCCCTCGGCTGTATGCGCTCTCCTGGGAGAGCTTCTCGTGTACCACGATCGAGGCCACGGACCTCTCAAACTCTCGGTACACGTATTACGTATGAAAAATATTACTACATATAAATACACGGTGTTTGGCACATGGACCGACAACATTTTTTGGGAGATGGGGGGGGGGGACGTCATTTGCTAACTTTTTCATCCTTAACATCCTTTTCGTCCTAAGTGTCACGGTAATTGAGGTAAGATTTTTTTTCGTTTTTGTTTAACTACCCGAAATTTCGCTTTTAAGCCGTCATAACTTTTTTATTTGTGGCTGTAATAGCACGAAATAATTTTTGTTGTTTTCTGCAATGTATGTTTATTATAAATAAATCATTATATGATACAATTGGTTTCAAAGAAATAACTCATGAGCTTCCAAAGTCTTAAAAAAATGTGTAATGTATAAAAAATATCAACTTCTACATTTATTATAAAAAAAACTAAAAGCTATTTTGAACTAAGCTTTGATTTAAAAAGTCCTCTACAGGGTGTCCCAGAACTGAAGATAGTCCCTGAAGTGGGGGGGGGGGGGGGGTAGGAGGTGAAATTCTGAGTCGATTTATATAAGCATGTATGGGTCTCAGATCAACCCCTGAATTATTATTAATTTTTAAAGGCGGGCTAATCAGGCGCATCCGATGAGCGGGCCTACGTCGGTGAGTGATACACGTGTGTAGTCGTGCCTGGAGGTCTTAAAAAATGTGTAAATGTATGAAAAGTATCAACTTCATAATAAATTCATTATAAAAAAAACTAAAAGATATTTTGAACTTAACTTTGTTTAAAAAAATTCTCTAGTTTATACTCTTTCCAACGGTATGCTACATGTCATAGAAATCATTCATTGTGAGGTCAAAATAAGAGATACTAGTTTGCCAGGGTCAGGGTTAAAAAAAGACTTTTTATGTTTCCGATGTTTTTTTAAAATTAAGCTTGAGTTATAAATGTTGCTCAAATTGAACTTCTTTACTCCGTTATTTACTTATTACGGTTTGAAGGCGAAATTTCGGGTCAAAGAGTTTTCCGATGCACTTCCGAATGACAGCGCTACAATTAGAGCAAGGGGCCAGTAGCGCAGCCAGTTAGATCAACAAGCGAAACAACTTTTTGTATTTATTGGGATGTTGAAAATTAATGCTTTATTTTTAACAATTAGTAAAAAAAAACAAATCATTGAAATTATTGTCCATCGCTAGCCACTACTTTTTCCCGTCTTTCTGGCAGCATTTTAATTCCACGTCGAAAAAACGGCACGTGTTTTGAGGCTATCCAAGAGTCTATCCATTTTTTGGCATCTTCATAAGAATGGAAGTGATACTCAGCCAGACCATATGCCATCGATCGGGACAAGTGATAATCGGAACGGGTAATGTCTGGTGAATGAGGCGGGTGGGGTAGAACTTCCCATTTAACAAGGAGACGGCATGACCGTGTGGTCGGGGATTTGGCCGATTTTTTTTGTGGTGAAAGAGGACCCCTAGCACCTTACGTAGTTAAAGTAGTAGGACGCACTACTCGGAAAATTCCGAGAAAAATCGATTCAAAGTTTCTTAGGCGCCTTATGAGGTTAAAATGTCAGGCACTTGTCGAGCCGCCGTCTAGTCTAGACGGTTAGGGCTCGGTCTCTTGCGCCGGAGGTCTCGCGTTCGATTCCTCCTTCGGATCTTATTTTTTTTTCTTTTTTTTTTGTTATCCCAACAATTATTCAAAACGTTTCTCATCCCTACATTATTTTTAAAAATTTATTTTGGCTCAAGAACGTAAAGTTTTTCATTCACTGAAAAATATTCGTGCTCGTTGTTCTATTTGGTTTTATGGCCTTGTAAGGGTCAAAGAATTTTGACCTGGGGTCCCCTTAGGATTATAACGGACATCTGCGCATAGGCCTATGCGTGAGTCTGTGAGAATTGAACAGCAGTTCATTTTTCGATTTCGTCGTGAACAGACGTGCCTATTTCTTATTGTTAAATTTCAAAGTTCTCTTACAATTCGAAGTTAAAAATGTCGACTGAAGAAGTTGCTGGCTCTTCTGGAATAGGAGAGGAAATTCCTGAAGAATCCATGTACAGTGATAAATCAAAATCGCGATTGAAGGACGCAGTAGTTTATTATGAAAAGCTGTTGACGGAAAATAATTTAATTGCATCGACACCTTCGGAAGAAATATCTCACGATGCTATATTATTGGCCGGAGAACTTTATAATAATACACTGGAACTTTTGGGTGAAAAAAAAATTCGTAATTGAAGAGGAATTAATTCACGCTCATGAGGATTGCGAAGAACTACACTTGTTCGAAGTGCCCCAACTTGATTCTTCTCCAGACGAGTACGAACCGGAACCGAAAAAAAATAAAAGTGAAATGATGAAATCCCATCGCCTACAAAGTCAAAGTCGTGAACATTGCTAAAGCGCATCCCACGTGGTCTTTGGCGACATTGCAAAAAAAAGGATGCAGCCGCTTGAAGAGAAAAGAATATCTTTCACAATGTGAGAATGATATTAAAAATGGTGGAACGAGATTGGACAAATTTGAAGCGATAGATTCGTGGACCTACGACCGTTTTGTGGAAGCAAGACAGCAATATCAGCAAGCTACGACAAGAAATTTACAACAATGGGCGTTGGCTGCTGCTGCACAATTCATCGATTTCAATTTCCAGGCGTCTGATCGATGGGTCACGGCATTCAAACAGAAACACAAAATTTCTAAACGGAAAATCACGAAACTGGTTTCGAAAAAAGAGGCGGCATCAATGGAGGAAATCCGGGCGTCTACAGAGACCTTTCGTCGCCAGACGTGCCGCTTAATACCTCAATACCATGAGGATTATGTTATAAATACTGACTAAATACTGAAAATTAATTATATAAAAAGTTTTCTACATACATATTCGAATATTTTTTAATATTAAAAATACTATTTTTTTCTCAGGATGTCAATATCAATCGGTTTTCAACAGGACACTCACTCAAAAAGGGAGTAAAACAGTTTTCGTCAAAAAGTCGGATTTGAATAAAGTGACGCATTCGTACACCGCACAATATTCCATAACATTATCCGGAAAACTGCTCCCACATGTCTTCGTATGTTTGCAAGGGGCGACCGGTCATTTCGGACCTCGTATTCAAAAATTAGTAGATGGCTATGCCAATACATATACGAACGTCATTGCAGCATCATCGAAGTCCGGAAAACTAACAACAGCCTTATACACGGATTTTCTCCAGAAATGTTTAAAAACTTACGTCGGAGAGAACAAATTTTTATTTCTCATTGACTCTTGGGGGGGGGGGGGGGGGGGGTCAAACAAATCCAGAGACACACACTGAACATGAAATCTTCCAAGATGACGAAAATATGCCAACTTGCTCTGTAAAAGTAATTCCTCCAAAATGCACTCCCTTGGTGCAACCTTGTGACGTTTACTTTTACAGACAAGTTAAAAATTTCATAAAGCGCTTGCAAAATTGCAGCGAATTGTTACAGCAGAATCGTGAAATTAATTCCCGGGAAGATTGTATAAAAATCCATTCAATAATTCACCATCAATTATCGTCACCAATATTCCGAGACATGATTCAATACGCCTGGTTTGCCTCAAAATTATCAGTTACTAGAAACATTTTCATGAATGTTAATGGGACGTGTTTTTGTACGGATGTATTGCAAACTCCCTGCGATTGTAAAAAATCTGCTTTTATATGTTGCGCAAGATGTCGCAAAAATTATTGCTTTGTTCGTTTCTACGATAATTACCACTGCGGTTTTTGTATATAATCATTATATGAATAAAAATTGAATTTTTCCGAATCGACTTTGTTATTCTCATTAAAAACCCAATGTTCCTCCTCATATACTTTACAATGAAAAAGAAAGAAAAACCCACCGTTATGAATTGTTTTATTGGAAAAAAAAAGAAAATAATTTTTAAAAAATGAAAATAATTTAAAAAAAATAATGTAAATAAATTTTAAAAAATAATGTAGGGATGAGAAACGTTTTGAATAATTGTTGGGATAACAAAAAAAAAAAAAATAAGATCCGAAGGAGGAATCGAACGCGAGACCTCCGGCGCAGAAGACCGAGCCCTAACCGTCTAGACTAGACGGCGGCTCGACAAGTGTCTGACATTTTGAACTCATAAGGCGCCTAAGAAACTTTGAATCGATTTTTCTCGGAATTTTCCGAGTAGTGCGTCCTACTACTTTAACCACGTGAGGTGCTAGGGGTCCTCTTTCGCCACAAAAAAATTCGGCCAAATACCCGACCCCACGGTCGTGCCGTCTCCTTGTAAGTGTTTCAAAGTAGGTTTTTACTGGTTTTGCAACATGTGGCCGAGTGTTGTCATACTGCAAAATCACTTTGTCGTGGCTCTGCTCGTATAGCGGCTGTTTTTCCTTCAATGCTCGGCTCAGAAGCATCAATTGTAGTCGATAGCGATTTCCCGTGATGTTTTTGTTCGGTTTGAGTAACTCATAATAAACTACAACCAGCTGATCCCACCAAATGCAAAACAGAAGCTTTGAACCATGAATATTCGGCTTTATCGACGATGTTTATGCATGTCCGGGCTAACCCCACGCTTTTCTCCGCTTAGGGTTATTATCGTGTATCCATTTTTCATCGCCAGCCACAATACGATGTAAAAAACCTTTCTTTTTCCGCCGTTGTAGCAGCTGTTCACACGTGAAAAGACGCCGTGCAACGTCTCTCGGCTTCAACTCGTACGTTGCGTAATCAACTCCTAATGATTCTGCAAGTTCAGCTAGCGTCTGGCATGAGTCTTCATGAAGTAAAGCCTCCAATTCTTCGTCTTCAACCATTTTCGGTGCGCCAAAGCTTTCTCCATCTTCAATTTCAAAATCATTTTTTGGACCGTCTAAACCAATCTCCGCGTATTGTTTCTGACAGAGCACGGTTGCCGTAAGTCTCAACAAAAATGCTGTATGCTTCAGCTGCAAATTTTTTAAAAATAAAGTTAGTAAAATTCCCCGCGAACACTTTTTTGGCATGATTTTTGACATGTTGACACTATGATAAAAAAAAAGCTGTTTACACTTCGTCGAAATGACACACTGAATTTCAAGCTCGCTTACAGTACTTCTTTATAGATGTGTTACCATCCTAAACTGCACGCACGCAGTTCCGTCAACGCTATCTGTTGGAAAACGGCGAGAACTTATTCAACGTCCCAATAAATACGGAATATGAATTTCAATATCCAATACTAATAAGATAAGAATAGGTTCAAATTTACCGAGACCGCGAGAGAACGCGTCACAAGATTGCGGGTCGGTAGCGCCAAAGATGAGTTTGCAGGCGAGCTCCGCTCATTCTCGCGAGGTATATTTGGTCCGACCGAGCGGACTTCCCCTGAGTTGATGAGTGTTAGAACGTACGGCGATGTGTGTTTCATCATTTAAAAACTAACTACCATAGCTACTGCTCACTGGCTTAGTAAGATGATGACTTAAGGAGTTTCGGAACAAGTGACGAAACCTTACCATTTAATTCAAATTTATACAGTACATTCTTTGCCATATACTGAATATCCATATATTTGCCATATATACGTTTCCATAAAATTCAGAATTGAAATAACCCTTTTTAACATAGGGAGATGCCTACGCTCATCGCTAATCGGCAGTTTTACGCACGAAATAAGAGGTGTGTAAATTAAGTAATGGAACAGATATTTTCAATTTTTTTTTTATCCGAATAGATTAACAATTCAATGTTGTCTCCTTCAAAACAGCTTCCTTGGGAAGCCACACAGCGCTGGAGATGGTTTTTCCATCGGGAAGAGGAAAAAGTCACAAGGACCCAAGTTAGGCGAATAAGGAGGCTGAGGAACCACAGGAATGTTTTTACTGACCAAAAATTCGTTTATTGAAATTGCTGTGTGACAGCATTTTTTCTCGTCCCCAATTCATTGGTCAAAATCTGATGGACGGTCGTGTGAGTCAAATTCAACTCTTCCCCGATTATTCTGACTCTTAACCGACGATCTTAACGCACAAGATCCTGGATTCTGTCGACATTTTCATCGGTTCTTGAAGATGTAGCCCTTCCGCAGCGTGGTTCATCTTCAATCGACTCTCTTCCCTCTGAAAATGCCTTAAACCACCGAAAACCCGGGGCCCTTGACAAAACATTGTCTCCGTAGGCCTGCTGAAGTTTTGCAAAAGTTTCCGTTGCATTGTGCCCAAGTCTAAAGCAAAACCTGATCACACATCGTTGCTCGTAATTGATGTCACTCATTTTTAGAACGCACTAGAAAAAACCGTTTCACGAAAAAAATCGCTACGGACAACCAAATGACTCTAGTAAATTTGAACTCGTACTGAAGGCGTATCAAACGTTCACCTGCCGCCCCTCCAAGTCTCGCGTCCCCCGTGTTACCAGATCGAACGCTACGTTGCCAGCCTCGTTACTTAATTTGCACACCTCGTAATATGGTAAAATGTTAAGAATGTTTTGAATAACTGTCAACCCGCGCAGTACATTTTGACATTGATGTCACCCGAAGTTGAATGATCCGTCTGTACCGTTTATTAATTATTGACATTTTTGCAAATGAAAATTGTCACTTTTTCCCGCACCGACAAACCGTAGAGGCGAAGTGTGGCAACCTTGCATGAGTGCTAAATGGCGCGCCGTGGTGCGATTATATAATACGTCCAATAAACACACATTTTTAAAGAGAACTAATATATTTTATATTTGACACTTGACATTTATCGTTCAAAATTGATTTGGTTTTTTAACGAAATATAAATGTTTTTTCAGTGGAGTGCGTAAGTTGCTGCGCTCGAAAATGCTCGCGACAACAGAACGAGTGTTGCCAACCGTAAAAAAAAACAACCTCGCAATACAAACAGTACGCTGTCGCCAAATGTATCAAATTTTTTTTTAATATAAAATAATAAAAACAAGCACGTTATTAATACGCTTGTGTAAAAGGAATAACAATCTTAACTCCACGATTCGAAATTGATTGCCGTAATAGTGTCGTTTTCGAACGAAATATTTATGTGTAGAAGTTGGCGCCCTGCTCGAGAATAATAGAATACTCCCTAAAGATAAGTTGCCGTGAAACTCCTCAAGAAGATGATCGACAGAAGTCAGTAATATAGAAAGTTGCTGTCACATTTTTGGCCGGGTCCTGTTCAGGTATCTATTCTAGCGTTACCTCTCGTCACAACTATCACAAGCAAGATACATTAAAAAAGTGATTTCATTTCGTGAGAATCGATCCTAATAAACGAATGGGTTGATAGATTTTCAACACATTAGATCCCTGTGTTGATGACCCGCTCCCCTGATGTTCGGACATATTGGGTGGTTGCATTGAAACGCTCTGTTTTTTATTTTTGCTTTTTCAACATTTCGTGAGTTCCAACGTCTACCCTTGTGGTTTTTTTCACATATTGCCCTTCCCAATTGAAACTTTTCTTATTACTCATTACCCGCACTTCGCTAATCTGCACCCGTACCGGTAACATATAGACAGTCCCATATTCTTCTGATTCTCTGGTGCACAGACGTTTTACTCTAGTATCTACACCAAGGTCTCAGAAGTATTGGCCTTCCGCTGACTTGTTGATGCGCCAGCCGGTGCACGACGTAAGCGGTCACCGCTCCGTGTATTGGTCATGTACAACGCTGCTTAACTCAAAGCGCTCCCGAAGACAGACCTCGACTGTCCATACACCCGAGGCGTTTTCATTTTTTAAGCATTTATTTTGTAAACATTTGTTGAATTACATTAACAGGCTCTTGTGAACATTATAAAAAATCGTTCGTAGCTTGAGGCAACTCAAAATGAAGAGGAAAGTACAACATGTGGTCCAAGAATCGCCATTTTTTGTTTTAATTTCTTTCTTATAGTTTGAATCTTAAAGAAAATGTTTAGCTGAATGCGAAGTCTGTACCTACAATATTAACGAAGATATTAATTTACTTTCTACCGCACTGTGCAGCGCTCCCTTAGATCGATTCTCCCTTCGTTTCTATGAAACTAGTACCTGAGCATACATTTCTTCTTGGAAGATCCGATTCACGGTCTTAAATACAGGTCGTGAAACGAAGGCGAATTTGAATGGTGGGGAACGAAAGCATAAACGTTATGATATGGAAAATAAAAAATAAGTTTCAGTGGTATGAAAGTACTAAGAAGTAGCTACTGACATCGCTATATGTATTTATAATGATGGCTATAGTAATATTTTATTAATATTACACGTATTAAACATAACCATCGGACGTAATTGTTATGACATGCATAATGACGAAGACGAGCACCGTATATCGCTTGCTGAAAAACGCGCGCACGAAACTACAAAAGGGCCAGAAACGCTCGGAGAAGGTCAAGATTATCTCTCAAGGACTAGCAACTTGCTGAGAAAGGACTCCAATATGGAGCAGGAATCGCCGATTAACAATACAACAAGGTATGCCACAAATTTTCAATGTTTTTTACTGTTGAAGCCGCGTCAAAACGCTAAACGCGTTTTTCTCGAAACGACATTTTTCGAATTTGCGGGAAATAACTCAACAACACCTATTCCGATTGATTTGAAATTTATACCACACATTTGTAACATAATTATCTCAATCCGTACGTAGGATTTTTTTGCTAATATTAACCGTTTTTGTTTAATGAAGGTTTTTAAGTAGAAAATTTATGTGAAAAACAAATATAAATTTCTGCGTGATACCAAAAATCCGCGCGCGGAGGCGTGTATCTCCGCCAATTATCAATATTTTTAGATTAAAAAAATACATTTAAGCAGTGGAAAACATGTACTAAAAGAGTGTAAAGATAGAAGTAAAAAATATGCATTAGTTTAGCTACAAAATATTCATGAATACCGAATCTTATTCTAGCCTCTCAGGGTGGTTTAACCCTTTAAGGTATTACTGGATGGATATTAAAAAATCGCCAAAATTCTTGAAAAATTGAGGAATGATAGTTTTTTATAGAATAATAATAAATGTATTATTTTAAAAATGTTCACTAAATAATTTAATAGTTATAAATATATGAATTTAACATGGTGGCTTATAGGAAAACAGCTTTTGCAGACGTTAATGGTTGCAAAACGGATGGAACTCAATCGCCGTAAATTCTGAAAATATTACATCATCAAGATTGAGGATCGAGCGTTTGATTATGCTAAGTTTCAAATCAATCGACTGAGTAATTGTCGAGAAATTAATTGAAGTAATGAGGAGTATCCCCTTTTTTAACGATGAATCAATAGCAATCATTGGTATACTCAATACATATTGAATTTTCGAGTGATTGTTGATAATAATAAGATGATCTGAACGTATTAATTCAAAATAAAAATTAAGACATTTTTTTATTCGACAGTTGAAACAGATGTACAGTCATTGACAAAACTTTAGTCAAGCACACGCCAATATCTCCAGATTTGACTTCAAATATTAATAAAAGTGGAAAATTATCGTTTCTAAGTGTTAATTGATTATCAAATTAACTATTTGTAAGGCTAAACATGTACGACATGATCAAGACTTGTCAATCCACGATTCGCCCATTTTGGACTAACTTTTTGCCCGGCGGCCCATCCAGCAATACCGTAAACGCGTTTTTCGTAAAACTATAATATGTTTTTTCAAAACGGTGTACACGATATCTCGAAATCTAACGAACGGATTGATTTGAAATTTGGTAGACTTATTCAGTGTAATAATCGTTTAGTCGTGATCGACGTTCTTCTACTTAACATTTTTTCCATTAGTTATTAACAATAATGTCATTTTTCCTCGAAAAAAAAACGAAAAAAAATCATATTTTGGTTTTTATGATTGAAACACGATAACAAAAAAAGATGGGTCAAGTCAACTAATATAATGTATTTTAAGAAAAAAAAATCGTTTTTTTTGTTCCTGATCAACTGGGTGGCCAATATCAAGTACACCGTCTCAGGAGTCGGATGAATTTTACGGCGGGTGTAAAATTGGAGCGACCGTCCGAAAATCATTGAGCGTTGAAAAGACGAGGGATAAAAAATATCTCCGATGCGGAGACAGACGTGTGGCTGAATCCGCGCACTATTATTTCGGCCGAGAGTTATGCCATAGTGTTGTAAACAAGTCCGCGTGCTGGCTGGCACAGCTGCGGGGAATACGATCATCAGCTTTAAAAATCAAATGGCGACAAGCGTGGCAGAACGCCAGTTCGACAATTAACGGAAAAATCAGGACACGGATAAAAATATCCGGACGTTGAATAATTCTTCGCTGTTTTCCAACAGATGGCATTACCAGAACTGCGTGCGTGTAGTTTAAAATGGTAACACATCTATAAAGAAGTACTACTATAAGCAAGCTTGAAATTAAGTATATGTCATTTCGCCGAAGTGTTAAACAACTTTGTTTTTCATAGTGTTAAACATGTCAAATTTCGTGCCAAAAGAAGAGTATTTGCAGGGAATTTTATTGCACTACTTTAATAAATAAAAAAATCTGCAACCGAAGCCACCGAATACTTGTTGAGACTTACGGCGACCATGCTCTGTCGGAAACAACATGCAGAGATTGGTTTAGACACTTCAAAAATAATTATTTTGATGTTAAAGATAAAGAACGCACTGGCGCACCGAAAAAGTTTGAAGACGAATTGAAGGCATTCATGAAGACTCTGAGAAACGTCGAATGGCGTCTTTTCACGTGTAAACAGCTGCTTCAATAGCAGAAAAGGAAAGGGTTTTTGCAACGTATCGTAAATGGCGATATAAAATGGATACACTACGATCAGAGTTGACTAAAATCTGTATCGGGCGTTACTTTTTGCTCGATACAAATGTATCGAGCATCGAAAAACTTTTCGTTACTCGATACAAAAGTATCAAGGTATTGTTGGAGATCGCGACTTTTGTATCGAGTAGCAAAAAATTTATTCGATACTCGATACTTGAGTAACGAAAAGCTTTTCGTTACTCGATACTTTTATATCGAGTAACGAAAAGTTCTTGGATACTCGCTACTTTTATAATATTGTTATTTGTTTAAATTTGTATAAAATTGTTTGTTATTTGAAATGAAATTGTTAAGTTTTCCGAATGCATATAAATCTATCAAGAGTTTTTTCATCGTTTTGAAATTTTTTTTACAAATTTTTAATAATTGACAAAAGTCGGAAATTCTTTGTCTTCCCTTGAGTACAGAATAGCTTTGTATTTTGAGATTTTAGAATGGCACAAGTATCGAGTAACAAAATGCTTTTTGTTACTCGTTACACAAGTATCGAGTAACGAAAATTTATTCGATACTCGATACAAAGGTATCGAGCATCGACGAACTTTTCGTTACTTGATACGTTTGTATCGAGTATCTTCAATCAAATTCGATACTGAAGTAACTAATTACTGCCAACTCTGACTACGATAACCTCCAGCTAGCCTCAGGCGATGGTCAAGCAACTGGACTTACGGCTCACTTCAATTCGCCTGACCCGACTACTTAAGTAGTCGGATCACGCGAATTGAAGCAAGCCGTAAGTCCACTTACTTGACCATAGCCTGAAGCTAGCTGGATCAGGCAACTGGAGGAAACATTACATCCAGTTGCCTGACTATCACCTGACACCGACCGGATCAGGCAAATTGAGGTATACCTTAAGTAAGGCCTCCGGACTACAACGTGATCAGGCCCGGATCAAATATCAAGCAAGTCTGACAATATTTCTACTCGGGTAACCGGACAAAAGTGCGGCAGTAATCTCGTGCGTTTCATTCCGTATTGACGTGTTCTCGATTGTTGTCATTGCGATATATATTTGAGGTAAGATAACTGTATATACCGTTTTGTTATATTCCAACAATAAATTTTTATTTTACTTACTCTTTCAACACTTTTCTGTTTCCTTGCATGCGTTTATTTGCAATTTTTCTGTTGCCCACGTGTAGCCATTCATTTCGGTGAAACATAACCTAATTTCGAATTCGAAATGCACTGCGGACATAATGGGCATTACATTCACATTACCAATATTTGGATTGTCTACGCTAACCGGGCTAACCTGCACCAATGGCATCACATTCTTCGATACAGATTAGCCCGGAGGGCGTAGGCCAACCAAATAATGTTAAGTTCCCAGTGTAGTGCAATCCAGTAAATGTGATTCCATTGGTGCAGGTTACAGGACAGCGTAGGCTAACAAATAATGGTAAGTTCCCAGTGTAGTTCAATCCAGTAAATGTGATTCCATCGGTGCAGGTTACAGGACAGCGTAGGCCAAACAAATAATTATAAGTTCACAGCGTAGTTCAATTCAGTGAACGTAATACCATCGGTGCAGGTTAGTCGATTCGAAATGCACTGCGAATGGTCATTACATTCATTGAATTGTACCCCGCTGTCAACTTACCATTATTTGGTTTGTCTACGCTGTCCTGTAACCTGCACCGATGGAATCACATTTACTGGATTGAACTACACTGGGAACTTAACATTATTTGGTTGGCCTACGCTGTCCGGGCTAACCTGTATCTAAGAATGTGATGCCATCGGTGCAGGTTAACCCGGTCAGTGTAGACAAACCAAATATTGGTAATGTGAATGAAATGCCCATTCGCAGTGCATTTCGAATTCGAAATGCACTGCGGACATAATGGGCATTACATTTCAGCGTAATGCCCATTCGCAGTGCATTTCGAATCTTAAGTGAATCTTAAGTGGGATACATATAATATTTTCGAATTTTTCAGCGGCGGTTATCTCGAAATATAGAGATCATGGAATCGACGTTCTTCCAAAACAAATCGGACAAGCCGTTGGGACAGTGTTTAATGCTGCAAAAGACAGGGACAATTGTCGAGGGAAGAACCAACGTGTGACGTTCCCTGAAAACGTCGCTCCATAAAAATTGTATAACCTTAATTTCTAAGCTTAACTTAATTTCTAAATTTTTTTGTTTGTTTTCCAAGTTCCTGCAGTTTTTTGTAAAAAATATCAAAGTCTATTTCGCGTTTTTGCTATATAAAAAATATATAACAAAGTTTTATTTATTTTACACATAAAAAACATGTGATAAAGTAGAGTAATAAGAAAAATTTGTGATAAATAAGATTCCTATTTAGTTTATAAAATAAAGTATCAACGTTATTTGTAATTTGTGGCTTTTTCTATTTTGGGTTTGCGTGGTATTTTTTATTTCAGGAATAAATAGGACATCCACAGCAGAGGTTCATTCCATCATCCTGACTAGGCGATGATGTTTCAATTCAATTAATCTTTGAAAAATTAAGCCCTGATCAGGCTTACATTTTTTGCACTGATCAGGCCTTTATTTTTTACGCTGATCAGGCTTTGATTTTCTATCCTGATCAGGCCTTTATTTTGCACTGTAATTAAGCCTTGATGTTCTATCCTGGTCAGGCCTTGATCTTTTTCACTGATCAAACCTTGATTTTTTACCCTGATCAGACCGAAGTCAGGGAAAGTGTCACAAAAATGATCAGGGCTTAATAAAAAATCCTGATCAAGGCATGAAAAAGAAATCAGGATGCCTGATCAGGCCTTTCTTGTAGCCGGAGCAGGATTTCTACTCGGGGCAGTGGCTAGCGATAGACAATACTTTCAGTGACATATTTTTCACTAATTATTAAAAATAAACCATTAATTTTCACGAAAAAAGATAGCGAGAACTTATTCAACATCCAATAACAAAGGAGCAAATAAGAATAATAAAACATTGTCGCAACATCTTGACTAGATGAATGTTCAAAATTTAAAAATGCCACGCCGTACGAGCCATTTAAGTGGAGGCTTAATAGATGCCCCAAGGGCAAGAAACCTGAAGAGTGAAACACGATGCGGGGTTTGTCTCAGCGGGCAATGTTGGTGACAGCCTGTAGAAAACGCTGCTCATCCGAGGCTGGGCGTGAAGAACGATTAGTCAATGAAAAAGCAAGACTATCGCGATGTAAATTCCAGGCAGTTTTAGGGCTTTCAAGAGAAAGCCGGTTTGTAGAAATCCCACAGCCTGAGGTAGTCCGAACCCTCCTCAGGGTCTTGTGTTAATTTTTCTTTCATTTGGATCTGAACGCGAGGCATGTTGATGACGCATCCAGTATTTATATCAATAGAGGCGTGGGAGGGGGGGGGGCTGAGATGATTGCACGCTCCTCGCCATTTCCAAATATAGTCTCGAAAGGACATGAAAATACATCAACCGGATATATGAGTTTGTCTAAATACGAGTGTGTACACGTATATTGTATTCGCTATATCCTTGAAACCCACCACTTAGCAAGGGTTTAAATTTTCCTTCTATGTTTCCCCTTCAATAGACAATTATGAATAGACTCTACTAAATCATGCATGTTCTAATAATATTCTCGAGTATAATTAGAAATTCTGATAATTCATTTGTCGAAACGATTCAGAACGGAATAGAAATAAGAAGTACAGAAGGGTTGCCATCTGATGAGCTTTTGGTAAATTTAA
Source organism: Ophion ventricosus (assembly GCA_963932345.1). NCBI lineage: Eukaryota > Metazoa > Arthropoda > Insecta > Hymenoptera > Ichneumonidae > Ophion > Ophion ventricosus. Next base: position 8,895,851 of record OZ010717.1, read on the forward strand.
TTCAAAAGGGAACTTGGTACACTACGCATGAGACGAATCCTTGCAGAGGAATGAATTCCTTCTGAATGAGCTTTTCAAAATAATGACACTTTTATGTTTTCAAATTTGTCCAAACGGGTCGTAGAATTACTTTTAAGGCTCTTATACGGTCCTCGTTCAAAGGTCCGCCTCTCAATTGCTTTACGAGATGGCTGCCCATCTCGTAAAGCAATTGAGATGTAGCCCAGATAGAAATCGGAAATCGAAGCCCCTCATCTTCGCAAGTCGATTGTTAGTTTGCAGAAATTAATTTAAACTCTATCGACCATCGTGCCTGCCTCTTTGACCCTCTCTACTTCTTCCTCTTCCCTCTATCATCCGGCGAAGGATAAAGTCGATCGAGCTAGAACCAGTTCAACGGAAAAAAAACAAGATAAATGAAAACCTAGAAATAGCGATGGAGAGAAAAAGAGAGAAACGAAGAAAAATGGAGAAAAAATATTGCAGCGTTCGTTGAAAAAGAAAATGAAGGGCTAATGCCACTCCAGAATTTCGCAAAAAATGTCAAAAAGGTTGTTCGACTTAAAGCCTTAGGCCACTCTAGGATTTTCCAAAAATCGATTTTTTTTGTTAAAAATGTACCTTAGTACCTATAAAATGATATTACAAAAGATTATGGATGTGAAAAATCTCTAAGTACTGGATTTTCGAATTCTAGCGCAACCCTTCTTGATTTATGTTGTGACTTTCTACTAACTTTAAACGCGTTTATCTCAAACCTAGATTTTTCAAATCGGCCGGACTCATAACTCAAACAAATGTCAACCGATTCACTTGAAACTTTAACTGTATATTTAGAATTACATTTTCTGAAGCACGACGGAGGATTTTTTAAAATTATATTGCATAGTTCCTTTTTTATGAATAATTTGCTGACGATTTTCTGTTGGCATTTTATACTTTTTGTTTTATAAATGCGCTATTTTGACAAAAACAATATATCAAAAACGTACTTCTATAGCTATTCTTATATAGGGGAAAGGTGTATGAGTTGATCCCTTGGGGTAAGATGATCATTTTCAATTACGACGAAACAATTAACGCTATCTAGTGGTATTCTTCGGTAAAAGATAGCGCGCGACGCCCCGCCGCGTTAGTCAATTCATGCTGGCAGTATGAGCGATGCACTTGTTTTGACGGAAAAATGTTTAAATTCTGAGCTGTTGATGTAAGGTGAGGTTGAATTTAAGCTTATGGAACTTCTTTTGTATACTGTCAGTCCCAATTATTATTGTGATTGTGGCTTTATAATATGACCAATTTTGGTTTTTGGTTGCCGCGGTAACAGTGGAATACTTATAGGACTTGTTACCAAGCAATAAATAAAAAAAGTTGAGGTTGGGGCAAGATGATTTCCTTCTAAGTGTACAAGATGATCGCTAAGGATTATCTTGTATAATTTTCTTGTATTTGTATAATTGTATAATTATATAATCTTGTATAATTATAATATGCATAGTTTTAATATTTATTATAATTATAATAATTAATATTATAATTATTTATAAAGAATAATGTATTATTTATAATATATATTATATATTTATAATTTATAATTAATATTATAAATATCATAATATATTTTTGTTTTTATTAGTTTGTTCTAGCCGTACAGGGTCTTCCCCTTTTTTTACGGGCCCCAACCGACCTCAACTTCGTTCTGTCGCCCATCCCACAATTCCCCCGTCTACCTCCCATCCCCCCCACCTTGCGGCCGCAGCCGACTTCCCCCTCTGTATCGTATTCACCATGACATGTCTGCCATGGGCATAGGGAAACCGCGGAAAACCTATACCGACACAGCCGGTCCCCAAGTTCGCCTCCCAGTCACGGAACTAGTCGTTTTTTGCCGAGAAATATCAAAGAAAAATATTTCACGACGAAAGTGACGCGACCGGGATTCGAACCTGCGACCTCCCGATCCGCTGGCCAGCACGCTAACCACTAGACCAACGCACCGGGTCTATAAATATTATAATATTAATTAATCATAATATTATTCTTTCTTTATTGTCAGGTATAACCCTTGCGAGTTTTTACACAGTTCCCCCCTCTGTACATTGATACCCGCTTACACGTTTTTTTCTCCTTTTTTTACATTTATCTTTCTTCATTTTCTCCTTTATGTTCCCTTCCTCACCATACATTCGAAGGCTCGCACATACTCGCATATTATACATCTTGTATAATTGTCTCACAACTAATAATAAATATACCTAACCGATTTGAGACTGGCTGTAGAAGAATGGTTTAGTTCAAAACTAGTTGGGTGCGATAAAACTTATAATATACCTAAAGGTAATTTAACTTGTGCTTAAGGCTATGTGTCACACGTCCAGTCGGTAAAAATCCTACTGCCAAGTTTTCTCCTAGACGGATCATATTTCGGGCAAAAGAAGAGAAAGCGGTTGTTCGTCGTTCAACAGAGCGGAACGTGTTTCTTTTCTTTTTTCCCAAAAATTAACCATTTCAGAAATCATTGGGAATCTGCAAATCAGCTATCTCTCTCGCACTCATGGCCGCTCGGTCGGTATGACACTTGGCCTTAAGTTCAGTTTATGTTGTATACCTACAATTGAAATTAAACGAAAAATGCAATTTTTTATTTATATTTACCTAACTTCTCCAAAATAAAAAAATTCCAAAATAGGGGCAAGATGATCCGGAGGGATATCATCTTATATCATCTTGTCCATAACCTAGGGATCATATTGAACTCCGGGGTGTCCAAGATGATCCTTATACAATGTTTAAAAAAAAAGGCAATATTTTTATTGCAACGATAACAGATTGAATATTTCGCATATGCCAATCGTAAGATAGATAAATATGCCAATAGTAAGGGCTTTCAAAATTGAATAATGTTGAATATCTTTGAAATTACGAGCATTTACCCTTAGGGGGATCATCTCGTACACTTTTCCCCTATAATCGAAAAAACCGTTGACCTTCCAGCAATAAAGGCGTCATCGGAAAAATGCTGCAGTCGCTATTTTGACATGTATCGCTATGAAAAAAATAATTTTGTATAATCAATGACGTGTGTAATAAAACCTCTATTTTGTAATTCCGATTTTTGTTATGGTTTCGCTGAAAAAAAATCACAAAATATGCCCTTTTTGGCTTCTAGAGTGGCCTAAGGCCTTAAATAATGCCTTAGGGTCTTGGAAATAAAGTAAAATTAGATTTATAAGGTAGAAAAAATAAGCCAGCTCTTCGAAAATATATTTTCGTAAATTTTCGTAGAAACAATCGTAAATTGTTATTAAAAAATAGAAGAAAAAAAACGTAAATTTGCGTTTAAAAAAAAAATAGAAAAAATCGTAAATGTTTGTAAAAAAAATAGAAAAAAATTGTAATTTTGCGTAAAAAAAAGTAAAAAAAAATAACACAAAAATATCACATACAACTAATAGAAAAAAGGGCGATAGAAATTTCCGTCTGAGTTTACTAAACAATGAAGTGAATGCGGATGTAAAACGCCTAATCGATTCTCATGCCTTTCGTCCAATAAATTCTCGATAAATCGCGATGTAATCGTCGTCACTTCGAAATGTAAACAAGCGGGTGCATTGACACTTGGATCACGAAGAGACGAGCGAAGCGCGTTGCTGGCGTTTCTTTTCGGGCGCGCACATCCACACACACGCGCGCACATTCGCTCGTTCCATTCATAGTCTTTGGCTTGTTGCGAATGGACGTGCGTGTGTAAATCGCCCGAGGCCAGCGAATCCTACATGAGCGATATCCTCGAGGCTCAATGTCCGAAAACCCGACTGTTAGGACCAATCGCGGTTCCGTGAGTACGCTCTTTAAATCGTCGTTAGGTACACACAACGGGTGTGTTTGTACGCGGGCTCTGTCGAACCGCCACTGCGTACAAAAACCGCGCCAATTATCAGCGCGGTAAATGGAAAGCAGCTTGACAGATCTAAAAAAAAACTATCTTTTTCGTAGCACTTGTTTTCACATTGTATTTAAAGAGTGAAAGACCACAATATCAACATCCGGTTTCAACCTCCAACCTGTTGAATCTTTACCCAATTTTTCGATCCAAGCGTAACGTCGTATAGGGCTTAGGCCACTCTAGGATTTTCCAAAAATCGATTTTTTTTTTGTTAAAAATGTACCTTAATACCTATAAAATTATATTACAAAAGATTATGGTTGTGAAAAATCTCCAAGTACTCGATTTTCGAATTCTAGCGCAACCCCTCTTGATTCATGCCGTGACTTTCTACTGACTTTGAACGCGTTTATCTCAAAACTACATTTTTCAAGTCGGCCGGATTCATAACTCAAACTAATTTCAACCGATTCACTTGAAATTTCAACTGTATATTTAGAATTATATTTTCTGAGGCACTACGTAGGATTTTTTAAAATTTTATTCCACAGTTCCTTTTTTATAAACAATTTTCCGACGATTTTCTCATGGCATTTAATACTTTTTGTTTTAGAAATGCGCCTTTTGACAAAAAACAAAAAATCCTCCGTACTTCTATAGCTAATCTTATACATAATCGAAAAAAAAATCCGATGCCTTGGCTTAGTGGGTAAAAGTGTTTGCCAGCGGATCGGAAGGTCCGGGGTTCGAACCCCCGGTAGCGGACGAAATTTTTCTTCGACATTTTTCGATGAAACTCGTTCCGTGGCCGGAAGACAAACTTGGGACCGGGGCTGTATCGGTATGGGTTTTCCGCAGTTTTCCTATACCCATGGCAAACGCGATACAGAGTAGGAAGCCGGCTGCGGCCGCAAAGGGGAGGGGGAGAAAAAAGGAACGGAGAGAGGAAAAGAGGAAAGAAACAGAGGAAAAGAGGAAAAGAAACAGAGGAAAAAGAGGAAAAGAAACAGAGGAAAAGAGGGAAGAAATAGAGGAAAGAAGGAAAGAAACAGAGGAAAAAGAGTTAGGAGCCGTAAAAACCCAAAAAGGGTATACGAAGGAATAAGGAATAATATATAATCGAAAAAACTTTAGTGCCTCATCATAACTCAAAAAATATAGCTGTTGGTCCGGCCGTTGACCTCCCAGAAATAAAGGCGTCATCGGAAAAATGCTGCACAGTCGCCATTTTGACATGTATCGCTGTGAAAAAATAATTTTACTTAGTCAATTACATGTATAATAAAACCCCTATTTTGTAATTCCGATTTATTTTATGGTTTCGCTGAAAAAAAAATCACAAAATATGCCCTTTTTTTGGCCTCTAGAGTGGCCTAAGGCCTTAAGCTACACTATACCGCAAGTGCCGAGGGTACGGGGAAACTGTGGAAAACCCGTACCGATATAGACTGACCTATATTCTTCTGATTCTCTGGTGCACAATACTTTGACTCAAGTATCTACACCAAAGTATCAGAAGGATTGGCCTTCCGCTCACTGGTTAATGCGCCAGCCTGTGCACGGCTAAGCGGTCACCGCTCCGAGTATTGGCCATACGCAACGCTGCTTAACTCGAAGTACCGCCGAAGCGGAAGCCCGACCGCACCAGGTACAAACATAAACCGACCCATCCACCAGTGTCGGTTGATGTTTGTACCTTATATTAAAATTAAAATATTCGTACTTTTCAAATAATACAAACATAAACCGACCCATCCACCAGTGTCGGTTTATGTTTGTACCTTATATTAAAATTAAAATATTCGTACTTTTCAAATAAATAATACATTTTATTAATAAATAAAAATGTCAGGTCGTTTTCTTCCCTTGCGGGTTGAATTTCCAAAAACGCTGAAATACGTTTTTCATTAATTGTGTCGAGAAGCACGAATACCAGATTTTAAGTAAATCTGACCAGATTAAAAAAAATCCATACAAACACGTTGCCACCCCTTTTCGCGACTTCGGGGTTGAATTTCGAAAAATCCCTTCTTCAAATCCAAATTTTACGTTTCTACATTTAGCGGTTTAGGCTGGGCGATGATGAGTCAGTCAGTCAGTGAGGACTTTGCCTTTTATATATACCTATATAGACTGATATTGTTTTCAATAAAAACGTTCACTTTTTCCAACACCGACGAAGCGGAGAGTCAAAGTTTCGCAACATCGCACGAGTGCTAAATGGCGCACGTATTTGAATACCACTAATCGCTGTGGCGCGGCCATACGTTCAATAAAATGTATTTTCAAGAGAAGTGATATATTTTATTTTCGACATTTAACATTTAGCGTTCAGAATTTATTCGGTTCAATAGAGAAATGTAATTATTTTTTCAATGTACTGCGTGAGTTGCTGTACTCGCTGATGCTCGCGGTAACAGAATAAGTGTCGTCAATCGTGTGAAAACAAACTGGCACAATTTTTTTTTTAATACAAAATAATCGAAAAATACGCATTGATGTAACATTTAGAGCAAGTTATTAATACGCATGTGTAAAAATAATGATATTCTTAAATGCAGGACGCAAACTTTATTACAGTAATCGTACTTTAAAACGAACTTCATTACAGTAATCGTACTTTAAAACGAACTTCATTACAGTAATCGTACTTTAAAACGAACTTTATTACAGTAATCGTACTTTAAAACGAACTTTATTACAGTAATCGATAATCGTACTTTAAAACGAACTTTATTACAGTAATCGATAAGCTATCCTGAAACTACTTAAATGGGGACATCCTGTATTCCCACATGTATACAGGGTGGACCATTTAACGTGACCACCCCAAATATCTCCGTTGCCTTTAGAGTGATGAAAAAAAATGTCAGGAGGTAATTTGATTGATTTCGAAGGGCTCATACAGTGGTGAAAAATTCATTTTTGTCAAGGTCATCGTTTTTGCGTTCTCAAAGTCATCAATGGTTTTTCAAATGGGAACATGTTTTTTTTTTATTAAGACGTTGTAGCTGATATTCGGACGAATCCAACGACCTATCATATCTTCACCATGAAATGATTTTTCACCAAAATACACGTGTAAAAACGGGAAATCGTGATGGTATTGACAATAAGAATATCCGAACAATGTAATTGAATTTTTTGTGCGGAAAGATTATTGTAACAAATGTTCCAAGTGATGGCCATTAACCTCGACACATTTTTTAAGACGTCGGATGAATGATTCTCTTGACGTTCGAATAGTTTCTGGTGTGATAGCGGCGCAGATTATCCAACGGATACAATAATGTCAATAGTCAGAGATGTTTCTGATGTTTGTAAATACTGGCATTGTAACGTAGTAAAACTGTAGTAGAGTGAAGAATGTTTACCATCTACCAATATTAGAATCAGTAGACAAGTGTATCCATCCAAAGTAAGTAAAGTAAGGATCGTGTTTACCCTGATGTTTAATAAATAAATAAAAAAACATGTTCCCATTTGAAAAACCACTGAACGCAAAAACTAAGACCTTGAAAAAAATGAATTTTTCACCACTGTATCAGCCCTTCGAAATCAATCAAATTACCTCCTGCCATTTTTTTCGTCACTCTAAAGGCAACGAAGATATTTGGGGTGGTCACGTTAAATGGTCCACCCTGTATGTGTGCTGGAACAGTGACGAATTAGTTACAAGATTGGAGACGATCGACGGGTGGCGTTGTTAATGGACGGATACCGGATACTAATGATCGAGCACGCTGTACTTCCACTTGGCTTTTAATCTCTTTTTCCCTTGTCGTTTTCGTTTACCTATTCGTTGACACTTCATTACGGTACCCTCGAAGTGAGAACCATTTTGGGGCAGAAGACGTTACCATCTCTTGTTACCTGACTTATGACCTCACTAATCCGCGGACAATTTCCTATCTTTGTTTATCTTAAATTAATGGTCATGGCTGTTGTACTAATACTGCCATTACTATCATTATTGGTATTACTATTAATATTTTATTGCCTAATTTCCAAAGTATTGTAAGTATATACGCTTGGAAGTTTTTACGTATTACCCGTCCCCAATTGAACCCTTTCTTATCTCTCCCTATCCGGACTTCGCCGATGACACCTAACTTTCCGTTGCGTCCACAGCCGTCTTAAGGGATCACAGTGTAAAATTTAAAAAAAAAACGATTTTTTTTTGCATTATCCGATAGTATAGACGGTTATAAACATGGATCTGGCATCGCTGATTCATCGTAAGTAGACAATTTATATGAAAATTCCGCACGCGAAACTTTGAACGCGTTTTTCTCGAAATGTCGCTTTTCAAAACGGTGTACACTCTCAAAGGAAGAATTTTCAAGCTATTCGTCTCAAGTTTTGCCACAACATCCTTCACGCTATTCTTTATCTTGCTATGGATGCTTTTTTTTTTAATCTTCATTTTTTTAACGAAAAACTGTCGTAAAAATATGCTGAATTCGATACTTTTTTTTTCAAATCACCGCCATTTCGTCGATTTTGATAAGAAAAACTTCCATAGCAAGACAGCAGCTTTCATACGGATTAATAATCTTTTGATAAATTCAGTTTTAGATAATATTTACAGCCGCAATCGTGTATACCGAGAGGACTCCTTTTATTCGAAGACATTTTCAACCGTTAAAAAAATGTAAGCAAAATAAAAATAAACGTTTAAAAATTTATTTTCTGTTCTTCATGAGTGCTTTACTTTGACATAAAAAATCCGACTGATTACCGTATTTTGAGCATCGAAAAAAAAAAATCGCGAAAAACAGCTATTTTTCAACCCGTTACACTGTGAGAATCCCGCATTTGCCGAGGGTACGGGGAAACTGTGGAAAATCCGTGCCGGTATAGACGACCCCATATTCTTCTGACTCTCTGGTGCACAGACTTCTGACTCAAGTATCTACATCATGTCTCAGAAGTATTGGCCTTCCACTGACTGGTTGATCCCCCAGTCGATGCACGGCTAAGCGGTCACGCGCTCCGAGTATCCGCCATGCGAAACGCTAGAGCTTGAGGAGTTTCGACGCTAAAATTCAAAAGCTTGTAGACAATTGAAATTCATATCACCAAGAGATTAATTTAGGATGCATTAACTGTAGAAAAATCATCAGTTTCACAACGAAATGTCAAATATTTTTTATGTTCAATTTGAACCTTTATCCATTTAGCAATACTCATGACACCTCGTAAACATTACTTATAGGGCTATGGAGACAAAAAAAATGCCTAGATTTAGATGTATGAACTGAACAAACCGTGACTAAAGTGTTAGGAAAATCGTGTTAAATAATCAAGTGGTTTCTGTACTTCCTTCATTAATAGTACTCGAAAAAGGATGGTAATTTTGAGCTCGAAATGTTTGTTTTCGGACATTAAGGAGGTTGGAGCGTTACCAACAATCCAAGATTTTTAAAAATATCTACAGTGGGTAAAAAAAAGTCTTTGTACACCGCGTGTTTTTCAAATTATCTTGCCAAAAAACATATACTTCAACTTTTTTTTCCGAAGAAAATTAAGAAGTTCGACAACAATTTTCGAAAAAAAATGAAATGCTAAAGCATTTTATTTTTTCTTCGTAGGACAATTTGAAAAACACGCGGTGTACAAATACTTTTTTTACCCACTGTAGATATTTTTACGCTATGAATACCATAATTTCTTGACTATTTAGCACCCAGATAAACCATTTTTAACAACTGATTAACGTAAACTAAACCTTTCTTAATATTTAGGGGAAAAAACCCATCTGGCCCATCGAAAACCATACACGGAGAGAATTAAAAAGTAATTTTTGTCGTGAATTTCACGGTAAAAATTACCGCGATATATTTCAAGGTGGTGACAAGTGAGAAAAGCGTAATTCGTATGCGACAAGTTGTTTTTAACTTACGTTACAGAAAATTTCCAATACGTAGCTAAAATTTTACTATACAAGAAGGGTAGCGCGCACGATAATTTTTACCGAGAGCACAATACATTTTCCTACAACACTCATTAAATTTTATAATAAATCTTAAAATAACTGTTATAAAGACGATACTTTTTTATAGACATTTTTGAAAGGCATAAAATAATAAAATGCCCAGTAAAATTTCGCTGATATTATATATTTTTTAAATTTAAGTTTTGCGTATTTTGTTACACATCAAAATTTACTAGAAAATCTGGTAAAATATTCTATCTGAGGAAGAAATTTTATTTTATTTTCGTGAAAATCTGTTTTTGACTCAGTAATAATAAGCGAAGTTTCAGGGTTGTCATCTGGTTACCGTTACTGCACGGTAATTTTTAACATTTAATTCTCTCCGTGTATATATTCAATATTGAACCATCAAGGTTTGATGAAATATTACGAATCTTTTTAATCTTTTCATCTTTTCAATATTATTAATTTTTTAGATCTATTTAATCTAATAAAAGATTACGACTTTTCGATAATAATCATCAATAATGTTATACTCTTTAAGTTGGCAGTAACACAAGAGTTTTTTTCTTTTTCACGTAATAATAGTGCATTATGTCACAAAGACGAAAAAACGTTTTCTAACGAGTGTGAGTTTGCAGCACGAGCCGAAGGCGAGTATCGCAATTACACGAGATTAGAAAAAGTTTTTCCGTCGAGTATTGTACGAAATTTTATTTTACGAAGTATGAAAATGGGTGTGTTACGCACGCGTAGCTTGCGTAAAACGTCCATTATCGTACTGAGTGGAATAAAAGTCTGAAACGCATAGTTTTGCTCTTTAAATATATATTTTCTAAAAACCTAGCATCTGCAGAATAAATCTATACCTCGTATGCATTTTTCTGAGGTTTATTGAGAAAAAAAACTCTTAAACCGTTATTTGACTCAACTGGACCGCTCCAACCTCGTTAACGAAACTTCTCGGTCAAACGTGACAACACCGCGTTAACTGGCTCCGTCGAGTCAGCCACTCCCATTCAAGCATTAAGGCGGGCAACCACTTTAGATGCTTCAAAAAATCGATTTTTCTTATTTCATAAATCGTTAGCAAAATATCTTACGAATAGACCCTGAAAATTTCAAAACGATATTCGGATTCCTTCTAACGGTATGTATATAAATGATAAAGACTCTCCGCGCGACTCCCAAGAGCGCTCAGGTATCCACGAGCGCTCAGATAGGTAGGTGGTTTGGGTTTGTTCGAGTTTTCATACCCAAAATTTGGGTCTTCATAACCCAAACAAACCCAAACTCGACCGTTTCGCGATTAGTTCCAAAACATCTCCATTCTGGGAACAAAATAACCGAGGTAGCGGCATTTCCCTGCTGCTATTTTATTCAATGAAGGAAATTCAGCCCTACTCATGGTTATGAATGAACTACAAATCGTAGTTGGCAGGCAGAGTTACGGATATGCCGAGCAAATGGATCAGATGCGCGTGGCTCGGCAAAATAGAAAAAGTTTATTAGAGACAAAAGAACCTCGAAAAGCTCGTAAAGAGGAAATGCAAGCTTCAAACGAGTTGCATAAGGAAGAGGAAGGACTGATGTATGGTGCTGGAATCGCTGATTAATCGGCAAGACAATTTATCATTTGATTAAACACATTTGACTTTGAGTTGTTCGTTTGTGAAACTTTAAAAGTGCTTTTCTCGAAAAGACATTTGTTCAATTTGCGGGAATCATAACTCAAAAACTAACTGATGGATCATCTTCAAATTTGGAACACGTTTACATAATATAATTTATTAAAACATGAACCTAAAATTGGAAAGATTAGATTGTTTAAAACATATTTATTATTGCAAAATGCCGGGGAAAAAAATCCTAAAAATCGATCATTTTTTTCAAACACGTTCCAACATTCAATGCTCGATTTTTTTTTTCAAAATTTAGGTTCATGTTGTTAAAAAACATATCAAGAATGTATAAAAATTTGTTGGACTATTTCAGATGCGAATTGCGAACTGCACAATTTCCGCAAATCGACAACGACGATGAGGACACGTCAAGGGACACAGCGGATTACACCTTAATTAATGCATGAAATAACTTGAAAAAAATGACCACAGATGTATGAAAATATGAATAAATTATTGTGAGTTGCGGAAATTTCCGTTTTTTTTTCACAATAAAAAAGAATCCAAAAATTCATCTAATTTTCGGTTTCCTAAAGTGGTTGCCTGCCTTAACTGGCGAGTATTTCAAAATCGGCGGGTGCTCAAAACGTACATAGTATTACAGCATTTGAACTTTATAATAAAATGTATTTATTCGTCCGCTCGACATTGTTAACGTTTTCTCGAGCCCAAACGAATTCTTTATTCAAGGTTCTCGTTTAAAAAGCAACATTGCAATTTTACAATGTTTCAAAAGAAAAAAAAATGGGACAGAGATGAAAAAATCGAAAGGGTGAGACATCTGAGATCATTCACTACCGGATATCTCACTTTGAAAAAGTGTGCGAATAAAACTTGATATAACCATCGTCCCGCGTTCCACTACCTTATAACGAATATGTAAAAATTCATCATTGTTCCCGGTGGTGTGCGCGCGTGGCCAATCTCCTCGCATCATTGTTCTCCTTGATCGCGCGAAGAGCGACGTTCATAATAGTGATCTTGGAGGGGTTCGAGGCAATGCAATCGTCGTTGACGGTTGCCACGCTCGAGCACATGCACCCTCTAGGAATTTAATTTTAGAACGATCGCGTGCTCCTAATGGCCATCTTTATATATTGGTGTGTGTGTGTGTGTGTGCGCGTGTATGTGTATGTGTGTATTGCCGCGACAAATGAGTGCGAACGCGAACGTCTCGCCGGTTGCACTATCGATTCTCCCGCCAGAGGGCTCCGCACTTTGACGTACTCGTCTCGACCTATTTTTCCATTTTTTTTTCACTTCCATTGGTATATTAGATGAAGTAAAAAGTTCTGAGCGTTTTTTCGCTTTATTTCGACGATGAAATTAACATAGTTAGGATTATCCGATTTAGATCAAATATGCGCCGTTTTGTTCGATAACTTTTGTCCATTCTGAAGACAATTTCATAATTCCGCGATTGAAGAACTCCTCGTCCCTATTGGTAAAAAACTTGACCAGCTTATTTTCACAAGCCTCTCTTGAGGCCAGTTTTGTACCATCAAGAAAATTTTGCAAATACTTGAAAAGGTGATAATCGCTTGGTGCCAGGTCTGGACTATACGGCGGGTGCGATAGAACCTCCCATCCAAGCTCTCGGAGCTTCTGGCGAGCACAACACCCTTCCTATAGGCCAATTCTGGCCGCTTCTAGTCGAAGAACCTGCTTCAATCTGGTCAGTTGTTGACAGTAGAGGTCCGAATTGAGTGTTCAGCCCGATGGGAGCAGCTCATATAGTGGATGATTCCCTTCTAATCCCACCAAACACACAGCAAAACCTTCTTGGCCGTTAATCCGGGCTTGGCGATCGTTTGGGCCGGCTCACCGCGATTGGACCATGATCTTTTTCGGCTGTTCTTCTCGTATGTGACCCATTTTTCATCGCCAGTCACCATCCGCTTCAAAAATGGGTCGATTTCGTTACGTAGCAAAGAATCGCAGGCGTAAATTCGATCCAAAAGGTTCTTTTGCGTCAATTCGCGTGGCACCCATACATCGAGCTTCTTCTTGAGACCAGCCTTATGCAATTGGTTCCAAACAGTTTTCTGGCTAATCTTTAGTTCCTGGGCAATGGAATAAGTGCTCACATGCCGGTCCGACTCGACGATTTCCATGATTTTATCGACATTTTCGACGTTTGGCCTACCAGAGAGTGCCTCATCTTCGACGTCCATATTACCAGAACGGAATCGTTGGAACTACCGCTTTGTTGTTGCATTCGATACTGTATTGGGTCCATAAACAGCACAAATTTTTTTGGCCGCCTACTCCGCCTTTTCACCTTGGTCGTAATGGTACTGAAGAATGTATCGAATTTTCTCTTTCTTCACCTCCGTTTTGGAACGCTGTAACACCCAACTGGCTTCACCAAACACAAAACTGTCAAGTAACTTTATTTGAAGCGTAATGTCACGTTTAAATCGCCGTATAGTATGACCCGATGCGATGTATACATTGTGATATATGGCTCACTAAAGACGTCTAGCGGAAAACGCTCAGAACTTTTTACTTCACCCAATATTTTCTCACTTTTCATATATATTTTGTTATCTCGCAACACACTCTCGCGCAACGAAAAATGCAAAAATTAACCGTACGATCAAGATGATAAGAAACCTCGCCCAAAATTCGTATGAGGAAAATTTTACGATTTTTTTCCTATTTGCCAGACAAAAAAAAGAAACCATTCATCGAAAATTTCATCAGTCTCTCTTACTCTCTCACTTTTCCTCATACATACATTCGTCGGGCCTTTACACGCATAAGAAATGAAAAACTTTTCCTGTACAGTTTACCTAACGTACTATACGTTGAACGTCAACATATTCACGCTTATACGAGTTTGTGCATATCATAATGTACAAAACAGATTACGTACCATGGCAAGAATGTGAAAAATAGTTCCGGGTACCGTGACACCTCCCCGTCTCGCCAGCACTTCGGGAGGCACAACAATGTCCAGTCCCAGCCTCGGTAGCATCACCATTTCAAGGAAAATAACTGGTTAAACGAAAGAAAAAAAAAAGAAAGTTAAAAAAGCATATGATTATCCCGTGAATTGGAGAACGGAAATAATAAATGCTCTCTTGCTCGGATTATATATATACTTCGTGTTTCACATTACGTATATACGTATGCGCGCATATTACTCGGTCAATAACGTCAAGGTGATGAGGAAAACGATATCTAATCCCCGGCGCGAAACTTGACTCTATCTCGTTACCAACGCGTACTATCGCGCATTCCCGTATTTGTATATAACGCGGAGTACAGGGATATTGTATTTACGAACGATTCCGAACTGAATTCGCTCGTGTGTTCTTTGGCGTTCTCGACAAAATCGAGGGACAAATCCTTATCTATACATATAAAACAGTTCCGTGTCTGATTGACTGACATATAGACAACGCACAGCTTCAAACCGCTGAAGATGGAAACATGAAATTTGGAAGATGTGTTCCTAAGAAGGTGTAGAAGTGCACTAACAAGGGGACCTTGCCAGGCACGCAATCGATTTCGGGACGTCCTTTTAGGGTTGTGTAAGGTTCGGTCCCAAGTGCCACCCACTGCCACCGTTCGTGGGCCGCCGTTTTCGCGAAATCGACCAAACAAAATTTGTATGACGGTTTTTGAACTTCGAAAATAACAAGAATTTTCGAAGCGGCGCGATAGCCTAGCGATTAAGATCTTCGGCTAGTACGCTGCTAGTTTTGGGTTGGAGTCCTGCTACGGCTATTTTTTTTTCAATCGAAACGCTTGTAAACGTTATTTTTATTTATTTACTTTAATTTAAAACCAAATTTTTTATATTGCCTTTAGAATTCTTGCCCGCGTGATTGTAATCACCGTTTCAAAAATTTAGTATATCCAATTTTTTTTCTTCTATTCTTCATCTAGTTTGAAATTATTGCTCGCTTTTTTTTATTGGTCTTATATATTTTCTTTGTTTAAATTAATTTTCTTCTATAGTTTGATATTTTTGTCTGTATTAATACAATTATTATTTTATTTACGCTTTTCATTTGAATTTTGGTTTTCTACGATTCCTTTTTTCGTTTACACCGTGTTTAAACTCTGTTTCGACGAAACGGAGCTCAACCGAGAACTTTTCCTTTAATTTGAATTTTATTTCATTGCAATTACCTTCAACGTTAATGTAAATTAAAGGAAAAGTTCCCAGTTGAGGTCCGTTTTGTCGAAACAGCGTTTAAACGCGGTGTAAACGAAAAAAGGAATCGTCGAAAACCAAGATTCAAATGAAAAGCGTACATAAAATATTAATTGTATTAATACAGACGAAAATATCAAACTATAGAATAAAATTAATTTAAACAAGGAAAATATATAAGAACAATTAAAAAAACGAGCAATAATTACAAACTAGATGAAGAATATAAGAAAAAAAATTGGATATACAAAATTTTTTAAACGGTGATTACAATCACGCGGGCAAGAATTCTCAACGCAATATAAAAAAGTTGCATTTAAATTAAAGTAAATAAGTAAAAATAACGTTTACAAGCTTTTCGATTGAAAAAAAAAAATAGCGGTAGAAGGACTCGAACCCAAAATCAGCAGCGTATTAGCCGAAGACCTTAACCGCTAGGCTATTGCGCCGCTTCGAAAATTCTTGTTATTTTCGAGGTTCAAAAATCGTCACACAAATTTTGTTTGGCCGATTTCGCGAAAACGATGGCCCAACAGGGTGAACGGTGGCAGGGGGTGACACTTGGGACCAAACCCTACACTACCCTGAAAGGACGTCCCGAAATCGATTGCGTGCCTGGCAAGGTGCTTGTAAGAAAGAATTTGTCGAAAATCAGCTCTTAAGAGGGTGAAACGCGGTATAAAAGTTTGTATGGAAAATTGTATTCCTTGCGTGTATCAACTTTAAACTTGCTATTAATATTCTTCAAAACAAATAATAAATCGCACACTTTAGGATTTTTTTAACAGGTTACACCTAGTTTGCGGCCGGAAAAAAGAGGTGTTTTCGTGAATTTTTTTTTGGGAAATGGGTGCAGGTTTTTAACTTTTTTTTCATAGTTAAGAGTATCATTTCAAGGATCTTTGATAATTTTTTTATTGGGAAATATTTATGAACAACGGAGATACAGTAAATTGCACTGACCGCTGTGCAAAAAAGGTCCTTCGCGGTGACCACTCCTGCTCAGGAACAAATCATCGGCACCTAAAAACCAAATAAATTTAGTTTTTGTACCGTATTATCTAGTCTTTAATCGAAGGATTCAATAAAATAATGATTTTTGAAAAAATGGTCGCCAATCGAAAGTGATCGTCGAAATTTCGGTGAAAAAAAACACTCTATTTTCCTTTATATATAAAAAAGTGTGCATTGAAAAAAAATCCTTCGATTAAGGACTGCCTTTTGATATACAAAAAATGTCTGACAAATTTGAAGCCGATCGGTTTAGTTGTTTTTGAGATATTTTGGTCACCGATTCTGAAAAAGTAATTCCGAGAAAAACGCGTTTAAAGTTTTACGTCAAGTGTATTCGTAGATAAAATACCTACCTGTACCAGGTGTACAAGTATGAAATGCGGATTTTTTTTCTAAAAAAAACACGTTAAATTCGGAAGAATGATAAAAAGTGCTTTATTCAAAGTATGCTCCATCGCTTGTTATACATTTTTCCCATCTTTCGGGCAATTTATGAATTCCACTCCAGTAAAACCTTCCCCTTTTGCTGCAAACCATTCATCGAGCCATTTTTTCACATCTTCGTGCAAACCAAAGCGCTGCTCAGCAAGTGCGTGACCCATCGATGCAAACAAGTGGTAATCGGAAGGAGCCAAGTCTGGTGAGTGAGCCGCATGGGGTAGAACTTCCCAGCTGAGTGCTTCCAACGTGTCGCGAACCGGTTTTGCCGTATGTGATGGAGCATTGTCATGAAGAAAAATCACGTTGTGTTGCCTCTTTCGGTATTCTGGCCTTTTTTTCAAGCAGCGAACTGTTCAAATCGGTCAATTGTTGTTGGTAACGTTTAGTATTAACCGTTTCCCCAGGTTTTAATAGCTCATAATAGACCAGGCCCCTCTGGTCCCATCAAACACAGAGCATCGTCTTTCTGCCAAAGCGATTCGGTCTTGCGGTCGATGTGGATGGTGCGCCTGGGTGTACCCATGATTTTTTGGACTTGGGATTCTCAAAATAAATCTACTTTTCATCCCCTATAACCATACGATGCAAAAACGACTTCCTTTTGTACCGAGCGAGCAAAATGTCACATGTGTTTTTGCGCTTTTCCATTTGCCTGTCGTTCAACTCATGTGGTACCCATCTACCGGTCTTCTGAATCTTTCCCATCTCTCGTAGCCGATTGGAAACAGCTTGTTGACTAAGGCCCAATTGCTCGGCGAGATCTTTTTATGTTTGCGAATCATCTTCGTCCATCAATGCTTGCAATTCCACATCTTCGTATTTTTTTGGCGGTTTTCCATGTTCCTTGTCTGCAACATCGAAGTCACCACTTTTCAAACGCCGAAACCATCGTCCACACGTATCTTGCGATGGAGCATGTTCACCATAAGCTTCTCGACGTAATCGGTATGATTCAGCAGCAGTTTTCTTCAAATGAAAACAAAAAATTAATGCTGTCCGCGAATGCTTTTTGTTCGGTATAAATTTCGACATATTGAACACAACAACACAACACCATGCACACACTTTTCCAATTTATCACTCTTGCGCGTCTGACATTTGTTGATGACACAACAAAATAGCGCAGTGTCAAATCTTTATAGCACAAACTGCATTGGTGCACCATCTGTTGTCTGAAATCCGCATTTCATACTTGTACACCTGGTAAACGCTCATAATTTCCCCAATTTTCAACGGACCGACTTGAAATTTTCAAAGAATATTTTTTAAAGGTTATATTATAAGAATCCGTCGAAAACGAAAAATCGATTTTTTCAAAAATTCCAACTAGGTGTAACCCCTTAAACGACCCCGAATTAGGGGTGCTGAAGTTTGTATAGGAAAATCGAATGACGTTGAAGTTTGCATCGTTGGAACGCAACGAAAACTAATGTTTTTCGATTATTCCAATTGTTTTGTAGCCAATTCAGGCTGTGAAAATATCTCGAACGTTTCCACGGATTCTTATTAAAAATGTACGACCAAGTATTGCGAAAGAAAAGGTTTTGAATAATAATGAAAACATAGAAATAAAAATAAGAGAAAGAAAATATCGTTGCGTTCCAACGATGCAAACTTCAACGTCATAAAATCGAATTCTCAGCTTTTTTCTCTATGAAATTCGGAAGATATGTTTCTCAATGGAGAGGTGCGCTAAGAAAGGATTATCTTCCCAATATGGTCAGCTATATGTGGGCTTTTCGAGAGTATCGAGTGCCCATAACTTGAATGTCACTTGCCGAAGACCATAAATCATAAAATTTTATCTATAAAACTACATTGCAAAGCCATACAGTTCTGTAGGCAACAATGGCATTCTATGATACTGGAGTTGAAGATTGGCACTTTTATACAGTCAAAACCGACACTTTTATACAGTATAACGACATTGCTTACAACGACGAATCGGCTATAACGTCAGCGCTGCATGGTCCTTTCAATTTCGTTATAACCTGCCCATATACATCGTTTATACGACTATCGGCTATGGCTTCGGTTCTGCAGGCTCCCGTCAATGACATCATAACCGGTTTTGACTGTACTGCTATTTCATTAAATACCATAACTTACCACAGTCAGTCAGTCTACCTGCGTGCCTGAGAAATATGACACTAACTTCTTTCTTCGTTTCTTACTTTTTTCTCTCTCTCTCTGTTTATCTCCTCTCTGGATCAAATCCTAAAGTCCACGCTGACGAAGTCGCGGGCACAAGCCAGTCCTGATATATATGTGTATATATATATTAGGGTGGCCCAACAAAATCGGTATTTTTTTCTCGATAATAGTTGTTAGGAAATTGGAGTGTGGTGAAAGAAAAAACCTCGCGAAAGGAGAGGGGCGTAGCTTAAAATTAAAAGGTTGCGCAAGTGACTTTTATTTTTATTTTTTTGCAATAAGCCCTTCGTGGTTACACATCCAAATTCAATCGCGATGGTCACACTTGGGCCGATTCTACCCAGTCAGTTTAAAAAAAAGTATTTTGACCAAACTATCCGTCCGAAGTGGTTCAAAAAATTACGGAACATGCTTTGAACTTTCTAGATGACGTACGAAAAATTTATTTATAAGAAATAAAATAGCGACATGTTAAAAAAAAATTCAGAAAGAGGTGAAAAGGCAAAAAATACACTTTTTCGCTCCAAAAATCATAGTTCCGTGAATTTTCAACATCTTTACCAAAAATTTGGACGTGATACTCCTTAGGTATGCTACTTTCGGGAAAAAAATAGTAGCATAGTGCGCGGTCCAAAAAAGGTATTTATTCCGACATGTGAAGAGGGTAAATTTTATGGTATGAGGATACTTCAAACTCTAGGTAAGATGGTGAATACAGTACCATTCGAAGCCGGAAACTATTATATATTTGCGCTAAAAATTGATCGACGGGTCGATTCTACCCACGGTGACCACGAAAGGTCAAGGAGTTACGTGGGTTTGAAAATTTCTAAAAATCCATTTTTTTTAAATTTGATTATCTAATAGTATTGGGAGTACAAATTAATTCGGTCCGTTTTTTTTGTGGTAAAAAATCCATTTATTTCAAAATAAAAGGTATGAATAGATTAATCAAAGTATTGTCCATCGCTGGCTACTACTTTTTCCCACCTCTCAGGCAATTTTCGAATTCCATCTCGAAAAAAAGTCTCGTCTTTTGAGGCGATCCAAGTTTTGAGCCAATTTTCGATTTCTGCGAAAGAAATGAACCGGTGACCTGCTAAATCCTGCTGCATCCGTCGGAACAACCAGTAATCAGAAGAAGCAATGTCCGGAGAATACGGCGGGTGCGGTAAAATATCCCATTTGAGCGTTTCCAAATATTTTTTTACGACTTTTGCGACATGAGGCCGAGCGTTGTCATGCAGAAGAATAATTTTGTCATGTCTTTGCTCGTATTCCGGCCGTTTTTCTCGTAATGCACGGCTAAAACGAATTAATTGTAGTCTATACCGATCGCCGGTAATGGAATCGCCAGGTTGTAACAGCTCATAGTACACAACACCCTTTTGGTCCCACCAGATTTGGTTGTCCAGGGCGAGGCTTGTCTTCAACGCTGAAATCACCGTTCTTAAAGCGTCGAAACCATTCCCTACATGATTTTGTCAGTTGGAGCATCATCACCATAAACTTCAACAAGCATTCGATGCGCTTCAGCTGCACTTTTCTTCCAATTAAAGCAGAAAAGTAAAACTTCCCGCAAATGCTGCTTAGTTAACACAAACATTGACATATTCAATACAGTAAAAAACAAGGTTTTTAATGCAACTCAAAGCGATATAAACTGAATGTTATTGACAGATGTCTAACCTCTCTGAAACCACCGAAATCAGCTGTCACTATGAAGCATTCATAACAGCCAGAGCCATCTCTTGAAAACGGACCGAATTAATTTGTACTCCCAATATATATTACATATCTTTGCAAAAATTGCAGGGTTTGCAAATATATAGTTGTGTAAGTGTACACGCTATGTAATACATTCCAACGTATGCACGATGTTGAAGCTTGCATCCTTGGAATGCAACGAAAAATTTATTTGGTAATTTGCTTCATCATCAAAAATTTTATCCAGTAATTTTTGGTTTCAGATTTCTCATAATGATCTTAAAACCCTTTGAGTGTTTTTCGTAGCCCAAATTTGCACAAAAAAAAAGATCGGGCTATGAACTTTCGTTGCGTTCCAACGATGCAAAATTCAATATACGTATACCGTTGCGGGTTTTTTTTTACATATTATCCGTTCCCAATTGAACCCTTTCCTATCACTCCCTACCCCAACTTCGCTAATCAAACCTAACTTTCCGTTGCGTCAACAGCCGTCTTAAGCTACGCTATACCGAATTTGCCGAAGATACAGAGAAACATGGTGTTGAAGTTTGCATCGTTGGAGCGCAAGGAAAGTTCTTTTTTACATTTGATTTTCCATATTTTTATTATGATTATTTTTCGTATAGATTTATATTGTAGCTAGCTAAATAAATATATTAAATAATTGTAGACGGCTTTTTGTAAGCAATATCGGCCATAAGACATTAGAATAATTTAGAAATATTAATTTCCACTGCATACCAACGATGCAAACTTCAACCTCATGGGGAAACTGTAAATAACCCGTACCGGTATAGACGGCCCCATATTCTTCTGATTCTCTTATGTACAAACGTTTTACTCAAGTATCTACATCGAGATCTCAAAAGTTCTGGCCAGCCAGTGCACGGCTAAGCGGTCACCGCTCCGAATATCAGCCATTCATAACCGCTGCTTAACTCGAAGGACCGCTAGAGCCGAAGCTCGACCGCCCATCCATTTGCATGATCTTGACGTCTGCATCCAATGAAAATTCTTTTTATTTGTTCGTCGCAAATTCGGTTGTAGAACTTCAAAAATTAGAAAGATTCTAAAAAAAACGTTCGTCATTCTCGTAGCCTAAAACAGTTGAAAACGTTGGACAAGTTGATAAATTAAATTTCGTTGCATTCCAACGATGCAAACTTCAGCATATTATGTATTCGTATACGCATTTGTATGATAAATATATCACAAACTTATTTGTCGGTCATCAGTTCGTAATTACTGTACATCATTCTGGGTCGATGTTACTCATAACGCACCGTTAATTCGTATGACGTTGAAGCTTGCATCGTTAAAGCACTAGGGAAATTAATTTTTCTAAATTACTCAAATTATTTTTGGCCGATCTAGACTGTGAAAATCGCTTAATCGTTACTATACGTATTCTTATGAGAAATTTACGATCTCAATTTACAACAACAAAAAATACTTCAGGTAATGAACAAAATATATAAATAAAAAATGAAAAAAAAATGAAAAAATATATCCTTGCGTACCAAAGATGCCAACTACAACGTGACAAATTCCTAAGAATTAAAATTGCTAATAACCCTTACTAGATCTCCAAACTTTTCGTGCTATTATTTATGGTCTTGAAATCGGCCATAATATTTTGTTGCAAAATTGGGACGTTGGAGACTCTCCGCTCGACTCCCAAGCGCGCTCAGACACAAACAAATCCAAACTCGACCGTTTGGCGATTAGCTTCAAAACATCTCCATTCTGGGTATAAAATAATCGAGGTAGCGGCATTTCTTGCTGCTATTTTATTGAGTGAAGAAAATTCAGCTCTACTCATGGTTACGAATGAACTAGAAATCGTAGTTGGCAGGCAGAGCTACGGATATCTCGAGCAAATGGATCAGATGCGCGTGGCTCGGCAAAATAGAAAAAGTTTATTAGAGACAAAAGAAGCTCGAAAAGCTCGTTAAGAGGAAATGCAAGCTTCAAATGAGTTGCATGAGGAAGAGGAAGGACTGTTTTATGGTGCTGGAATCGCTTATTAATCGGCAAGACACTTTATCATTTGATTAAACACATTTGACTTTGAGTTTTTCGTTCGTGAAACTTTAAACGTGTTTTTCTCGAAACGACATTTTTTCAATTTGCGGGAATCATAACTCAAAAACTAATTGATGGATCATTTTCAAATTTGGAAGACGTTTACATAATATAATTTATTAAAACATGAACTTAAAGTTGGAAAGATTAGATTGTTCAAAACATATTCATTATTGCAAAATGCCGGGAAACAAATGCTAAAAATCGATCATTTTTTTTCAAACATGTTCCAACATTCAATTCTCGATTTTATTTTTCAAAATTTAGGTTCATGCCCTTAAAAAACATCTTAAGAATGTATAAAAATTTGTTGGACTATTTCAGATGCGAATTGCGAGCTGCACAATTTCCGCAAATCGACAACGACGATGAGGACACGTCAAGGGACACAGAGGATTACACCTTAATTAGCGCATGAAATAACTTGAACAAATTACCAGAGATGTATAGAAATCTGAATAAATTATTGTCAGAGTTGCGGAAATTTCCGTTTTTTTTCACAATAAAAAAAAAT
The DNA here is from genome assembly GCA_963932345.1 of Ophion ventricosus. Classification (NCBI taxonomy): domain Eukaryota; kingdom Metazoa; phylum Arthropoda; class Insecta; order Hymenoptera; family Ichneumonidae; genus Ophion; species Ophion ventricosus. Next base: position 8,919,443 of record OZ010717.1, read on the forward strand.
AAAAAAAATCATCTAATTTTCGGTCTCCTAAAGTGGTTGCCCGCCTAAATTCATTCTCGTAGCCTAAAACTGCCGAAAACTTTGGATAACAAGTTAACGAATAAAAAATTTAAAAAATTCACGTTGCGTTCCAACGATGCAAACTTCAACAAAGTCATTCTTTTACCACTGTTGCGGCCGAGAGAAATATTTCCTGATCGATGTTGAAATGGAATGAAACGGCAGTTTTTTTTTTCATCGCTGAAGTATTTTTTTCTATCGATTATGGTTATAAAAAACACCCGCACTTTTTTTACTTATCCTTATTACAGATTTACGATCGCGATCCGCAAAATAAGTTTTGGAAAATAATAAAAAACTAAGGAATCAAAATTAAAATCGTGCGCTTCACCGATGCAAACGTAAATGCGCCGAACTAAAAAAAACACACTAAAAAAAATTACTTGGGCTTGACTGCATCCGTAATTGGGAGGTGCCAACGAATTATTTTAGGAAAAATGAAATATTCAGTCATTTTAAGAATTATTTATTCTATCATTTTTGTTATATTCATTTTTATCTGAATGAACAATTTCGCTGAGCCAAGTGTTTTCTTTCTGCGTACCCGGGGTACGCAATTTTCGTAGAACGATTTTTCTTCGTGTGTAAAATAACGGCTCTGTGCGCTACGATATATGTAACAAAAAACTGACTACTGCGCGGCGGCATTTCGTATTATTAAATCTCGCGTACGAGCCAGTACGCGACCGAACGGTCACCCAACCAAATATTGGCCTACGTCAAATCTGCGTGATTGGGAGATCAACGAATAGAAGCCGCGCACCGATCGCGCGTACTGCACAGTATACAGGGTGTCCCAGGACGGAATGTCATCCCTGAAATGGGGGGTTGGGGGTGAAATTCTGAGTCGATTGATATAAGCATGTATGGTTCCCAGATCAACCCCTGAATTATTATTAATTTTTAAAGACGGGCCAATCAGGCGCGCCCCATGAGCGGGCTTACGTCAGTGAGCGATACGCGCGTGTAGTGGTGCCTGGCGGAGCAGGGTATACTCCTGGGACACCCTGTATACAGGATGGACCATTTAACGTGACCACTCCAAATATCTCCGTTGCCTTTAGAGTGACGAAAAAAATGTCGGGAGGTAATTTGATTGATTTTGAAGGGCTGATACAGTGGTGAAAAATTCATTTTTGTCAAGGTCATAGTTTTTGCGTTCTCAAGGTCATCAATGGTTTTTCAAATGGGAACATGTTTTTTTTTTTTACTAAGACGTTGTAGCTGATATTCAGACGAATCCAACGACCTATGATATCATGACCTTGAAATGATTTTTCACCAAAATACACGTGTAAAAACGGGAAATCGTGATGGTATTGAAAATAAGAATATCCGAATAATGTAAGTGAATTTTTTGTGCAGAAAATTTATTGTAACAAATGTTCGAAGTGATGGCCATTAACCTCGGAACATTTTTGAAGACGTCGGATGAATGATTCGCTTGACCTTCGAATAGTTTCTGGTGTGATCGCGGCGCAGGTTATCCAACGGTTACAATAATGTCAATAGTCGGAGATGTTTCTGATGTTTGTAAATACTGGCATTGTAACGTAGTAAAACTATAGTAGAGTGAAGAATGTTTACCATCTACCAATATTAGGCTCAGAAGATAAGTATATACATCCAAAGGAACATGTAATAACCGTATTGAAAATGGTATTGTACAGTCAAGCGAACATGCGAGAACGAATTACAAGAACCTTCGCCGCTATCACACCAGAAACTATTCAAAGGTCAAGAGAATCATTCATCCGACGTCTTCAAAAACGTGTCGAGGTTAATGGTCATCACTTCGAACATTTGTCACAATAAATTTTCTGCACCAAAAATTCAATTGCATTATTCGGATATTCTTATTGTCAATACGATCACGATTTCCCGTTTTTCCACGTGTATTTTGGTGAAAAATCATTTCAAGGTCATGATATCATAGGTCGTTAGATTCGTCTGACTATCAGCTACGTCTTAATAAAAAAAAACATGTTCCCATTTGAAAAAACCATTGATGACCTTGAGAACGCAAAAACTATGACCTTGACAAAAATGAATTTTTCACCACTGTATCAGCCCTTCGAAATCAATCAAATTACCTCCTGACATTTGTTTCGTCACTCTAAAGGCAACGGAGATATTTGGGGTGGTCACGTTAAATGGTCCACCCTGTATATATAATAATGATAATATATTTATCGTTCGAGAATGAAGAAATTGAATAACGGATGAAATCTTACGTCAAACGATCCGGAAATGCGAATGAACCTTCTCGGGATTCGCTATCTTTCTTGTGTTGGCAATAAGAAAAACCGAAGACAAAAAACATCACACATTCACTCGTGATCGAGGCCGCGACTGAGAAAACACGAAATATATGCAGAGATGCACACGCGACCTCTTTAAACAAATATTTCTCCGGAGGTATCAAACATCAGATTACTTTGCGCGTTTTTTTTTTAAATTATTTCTCGATCGATAAGCATGCGCCGAGACAAAAAAAAGCAAGACTTACAGAAGATCGAATGATTTCGATGCGAAATGCATCGTTTGGGAAACTTTCACCATAACCTCACATGATCTCTAGACCGGGGACAAAACAAAAAAGATCGCGGTTCGAGGAACGTACATCAACACGGAGCTGTTCCCAACTGCCATGAGCGAACTTATAGTTGGGCCACGGGGGTAAACAACTTGTTGCCGATGGTGAGCGTCTTTTATTGCTCTTTTTTCACCCCGTAAACAAAAGTCTCGCGAGCGAAGAGTTCTACGGTTCATTTTCGTTCGATCGCGGTACAGTGCAAATCGCTCGTGATTGTCCGATCCATTTTGGAATTTACACGGTTGCGCGAGCTAACAACGAACTATATTAGGGACGATTAATTGTAATACTCGCGGAACGCGAGGACGCGACAATGGCCGCGTGCTCGCGAAAACTAGATTACTGCTCTCTGGCTCTCTCTCTCTCTTTGTGTGTTATGAATGCAACGCGAGCCCGTGTGGAGAAGCACACGCTTGCCGATCTCTCGGGGACAAGAGCGGAAATGGGTAAAAAAAAATGGCGCACGTCGCGGGACTTTTGTTTACGAAATAGCGATTGTACGAAAGAAGCGCTGCATTTGCTTGGAGACACGCGGAATAATGTGGGAAATCGAAAACTTTACATCCAGCCAATAATCGCGCTCGAATAATTTGTCCCGGATGCCTCGAAGATCAGTGTTTTTTTTTTTTACTTGCAATAAAGTTTTGCGATCGCGGGACTGATAATGGTCGCTAAAATAGCGAATTCGATCGGACGCGAATTAATGCGATTAATGTTTTATATGCGCGACACCGCAAATACGCTTGTGAAACAAATTTTCCAACTCGTACACGCGGTCAATGTACTCACGGATACGGAGTAACTATTCGGCAAGTCGGACAATAACACTTGCGTTGCTAAACGCCGGGGCTAGCGACATCTGTCGGCCACCCTGGTACGAGATGTTCAACCTGCTGTCCGGATAATACCGGCGGATAAGGATTCCCTGCAAGCGAATTTTATTTTCCAAATTTATATGTATTTTGGAATAATATAAAAATATTGAAAATATTTCACATTAATATTTTTGTATACGCGGTAAATATTGTGAAAGAAATTTATTATGGTAACGTTAATTGTCCTCATTGTTATAATGCTACTGTAAAAGAAAAGATATGGTGAAGCAATAATATAAGGTTGAAAAATAAATTACGTCAGATGTGAGCACTCAAACTCAAGTTTGATGTCATGCCTCATTTCGTTTTCATGAAAAATTCACTCTTGCGTTCAAACTTGTATGAGTCAACGACTAATTAAAATATTTCAATTCGGCAGAAATGTTCAAAGCTGACCTTTACAGTTGTCAAGACTGTGTTATCTTTACACATATTTTATCTTTCAAATTCGGAGGATTCGTGTGTTTCTTCAAAGAAGGCATTTTTCAAATAGCGGCAATCTATATAAAAGTAACGATATTAAGGGCTTACGTACACCTGGGTAGGTTAAAAAGATCTTTCCTATCCTCCCAAAGTCTAAAAGTCTAAAAATCTCCTAAAGAAAGTAATGTCCGTTGAGTGTTTACCCTGAAAATTTCATAAGGAAATTCGCAGTAATAACGAAGTTACAGCGTTTTGTAACTGACCGGGTGAGTAACGACTAACGGTTGGGGCGCAGGTAGATGCGGCCTTTGTCATCTGTTTGACTATGAGCCGGGTGGGAATGACAGCAAAAAAAAAGATCTAATGAAAGCGATTTCATGTAAGTTTAAAATAAACCAGTTATTTCAGTGTAAAGTGTACTCAAAACTTTAAACGCGTTTTACTCGGAACAGTGTTTTCAAAATCGGTACCAGAAATATCTCCGCAACTACTGGGCCGATCGGGATCAAGTTTTGCACAGTTATGCTTCACACAATAATCTAGTACTTATCGAGCCGTTTTTTCGATACCTGGCATAGTTTTTTTTTTTTCATAAGTACTGAACAATTTTGAGGCGAAAAATCGCCTGTTTTATTCCAGTGACTGCGATGACCCGAAAAAATTTAATTTTTCAATTCCGGCTCGACAAGTACTAGTTTTATCTATCTACTTTAAGAAACAATTTTTTTTTTTAGATAAAAAATGGCAGAGGCACGTCTGATACCGACTGTAACTTTTTTACCGTTTGAAATTTTTTAACCAAATTTGCACACAATATAGATAAAATGTCATACTTTAAAATGTATATCATGTTTGTTCGATAAAAATCAGTTTTATACACAAAAAAAATTCTTAAACATAGCCTTACTTTTAGCCGTCTCAAGTGTATGTAAACCCTTAAGATTTACAAAGGCTTTAAGCTGTAACGATCAGCTTCAATAATTCACAAACGGATTTGATAAACATCGATAAGTCGATGAATTATCCAAGTTTGAACGTAATGAACGAATTATTCGCATACGTGAAATAGGCAATAAACGAGTTTTAGCCCTTGGAAGTTGAGTTAGAAGAGACATTTGGCATTTTTTTTTTAACAGTCCTAATATATATATATATATAGGGCATTTCAAAGCGAGGAAAAAACAAAGGAAAGGAAAAGGGATCGGGAAGAGCGAAAGAGGATGTCGGCAAACTGATAAATAGAATGTGTTTTCAGGCGGAGGAGTTAAAGACATATACGTGTATAATGAAAATGTAAAATATTCTAAAGCCCAGCAGGGCAAGAATGGCGAAAATGAAAAAATAAAAAAATCTAAATATATACAAAAATGCATTAAAATCTTTCCAGTTTGACTAAATCATTATAATGATCAGGACTATGACTTAATTAATTAAAAATAAGATTACTAAAATAGTACGAACTTAATGAAAAACACAACCTACTCATTAAGGTAGATACAAATCGACGATTGAATAACGTTGTTGTAACAATAACGTTTATTTTCCAAGATTGTTCGTAAAAGCTTCACGTATAAAACACCGTGTCGTACGTTCCAGTTTGTTTCGTTCTTTTATTTTTATTTTTATTTACTTGAGAAGGCGCTCAGTCTCCAATAAACGTGACCGATCTTCGTCACGTGGCACAACACAAGTTTTCACGCGTTGTAACCAATCACAACACGTATCTCGAGTCGTTGATAAATATAGTCTAAAACGTAGAAATTGTGGACGATTTGAACTTAAAATTGTTATCACAAAATGTTATTTCCTAATGAATGGCCTGTGCAATAAGACGAAAAAAAAAAAACAAAAGGAGAGAAACGCGATGAAGTATCGAGTGAACGGACGATAAATCTTTTCAGCGGTGTGATATATATATATATATGATATCCAGTGATTCAACGAAAAAAAAATCGAAATAATCGCACGTTCCCGTAATTATCATTGAAAATTGAGAGATCATATATAAATGATTTGTTTAGTTTTCACATTCCACCTATCAGCACGCTAGAATTCATTATCACTTGTAGTTTCTACGGATCAGAGATGGGCTCGCTGAATTATTTCAAAGTAAATCATTGTTTGATTATCCTTGTAATATTATTTTTACTGGTTTGTTTTTCCTGTTTTCATAATTTTGAAAAAATCTTGATCAGCACGTTGCTCGATTTCTCAGGGTCGAGAGCAAATGCGCCGGTCTTTACGAAAATACAGAGGTTGTTCGAAGCCACATTAAGCTGGGCAATAGAAAGAGTGATGATTACTTGAATTACTCGAATTCGTTCTGCATATTTCATGAACAAAAAGTCAACGCTCTTGCACTCGATCGAAAAATTATCGTTGATCGTATAATATTCAAGGAATAATTAGACAATTATTTCTAAATGTAATTAACACCCGCCTCAGCTATGGACTTTGACTCCCTAGATAGATTACTCATTGGAGCGAAACAATCTAGTGATAGGAACTAGCGCATTTAAATCATTTGGCTCGACTAAACTTCCTGAAACTAGCTTCGAAGAAACAAACAAGAAATATCGTAACTTCTTCAACCGTATGGCACCAGTCTCGATCGAATTTGCGCAACGAAGGAGGCTCACGAATTTGCAAATGGAAAGTAATATAATGAGAACGAGCGGATAAAGCCTGTTCGAACACGTGGTAAGCACATTCCCCGTCTGTTGTTATTCCTCTTTACGCGTTTGTCATTAACTAGAATAGTATTCGCTGCATCGCGATTACAAAAACTGATACTGTTCGTGATTATGAATTGTTAGGACGACTCTTTCCATCCATCCGTTCGTCGGACGGATCGAAATTTTGTCTTCCTGCGATAATGAGAACGTGTATCTTCGTGGGATTGGGAGCGGTGTTCGGCTCCCTCAGAAAGAATCGTCGAGGTCAAAATTGGACGACGAATTTTTGCTGTCTGGTGATCGCATTGCTATGTATCGCTTTCGTAGAATCTCTTGCAAGTCGTTACAAGGACTATTTTCACGTTTCATCTTCAACGGTCGACCGCCGGGTGATCTGGAATTATGGGAGAACGTTCAGAACGATTAGTGCAATAGATTAATTTTCCAAAAACACAAAAATTAGAGGACCAAGAAAAAAAATAACTAAATTGTTAACAGTATTTGATGACTCTATTAGTAACAAAAATTAACGGTTCATTTGATATTGTTTGGCCTTGACGTGGGAATTTCTCACCTCTGGATCGGTCGCAGCTTCACCTTGTCTATGTCCTTGAGCATATCCCCCATGGATTTTTGGGTGGTCAAAGGTTTTTTGCGTTCCTCCAGTTTGTGATCCTGGAGGCTCGCTCGCCTCGCGATGTGAGGTGTCGTGGGTGGCGGAGGTGGCGGAGGGGGCGGAGGTAATTTCGGCGAACTGCTGCTACTTCCGTTCGACAGAGATAGCGCCGACGAATCTGCGAATGTTCCGACACATTGTTCATATCTCTCGACTATATTTGCCACGAACAATTAGAGACTGTCGTATTATTCTGGATTTCATTCACCGTTGGATTTTAATCGTCACAGGTACAAAATTGAATTTTTCGTTTCGAAAGATAAGCAGCTTCTTTTTTTTTTTGCAAACTTCAATTATCTCAAGTAAAATTTGACGATGGTAAGGAGCGACAAAATGTATAAAATTGAGTTATTCAATAATCGCACTTTGTTGGCTTTCTTCGACATTGTTGTTTGTAATTAACAATAATCTTAGTTTCTCTTCGACGATTCGTTCTGCGAATTAAATGGAAAAAAGTTATCTCTATTCCTTTTTCCACATTCGATTCTTAATCTCCTGGAAGTAAAGTTCTAGTTGATTCAATGTGTTATTCACCGGTGTATTCAACTTGGGCTTGAGCTGAAACTTACGGTTTCCAACTTGGCTGGAATTTTTTACAATCATAGACACTTGCGTTCTGAGTTCTTGGAGTTCCTGCTCCAAAGCCAATAATCTAACTTCAGACCCGAAACTGATGGGTTCCAATAGATCGGGTTTGCTGCCGGACAATAAACCGCTGCAAACAAAGAAGATACATCATTCAGTATGTGTATATGATTCATAGTATTCCATATGTATCACAGTGTCTAAATTAATTCATTTTGACCAAATGATATTGAAGCTTGCATCATTGAAACGCAATGAAAGCTTCGTAGACAAACTTTTTCTTTGGTAAATTTGGCATGCAAATCATTCAAATGTTTTTTATAATCGTCATGAGAAATCAACAGCTCAAATTTGCAGGACCAGATTTTGGATGGTGAGAAAACTGCAGAAATAAAACAATAACAAAGAATTTTCGTTGAGTTCCCACAATGCAAACTTTATATATATATTAAGGTGGCTGCAATTTGGGTCAAATTTGAATTTTCAAAGTCCCCTTGTATAAACATAATGAAGGTATATTAAAAAAAAAAATGTGCAAAGTTATAAGGCGCTGGGAAAATTTTTATTTTTGCCTGCGAGCGTTTGAATTTTTAATATTAGATGAAGTAAAAAGTCCTGAGCGTTTTTTCGCTTTATTTCGACGATGAAATTAACATAGTTAGGATTATCCGATTTAGACCAAATATGCCCCGTTTTGTTCGATAACTTTTGTCCATTTTGAAGGCAATTTCATAATTCCGCGATTGAAGAAGTCCTCGTCCCTATTGGTAAAAAACTTGACCAGCACATTTTCACAAGCCTCTCTTGAGGCCAGTTTTGTACCATCACGAAAATTTTGCAAATGCTTGAAAAGGTGATAATCACTTGGAGCCAGGTCTGGACTATACGGCGGGTGCGATAGAACCTCCCATCCAAGCTCTCGGAGCCTCCGGCGCATCGTTAAAGATGTGTGCGGCCTGGCGTTGTGTTGATGGAACACAACACCCTTCTTATTGGCCAATTCTGGCCGCTTCTGGTAGATCGCCTGCTTCAATCTGGTCAGTTGTTGACAGTAGAGGTCCGAATTGAGTGTTTGGCCTGATGGGAGCAGCTCATAGTGGACGATTCCCTTCCCTTTCAATTCCAACAAACACACAGCAAAACCTTCTTGGCCGTTAATCCGGGCTTGGCGATCGTTTGGGCCGGCTCACCGCGATTGGACCACGATCTTTTTCGGCTGTTGTTCTCGTATGTGACCCATTTTTCATCGCCATCCGCTTAAAAAATGGGTCGATTTCGTTACGTTTTAGCAAAGAATCGCAGGCATCAATTCGGTCCAAGGTTCTTTTGCGTCAATTCGTGTGGCACCCATACTTCGAACTTCTTCTTGAGACCAGCCTTATGCAAATGTTTCCAAACGGTTTTTTTGGCTAATCTTCAGTTCCTGGGCAATGGAATAAGTACTCACACGCCGGTCCGACGCGACGATTTCCATCATTTTATCGACATTTTCGACGATTGGCCTACCAGAGCATGCCTCATCTTCGACGTCCATGTTACCAGAACGGAATCGTAGGAACCACCGCTTTGCTGTTGCATTCGTTACTGTATTGGGTCCATAAACAGCACAAATTTTTTTGGCCGCCTGCTCCGCCTTTTCACCTTGGTCGTAGTGGTACTGAAGAATGTATCGAATTTTCTCTTTTTTTACCTCTATTTTGGAACGCTGTAACACACAACTGGCTTCACCAAACACAAAACTGTCAAAGAACTTTTTTCGAAGCATAATGTCACCTTTAAATCGCCGTATAGTATGACCCAATGCGATATATACATCGTGAGATATGGCTCACTAAAGACATCTAGCGGAAAACGCTCAGAACTTTTTACTTCACCCAATACAATAAGACGTGTTTTGCCAAGTTATTACTTGATTATTTCTCATGCTTATAATATTGCTGAGAAAAATCTGAAACTTGCCCATATATTGTGCACATTATGAGGTATATGACCAAATTTTTAGATTTTTCCAGTAATAATTGTCATTATTACTAGCTTTGCAATGACAACCTCGTTTTCATTTTTTTTTAGTTTCATTCATTAAAGACTATTCCTGGAAAAATTTGTAAAAATTTAGTTATATACCTCAATATGTGTGCCAAGTTTCAGATTTTTCACACCAATATCCTAAGCATAAGAAATAATTAAGTAATAACTTGGCAATACACATTTATTTCTGTATTGAAAATTTAAACCCTCACAGGCACCATTAACAATTTTCCGAGAGCCTTAAAACTTTGCACATAATTTTTTTTTTATATATCTTGATTGTGCTTTTACAAGGGGACTTTGAAAATACAAATTTGACCCAAATTGCATCCACCCTAATATGTATTTTGTATAAAGTGTAATTATAGCATATCGTTAATAGAATAATAATTCTACTATGTATAAATAGAAATTTGTAACTAAATTGTATTTGTTTAGAGATAAATTCAGTACCGGAAAAAAGATGGACCAACTTTTTGCAATTTCTTGACCAGAAACATTCATAAAAAACAAATGATAATAAAGTATATTTTTTTATATATAATCGAGTTTTATTTGCATGACTTTTAATACAAGTCTTTTAGAAACATATATTTTTTCTTACTCTCTAGCTTAACCTATTTTTTGCTTCGCCTGCTCCTCCCCTTAACTCTTTCCATTTTTTTTGTCTTTTTCTTGTTCTACTATTCCCCTCCTTCACTCTCTCCTTCCCCTTCCACCTTACCCAATCTTTGGATCTTTTCCCTCAACATATTTATAATTTCTTCCTTTATCTCCAGCATATCTACTCCACGCACCCATTCGTCCACGCTCTTTTTTGCCTTCTCAGATACTCGTTCCCATCCCTTTTCACATGCCAACAGGTGCTCTATCGTCTCACTCTCCTCTTTACATATCCTGCACCTCCAATCTTTTTCCTCCGTTCTTCCTATATTTCCACATCTCATTCTTGCCCACATTTCTTTGTCATTTCCTTTAATTCCCTCTCCCGACCAAGTATATTTTTTATAATTTGTTTTTATAATATCGTCTGATTGTGTTTTATTCTAAACTGAGCAATTCCTTGGCTCGAGACAAACTAAAACAGTTTACTACTTTACAGCAGGTGAGTGACCTTGTAAAAAAAAAGAGCTAAACTTTTTTTGGCATTAACATGGAACAAAACCTCTGAACTTCACGATGTTGATGTTTGCATCGTTAGAATGCGACGGAAAATTAATTTTTCTTCTATTGCTCGTGTTTATTTCACCGATTTAGGGTACAAAAATCATCCAAACAGTTTTCCTTATCCTCCTTAGAGATCTACAATCTCAATCTAGAAAAAAATGATCGATCATAATCAAAGTGGAGATAAAAAAAAATAGAAACAAACTTTCGCCGCATACCAATGACACAAACTTCAACGCCTTTGAACTATCGAGTCCCTCTACGAAGAAATGTCTATCTGTTTGAAATGTGAATAAAAAACTGATAGGAAATTAGACAACAAAAAGCAATGAAGTTTGGTCGGTTCATCTTTTCAATAATATCGCACATGTCCGTTTGTGACTTTTTTAGCTTGATATCTGTAACTTCTTCCACTGAAAGAAAATTCGTATACTCATATTTTCCAACAATACTATCCAAATATTGTATAGAAGAATATAATATCTGGTCGTTACGATAAAACGGCTCATACTAACCATCCTGGTCCGGCACCATTTGTGTCAACCGTGTCGCCGTTGGTTTCGTCGATTATTATAGAGTTTGTCATAGAGTGCAAGGCTGTAACTCTAACGTAAATCTTTGGTGGTGGCTTGAGAGGTAAAAATGATCCTATACGGCGGACGATGCTTCGTCTTTTGCCGTAATACTTTGGTGCCTCGCCCATTCTAAAATGAATATAACAAGAATTATAACACAATGATGGTGCAAAGTACGAGCTCGCCTCTCTCACGTGTTTATCATATGTTACGACAGCAACGACCCAGTTTTCAGCTCGAAAAAAAAAAATCGCTCTAATCCCAAATTAATCGAATATTACGTATCTCCGTTCCAACTGTTTTCGACTGTCGAATAAAAATAAATCGAAAACGTCTCGCGCGTAAACGCAATTACGGGGCGACTACAGGTTGTTGGAAGTGCGCAAAAGAAAAAAAGGAAAAAGGCATTGGAACGAGTGGAATTCGTGGGATCCGTGCGCGAATACTCGCTATATAGGTTATTCGCGTTTAACGAGATTCAAAAGATACAAACTCACCTTTTTCCACTAGTATCCGCGCGATTTTCACTTCACGAGTTTATTAACATGAGAAAAAATGTACCCACGCACACACTGTGAGATAAGAGATCGTTTTGCAAAAATCTCGAGGTCTGGAGAGAGCCTTGGACGCGCGATAAAAACGATTGAGACGACGAAGCGATTGCGGATCTGATGTGGGTGGAGGAGAAACAAATTTGCGACTGTCGGTAAGAAGGTAATCTCTACCAATGTTGCCGTGAAAATTGCAAATCTCATTGAGAAAAACGCACTGCGGAAAACCGTGGCATCGACGATGCTGGCGAGCCTGGTGGCGAAATACGGAGTAACGAGAATGTTCGTCCGAATGGGTACACGTGGAAAAAAGCGCCAATAAAACAAACATCTCGCAACAATAACGAAAGAATAAAAACTAGAGCAAATTAATGCAAATTCTCATGGAAAATTTTGAATTGTGCTGAAATTTTATTGTCAATGTGTGCAGTGAAAATGTCAGCTGAACATATTCGCTCTGTGCATCGGGGCATCAAAGTGGGGGAATGAGACACACAGCGCTCGGGGTGGTCATTTTGTGCGATTTCTGCACATCAGTTGAGACGCTATTTACCATTGCGAAAGTATTATTTTGGTTGATTTAATGACATTAAGGCAGTCATCCCGTGTGACTGGTTGAAAAAATCGATTTTTTTTTCGTTTTGCATAAATTGCATCCAAATGTAGTGTAGAATATGTGGGTAATGTGATTTTCCGTTATTCAGAGTCGTACGGAAGTTACAGCGTTGAACAGGCAAGGTGTTTGGAGCGCGCGCTCGAGGACTCGATGAACTCAATAAATTCCACCACGATAAGTCACCTCTGAACTGCAGAAGTTCAAAAAGTCATCAAACCGGTCTATGAAGATTTAGCGCGAGATGAACTGTTGACCAGATGTTTAGGAGCACAAACACAAAATAACAATGAATCATTAAATTCATTGATTTGGAGTTTCGCTCCTAAACACCTGCATTCTGGCACAACGATCATTGAGATAGCAACTTTTTTTTGCCGTGATTATCTTCAATGAAGGATTCGATGGCATTTTGAAAGTTTTAGTTACAATGGCATGTCAAATTGGCCACGTAACTCAAGCTTACGCCCATCGCCGTGATGAAGCGCGTATCTGTCGCTCCGAACGACGCTCGAGCGACTTCGCTAAAAGAGCGAGAACTGATGTCAGGGAGCAACAATCGGCTTTGCAGGATTTTTTTTTGAGGAAACTGAAGGTTCTCTTTATGGACGGGGCATAGCAGATTAAGGGTAGAGTCAACATTTTATTGGTGATAATCGTATTTGAACCTTTGAACGCGTTTTTCGCAAAACTGTGTTTTTCAAACTGCTGATGACGATATCTCGAAATCTATCGAACGAATTCTTTTTGAAATTTGAATGACTTATTCAGTACTCATGTAGACTTTGCAAACTAGGATAATTCTGATTCATAAAGCCGGTTTTTTTTCATGTTGAAGAAGTCGTGAAAAAAACACCAAAATTCACGAAAGAATGTTCAACAAGATGCCAAAAATTTACATTTCAATATTTTTTAATAATCCTAGTTCAAAAACTAGTTCATACTTCACAGATTAAAATGCCGTTTGTTTTTTTTTGTTTCAAATAAGCAGAACGCCCGCAATCGTGGTCACCGCAAAAAAACTTTTTGAAGATGAGTGGCTAAGTTGCCCTGTACTTCAGCAATGAGCGACGATTTCGAGTTGAAAAAATTGTAAAGTGTGCTGAAAATATGAATGAATATGTAGTGAAAAGTTCGCAGTTGTATGTTTATTTAGTACGCCGAAAAAAAATTCCCAAGAAAAGTGAAAAAAAAGAGCCTTCACACGGGATGGCTGGCCTTAAATAAGAAACCCGGTTCTATTTGTTGTGTGGTCATTAAATGCACCAATCGCGCATTTTTACGTATTTCCTAGTGCCGCGCACAAAAAACCTCAACGGGATAAGTCGATCAAGGCGGTTAAAGGAAAAACGTAAGTGTTTGTTCAATTCTAACCTAGTTTCATTGCGGGAATAGTTATCATGCAATTGCGCTCAAATCAATTTGATATATGTAATTGCAATTAAACTATTGAATAAAAATAAGATCCAGTACTATCTTCTAAGATTTGTCTTGCTTAGCATAACTTTACATGCTTTTTAGCTTGGATGAGTCTGAATATGGCAACCACAGAAACATACTTGCATTTGTAGCTAACATTTCATCGGTAATAAAAAGTCAGACCATCCGTTTAGTCCGAGTTTTATTTTGAATAAGGCCTTATATACGCGAAAAATTTCAAAATTTTTCATTTTCTTTTAATTTTTGATTCCATTAGCCTGAACGATTAGGAATATTTTAAGCTTTACAGAATTGAAAAATTCCAAAAATTGTTCCAACAAGGTAAGATTGCATTTATAAGATACCGCGCGGCGCGCCCGACCGCCAACTTCAAAGTCGTGTTTCCACGATTCACTTTTTTGAACCTTGTGAAAGTTCTAACTCTTGAACGAAGATTCAGATCGCTTTGAAATTTTTACAACATATTCTTAGTATCATCACCTATCGTGTGAACCACAGAAACAAAAATTTCAATGACACAAAAAAATATAAAAAATAAAATACCGACAGAAAATTAAGTAAAAAATTTTAAGTTTCGAATTTTTATTATAATAATTTAAAAAAAATAATATTGTTGGCTCACACTGAAGACACATTCATTATGCAATTATAAATATCTTCATTTTTTTCAGACACCCACATTGATGCCGAGAACTTTCACCATCAACGCGCGCGCAAAAAAATACATTGCTTTATTATGTTATATCTCCGCCATTTGTTAATATTTCTGATTTTTTTTTTACATATACTTAACCATGTGCATAAATGATCTGTAAAAAAAATGTTGTCAATATATGCGTCATTTTTTTTTAACCGCGTCTAGAAAAGTACCTTCGAAAATCGGTGAAATCGCGTATATAAGGCCGTAAATCATACACTTACAAACAGTATCTAACCTCTAATTGCACTTTATACGGAGTTAAGGGGTTACGTGGATTTGAAAATTTAATAAAATCCATTTTTTTTTAAATTTTATCATCTAATAGTACAATATGTCTAGAATATTCTCACAAAGTTTTAAGTCAATCAGAGTAAATATCTAGGAGAGAGAGAGAGCCTTTGGGAATTCCCCCCGTTGGGAAAGACCGGCCGGAAGCGACGCAGGTATACGCATTTTTCTCAAAACACGATTTTTTAAGTCGGTGGACACGATTTCTCAAAAACTAATGCACCGATCTTATTGAAATTTTGCACACTTCTTCAAAATAGCATTGACTAGTGATTGAACGAAGGTTTTTTTTTCGATTACAACTAATTTCACAAGGCTATACGTAGTGGAAATTGTACCAAAAATAGAACTATTTTGCATAGAACCCTGCCAAAAATTAAAATTTCAATTTTTTTTTAAAATCCTTCGTTCAATCACGATTATGTTAAAAACATAGATTATGTTTCTAACATAATCTATGTTTTTTCGGCTGTTTAGTGCTCTGAATCTCACTGATTTTCCATACAAAGAAAGGTAATGACCGGCGTTACAAGAGTGTAAAAAATGCTCGTAGTTGCCACTAGCGGCGCTGCCTACTCGTTGCACAGAGCGAATTGCGAGTAAATACACGATTTTTATTTTTCAAACTGTGTTACTTAGATTTTATTTTATTTTGAAAAAGACGACATTATGCGAACGTTAATAAAACAAAATCATAATGAAAAAATCTTCATCTACATGGTTTTTTGAATTTAATAAAAAAATTGAAACGTTCCAGATGTCATCCTGGTAAGAAGTATCGTGCCGTTTTTCACTTGAAACTCGTTACAGTATAACGACACATTGTACTTGCAGCCCCTTGTGGATGCGTCCCAAGTAGAAATAGGCTAAACAATAAAGAAAATATAACACGCAATGATTGCTTTGTTATATTTGACTTAATCGAAGCAGAGTAGACAATTTTCAAAATTCCGCAAATACCGTGTGCAGCGCGCCTAGCAGTCGAATTTCGAACTTCTTCAATACTCTATGGTGAACACTCGTGACATGAGTTTCCAAACCGGCATGTGTGTAAGGTTGTCACGAGAAGCGAGAACTCAGGCATGCGTTCTTGACAACGGCAGTTTCGCGTGGATTTTTTCGAATCCGCTTGAAAAATCGGCGAGGCAATGATTTCGTCGTAACGTGATGTACAATTGAGTAATTGCGTGCACGATTGTTCGGAGCTGTCTCGCCATGGCGGATAAACTCAAAAGATATGAGAAAATTGACTTTTTGGGAGAAGGACAGGTTAGAATTCCTACATTAACGTTGTAGGAACAATCGACTAACGTAATTAACAATTTCACCGCACTTGTTTCAGTTCGCAACTGTGTATAAAGCTAAAGACACGGAAACAGAACAAATTGTTGCAGTCAAAAAGGTTCTTGGACGACACCGTCTATTATTCCTGTATATTCAATATTTACGAGAATCACAGAGGTTCATTTTTTTTTTTCAGATCAAAGTTGCAAGTCGGGCAGAAGCCAAGGATGGCATAAATAGAACTGCTCTGAGAGAGATCAAATTGCTGCAGGAATTGAAGCATGACAATATCATCGGATTGTTGGGTACAGACATTATTTTCCTAAAAGTAGAAAAAAAAGCATGCAATTGAATTAGTCTTTTTACGATTATTGTTGTCTCACCGTAGTGTGTGATTTTGAGTACATTTTGATAATTTTTTTCTCAATACATCGCATATTACGGAAATTAATAACGGATTGACATTATGACCACCCGAATTGGCGTAGACATTTATCGTTGTCGTATTTGATCCAAATTAAATTGATCATCGTATGTTTTTAATCTACTTGAAATCTCAAATATCTATTATTTTGGGTTGTCCTTAAGGCAATGCTAAGTATAGAGTAGGTTATGACGAGGGCAAAACAATGGCGAGAAATAGATATTCTAGTTTTTTTCACACTACAGTGGAACCTCGATTATCTGAACTATTGTCATCTGAACCCTCTGTTATCCGAACAGTGAATTGCTTCATCCGAAACGTGGCGCAACATTTTATACATTTCTATCAACTTAGCTATATTGTTGCTAACAACACACATGCTCGAGCTTGTACGCATCAGTCAAGCATCGGTTTGCAGATCCAAGGACGATAATTTCACATGTCGAAGTGTATTGAAACAAGTGTAGTGAAACAAGAAGTGAAACAAGAAGAGTTCTGCCGTATGCAGCTTCTCTTGTTCAACGGCCAAATCGTACACAAGCATGTGCACGATTTGGCTGCTAAAAAACGTGTAGCATGCATATGGCAACCAAAGATTGAGCAGTTCTTAATAAAAAAAATGCCTTAAAGTAGATGGTGAATATTCATATCAAGGGCTTCCATACATCTGAGACGGCTAAAAGTAAGGTTATGTTTGAGAATTGTTTTTGTGTATAAAACTGAATTTTCTCGAATAACCATGATATACATTTTAAAGTATGACATTTTATCTATATTGTGTGCAAATTTGGTTAAAAAATTTCAAACGGTAACAAAGTTACAGTCGTTTTCCTAGGATGTGTTTTTGTTGACAGCGTTTGCGGTACCAGATGTGCCTCTGCCATTTTTTATCTAAAAAAAAATATTTGTTTCTTAAAGTAGATAGATAAAACTAGTACTTATCGAGTCGGAATTTAAAAATTTAATTTTTTCGGGTCATGGCTGTCACTGGAATAAAACAGGCGATATTTCGCCTCAAAATTGTTCAGGACATATGATGAAAAAAAAAACTATGCCAGGTATCGAAAAAACGGCTCGATAAGTACTAGATTATTGTGTGAAGCATTACTGTGCAAAACTTGATCCCGATCGGTCCAGTAGTTGAGGAGATATTTCTGATACCGATTTTGAAAACACTGTTTCGAGTAAAACGCGTTTAAAGTTTTGAGTACACTTTACACTGAATTAACTGGTTTATTTTAAACTTACATGAAATCGTCGATTCCTGGGCCATATGACGAAGCTTCCTTAGATGTTGACGCTTCCATTAGATCTTTTTTTTTTGCTGTGTCAACCTCATTCTCACCCGGCTTATAGTCAAACAGATGACAAAGGCCGCATCTACCTGCACCCCAATTGTTAGTCGTTACTCACCTCGTCAGTTACAAAACGCTATAACTTCGTCATTACTGCAAATTTCCTTATAAAATTTTCCGGGTAGACACTCAAAGGATAGTACTTTCGAATGAGCACCTTTTTGAAAAATCGATCTTTTTTACCTACCCAGGTGTATGTAAGCCCTTAAAAGTATATATACTATGTTGGCCTTCAAACATATATTAAAAATACACAAGCCTAACGTAACATAGCTAAAAAAAATCGTGCATTTTCATTTTTTCCGGATACAATATGTAAAACCGCTCCCTACGACTACATATTTCTATTATCCGATCTTTCGATAATCCGAACCAGACCCAGTATGGATGGTTTCCGATAATCGAGGTTCTTACGTACTAACATTCTGCAAAAAAGGGAAGAACAAACTTGTATTTGATTAAAAGCCCATAAGAATGGATATTTTCTCTCTATTTGATGGAATCGATGTTTCTAAACAAATGAAATATAAGAATTGTAGTTGATAAATTTTCCGTGCTTTCAAAAACGTTATTACCTAATGACTCATATTTCACTCTATGACCATGTGAAATATCGATAATGGCTGAATGTTTAAAATAATAAAATATAAAAATTCTAGTTAATAATTTTCTCGTTTAATCTAAAAAATTAAAATTAGTTAATTGATTTTCAAAGAATTGTGCTTAAAAGATTATTATATAAATTGTGAACAATATACATAAAGCAATTATTTAAAAAAATAACAAACACGAGTAAGTAATTTCGTCTTATTAATTGGGTGTTATTACAGACGTGTTTGGTCACAAGTCCAATGTCTCGCTGGTCTTTGATTTTATGGATACCGATCTGGAAGTGATAATCAAGGACATAAACATAGTGTTGACCACAGCCAACATAAAATCGTACATGATACAGACATTGCAGGGCCTGGATTATCTACATTACAATTGGATCCTTCACAGAGACTTGAAACCGAATAATCTGCTAGTCAATAGCCAAGGTGTACTGAAGATTGGAGATTTTGGTCTTGCGAAATTCTTCGGTTCGCCCAATAGGATAAATACGCATCAAGTTGTTACCAGATGGTATAGGCCACCGGAATTACTTTACGGGGCGAGACTCTACGGCACCGCTATTGATATGTGGGCTATAGGATGTATACTTGCGGAGCTGCTTCTACGGGTGCCGTTCTTACCCGGAGAATCGGATCTGGATCAACTAACTAGGATATTTCAAGTATGCCAGATACAATAGTTTTTTTTTAAGCTGAGACCACCGTACTGATCTCTTTATCTTTTCAGATAATTATAATAAGCAAGAATATTGTCTCTCGCACCTCGCAGTAATAATAATAAAAGCAACAGAAACATTATTACGCAATTTGAGCACTTTGGCAAATCCATTTATGTGTAAATACAGCCTTGCTCAAAAGTATTCGGCACCCTGTAAGTTTTCTATCCGGACAAAAAATTGAATATTTCAGCGGAATAAACCTTAACCTAATTTACCAAAAGGAATTTGAAAGCGGACAAAGCCAGCTTCATTTTGCTTTTTTATTTTTATTTTTGCGATTTTTTTTGTATCGGGTACGTTATTTCGAACATGCCAGTTTTTCACTTTTTTTTCGCACTTTGCAAAATCGCGTGCTGGACTTTGAAAAAAAAATAATCTCACTATTTAGTGATAAGATCTTTGAAAAGGACACCGTTAGCTTTAGTTTCGTTTAAAAAAAAAGTTTTTCCGACTTTTTTTCGCAAAGTTATCTAGTTTTTTCTTGAAAATACGACAGTTTTTCAAAAAGCCAGTATCGTGCGGCGTAACTCGAAAATGATGAGGCTTGGAACATTTAGTCTAAGGAGTGAAAAGTTGTATTTTGTCATTTGTCAAAAATCTAAAAAAAAATTCAGTGTCTCCAAAATAACAAAATACAACTTTTTACTCCTTACACTAAATATTCTAAACCTTATAGTTTTCAAGTTACGCCGCTATCGGCTTTTCGGAAAACTACCGTTTTTCAAGAAAAAACTAGATGTGTCGGCGAAAAAAAATCGCGCAAAGTTTTTAAAAAACGAAACTGAAGCTAACGGTGGCCTTTTCAATGATCTTATCACTAAGTGATGAGATTATTGTTTTTCGTGCGAAAATCGTGAAGAACTGACATGATCAAAATGACGTACCGGGTAAAAAAAAATCGCAAAAATAAAAATAAAAGACCAAAATGAAGCTGGCTTTGTTCACTTTAAAACCCCATTTGGTAAATTGGCTTACGATTTTTTTCGCCGAGATATTCAATTTTTTTGTCCGGATAGAAAACTTACAGGGTGCCTAATACTTTTGAACAAAGCTGTATATATATATTTTTTTTTTAATAAAAAATATTTCAGAGATTTGGTATTTCAAGTATTTAAGAAATTTAGTGAAGAAAAAAGTTTTTTACGTACAATATTTCTCAAGATTAATTTAGACAAAGTCGCAGCTTCCAAAATGTTTAGTCGTTATTCAAGCTAAGGCCGTCTTCTAGTCTAGAGAATAAAAATAATAAACTGCAGTTTCTTGTGAAAGATGTTATAATTTCTTCCTCTCTTTTTTTTCTGCGTGAAAAATAAAATAATTAAAAAAAAAAAGAAAGTAAAAAATTTAAAAAATGAATTAAAAATTTTTAAAAATAAATAAATAAATAGAATAATAATAAATAATTAGACGGTTTTGCATCATCTATCGAATTTATTTATATTTTGTGAAAAAAAAACGCCATCACGGGACTCGAACCCTGGACCTCGAGCGTCAGAGCCGGGAACCTTGCCCACTGGGCCACGCCCGCTGGTTCGACAAAGTTGCAACCGTACCGGTATGATAGCTACGAGCTAAACTTTCGAACGTTTTTTCTCGAAAACTAAAGAGCGTTGTATAAAATCCCTTTACTCAGGTACTCAGGGTAGGTCCCTCTACAACATATCTGAGACTTATCAAAATCCGTGAGTGACAGCCTGTAAGGTCCTCTCGTTAGTGTACAAGAAGAGCAAACGCGTTCATTCCGTTTCAGACACTGGGAACACCAACCGAAGAGAGTTGGCCGGGAATGACAGATTTACCGGACTTCATACAGTTCAAACCATTTCCGGGCACGCCTCTCAAACACATATTCACGGCCGCGGGTGACGATCTACTCGATCTAATAGCGAGTCTCTTGAACGTGAATCCAACGGAGAGATGCACTTGCGATCAGGCGCTCCAGATGCCGTACTTTAACAACAAGCCGCCGCCAACACCGGGACCAAAGTTACCGTTGCCAAATACCGTGAAACGCGAGCCCGAAGAAAAGCCGAGTCTCAAGAGAAAGTTGCTCGAATCTCTGGACGGTGGTTCGCTCGCGAAAAGATTGCAATTTTGAACGGTGTACAATCGCGTTCTGAAAATGAAAACTATTACTGCAAACACGATTTTCAATTGAGTGCACGACTCGGAGAATTCACGAAGCGCTCGAAATGAATGGAAGTGCGGATTCGATTATTCGTACACGAAACAAATCTCTCTACGATTTCAAGTATACGAGATTCAGAGAAAGGGAATATGAAAATTTAGCAAAGTTTCGCTGTGATCAGAAGAAGAAGAAGATGGGTGATAAAACTGAGTTTTCGGCGAGACAAATCATACAAGCGTGTTTGTTTTTCTGTTACACCACATTACGCTGCAACATTGCCGTTTATTGACTTAAAAATTCGTAAAAAAAAAATTGTGCCTCGTGTAAAAGAATGAATGAAAAAGAGAAAAGAACATAACTGTAGAACAATGAAAGGCCATGTTTCGCTGGTTTTCAACCCTGATAACGGTGGTTGCCTGTTATCCTATTTTCCCGTTCGGGTGTGAACCAAAATCGAAGTAATTTGTAACGCAGATGTTTTGTTTTGTTTCAATAAATCGTGACTAATATTTCCGAAATGCTGATTACTGCTGATTCGGCACGGTACCGTTCGATGCTCATCGATTGTTATCGGGAAAATTTCTACGGTACAATTATTTGGCCGCGAGCGCGCGTACCTCGTTACATCCTAAATTCGTAGGCTACATTTTGATGTACTCGCCTTTTATGTACAAGTCTCTGCGCAAGATATTGCGACATATATTTCACACGGAATTTTAACATTCAAGTCAGTAATTGCGTAATGTACAAAATCGCACCAGCGTTCGTCGTGGTCCCTTTGTCTTAGAAAAATGAATCATTATTGTTATTATTATTATTTTCATCACCGACGGCATTTCCAGAGTAGAAAGCATTAGAAACATTGGCCCGAGAAGGCGCATACACGATTGACGGAAAAATGTTTTTACAGCGAGCCTCGAGCGAGGAACATTAATTACTTTCTGTATTCCTCTGCTACTATTTTTCATAGGAATATCTGCCGTACTAAAAAAAATGTACTAAATTTTTTTCTACAAATTCTCAATGAAATCCGTGCCAATGACAGTATTAGAAAAAAAAAGTTGCCAAGGAAGAGCGATCCATCTACAGTTTTTTTTAAATATTCCTCGTACGATCGCCCAAACATTAGATGGGCTTGAAGTTTGCATCGTTGGAATGCAACGATTTTTTTTAGTTCCTTATTTTCAACAGTATCGAAAGTTATACTTTGTAGACTTGAGTTGTAGATCGTTAAATAAGAAGCCTAAAAATTGTAATTGTCGGATGCTTATGGCTTAAATCTACCAAAGAAAATTTAGAAAAATCAAACAATAAAATATTTCGTTGCATTCCAATGATTCAAACTTCAACATCATAACTATAGACTCAACAACGGACAATTTAGTTCGTTCGGGGCTCCAAAGCTGCGAAAACATCTATCACGAAAAATCATCGTCCTCTCAGACACGACATTCCGACGTTGCAATACTTTGTAGTATCGATATACGAAAGTCATTCCGATCTAAATTTTAGTCGGGTGTGCCCATTTTATACGCATCAAACGGGAAATAAAAAAAAAATTAATAGAATCATTTCGTTCGTCCGAGTGACTTCGGCGCGATCCGCTCCAAGATAAACTCTCGATTCACCATATGCATAGTAACATTTATATAAGAATTTTAATTAATACTTTATTATTCTCATCCTTCTGTGCATTTGCATAAGGAACATGTTCTTTTTTTTTTCTTTTACGTAACAATGTTGATTTTCGTTCCACAATTTTGTCGTATGACCGCATTGCTAAAAATATTTGATCGTGACAAATTGGTATAATTAGACTAATGCAGAATATCTGAAAATTCGAACGTAACGAGTGGTGTATTTATGTGTATGTGTATATATTTTTTTCCTTCCTTCCCTTTTTTTTGTGTTTTTGTTGTGATTCTCGGCATTTCGAGGCATGTGATAGAGTATACAAAAGAAGAATTTCTTTTCCCACAATTCGCCAACAACGTATTCGTGTCTATACGGTATAAACGGCCTAACAGAGCGATCTACGCTCCAATCAAAGTATCGGTTGAACAACAGTGAAAACACTCGCCGAACGAACTGCAACGACCGCAACAGCGGCGTTCGCAGCCATCATCGGTATTTATTATCGCCACGTATTTACGTGACTCAAACGAAGGATCTCGTTTCGGCAATTAAATTAAGATCGTTTCTCTATTTTCGCTTTTGGCTTCGAGCCAACGAGAGATGACGAATATTTTTTTTTTAATGTTATATTCGATCGAACTTTCACGCACGCCACAATATTTTTAAGAGGATGCGCATGATTTTTCTTTTTTTTCTCTCTCTCTCCTTTCATTATCGACACAAAAATGCAATTAGCTCTTTTTCTCGCTGCGGACTCGGCGTCGTAGTTCGACAGGGGAGGGGGGCAAAAGAGAGAAAACTATTTTATCAACGCAATCGACGAGACGTATAACTGAAAATATGTGCATTCTCTGGATTTTTGCGCTCGTGTTTCAAAACACACAAAAAAAAAGACATCGTTACAATTCCGAGAAGTTATCTTACTAATCGCAGCGCGGCCTACATCGATGAACCCATTATATATAATTTATATATACAGTACGAACAATTAAATCACATATCGGAATTGTAATCGTTACGCGCAATTATAACATTTAAATTAGAATAAACGTGTATAAACGTACAGTTTACTGTAAAAATATATACGCTGTGCATGTTTTTTTTATTTTTTTTTTACTTATTTCGTTTGTTCTTGTCTTCCTTCTCTATCGATCTAGGTACTAGGTTTTCGCATCGCCTATATTCAGAAAAAAAAAGATTGACTGCTGGGACGCGTTTTTGAGGGGAGTGGGCCCTTGTACGCGAAAAAAAGTAAAAAAAAAATTGCTTGAGAAAGGTATCTGATCGTTATTTCACCTTGTTATTTTTTTCCCTATTATCAGGTTGGCAGGATGAAATGAATCATAAACGTGTATCGTGTCGATCGAATTTTGTTTTTCGCTTTTGTAACATGTGCGATCTCCTTGTTTGAGGGGCCTTGGACCAGAGCAACGAAAAAAAAAGAACAATGGCGGTGTGTATATATATATATATATGTGTGTTTGTGTGTGTGTACTGTCACGTATTTTGTTCACGTTCGTGTATTCTCAAGCACGTTAAAAAAAAACGATGAGTGTTCCTGTATAATTTTGTTTGAACGTTGCAATTTGATTGTGAAACACACACACTTTCCTCAATGCAAGACTACCCTCGCCCTAAACTTCCTCGTTAATATTCAAAGTAGAAATACATATCTTATTGTTGCTACTGCATGGTTTGTTTTTGTCTTCTTCATGTTTACTTCGATATATATTATATTCAGTAGTCAGTCCAAGGCAAACATTATCCGCGATAATATAATATAGCTACAATTTTTATCTTGGTTGTTGTTGTTCTTTTTCCCTTTCTTATAGATCGTTCTACCTATATATTACTTTCTTTTAAAAAATGTATACTTAACATTAAATATATATATATATATATATACACACACATGTATGCGCACGCGCGCGCGCGTGTGTGTATTGGTGTTGGTGTTTATATATATATATATATATATATATATATATATATATACATACACACATATATATATATATCTTTAAAATATTTACAATCAATACTATGATACAGTATCATTAATTGTTTTGTTGTTGTGTTAATGTTTCATAAAGGCAATTATGAATATATCTATTACCGTTGAACGTGTACTCGTAACAGTTGTTGATAGTAACGTAATAGAACGTGTACTCGTAACAGTAGTATAATAATGTACGTAAACATTTTTACAATATTTCATTCTTGTGGTAAATCGGCATACGCTCTATAATACATTAATTAAAACGTTCAACCAGGACGTTATGTGGGTGTGTGTATTCGTGTGTGTGTGTGTGTGTGCGCGCGCGCGTGCGTCTGTATGTGTGTATACATGTTTTCTTGCGTATGCCGCACAATGATTATACGTCCACGACAAAGTTCTGTTCTACGATCGTGTTGAAATACAGCGCTAAATACTGTTTAAATTTAAACGAGCGAGCCCTTGTTGAGCTAGCCAAACTAATAACACCCCTGCTCTTGGAGACTTTCACAGGTTCCGGGTCAATTTTTAGCTAGGTTAGAATGCATCGCTCTAACGTCGCGGCCTGAGCCCATTTCTTCTTTTTCTTCCTCAATTTTTTCACAATATATCTAGACAATTGCGGAGGGACGTATAATCAAATATGAGCCCCAGGAGTTCACGCAGTCTACGCGAACTGCGGAAACAGAGGACTCTCGGCGATGCTTCCTTGTTACTTCAGGGGACGATTTCAAATGGTCACATCGTTGATACCCGGCAACCGTTTTTTGTTTTTCACTTGTCATCCTGTCCCGCGAAACACCGAATTTTTATAGCTCTTTTCTAACGGCGATGGCTCATAGCAGTAGTTTTTTTTTCTCGCACGAGCTCTTTGTAAATGCCATTCGGATTAGTTTTACAATTGCGATCCAATATTGCGAATATCCAATATTACGATGCAATACTGGACGAGCGATGAACGGAAAAATGAAAAATAAAAAAAAAAGTCGAAGGGGGAGTAGCAAGACTCGACGATAAAATCAAAGCGGCATAGCCAAAAGACGCGGGGCGGCACCTTTTAATTTCGTAGCAAGCAGCCGTAGCTCGAATATTTATGCATATCAACGCCACGTGAATAGACCACGCGTATCGGAACGCGACTCTATCGTACTTCGGCATTTTTTAAATTCCGTTTGTATGTTTCTTCTTTTTTTCTTATCTTCCTTTATTTTGAACGTTCGTGCGCGACGAAACTCGAGTATCGACTCACAGATTAATAGTGTCCAAACTATGAGAGTTACGAGATGCACTGTCCTTGGGCGATGTGGTCGCGACATTCGTTTGCTTCGACACGTTATTCGTGAATGGCATTGCGAATTTGAAGTCCGAGCCGTTCGGCAATTTTCGCATTATTTTTCCGGACGTTATGAGCCTTCCGAAGCCTTCCTGATGGGCAAACGCGTAACCCGAGCGTAGCGATCTTCGGGTACGTTTTGTCGATGGTGTACGCAGTATATCCTGACTCTGTCTCGAGCGCAATTGTGCCAGTCTCTGCTTCAGCCGGACCCTCTCGGAGAGAGTTGGCCTCACGTCGATGAAGAAGAATCTCCACGAGAGTACTGGTATGACGAGAATAATACAGGTTATCACCGTTGTGAACCAAAAAGTTGCTTCCGACATTGCCTGTTGAACGATGCAAGAAAAAGAAAACGGTTAAACGCCTTTTCCCATCGAATACTGTTAGTTTAATTTAATTTATGTGAAAATATTTTTTTTTCTTTCAGTAATCGCAATAACTTTACTTGAAAGTACTCGGTAAGTGTAATTTTTATAAATTATTTCATATTTCCAACCCCAGGTGGTCAGCCCATTGTCATAAAAAAAACAATTATTTCTACTAAACTGCTCATTACGCCCCCCGATAGGCCCTCGCGTAAAGTTCCTGTAGCTACGAAGTCTAACGTCGGTTCACAAGATCAAGATGTGACGTTCTAGAGTTAAACCAAAGGGTTGCGAAAATAGATGGTCGCGCACATCGCTAACGAACTTGGAGGCTGATAGCGTGCGTCAATTAAAAAAAAAATACCATTTCGAGCACAAAGCCTCGATAACTTTACGTTGAGAATTATAGTGTACATACTCACCATAGTGAGACTACCGACGTAACTTCCGCCTATGATGAAATTGTAGAAGTAATCTAGAATGAAATACCATATGACTGAACCCCAGACCATAATGTGATTGACAATTGTCCAGTACGATGTGTCGAGGGCTATTTGAACCGTAACGACTATGACTAATATAGTGGCTACCACGCTGCCCAGCAACATGTGATCGGAAAGTACATAGCCCTTTGGCGACACTCCGTCTTTGTAAGTTCCTGCAAAATGGCGAACAAAGAGTAAGAGAAGAAAATTAGTATCGAATTATCGAATATCGTAACGAAAATGGCGAGTATGCGATAAAAAAAAAAGCAAAAACACTCAACTCACCGTAAGGTACTAAAAACAGTACGCAACTGGCAAAGAATCCGTGAAGGGCGCTCCAACAAAATTCTTTCTTGTTGAAGAGCAAATTCTTGTGTCCCGGTGTGTACAGCTTCGGATACAATAAACTGTTTTTGTCATTGACGTCCTGATCAAATATACCGACGGACAAGACTGGCAGTGACGTGTAAAACAGATTATAGACAGAAATGTACATTGGATCGAATACAGTCTGCGAACAAGAGAATAAAACGGTTGTTTAATTACAGTGGTAGGGTGACCGAGGAACTATCGCAACTCGAATAGAGTTGACGCGCTTATGGGTCGCGAATATTCATCAGATTAAGTGTGGACTCAATTCTTTGATTCTCAACATCGGAGCTTAGAGCTCTGGAACGAGGGAGTCTCTCAAAGATCGTATTCGCCTTTGAATCATCATGTGAAATGTTTTTTTTTTAATGTTCGTCGCTTAATGGAAGGTAGAGTTTTTCGCCGATCAATTTTAAGGGATACTCATTTTTTTCGGAAAATTAATATTAATATGTGGGAACCAACAGTGAACAACACGCGGTTGGGGGACGACTTCGGCAATATTCGATATTAAGCAGGTAAACACTTCAATGGATGACCCGCTCAGCCACCGACTACCGAGTGGGAGACAGGTTCACTGAGCTTTCGAGTACTTTAGCACGGGGTAATGAAAAATCGCGAATCGCGTTGGAATTACAACATCAATAACCGCAGTCAAGATGTCCACAAGTGATACTAATCGCAATGCAATTTTATTTTCAATTAAAAAAAAGCTGTGCAGAGATTAAGGAGTTTCGATACTGTTCTTTAGCTGCAAGAGTGGGAATAAAAATACAATAAGTTTTCGGCAGGTTGTCAACTTCTGGCAAATAAAATTTTATGCAAAAATAAATTATTGGGAAATTTCCAACTCGTAATATTGTTGAAAAACGATTTCGACGCCGGGAAATAATATTAATACTTATCATTTTTGCAATTAAATCTAAATATGTTACAATTTTATCAAAGAAAAAATAGCAGATAGACTTGGCAACAGCGGCATTCCCTGCCATTAGCATGATTGACTATCGTTAAAGCATCGTTGGCTCCAGATTATTTACATGGTAAAAAAACGTTCAACGTACAATGTTTTAAAAAGAGTTTTTGATTCAGCAAAGTCGAGCAAACGTTAAAAATGTCGAGCGGACGAAAAAATACATTTTATTATAAAGTTCAAACGCTGTAATATTATGCAGGTTTTAAACATCCGCCGATTTTGAAGTACCCGTCAGTTAAAGAGTTTCGGGACAATTGGTGAAGTGTTACCATTTGATTCAAATGTATACAGTAAATTCTGTCTCATATACTGAATGCACCTTCCAAATTTTAAATCGATCGTCTACACCATTCCTATCAGAGTTACAATTTAAAAAAAAAACCCTTTTTAACATAAGGCGATATTTTAACTGCCGACGCTTATCGACGAATGGCAGTTTTACGCACGAAATAGGGTGAAAAAATGTTTAAAATATTATGAAAAACTGTCAAATCACTCAGTACATAATGACAAATTCGTTATCAGTGTCATAATGCTAAATGCTCTATGTTAAAAAGTGTTTCTTCAATTGTAAATTTTATAGAATCGGTGTAGATGAACGATTTAAAATTCGGAGGGTGCATTCAGTATATGACAAAGAATGTACTGTATAAATTTGACTCAAATGGTAGCATTTCGTTAAGTGTCCCGAAACTCCTTAATGCTTGACTACAAGTCGCTCACTCGACAGAGCCAGTTAACATGGTGTCGCCAAATTTAATGTACAATTTTCGTTATTATCCGAAAACAAAACGTTCGAGCTCAAAATTCACAACTTTTTTCGAGTATTATTATTGAACGAAGTTGAGAAATCACTTGATTATTTAACATGATATTGCTATTATTATCACGGGTTGCTAAGTTTTTTATATCTAAATCTTGGAATGATTTTTGTCCCTACAGCCCTAGTGTTTACGAGGTGTCATGTGTATTACCAAATGGATAAAGCTTCAACTTGAACATCAAAAATCTGCGAAACTATGTTGTGAAACTTGTTGATTTTTAGACAGTTAATATATCCTAAATTATTCTCTCTGCGATATAAATTTCAACCATCTACAAGCATTGCGATTTTGGTATTGAACCCTTGCCTTAAAAAAAAAAATCCCACTACAGTTAGGTAGTGAAATTCGCCGGAAACTGTGAATTAAACTCTCACTGAACATATCGACGTAAAAAAGAAAATGAGTATACCTTGACCTTAATCGGCGAAACGTTTGAATCGAAGTCAACAAAATTTACGTGTTAAAGATCGATATCTTCGAGTTTTTCGTTCATGGTACAGAAATGACGTTGAGGTTTGCATCGTTGAAACCCAAAGATATTTTCTTTCTCCTATTTTTATTTCTATGTTTTCATTATTATTCAAAACCTTTTCTTTTGAAATTCGTGATCGTAAATTTTTAATAAGAATCCGTAGAAACGGTCGAGACATTTTCACAGCCTAAATCGGCAAAAAAAAAGACAAAGAATTTGCAATAATCAAAAAGAGTTAGTTATCGTTGCGTTCCAACGATGCAAACTTCAACGGTCATGTACAGAAACAATTGTCGATAACAAGTTAACGGTGAGCGGTGATTTTTACCTGTGCGCTAAATCCACAAAAGAAGGCAAACCAGATGTGACACAGGGTGAAGGCGAAGTTCTTGTAAAAAAAGTACCTAAGGAATTTACACATTCTATAATAGGACCATCGGCCATGGACAAGTAGCAGTCTCTCGAGAAATCTAAATTGTCCTATCGAGTAGTCCGAGGCGAGAACAGCTTGGAGGCCCTCCTGGCCGCTGATTCCAACGCCTATGTGAGCCGCTTTTATCATCGAGACGTCATTCGCGCCATCGCCGATGGCCAATGTCACGGCCTCTTTGTTCTTTTTAATTAGCTCGACGACCATCGCCTTTTGCAGGGGCGTCACACGACAGCATATCACCGATTTGCCTGGAAGCGAAACGAAATGGGCAAAAAAAATTATCATCACGCACGATTCTTCGTTCTTGCACAATCCTGATTATTAGATCGCTGCTGAATCTTTTTTATATACAAATCATAATAAAAGCAGGGCGCGCGTGTTTGAAAATCAAGCGATACTACTGTCTATCTAAGCGAAATAAATTAATCCAAGGCCGGAAGATGCGGCACACTTTTCATAGAATTTATATTTCCGGAAACTTTTTCGTCATCGCATTTTAGAACATTCTCAAGCACTCTAAACGTAATTCCGATTAAAACTTGAGAAAACACTACAGAGATGTGAAAAAAAAATTCAAATCTTCGACGACCGAGACTAAACGTTTCTTTGTTTCTTCTTTATTTTAATTCGAAATACAAGGCGGAACTCACACTGGCTTGATACTTCCAAGAACAGCAATTCCAGTTGAGGATGTAGCGCATGAACGAGGGAATGCCCGTTGATGACGACAGCAAAGCCCGTCGGTAATTCCGGCTCGTGCTCCTCGGGCTCGTCTCTGCTGTGATTGTAGTCTGCATCGCTGTTGTACAGAATGCAATCATGGGAGCAAACACTTTAGGAACGGAGGTGCAGTCGTCTTATTACGTTTTTCGTTCGACTTGGCGAGCGCCCCCTCATCCCTTGGTTTTGAGCTCGATAAATCTCAAAATGACTACTTGCTATTGCAAGAAGTAACGTCATGTTCGAGTTTCCTTTTGCTTCTTGTCTCTCCCAGACGATACAGGGGAGGAGAAGGAGGAGGAAAACGAAACAAGACGCGAGCGCATTTCGAAAACAGCGTCGTTGGACATGGGGGAGTTGAGGAGAGAGGGGGCTCCACACGAATACAAGCACATAAAATATCGAAATAATGCGCTCTGTATCAGGATATATATAGATATGTATACAGGGTGTGGCGTAAAGAGTAGTCAACCCGTTACCTGTGGTTGGTGGGCATCATGGCTGATCAGAAAATCAAAATTTGTGTTTAGTAAAAGTGTCATGGTTTTCGAGTTTTTGCCCCTTTTTTAAATTTCATAAATAATTACACTCTTGGTCACTCTTTTCGATGGCATGGTCACAAATAAAGGTATTTTCTCAGTCTGTTTTTTGAGAAGTACTCTTTGATAGATGTGCTATCCAATGTAAACTTTTGTTTTTATACCGCTAGCTTAATTTTTTTATTATTCAAAATTTTTATACAAAAATTAGTTGGACGAAAAAAAACGAAACTGAGCGCCCGTGGTGTAAAAAAAAATTATGGTGACCTGTGTGACCAAGTCACAATAAATTAGTCCATTTCATTCTGATTCTAAAACGGTATAAAAAACGGTATTTTCAGCTTTCAGTTCAAAGAAAATGCCTATTAAGGGGATCAGGGTCTAATATTTTTGCAAATTACAGGTTATTAGGAAGCACATCTACCAAAGAGTACTTCTCAAAAAACAGACTGAGAAAATACCTTTATTTGTGACCATGCCATCGAAAAGAGTGACCAAGAGTGTAATTATTTATGAAATTTAAAAAAGGGGCAAAATCTCGAAAACCATGACACTTTTACTAAACACAAATTTTGATTTTCTGATCAGTCATGATGCCCCCCAACCACAGGTAACGGGTTGACTACTCTTTACGCCGCACCCTGTATATATATACCCACACACATACGTTTTCGCATACACGATAAATATATAACGTGACACAAGCAACCTATCGTCATCGAATGTTTATTATTCACTGTAATAATGATTAAGGATTAATTTTAAGCAGTCAGAAAGAGAAGGAGTGAGTATCAAGCACCGCAGTATTTCCCGTTGTATACTCGTTAACTCTGTGGGTGGTGGACAAATGGGCGGCGTGAGAGACCACGGATAAATAAAAAAAATCATATGGCAACTATTTGTCGACAAGATACAAATCGAGAAGAGAAAAATAGAGCAACGAAGTGAGAAAGAGAAAGAGAGAGAGAGAGAGAGAGAGAGAGAGAGAGAGAGAGTGAGAGAGAGAAGGGATCACGTCGTTCCACGAGGCAAAAACGTATACAAATATGTCATGTATGCAGAATAAGAAATAAAAGGATATAAATAACACAGAGGGGTAGCCCTATGTTCACTAGTCTACTTGGTTTTAAATTTGTATCTACATCGAGGTGTAACCGTGGCACAAATGTAGCTCCAGATCAAGCTGCACAAAAAACTTTTTGAAGTCGCTTGAGCACCCGGATCTACGAAATTGCATCGCTCTCGTTATACGGAAAAGACATGCTCTGTTTTGTTTGCATTTGCCAATTGTTACCGAATTATTTTATAGCATTCTCCCGCAATCCCCGGGCGACGCTCTTTGCGGGAGTTCTAAACGGACTACGAGGTATCAATAGTAAAAATGTGAAAGTGCGAACACACGTTTGGCGGTTTGTTAACCAGAGGCTGCCATAAAGACGAAACGTCTGAAAGATTTTATATTTTGAACGTTAATCTGTTTCTTTTTCCTTATAGAGCTCTGTTCCTTCAAGATGTTTTTTTTTCAATCATGGTTCTCGAGTTAACGTGCGTCTTCACAAACTATACTAGTTTACAAAAAGTTTAATAACCTGGAGCATAAAATCAGAAAGGAAATATTTCGGTCAAATCGAAGGTGATTCTCGGTCGTGCCCCTCGAAAAAGAAATCCACTTCCCATGATTTTTTTTTAAAATAGTAGCACGTTGATTTATGAGAGTAGGAAAGTCGAGAAAAAAAAATAAGCATGTTCGAGGTCACGTAGTGATTAAAGAAGTAGTAGAGAATAAGAGTCGGGGCAACCAGGGGCTTGTTTTTATCATTCAAATACCACATCGAACATTCCTTTGCCTTTTATATCCGAGATTAGCTACTTTTCTTCCTGATGGACAATTCCAAAAGTGTATCCGTACTTTTCGCCACGAAAATGTATGCAGATGGTTTGAAAAGTCATCAATGAATTTTTTGTCGGAAGTAACGAGACGCGCTGACACCTGGCCACGAGACGTAATCAACGTTATCAAGATGTGCATGCGTATGACGATGCATTTAAAATATAACCCATGGCGGCGGTCATTTCGATCAAGATCGTGCCAATTGTAGTTACCGTTAAACAAATCAATCAAGAATTGAATCAATATTCAAATATTTAATTGCTTGGGAAAAAACTGTACGAGCAAGTGAACCAAATGGGAGAGCAATACAGAGATATCGAGAAGCTTTCCAAGCAATCGTGGAGCGGGGAAAACTCCGGAAAGTGTCCATGTACTTTGGTTGTTGAGACAATCAATGCATTGTACGGGGATACAGTGCGACATTCAATGGACCTTGTTAATAATAATGAAATAATAGTAATGACGATCGTGGCAATAATAATAAGAAGAAGATAAACGACAACAACGATAAGAACGATGTTCGATAAATATGCGTTAATCAGTCACATAATAAGGAAATGCAAAAAAGAATGCTGGATATGAATCTGATTGTACTCCGTCTCTTTCGTTTGCCTGACCTTTCCTTGTCCCACCTGAATGTGACGATGGAGAGTGCCGGCCTGTTTTGGTGATTCGAGGCCGTCTTAATAGTTTCCAGATACCGTGTCAATTGGGTCTCAACACCGTCGTAAGTCGTCGCGTCCACTATGAACACGTCCGTGAGATCGTCGGTGAGCAACTGGCACGAGTAGCCGATGTTGATGGCCGTTTCTGTTGAGACGCAAATTGGAAGGCGTTTCTTCGGTCACATAATACAATTTAAGGATTCCTTTTACACACCCGAACATTTAACAATTGATTTTCGTCAACAATGAAGTACGAATACATGCCGGTATACTGGTAAAATTTCAAGTATTTTTCAACAAAAAATAACGACTTTAAAAATCGTCTAATTTATATGGCACTTTGTGGAAATGACATGCTGGCCACTTTTGTATGCAATAATTTACATATTAAATAACCCTAGACGTCTAATACAAACTGCTCTATGCATTTTAAAAAATTCGAAAGATTCCTTAACAACCATAAAAACTTGGGGTCACCGAATGTTTAAAGAAAATATTAATGAATAGCTTCCGCCCGTAGCTTCGTCCGCGTAGAATTTGGTTCATTAGAAGTAGAACCCCGCATTAGGGTTTTTTTTTAAATCTTGCAATATGCGTTTTATTATTTGTTTTGACGAATATTTATACCGAGTTTGAAGTTGATACACGCGAGGAAAGTTTCCCATAAAAACTTTTACACCCCACTTCACCCCCTTAACAATTCATTTTTGAAATATCCTTTTTTAGTACATCTCTACACCTTCTGAGGAACATATATTTCAAGTTTCAAGTTGATACACGCAAGGAATATAATTTTCCATACAAATTTTTACACCCCATTTCATCCCCTCAAGAGTTGAATTTCGAAAAATCTTTTCTTAGTACACTTCTACACCTTCTAAGGTACTTATGTTCCAAGTTTCATGTTGATACACGCAAGGAATATAATTTTTCATACAAACTTTTACACCCCATTTTACCCGCTTAAGAATTGATTTTCGAAATATCCTTTTTCAATGCACCTCTACACCTTCTAAGGAACATATTTGCCAAGTTTCAAGTTGATACAAGCAAGGAATATAATTTCCCATATAAATTTTTACACTCCATTTCACCCCCTTAAGAGTGAATTTTCGAAAAATCCTTTCTTAGTGCATTTCTACACCTTCTAAGGAACAATTGTTCGAAGTTTTTAATTGATACACGCAAGGAATATAATTTTCCATATAAATTTTGCCACCCCCTTTCACACCCTTAGGGGTTGAATTTCGAGAAATCCCTTCTTAAACGATGCCTCCATCATAAAATCAACAGTCTTCCCAAATTTCACGTTTCTACCTTTAGTGGTTTAGGCTGGGCGATGATGAGTCAGTCAGTCAGGACTTTGCCTTTTATATATGTACAGGGTGGACCATTTAACGTGACCACCCCAAATATCTCCGTTGCCTTTAAGGTGACGAAAAAAATGTCAGAAGGTAATTTGATTGATTTCGAAGGGCTGATACAGTGGTAAAAAATTCATTTTTATCAAGGTCATAGTTTTTGCGTTCTCAAGGTCATCAATGGTTTTTCAAATGGTAACATGTTTTTTTTTATATTAAGACGTTGTAGCTGATATTCAGACGAATCCAACGACCTATGATATCATGACCTTGAAATGATTTTTCACCAAAATACACGTGTAAAAACGGGAAATCGTAATGGTATTGACAATAAGCATATCCGAATAATGTAATTGAATTTTTTGTGCAGAAAATTTATTGTAACAAATGTTCGAAGTGATGGCCATTAATCTCGACACATTTTTGAAGACGTCGAATGAATGATTCTCTTGACCTTCGAATAGTTTCTGGTGTGATATAGCAGCGCAGGTCCACTTTCTCTGCTTGATTGTACAATACCATTTTCCATACGGTTATTACATGTTACTTTGGATGGATACACTTGTCTACTGATTCTAATATTGGTAGATGGTAAACATTCTTCACTCTACTACAGTTTTACTACGTTACAATGCCAGTATTTACAAACACCAGAAACATCTTCGACTATTGACATTATCCGTTGGATAACCTGCGCCGCTGTCAATCCCATCACGATTCCCCGTTTTTACACGTGTATTTTGGTGAAAAATCATTTCAAGGTCATGATATCGTAGGTCGTTGGATTCGTCTGAATATCAGCTACAACGTCTTAATAAAAAAAAAAACATGTTCCCATTTTAAATACCATTGATGACCTTGAGAACACGAAAACCATGACCTTGACAAAAATGAATTTTTCACCACTGTATCAGCCCTTCGAAATCAATCAAATTACCTCCTAACATTTTTTTCGCCACTCTAAAGGCAACGGAGATGTTTGGAATGGTCACGTTAAATGGTCCGCCCTGTATATATAGAAGATAGAAGATAAAATCTAGAAAAATGTGACTAGCAGAAGAACTTTCTTAACCGTGACTTGTCAGAGAAAATGTACAAATGTCTAAATCTACAAAAATCATGAGAAATGTTATATTCCAGTTGATTGTTAGGTACAATAACTGATTGCAACTTGTTTTTATGAAGCGCCATTGTAATTTACTAATGAGTCAAAAGAGCCCTGCTTGTGCGCCCTCGAAATACGGCCCTCCGCGTAAGTTATACCTTAAGATGTATTTCTCATTTCCGTTTGTTCGTTAGTCAAGTTCAATTGATAATTTATCCTTTTTATTTTTGTTGAAATGGCAAAGGGATCGTCCGAAACAAAGACTGAGTTTCAGCAATGAATCCGGAAGTTATCGAAAAAGCGCCCGGCACGGCTGAACGATAGGAAGACTTACGGAGAATAATTTCGATCTCTCCTTTCTCGAAAATAATTCTCGCAAAGCTTTAGAATTGAATGCGATAGTTCGCTTACCTTGTTTGTCACCGGTGAGCACCCACAGTTTGATACCGGCGAGGCCTAAATTGGCAATAGATTGCGGCACGCCGTCCTGCAGTTTGTCCTCAATGGCAGTCGCCCCGAGGAGGGTCATGTCCTTTTCGATTTCCTCGTAGATCGCGTCAAGTTTGTCGTCGCGATCTTCGGTGCTCACAGCTGCCTCCTGGTGTCTCTGTTTCCAATTATTGAAGAAACTCTCGTCGAGATCCCTGACAGAGAGGCAAAGTGTCCGCAGACCCTCCCCGGCGAATTTGTTCAAATGTTCCAGTGTCTTGTTTTTTATCTCCTCGCTGTCATTCTTGAGTCTCTCGTAGATAACGTTGTCGGCGCCTTTGCAATAAAGTCGCAAATGGCCGTTTCTTCTCAGTATAACGGACATACGTTTTCGCACATTGTTGAAGTCAAGGATGCACAGCAATTCGTAAACCTCGCGATTTCCGGCAACGTCGATCGTTATACTGTTAGGTGATCGTTCGCGAAAAACAAAGCCAAAGTTTCTCGCCGCTGAGACGAGAGCCGCCTCGTCCGGCGATTGCGCCTGATACTCGAGCTTGCCGTGTTTGTCCTCGGGCATAACCGTGTGACAAAGCGCCAACAAACGAAAGAAACTGTGCACGTCCTCGTTGTCGCGTTTCACCGCCTCGAGAAGCGCCGGATCGTAAAACTTGAACTCCTCCTCGTAATCCTTGTTGAAGGAGAAATCTAACGGCGGTACGGTCTGCAAAAGTTCATTCTGAATTTTACCGCTTTATGATAAGCACAAATAGCAACCGCGAATTCTTCGACACAGAAATATCTACTTCAAGTTCAATAGACCGAAAATTAGGGGAATAAAGAGAGCAAATGGGAGGAAAAGAGAGGTGGATAAAAAAAGAAAAAGAGAAAGAGAAAGAGAAAGAGGGAGAGAGTCGGCCCACAATATCGAGGTTTACACATACAGGGAAAATATTCATCGACGAATGAATAGCGATGGCTCTTTTTTACATACAAGTTGAGCTGCATATGTAGAAAAATATAACACATAAATATATCCATATATATACATGTATACGTAATTAGTACCAAAGCCACCAATGTTTTATGCGTTCCGATACCTGGCTCTGGAAGTACACGTAAAGTAGATGTGTTTTTCGTTTTTTAGACCTCGTGAGTCGTTTCGAGATACTAGGACACGGACTAGATAGACGAGAATTTTTTTGGATTATTTCCGACTCGCGCGAAGTCCGATTTTTTCAACGAAAAAACGAAACTCTTATCTCGCAATTTTTTTTTCTGCGTGTGGAAAAATACAAAAAGTATGAGACTGAAAAAATTGGATCTCGCTTCGGAATATCTAGAGTATACAGGGAAGCCGCGCGGCTCGGAGTATTGCCAGAGCGACGAAGACGAGGAACGCAAGGTCTCTATCGCGCGTGGGTGCGTGCAAAAAAAAAAAGAGACAGATTCACGAGACAGGATAAATGTCGTCTGGAAAAATAAGCATGCGTACTGAGGGCTGCTCGGCCTGTAGTGTTGAACCTTCGTTGATGCTAGGCTCCGGTGTCGTACTGGACATTCCGTCTGCTTGCTCCAGGAGACGGGCGTTCGCACCGCTAATCGGGCTATAAACTCGACGCACAAACTCCTGTCCGCTCTTCCAATGCACCGTCCCCGTCGGGGCGCTCTTCTCCTTCTACATGCGGCACACACATGCTGTATAATGTGCACGACCGTGACTCTTCAAATGGATCAAATCTTTACCTCGGGGATCATTGACAATGCGACTGGGTCGTTATAGAGAAACTTATTTGGCCAAACTCTCAAAGGTATTATTCTATCCAGCGTGGTTTTTTCAATTTTACATTTTCCACAAACAAATCGAAACGGTTTTTCTTTTCAATTTTAAATGAGTTGATGAATAATTCTAATATTGGATAATAAAATATTTTGAAAATTTGCACGCCCGTGGTGGTCGACGTTTTCGGGAACAATGGACTAACGCTAAACTCAAATAAAATCGTCGTTAATTTTCATCAATAAGACGGACATTCATTGTTTTATAGGAATCTATATTAATATATCTTCTGTAATATTATGTAGAATGTGTGTGCATATATACATTGCGGTTTGCCAAAGAAAACAATCGACGTCTACTCCTCCAAACAATAGTACTGGGTATAATGAAAATGCATGCCAAATTTAAGCTCTTTAAGGAGTTTCGGGACACGAAAGGAAATGTTACCATTTAATTCAAATTTATACACTAGAATTCTTAGTCATATACTGAATGTACCCTCCAAATTTTAAATCTATCGTCTACACGGTTTGTATAAAATTTACAATTCAAGAAACACTTTTCAACATCGAACATTTAACATTATGACACTGATGACGAATTTGTCATAATGTACTGAGTGATTTGACAACTTTTCATAACATTTTAAATATTTTTTTACACTATTTCGTGCGTAAAACTGCCATTCAGCGATGAGCGGAGGCAGTTAAAATATCTCAGTATGTGAAAAAGGGTTTTTTCAATTGTAAATTTTATAGGAACGGTGTAAACGATCGATGTAAAATTTCGAAGGTGCATTCAGCATATAGAAAGAATATACTGTATAAATTTGAATTAAATGATAGCACTTCACCAATTGCCCCGAAACTCATTAATGCAAGTTTGAATGATAGCGCCCAATAATTTTTTTTACCCATTCTATTGACACGTAAAATTCGCCCTTCAAACTTGAATAACGCAACAACTAATTGATACTTGATAAATCTGGTTAAATACTCTTGAAGCAAAACTTCAAAGCTTGGAAAGAAAACGTTTTTTTAAATCTCGATATCATTATTTTTAGTCAAATTAACGGTGCTTGAAAAAATCCGTTTTCTTCAATTTTTCGACCGGCATACAGGCATTTTTCCCGTTACCATTATTTGTGTAAGAATGATAGTATTGAAATTGTGAAAAAAACAAGCTTTCTACATCTCTAAAGAGCAGCTATGAGGACGCTCAATTGGATTTAAGATACATTCATTAGTTGCTGATTTATTCAAGTTTAATTGTAAAACCGGTATATTCCGTGTAAATCATATGGGGAGAAAAAATTATCGAGCCCTTAGACTTCAGTGTGAATGCTCATTATTGGAATACTTTTTTATACCTCATATCAATGTTTGGAGGACTGAAAGTAGATTATCTTTCCGACTCATCATATATGGGTATATATACACGTATATATGTATATACACAATTTCAAATATTTCGACGGAATTCTCGTTAGCGCATTACTTGTACCGAATTATTTTTCAAACAATTTGGAGCCGTTTTGTACGACTCTACCGGGCACCTGTGCTTGTAAAGATAATTATTTTTGCATTTCATTCCCCAAAATCACCATTGCCAATGTATTCGGGTAGATTTGAATACAGTGAATCTCATACACTGCTAATTAACTTGTGGAGCATTAAAATCAACGAAATCACACTGCAAAGACGACGATAATGATATATATAAGTTTACGTGTGCGTGTGCATATATGTATATAAATATAAACCACGAGAAAAAAAAATTTCGATTCGCTATTCGAAACAAAGAATCGCTGGGAGTGCGTAATCGAAGTATAAAACAAGAATCTCACCTCACTGAGATCGATGACTTCGCCGGTAACGTCGTCGATTATGTCACCGTAACTTTTACCCGCCACCGAGCACTTGTTAAACGTCATTATGTTCTGCGTCAGGGTACCCGTTTTGTCCGAGAATATATATTCTATTTGTCCGAGTTCCTCGTTAAGCGTAGTGGTTCTTGCCTTCGCGTGGGTATTGGTAGGCGCGTAATACATCTCCTCGTCCCAATTGATGAGAAACGATTGCACGAATCTTATCACTTCGACGCTCACGTATAGACTTATCGGTACAACGGTGTTCAGTACGATCGAGTACGAGAAAAACACGAGTAGGGCTATTACGGTAGCGCCGCTTAGTGGCTCGCTCGGCACCAACGAGTCCCACGGCAAATACACTTGAAAATAACGACCAACCAAGCTCTCCCATATGCCACAACCGATCATGCAAAAGGCGCACAGTGACAGCAAAAAGAATACTATTCCTATTATCAGGAGATTAAGCAATCGGTCGATCGATGTTCTCTTGAATTTCGTTTTTCCCGAGTTCTGCATTAGTTTGGTGTCTCTGCCGGCAAAGATCACCACACCGTAGCACCATTGCGTGTTCCTCAATACGCAACCCCGTAGGATTATCTTGTCGTTGTCCAGTATGTATCTGCAACGAAAAATATTAAATCAATTTCAATCGTATATGCAATCAAATAAGTCTTTAAGGGGTTACGTGGACTGGAAAATTTCAAAAAATCAATTTTTTAAAAATTTTATTGTGTAATAGTACAAAACGTCTAGAATATTCTCCCAAAGGTTTAAGTCAATCGGAGTAAAAGTCTAGGAGAGAGAGCCTTTGGGAATTCCCCCGTTGGAAAAGACCGGCCGGGAGCGACGCAGGTATGCGCATTTTTCTCAAAACACTATTTTTGAAATCGGTGGACACGATTTCTCAAAAACTAATGCACCGAAATTATTGAAATTTTGCACACTTTTTCAAAATAGCATTGACTAGTGATTTAACGAAGGTTTTTTTTTCGATTACAATTAATTTTACAAGGCTATACCTAATGGAAATTGTACCAAAAATTAAAATATTTTGCATACAACTCTGCCAAAAATTCAAATTTCAATTTTTTTTAAAATCCTTCGTTCAATCACGAGCTATCACACCATCACAAGGACACTTTTTTGTTTTGAGGGGTCTCCGGAAACCAGATCCCACCGGCTGAATTTCCCAAATTTTTGGATGAATATTTTTTTAAATATTGCATTTTTAAAAAGATTGTTGAAATGTTGCTCTTTTATGTGCTTAACATTTTGAATAAAATAATTCATATATTATATTTAAAAAAAATAGAGAAAATATGCTTTTTTTGGCTTCGAAACCCACGTAACCCCTTAACGAGCACGTTGATGTTAAGGGATCATCAGAGTGTAAAATTTTCAAAAAAGCGATTTTTTTTGCTTTATCCGATAGTATAGACGGTTATAAACATGCTGTTCATTTTTTTGGGGCGAAATTCTAATAATTTCGATCGCTACAGCCTTTCTCAGAGAAAGTGATTCGATGGGCGGCTTCCGCACTCGAAACTTTAAATGCGTTATTCCCGAAATGTCGTTTTTCAAAACGATGTACACTCTTAAAGGAAGAGTTTTCAAGCTAACTGTCTTAAATTTTGACACAACATTCTTCACGCCATTTTTTATCTTGCTATGGAAGCTTTTTTTATCTACATATTTTTTTTAACGATAAACTCGAAAAAATAGGCTAAATTTGATACTTTTTTTCAAACCACCGCCATTTTGTCAATTTTCATTTTAAAAAACCTCCATAGCAAGATAGCGGCTTTCATACTGATTAATAATCTTTTTACAAATTTTGTTTCAGATAATATTTACGGCCACAACCGTGTACAACGTGACGACTCCTTTTTCGAATACATTTTCATCTGTTAAAAAAATGTAAATAAATAAAAATAAACGTTTAAAAATTTATTTTCTGTTCTTCATGAGGGCTTTGATTTGACATAAAAAAATTAGACTGATTAGCGTATTTTAACCATCGAAAAAAAAATCGCGAAAATTAGCTATTTTTCGACCCGTTGAACTGCGATGGTCCCTTAATAATAAGACCAAAATGGAGAGGAAAAATAATCAAATTCATTAAATTATATTGAAAAAATAAAACAAATGCGTTATAACAATAAAAAGGCTAATTGCGTTATAACAATAAAATAATAGAGGTTGTAATGCTAATATAATCTTTATTTTTATTATTTGAGCTATTATATAATTAAAAATTTTATGGAAAAGAGCCGCAAGATATTAATTAGAAATAATGAAGATAGAGGATGGTAAGTGGCCTAAAAAATTCCTCAGGAAGTAAGAGCAATCACAAATGGCAATCCTTCAAAATGGGGAAAAGAAATAAAACTAGCAATGGAAAGCGTAGATGAGGGAGAAATCTGGCAATCCATATGGAATGGAAGTATAAGGGAGCTAGAAAAACAATAGAGACATGCAAATTAAAATTCAACACGACTGAAGGAAAAGTTGACGTATCGACATACTGCAAGGAATACAAGCATAGGGAAACAAGAATACGCATGGAAAGATATTAAGAAGACAAGTCGATGAGCGCAGAAATAAAAGAAACGTGGGCAAGGAGAAAATGTGGTAATGTCGGCAGAGATGGGAGAAAATGGTATGCAGACACCAAACGTAGAGTATGCGAGGGCGCAATAAAAAATTTAAGACACGTTCGCGGGTGTACAGAAGTTAAGGGAAAACTCAACTAAGAAATTATGACGAAACTGGAACAATGGTTGGAAAATAGCAGAGGGATAGAGAAATAAACCGTAAAATAGAGACGCAACTGAAAATGCAACCAGCAAAACAACTACAGTAGAACCTCGATTATCCGAACCCACCTGGACCCGGTTTAGTTCGAATTATCGAAAGTTCGGATGATAGGAACATGTGGGCGTGGGGAGCGGTATTACATATTGCATACGTATTGTATACATATTGCGTACGGACAAAATTAAAAAGGACAAGTATCTGTATCGATGTTACGTTATGCTTGTGTCTTTCTAATATATCTGTGAAGGCCAACATAAAATATATACTTTTAATATAAATATTCAACATCTACTTCAAGGCGTTTTTTTTTTAAATCAGAAACTGCTCAATCTCTGCTTGCCGTAAGGATGCTACAAGTTTTTGTAGCCGTCAAATCGCGCTGGCGTCTGGGCAAAAGAAACTGCATAAGACAGCACGCTTCTTGTTTCTCGTACCACTTGACACTGATTTCGAAGGCCAAAAACGCCTTAGCATGCGAAATTTTCGTGCTCGGGCCTGCAAACCGATGCTTGATCAACGCGTATGAGCGCGTACAAGCTCGGGCGCGCGTTTTGATAGCAACAATGTAGCTCGAGTCGATAAAAATGTATAAAATTTCGTGCCATGATTTGGATAATGGAACGTTCGGATGAAGCAAATCACCATTCGGATAACGGAGGGTTCGGATGATGGGAGTTTGGATAATTAAGGTTCTACTGTACGTGGTTACATTAGACAATTGGAGAAACCCGAATAATTAGGATAGAGATAAGAAAACCGATGTAAGCACTTATGTAAATACGAAGCGAAATGCACCAATGTAAATACCCTCAAAAGGGATGACGTTGAAATTCGCATCGTTGGAATACAACGAAGTATTTTTTCTGAGTTTACCAAATTTCCTTTGGCTATAGATTTAAGCTATAAAAATCACGCGACCATTTTTTTAGGATCCTTATTTCGCGATGTAAAACCTGTTTGCAAAATATAATTTTCGATAGCAGGAAAAATAAGTCATTGAAGGGGTTACGTGGGTTGGAAAATTTCAAAAAATCCATTTTTTTAAATTTCATTATCTAATAATACAATATGTCTAGAATATTCTCCCAATTTTTTAAGTAAATC
This sequence comes from Ophion ventricosus, assembly GCA_963932345.1. Taxonomy (NCBI): domain Eukaryota; kingdom Metazoa; phylum Arthropoda; class Insecta; order Hymenoptera; family Ichneumonidae; genus Ophion; species Ophion ventricosus. Next base: position 8,964,391 of record OZ010717.1, read on the forward strand.
GGAGTAAAAGTCTAGGAGAGAGAGCCTTTGAGAATTCCCCCCGTTGGGAAAGACCGGCCGGGAGCGACGCAGGTATACGCATTTTCTCAAAACACTATTTTTGAAGTCGGTGGACACGTTTTGTCAAAAATTAATGCACCGATCTTATTGAAATCTTGCATACTTCTTCAAAATAGCATTGACTAGTGATTGAACGAAGGTTTTTTTCTTTTCGATTACAACTAATTTTACTAGGCTATACGTAGTGTAAATTGTACCAAAAATTGAACTATTTTACATACAAATCTGCCAAAAATTCAAATTTCAATTTATAAAAAAATAGAGAAAATATGCTTTTTTTGGCTTTGAAACCCACGCAACGCCTTAAAGGAATTTTCGTTGCATTCGAACGATGCAAACTCCAATCCCATTAAAAGGGTGTTTACATTGGTGCCCATTAGTTTACATTAGTGCCCGAAGGAATAAATAATTCTACTAATTTGAAATTTAACCAAATTAAACCATTGACTAATGGCAACAACAATAATTATTGCTATATCAATGCAGTAGAACCTCGATTGGCCGATCCTTAATCATTCGAACAATTAATTGCCCGAACAACGATTTGGATCATCCGAACGCTCAATTATCCGAAGATTGGCGCGAAGTATACATTGTGTCGTGAAATATAACGCTCGAAATATTCGCTGCGGTCTTCCAAGAACCACGCAGTTTCGCGCGCGTTTTTTGTCTTCCACTGTTAAGGAGTTTCGAGACACTCAACGAAGCGTTACTATTTGATTCAAATTTATACAGTAAATTCTTTGTCATAGACTGAATGTACCCTCCAAATTTTCGATTAATCGTCTACACCGTTACAAGTGAACATCGTTAAAAGTGAAAATACACTTTTAAACATAGAGCATTTAGTATGATGATACTGATGACGAATTTGTCATAATGTACTGAGTGATTTGACAGTTTTTCATAAAACTATAAAAAAAAATTTCACACTACAGTCGAAACCGCTTATAACGACATTGCTTACAACGACGAATCGGTTATAACATCGGTACTCCATGGTCCCTTCAATGTCGTTCTAATCGCTTTCCACTGTCCATATACCGCTTATAGGGACTATCGGCTATAACGTCGGTACTGCAGGGTTCCTTCAGTGTCGTTATAACCGGTTATGACTGTATTTCGTGCATAAAACTGCCTCTCAGCGATGAGCATAAGCAGTTCAAATATCTCCTTATGTTAAAAAGGGTTTTTTTAATTGTGAATTTTATAGCTACGGTGTAGACGATCAATTTAAAATTTGGAAGGTGCAGTCAGTATATGAGAAAGAATTTACTGTATGGATTTGAATCAAATGGTAACACTTCACCAATTACTCAATCCGATTGCATACTGGCTTCTAGCGGCAATTTTTATTTGTTTGACCAGACACATGTGAATTGTTGCAAAATATTTATATCGCTTTTATTTCGCGTAGTTCGTACGTATCAGGACTTCAAGTCCAAGTCCTTCGATTCCTAAGCATGAATGTAATGTTCTTACGTTGGAGAAAAAACTGGAAATTCTTTCGAAACTAGCCAAGAGCAAACTAGCGCTGTTCTAGTACGCCTTTATGACGTTGGAAAAACCCACGACTTTCGATAGAAAGAAAATTCGAGACACGCGACGATGGATGACTGTACAAAGCATTCGGTGAATATGGATTGTGTATTTATTTCTATTCCTGTTGTATATTATCCCTTTAGAAAAAAAAATCCGCTTTGATTATCCGAACCCTCTTTAGTGTTAATTGATTCGGATAATCGAGGTCTACTGTAATTATAATAATAATGCGAAGACTTGTGCGTACAGGCTTATAAATAATAGCAATAAAGATAATAACGAAAGGAATAAATAGTGATGCTAATGACAATAAAACCAAAACATAAAATTAATCAAGGAAAAAAAATGTACAAGAAAACTACGTTTCAAATATCAAACAGCGATCATTTCTAGGATCGTCGACGATAAAAAAAAAACGAAACGTATATATTAATGTTCATACAACATTTGCAAGATTATCAAAGACAGGAATTATTCGTGAAAACTTGGAGAAAAAGAAAACGAGTCTCCATCGAATTATTATTAGTAATATGTATTATTAATGAATATTCGATATTGATAATATCAAATTGATAATTGTTTTTCTAAACTTACTTGTTACCCCTCCACGTAAGGGTTCCGTCGAACTTGTTCAACAGATTATTTGGAGTTTCACAAACAATTTCACCGTCGAACTCGCCGATCAGTTCGTTGTTGTCCATCATCTCGGCCGTTTCTATCAAGCACTGACGGCATTTTAGGTTCGTCTCTCTACAACATAATAACATCGGCGTTGTATTCGGTCGTCTGACTTTACAAGGCCCGATAATCGGGACACCACCAATTTTTCGATAAATTTTTGTGATTTTCTTTTATTTTTCGCACACACCCATCGAGCTCAGCTGTCTCGATGTAGCAGAGGCCATTTGGTTCGCTGGTCGACAGTAGGAGAACATCGGCCGCGACAAACTGATCGTTTTCCATTCTTATGACATCGCCCACTTGGACCTGGGACCATTTTTCCGTCCTCAAGTTCGTACCGCGAAGTGTCTGCGATCGCCTATTGTTTACTTGCGAATCGCTGCTGTGTCGTTGCTACGAACATGCAACGAAAACATTGTTATTTGCCGAGTCAACCGATTCGCAAGTTAGGAGGGGAAGAAGGTAAATGTGGTTGAGTAAGATCTAAAAAATAAATAAAAATACGGACGTGTACTCACAAAGTCATCGTAGGCATCTTTGACGGCAGTGAGCGTGAGGACCCCGATAAGGGGTATCGCTGTGGTGATTGGGGTAAGGGAGGATATCGCGGGTATCATCTGAAGCACCAGTAGGCATAGGAAGTAGAAGTTGGCGAGCCGTTGAAATTGCTCAAACAAATTCAATGGCAGGAACGTCAGAACCGAATACTTGGACGTTTTGATGTAGTTGTTCTGCGAAAAGAAAATGAATTTTTATCAAACGCACCCTTCCTCAATCTTTCCCCGCTTATTATTTTTATTACTTTTTTCCGATTTTTATATCGATTTCGGCATTTTACTTTTATCGTGGTAATATTATATTTGTCCGTTCAATCAATCCTCCCTATCAATCTGTCATCTAAGAAAAGGGCTTTCTAATATTTGCCATAATGAGTTCGTGCAAAAGTCAACCGATTCGCGCGAGTTTGCGACGCCTCTAGACAGTTTTCTATTTAGCGACTACTAAATACTATTTACGACATTGACGCAGACAGGACAAGTGATAGCGCTTTTTTTTTTAATCTCGTAATGCTTCAGGAATTCATGTTGCAGATATTTGTTGTGACATTCAGTGTTCTACTGGTATGACCCATTTCTGTATCATCGTGAGTCAAACAAATGATTATACCAGAAAAGAAACGAGAGTATGAAAAACCAGAGCGGTGGATCGAAGAATCATGTTCAATCGAGGGAAACGAACCGTCGATAATTATGCAAGTAAGTCCCATAATTGAAGATTATTTTCTACTTCAAGAAAAAAAAAAAGGAGCAAAACCGCACGAAAATATACATTCAACAAATTGGCAGACACCAGTATTTCTTCAGCGAATTAATTTTTTTCCGTTCGCACAGCTACCGCGCGTGACAGTGTCATCAATCATTCGTCACTGTCAACGGATGTACGATAATTTTTAAAAATCATTGTCGGGTAACAACCTTGAATAATTCAACCGAATGGCAGATGTGATCTAAATAGAAACTTCTATCGCTTTCCCATAATTGTATCCTTGAAAAAGAAAGGAAAGACGCGAAGAGATAAAAAAAAAAAGTGGGCGGGAGAAACACAATCCTTGAATAAAAATACGACTGTGAACGCAAGAGCGTTATTGCAAAATATAAACAGTGTGGACTTATTCTTACCGCATAATTAAATTGTGAGTTGTACTCGCGATTGTTCGCGCGAATCCTCCTCTCCGTTTCTGGAAAAAATAAAAAAACGAAAGTTACACGATGTGATTCGAGGCACTGAGAGTTTCACCAGATTATATTTCTGCTTCTTTCTTCCATGCAAGATGTATATATTAGGACTGGGGAAGATTAACACAATTCCGACGCTTCTCGACCTCGCGTACCCGCTGAATAAAGAATTGATGAATTAATTTTTATTATTTTTATCGTGATTATTAATTACCATCTTCCTCGTAGATTTTTCGCATTCCTCCAATAACTCGGAGGTCTATACAACTAGCCGGAAAATTCCTTATTCGCTACGGACTCAAAGCGTCGTGAAATACAAACAAAAAAAGGTTTTTCTCGCTTTTGTTATGCTTACGGAGAAAAAAATACGAAAATGCCAAGGCGTCATGCATGTTCATCGATTTTTCGAGATTACACGGAGACTACTTCGGATGGTTTTGAAAACGTCTCGAGTAAACTCGGAGAATATTATCTTCCTAATCCTAAAATAGCAATTATTCCAAGCATCGAGGCGACTTCGAAAATGATAAAGATAAAACAAAATAAAACAAATCACACAAACCAGTAAACGGAGCAACAATTTTTCAACGTAGCGTCGCAATGCAAACCAAACCTTTATTGCTTTTGCACTTGATACAACGATGTGCGAATACGAAAAAAAAGGTATAATATCAAGTAAAATGGAGAATGAAAAATCTGAAGTCAAAAAGCGATACAAAAAATGCGCTATTGAAAGAATGATTAGCTCGTGTCTCTAGCCGGTATTGCGATCCTAACTGAAGTATCGAGACGTGACGGAAGACTTTCGTCGTGCGATTTTTCTCGTACGACAAGAAAATTTCGTAAGTATCGATCACGTAGATTTCTTCGGTAGTATAGTGGTCAGTATCCCTGAGTGTCTCGCAAGCGAGTCGTGATTCTTCCGAAATCGACCCGTCGGGTCATTATCGTTGTCAGGTGAGTTGTACAAAGATCGAGGATAGTATGGACGGAAGAGGAACGCGAGAGAGAGAGAGAGGTGGGACTTTGCTTTGTATCGGGCAAAAGTATCGTGAGGGACTCACTGCTGGAGAAGAAGACGGTACTGCGGCCTATGCACTCGGTGGGTGGCGGTGAATTGGGAACCGCGGAAGTGGAGCTGGTCGGTGTCGCGCGGTATCTCGTGCCCTTCCAAACGACGAGTTTACCGAGGACTGTGAGCAGGGACTCGCGAAGTGTGGTGTGCCTGGTGTTGTTGTTGTTGTTGTTGTTGCTCGGCCCGCCGAGGCTGCTGCTGGAGTCGCGACTCTTGGAGCACTCGCCGGCGGGCTCGAGCTCGTCGCAGGACGAAGCAAAATTCACGACTACGTGGCTGGAGGACGAGGGCGACAATTGATGACGATGACTATTCTGATGTCGACGAAAATGAAGATTACGATGATGAGGTTGCTGCTGTTGCTGCGGCTGTTGAAGATCCAGCTTGTTTTTGCTTTTTCGTCGTTTTCGTTTCTTCCTGCGAGTTCCACCGGAAGTTGCGAGGATACCTTGCTGCTGGCCGGTCGACGCGACACCGCTTCCTCGTGACCCGTTTCCCCCCTCCACCGGGCTCATTACGCCATCCTCCGCGCCCTCCTCGTCTCTCACCTTCGTTGGTCGTTTATTTTTTTTCCGTGCAATCCAGGTTTGAAAGATTCGAAGACAACAGAAAAATAACGTTTAATGATCGTTTCGGCGAGAGCGACTGATTATTATCTCCTTAGTCGCGATCTCACACACTCGGGAGAGCCTGTACACGCAACCGCTTCACACGCGCATTCACCAGCACGAGGGAGTATATGTTGTTGATTTTTTTTTCATCCAGAATAAACCTACTTTACTCTCGTTTTTCGTGAATTCAGCGAATGATGAATAAATGCGCGACAAACATCAGCGACTGATTTTTCTACGATTTTTTGTTGTTGAAGCAATGAACGGGTAAGATCGTAATTTTGCAGGTAATAAAAAAAGAAGCTACTCAAAATCTGGCAGTGTACATCGATGGAATGCAATGAAAATTCGTTTATATATTCGTGTTTTCAGATTTTTATAATTTTACAAAATTTTCTTTTGCAGATTTTTAAATTGTAGATCGCTGAATAAGCGACCAGAATTCGCGTGTCGAAGCTTTGCAAACAAAAATTGAGCAATTGATAAATAACCATTTTCATTGCATTCAAACTATGCAAACTTCAATTTCATATCTGCTCCTAACAAAACGGACCCAATTTGTGTTTCAGTACATTATGATAATGCACGATATATCATGATATTCGATAATATATTATTATATCACACAATGCAATCTTTCATAAAATATCCTGGCGTTGCGCTCAGGTGTAGCGACCACTGAATGGACGAAAACTGATTTTTATTTTTATAATAAGTAAAGAATATGAATGGTCGATAAAAACCTAAATCACTATAATTTAGCAAAAAAAAATCACAGGTGTCGTTAAAACCAATTTTTTAGTCTAAGGGCAGGTTACCTTTCATGACGATGAAAAATTCAACGTTTTTAATATAATTTGCATTCTTACAGTGTTTAGAACACGTGGGTAAAAGGATATTTTAATATCTAAAGTATTTTAGAATTTACAGATTCAACGTTAAACTTTAAATGAGTTTTTTCGGAAATAGCATTTTTCAGCGCGCAGGGCGCTGTACAGCTTCAACGTATGAGCCGATTCACATGAATCTCTGCGCAGTTGAAAGGAAATTCAATTTGCGAGGCCATCAGGAAGCGATTTTTTTTTATATTTATCAATTCCTCCAATATTATTTGTTGCAATTGCTTCGAATATTTTTTTTTACTATAAGAATGTTTAATTAATATTTTCATTCTACAATCCATCTGAATCCTACAGTATCGTTATCCGTTAATTCACTGGTCGGTTTACCCTATACACCACGATATCGTACAATGCATACATAGTGATATTACATAATACGTAATTTCAATATCAATTCTTTTTTTCAAAGTCGTACACCATGCGGACCTCAAAAAAAAAACAGAAAAAATCAATCCTAATACAGAATCAAGTAAAGGGTGTCTCAAAATACCTGACATTTTTATTTATTAATAAAACGTATTATTCATTTAAAAAGTACGAATATTTTTATTTTAATACAAGGTACAAACACGGAGGTTGTGGGTGGAACACAATATCCGATAAATGGCCGCCTCGTCCCTGTTTACGAACGCTCACTCATTTGACCAAATTTTGAATAACATTTTGGCACAATTGCGGACTAATTTCATTAAGGAGTTACGTGGGTTTGAAAATTTCAAAAAATCCATTTTTTTAAATTTTATTATCTAATAGTACAATATGTCTTGAATATTCTCCCAAAGTTTTAAGTTAATCGGAGTAAAAGTCTAGGAGATAAGGAGAGAGCCTTTGGGAATTCCCCCCGTTGGGAAAGACCGGCTGAGAGGGACGTAGGTATACGCATTTTTCTCATAACACTATTTTTGAAGTCGGTGGACATGATTTTTCAAAAACTAATGCACCGATCTTATTGAAATTTTGCACACTTCTTCAAAATAGCATTGCCTAGTGATTCAACGAATGTTTTTTTTTTTTCGATTTTTTTCGATTCGATCGGTGCATTAGTTTTTGAGTGTAAATTGTACCAAAAATTTAACTATTTTGCATACAACTCTGCCAAAAATTCAAATTTCAATTTTTTTAAAAATCCTTCGTTCAATCACGAGCTATACTTATCTACTAAGAGAAAACAATTGGTTTTTTAATTTCAGATAAAGCTATCATGAGTTATCCTGACCACCACGAGGACACTTTCTTTTTAGGAGTCTCCCGAAACCAGGTCTCACCAGCTGATTTTCCCAAATTTTTTGATGAAATTTTTTGAAAATATTGTTGAAATGTTGCTTTTTTATGTGCTTAACATTTTGAATAAAATAATTTATATATTATATTTAAAAAAAAAATACAGAAAATATGCTTGTTTTTGCTTCGAAACCCACGTAACCTCTTCATGGTGCGTCCAAGTGCTTCCTTGAGCTCTGGAATGGTCTGTGGATTATTGGCATGAATTCTTTCTTTCAGAAAAACCCCAAAGAAGGAAGTCCAATGGGACGTCAAATCGCACGATCTTGGTGGCCGATTCACATCGACGCTGCGCGCGATAACACAACCATGAAACTTCGTCTGCAATAACTGCATTGTTGCACATTGCATTTTCACAATTTCTATGCGTTGCTCGATCGTGCAATTCTGACTAAACCTCAATACTTCCCGATGCCAGTTGTCAAAGATTAGTACTTTATGTTCGCCCAAAAAAAAAAAAAAAAAAAAAAAAAATAGCGCGTAATTTAAAACGTCAGGTCATTTTAAGACACCGTTCAGCTGGATGGTCGAATGTACGAGCAGAATTCATTCTTCTCGAAAAAACAAAGTATACTAGGGGGAAGTAAAAAAAAATGGAAAAAGAACATAGGAAAAGTACAGAGGTGAATAAGCTCGAGTTTGGTGATCGAGTGTGTACGTGTTTGTGTATGTAGGATTTCTCGAGTACGTTCGACGTGGTGGTGCATGGAACTCACCTCGAAGACCTCGAGTTCCAGCGTGTCCACCTCGACGTTCATCGCTATCCTACGCAACAACTAAGATTATTATTCTCGTTATAGGTCGAATGGTCTCTACCTCGTGGTCGTCCTGACGGGAGGAGCATCGGGCGTGCGGTTCCCCTTGGACCATCATCATCGAGGACGTGGAAAAAGTTGATGCCGACAACGTGGGCGACAACATCAACAACGAGGCCGGGAATTTCGTTCTCCTCAGAGTATTGTCGTCGTCGCGGCTACCACCGTCTTCCCTCTTCCCGGACATGATTCGTCACGTATCAACGGGAGATCAGGCTCCGCGTATGAGCCGCGTAAAAGTCGTACGTACGATATTGTTTTTGCTACGACTGCGAGATGAACCAAAATGATCGTACAACAACGAGTTGATTTTAATCTCAACAGCCTCACAGGCATTGACCTTTCTCTCTCGTGTCCAATCTATTCGACGTTTCGTGATCGTATGCCTCGATTCTCGTGATCTCGGCATTTTATTCCCCTGCATCCCTTACAAACTTCGATTACCCTCGTTCGATGACGATCGCCCGCCTCCATACGTTTTTACTCTTATCTTCGTTTCTTCTCTCTCCTCCTCCTCCTCCTCCTTTTTCTTCCTCTTACTCGCCCCCTGCTCCTCTTCCTGCTTCGTTCGATCAAAACACACACGAATTATTCCTAAATCACGTTTCCTTCCGACTCTTAGTCTTTCCCTCTTCTTCTTTCTCTTCTTCTTCGTCGTCTTCTTCTTCTTCCTCTTCTGTAAATTGCAATCAATCACACAAAGAGTCTCACTGTTATTTTTTATAGGCGAGAAGTTGGAAAGATAGCTCAGCAAAGTGTTTTACGTTTTGTCAATCGTATAAAATTCTATTGTTGCTATTATTACTGTGATTATTAATGTTTTTCACAATCGTTACTGTTATTGTTACTATTACATGCTAGATATCGTTGTTACAACTACCACTGTCTTACTGGCGTTATTTATTATTATTATTATTATGATTATTACTACTACTACGATTTCTGATATAGTCGCTGTTATCAAATTTACTAACATTACCATTATGATTATCATTAGTGCTCCTATTGTTATTATGATCAATATTGTTCGTAAAATCGTAATTCCCGACTTTCAATATCTGACAAAGTTCAGTTATACTCGAAACACTACAATATTTAAGGAGGTACGACTACTCCCTCAGGGTCAACAAAGAGACTAAATTTATGTTACCCCACGGGTGTTCTTATTTTCTGTTAACTTATGTTGAATATTCGTATTGTCGATCCGAAAGTGCCAAATTGGTGGTCAATAGTTTATTTATTGCATATTTACTAATAAAAATTGGAAAATTAGAGCCTCAACGACTCTGGAGTCTTCACGACGATTTCCAAGCAGTAGCGAGATTCTGTAACACGGTACCGACCGTTTTCGTTATCGTTAGCTAGCAACAGCCAATAAGAGGATTCCTTTCATCTGATCATGCATGCGATTGGCTGTCGCTAGCTAGCGACAACGGAAACTGTCGCCAGCGAGTTACAGAATCTCGCTACAGAGCTAGGTTATGCTCGCCAAACGAATCAGCTGTTACGCCCAAACTTGGCAAGTCTATGGGTACTATTTCGTTGTTATGATAATATTCAACCTGAAGATGAAACCGTTTTATAATGTAGTGCTTGAACTACACGGTGAAGTACGAATATTCGACTTTTTACATTATCTATTATGTATAATTTATCAAATTTCTGTTTTCCAACGACCTTAGTTGGATAGGTGTGCAGCAAAACCGTGATCACCGGCACTTCCGTTCGACCGTCTCCATAAGACGACGTGCTTTACTAGCTCAAAGTGTTCGATCTCGAAATTTTATTACGAAAAAACTGAATGGTCAATATAGCTCAAATTTTTCCATAGGGTGCATAACGTATTCGTCAACATCACAGAAAAATTTCAGGCCCGAAAGTTGGATTCGTCCCCATGATCGTACCTCCTTAAGATCGAGCCGAATGCCCATAAATGACGAAGTGTTTGTATGCATGTATGCATGGGTGTGTATCGAGGAATGCGTGTGAGTCGAACACATGTGTAAAAGTTCGTTGAAGAGGGAGGCGGTAGGTGGCGGTGAGAGGGTTGCAGGGCTTTCAGGCGGAGAAGGATAAAACGGAAGGAGGGATGAAGGAAACGTTGTGCGGGGGCGAAGACGAATGAGGGTTTTACAGCGGTGTTAATCTCTATGCGTGATCGAGGTCCGCACGTGATGGAGCGAGAAAACGCGCTTTTATATTCGTATGCTCGAGTAACGATCGGAGGCTAACAGAGAGAGAGAGAGAGAGAGAGAAAGAGAGGGGCGGAGGGCGCACAGAGAAAGAGACAGGAGGACCCTTGGCAGTGTCTCTAGGGCTACCAAATTTCCTTGACAGTTTATTTTATCCTCTCCTACGCGGCTCGTAGACCTGTTTTTCTACGCGATCGATTTATTTCTACCGACTAGTCTTTTTGTAAAGACCGTGCGTACCAGCCTGCAAAAACTGCAAAAACAGTTTACTTCGCGGGATAACGGATCAGGGAATGTGCTTACTCTCTTCTCTTCTCTTTCGCTCACTCTCTCTCTCTCTCTCTCTCTCTCTCTTTATCTTGATCAACATCTCGATGCCTCTTGCTCTCTAGATCGCCTCTCATTCCGTGTCTCCCCCCCCCCTTCGTTTCTCTCTTCGTCTCCCTCACTCTTCGTTTATTCTCGCGAACCCGTTTAGAACAATTGCCTCATGCACGAAGCCCTCGCACGTATGGCGAGAGGAAAGAGTTGAAGAACGCGGGCGTGTGAGTATGCGCGTTTTCTCACTGGCCTCCAAGACGACCCGCACCCTTTCGCTCTAGAGATACGCGAATCCTATTTTTTTTCTTCGTATCATCGTTCTCGCTTTCTGTTCTTTTTCCCTTCAGCTGGCTTTTCATTTTTTTTTTTTCCCCACGAGCTGACGATGAACGTTGACGTACCTGCGTTGCTTTATTTTTCGTCGACACTGTCGCAAAGACGATAGAAAAGATAAGAGAAACCGTAAGTTTCGATGATGAGTGTTTCACACTTCATGCGATCTTCCTTTTCACATTGTTCCACCAATTTTGGCAAGACTGCTCGCACTCGTCGCACTGCCGACGTCTCCATTTCCCTCTGTATTGCTCGACACGACACATCTTCGCGCAGTACATACCTCCACCGCACGTCACAACTTCGCACACACACACACATACACACACGCACACACACACGGTTGTTCGCTTTCTGCCTTTATTTTTTTCGTACGTCTCTCTACGTGACGATTTTTTTTTTGTCGTTTCGCACGCTCTTTGGTATTTATTAGCGCACGCTGAGCCGTTGTATCGTACGGAATGACGAATAAGTAACGAAGAGCGCCGCGGTGAACAGGCGCGAGGACACGAGCTAAAAAAGCTCGTCGGATCGCCCGACAACGACGTTATCATCGTGGTCCGTCGTCGACGACGAGGATGTGGTCGAGCTTAGCGACGAACAAAAAGTCGTTGGTGGAGATGTGCGCTTCTTATTGGCGAATGGTAACTCGTAAAGAGGAGACTGCAGTGGCGTACCGGCGGCAAACGCGAGAACTTTCGCGAGGGCGTCGCGCGACACTGGCTAAACGTAATAGATACGACGTTGTGCGGCGCCACCCTCGCTTTTCGATCTCTTCGCTACAGATGCGCGCCAGCGCCGAATTGCGCGGGTTTCGCCCGCGAATATTCAAACGCGCTAGCCACGAATTCTGAAGGCTAGGAAAATTTACTCGAAACGATTTTCAATTCATAATCTTTCGAAAATTTCGGTGATTTTTTCTGGGCGGATGACGGATGGAAAAAAAACGTGGATTTTTTTTTTCGTGGCGCACAATTGGGCTTTCCTGTGATGATTGAGGTTTTCATTTTACAAGTGAATGAGGAACGGAGATTTTTTTCATTCTTCAGTCCCCGAATTATCGAAAAAATGTCATTTTCAAAACCATCCGTATGAGCCTTGCTTCACCGAAGAGCGAATTATATTTGCTATTTGTTATTTCTGCAGTTTGCGATTGCGAAGGAAATCGATGCTCTTTCGGATCGGACGTTTTGACTGATCAATCGCAATGTTTTCGTCTGAATCGATCAATTTGTTGAGAAAAACGAGAGAAAAAAATGTATGATAGAAAAAATGGTTAAATATTATGACGTGGAAGTTTGCATCGTTGGAATGCAGCGATTTTGTTGTTCATTTTCCATTCCTTCTTTTTTATGCATATCGAAAGCTTTTTTTTTTTGCAAGTTGGGATCGTAAATCTCTATCAAGAAGCCGTAAAAACGTTTGAGTGATTTTCAGAGCAAAAAAAAAAATTGAACAATTACAAAGAATGAATTTTCGTTGCATTCCAACGGTGCAAACTTTAATGTCATTAAGGAGGTTGGAGCGCTTCAGTTGAGTCAATTAACGCTTTATTTTTTTTTCTCCAATAAACCGAAAAAAAAAATGCATTCGTGGTATAGATTTATTCTGTGAACGCTAAGTTTTCATAAAATAACTAAAGCGAAAATTATGCATTTTTATACTTTTATTACGTAAAAAAGAAGAACTGTTGTGTAACTGCCAGTTTAGAAAAGTATAACATTATTGATAATTATTTTATGAAAGAGTCGTAATCTTTTATCCGATTAAAAAGATGAAAAAGATTATAAGATTGAAAAGATTCGTAAACTTCTATCAAATCGTGGTTTTTATTTTTTCGAAATCTTTACAAAGCTTTATTTTACGTTAATCCGTTGTTATAAATAAATCTCGACGCTAAATAGCCAAAAAAAATATGGCTTTGAAGTTTGCATCTTTGGAATAAAACGAAAGTTCTTTTCTGTTGTTCTCATTTCTTTATTTTTATCATGATCTATAATTTTTTTTTTTAATAGATTACGGTCGTGGGTCTCTAGTGAAGATGGGAACACCCATTTGGCCTATTTTCGTACCCTAAATCGGCGAAAAAAATGTAAGCAATAGAAGAAAAATGAACTTTTGTTGCATTCCAACGATGCAAACTTCAACGTCATAAAAAAATTACCTCACTCGTAGCGTGAACGTCTTGCCCATCTAACCGCACGTAATATTAGGTACAAACATTAAACTATTTTTTAACTCCGGTGTTTTGTGGTGAAAAAATTTCCAAAAATTCGTAAAAATTAACTATAGTCTGGACAATAACATATATATACAGGGTGGATCAATAACTATTAGCACCTTGGATATCTTCGAAACTATAAGGTTTACAGAAATATTTGCTGAAATGAAATTGCACAGTACGAAAGGGGCCATCCGATAGCGATAATAGTTTTTTTTTGCAGGTGGAGGTACTTCGGACATTTGAAGGTCAACTCCATTTTTTTTAAATGGATCGGTATGTTTTTTTTTCTGTATCATGATAGAAGAGCTTAACACGAGTTCAACGACCTATAACATAAGGTCATTGAAGGTCATAGAAAGTACACAAAGGCGATAATACTTACAGTTTCGGTAGTAAATAAAATTACTACGTTTATAGTAAGATAAACGCCTTTCTGTACTTTCTATTACCTTCAATGACCTTATGTTATAGGTCGTTGAACTCGTTTTAAGCTCCTCTATCATGATACAGAAAAAAAAACATACCGATCCATTTAAAAAAATGGAGTTGACCTTCAAATGTCCGAAGTACCTCCACCTGCAAAAAAACTTATCACTATCGGATGGCCCCTTTCGTACTGTGCAATTTCATTTCAGCAAATATTTCTGTGAACCTTATAGTTTCGAAGATATCCAAGGTGCTAATAGTTATTGATCCACCCTGTATATATTTTTTTATTTTAGATTCGAGGTAACGCTCCATCCTCCTTAAACATTACAATCCTCAGGAAAGGTTCTCCACAGTTGGGGTCATCCTATGAATAACGCGGGGTTTTTAATACTTTCTATTTCAAAACTAATATAGACAACATTTTTTTTTAATCTAAGATATACTCTTCTTCATTTTCTACCATGCTCTTCCGTCTTTCGGCTAGACTCTCAAGGCCCCTCTTCCAAAATTCATTCGTCCGTCCGATTGAAAAAACCGTATGAGTTATAGAATGACCCAATATATACTGTTGAAGTTTGCATCGTTGGAATGGACCGAAGATTCTTGTTTATCATCTTTATTTCTTTGCTTTTATTGTTATTCGAAATCTTTTTTGCTGATCTCCAATAATAGTCCTAAAGAAACGCTTCGTCGAATAACTGAAACTGTCTTTCATGAATTATTGATTTATCTGGGCTGTACTGTTATTGGAACTGTTACTTTCCCTTACTGTACTGTTACTTTCTGTTACTCTAATGTTACTATACTGTTCTGGTACTGTACCATTGCTGTACTGTTACTTCACCATGACTGTATTGTACTTTTACTGCACGTTTGCGTTGCTGCACTATTGCCGTTCTGTCACTTTACCGTCACTATGCTATTACTGTATTGTTACTGTACCGGTACTTCTTCTGCATCGTTTCCGTGCTACCAACATACGCAACTGTATTGTACTAGTACTCTTACCGCATCGTTACTTTACTCTTACTGCACTGCCACTCTATTGCAAGCTCTTGAAGTTTGCATCGTCGAAACGCAACGAAAATTCGGAAATTTTTTTCTTTTTGCTATTTCCTGAAAGATTTTGTTGCAAATTTGGCCTGTAGAACTTTTAAAAAAAATCCTAAAAAACATTTAAGTCATTCCGTAGCCGAAAACTGCCAAAAAATTTGGATAACGAATTAACGATGAAAAAAAAAATGAATTTTCGTTGCGTTCAATGATGAAAACTTCAAGATTTTTGTGATGTCGGTGTTACTGTTGCTTTTGGGTTTACTTGGGTTTATAACTTATGAACATTTGAATAACAAGTTGACCATTAAAAAAACAATGAATTCTCGTACGAAATTGTAGTTTGGATCGTTGGAATAAAATGAAAATTAATTTTTCTCTATTCCTTAAATTTCTCTTTTCAGATGTCGCCTCAAAAAAACCCTTGCCTATTTTTTATGATGCCTATTTGGAGACCAAGGATCTAAATCTTTGAAAGGAAATCCATATACACTGCGCAACAATTAAAGGATCAAGAAAAAGATCCAACATTTTTGGGTAATTTTCAAGTAGTTGTATCTCCGCGAAAAATCATCGTAGAACAAAAATAAAAAAGGCAAATTGAAGCTACGACATGCTACAACAGAGGATACTTTAAAGGTTTCAAAACCCACCTTAAATTTTCTGTACGATCATTAGTTCCCGAGTAATTGATTACCAAAGTCAAAAATGACTTTTGTGCTTTGAACGGCGATAACTCAGCGAAAAATCATCGTACAGAGCTCGCGGACCGCTCAAATTAAAGAGGAAGAATCAAACTAAACGAAAATTTAGGTGAAAAGATTTTAAAAAATTCATTAATGTTCGTGCACCTTTTGAAAGTCAGGCAAAAATTTTGAAATTTTTTCTTTCGTTGGTTTTCTTATAATAACTACAAAAAACCGCTCACGATTAAAATGTTGGATCTCAGGATCTAAAAACTAGAATGTTGTAGCTTCAATTTGTTTTTTTTAAATTATTTTTGCTCTACGATGATTTTTCGCGGAGATACAGCTTCTTGAAAATGACCCAAAAATGTTGGATGTTTTTCTTTATCCTTTAATTGTTGCGCGTAGTGTATATAAAAGCGAAATACCACTGACTGACTGACTGATTAATTACGAAATCTCAGAAACTATAAAGTCTACAAACTTAAAATTTGGCAGGTAAGTTCTTCATGAGATGTAGACATCCGCTAAGAAAGATTTTTACGAAAGGGGAAAATTAAGGGGGTGAAATGTGGGGTGAAAGTTTGTATGGAAAAATGTATTCCTTGCGCGTATGAACTTGAAACTTGGAACATATGTGCCTTAGAAGGTATAGGAGTGCACTTACAAAGGATTTTTGGAAAATCCATTCTTAAGGGAGTGAAATCGGACGTAAAGGTTTGTATGGGAAATTATATTTCTTGCGCGTAGCAACTTGAAACTTGGTGCATATGTTTCGTCGAAGGTGTAGAAGTGCACTAAGAAAGGATTTTTCGAAATTCAACTTTTAAGGAGGTGAAATGGGGTGTAAAAGCTTATATGGAAAACTTACCTCGCGCTATTAACTTGAAACTCGGTATAAATATTCTTCAAAACAAATAATAAAACGCATATTTTAGGATTTTTTAAGACCCCTAATGCGGGGTGCTACTTCTAATGAAGTTTCTATGGGCCAAATTCGACGCGGGCAGAAGCTAGTCTTGTATAATAATGAGAATGAGGAAATAAATATGTGAAAGAGAACTTTCGTTGCACTTCAACGATGCAAACTTCTATTATCGTTATATTATTACTGTTTGGGTTTGTTTCTGTTTATTACTGGACTGTTACTGTACTGTTGCTGCATACTGGCATTCTTACTCCAATATTACCGTAAATTACTGTACTGTCGATACATGAATTACCGTACTCTTACCGTAATTCTTCTCAAGTCACATTACCGCAAATCTTACAATACAACATATCGCAGTATCGTAACTGTAACCCAATACATTTCAAGGAATACCGTTGCTCTACTATTTCCGCAGTGTCATTCTTTCGATCTCATTGTAACATATATCATTTTATCGTAGGATCGTACACACTTCGATCGCGAAAAAAAATGTCACGCGCTCCCCGCAAAAGCGAGCAAGCGAAAAAAAAATAGAGAAGAAAAAACGTTCTAACCTTCAACGGGACGAGTGGCGGCGCTGCGTGACATTGTTCGCGTTCTCGTTTCCTCCTTGTTGGGCTATCACGTGGAGAGCTCGAGATTGGACGGATTGCCGATAGGCCAGCCGGCTCGTGATGCTTCTGCTTCAAAACGCGTCTACGATGTTCGCCAATCTCGTAAATTTCGGGTGTACGAGAAAGAGCCGGTGTGACGAAGAGGTAGCTCGGTTTAACGTTGCTCAGTGCGCAACGTAGGCCCAGCTTTGAACAATAACAATTGTATCGTAAAAAAGTCGTTGACGACGTTTGCGAGGGATGCTCAGGCGTCTTGAATTTCCGGAAAAATCGACAACCGCCAGCGGTGCCAAGTAACGAGGATGTAGAAGCTGGGATTATTGTACAGGTCAATTGCCTCGATGTGACGACGAACAAGTTCCCTCGCAGGTTTCTGATAGGCCGTGTAACACACCAGAAGAAATAATCCCGATGTTTATATTGGTCGTGTGTTTTGATGTAAAAAAGGGTCTGATTGTTGTGGCAGTCTTTGATTGCCGGTTTTAAAGCTACCGGTAGGCACGTGGGTGATGATTTGCCGGGTATTCCGCGGCTTGGATCCGTAAAGTGGGGCAAGTTTCCTCGGAAATGATTTTGAACGATACACCGTGTGGTTTGCCAGGCAAACAGCGATAAAGCTTCGAGTTTCGTCTCCTTCTTCCGTTTTTTCGTCGTCTTATTATCTCTACAGCCGACAGTCGTCGTACTTGTTGTTCTCTTCTTCTTCCTTCTCGTTGTTGTTATCGTCGTTGGCGTTCTTTGCCGCGATGTATTTGTCACCGTCGCGTACGTCTTCGACGTCGTTGTCGCCACTTTGTTAATTCTCCTCCTTCTCCTCCTCCTCGTCTCGGTGGTCGTCCACGTCGTCGTCAGGTTGGATATTTGGCAAGTCGTGAATGACTCGTTGTGCCGCTGTTGCAGCGACGAGACGATGATATCCGGTCTGGGGGGTGGTGCGGCGGCGAGGGGTGGTGCGCGGAACTCGGCGTCCATGTGGGGTCTCCACTCGTCACCGTCTCCCGCCGTCTCGTGTCGCGTCTCCCGGCACGCGTCGACGCAATTTTCCGCGAGCCTGCCACCCCGGCGACCACTTGTACGATTCCCAAGCGCTTATCTCTCCCGCTACCGTGGCACGACACCACCTCGTCGTTTCCTTCCTCCTCCTGCACCTCCGGCTCCTCGATGACAACCACTTTTTTCTCTGTCTCCTTCTCCTCGCGCTCACCGTCCTCCTTACTCTCGTCGGATCCCACGAGATCGCTCTCGCTACTCCTCGATATTGCCAGGACGATCTTGAAGGAGAAACGATTTTTTCCACAGCACGCCCACGATCACGCGTTTGCTCTTCCCGCTCCTTTTCCCTGTTTTCCAGAAAAAAAAAAACAAGTAGAAGGTATGATTAAGTCGTGCAACTTCGAACTTTCCAGCCTAAGCGACCTATTACTTTGAATTCTTTGTTGTAGTTGTCTTTTTTTTCTGCATTTACAATGTGGTTACTTATTCATAATATTCTGGGAAACGACAAATTGATGTTTCAATTTTTGGAAATATTCGCGAGAATCGATGTTCCGGGTTTGAAATACTGTCCGAAAATTGACAAAGTAATCGTAGCTCGATGAATCAAGCGGTAGTTTTTACAGCAAACGAGTGGGAAGAAAATACAGGATGCCTACCGACCTGAAAGGTCATAAAAAGTCTTAAATCTCATGAAATTACACTCGACCCTGAAAAAGTCATGAAAGATTACCATTTTACTTGATATTTTTAAAGATCTCTGCAGCGCTCATTATCATGGCCGATTTTTATATTAATTTATGTAAAATAATTTCAAATTTTCGCGGGTTTGCGACAATGTACGGTATTAGAAAAACGGTAGTAGAAAAAAAAATGATTCGTTATCTCAACATATTTGTTATTCGTATAACGCGACTAGATGATATTACCCAAAGTTCTTAAATGTATGTACAGGGTGTCCGATGGCAGATTTCAAACTTTAAATGATCATAACTTTAAAACGCGAGGTGCAAGAGGAGTGCGGGGCGGGTAGCTGAGTTTGAGTCGCCATGGAGCGTTCTTCTGAAGGGCAACGTGCTTTCGCTGTGGAGGTATATTTAACTGGTCGTTTTTCGCAGAAAATCCACGAATGTCATTGAGAGTGCGTTCGTCTGTTTTGGGTATTCCAAAATCGACACTGCATGAAATTATGAAGAAAAAAATAAAATTTCATCCGTATAAAATCCAAATAATTCAAAAATTGAACGAAAGTGACTACCCAACAAGAATAACTTATGCTCAAAAGATGCTGGAGACTTTTTCCACCGAAACACGACTAAGAAACATTTTTTATAGCGACGAAGCACATTTCCATCTTGGAGGTTATGTCAACAAGCAAAATTTTCGTTACTGGAGTCTCCAAAATCCAAAATCCAAAATCCAAGAGTGGCATGAGCAGCCACTGCATATTGAAGAAGTCACTGTTTGGTGCGCTATTTCGGGGAACGGAATCATCGGGCCCTATTTTTTTTAAAATAATCGTGGCCAGACGGTGACGGTCAACTCCGAGAGATATTGTGAGATGATCAACAACTTTTTTACGGAAGAACTTCGCAACAGTCCTCTCTTCAACAGAAACAGCTGGTTTCAACAAGATTACGCCACTGCGCACACTTCTCAAGCATCCATGAATACTGTGAAAGAATTGTTCCCTGGAAAAAACGATCCCTCGATTCGGTGACATCGCCTGGCCAGCACGATCACCTGACCTGAGTCCTTGTGACTTTCTTTTGTGGGGCTACCTTAAGGGTGTCGTTTATGAAACCCAACCTGCCACCACAACTCAGCTGAAAGAAAATATCCGTACTGAACTTTCGAGGATTTCGAGCGATCTCTGTGCGCGCGTTTTTGAAAATATGCGACATAGATTAGAAGAGTGCTTGCGTCTTGAAGGTCGTCATTTAAACAATGTTATTTTCAAAAATTGAAATCTGCGTTTGATTTCTTTTTATTTTAATAAATATTTTTTAATTACTTTGTTTATTCATTTTTTTATGAATTTTTAAAGTTTGAAATCTGTCATCGGACACCCTGTACTACTAGCTTTTACCCGCGACTTCGTCCGCGTAGATTTCCGATATAAACTTCGTTTGATTTTAAACGGAGAATATTAAGTTGGTCTGTTCATCTATGACTTTTCTGATTTCGCCAACTTAAATTAACGTGGGACTCTTTTTTAATGAACTTATTTTTCGAAAATATATATATGAAGTTATAGTTATTACGCGTGACTTCTTCCGGGTGGAATTTATGAAGCTGTGGGCCTTTTCAGAGCATTTCCTTATAAACAATATTTTTTTATTTATTTTTTTATTGGATGGCAACAATATCACCAGGCCCGTGGGCGAACTGACGCGTGAGCAAGTTACATAAAATTGACCGTGGGAGAAGCAATCTTCCATCAAATCTAACGCACAGCAAAAATAGGCTGTGCGTTGTCTGTCAGTCGGTCAGTCAGGCCAAGAAACAGTTTTATATTTTAAGAAAAAAAAAAACCAAAATTCAAATTCAACCTATTTGAATTTTGGAAAATGCTGAAATATGTGTTGCATTATTTGCGTTGCAGAGTATTTATGCCAAATTTCAAGTAGAATCGACCGAAAAAATATTGTTTACTACACAAACTTTTCCACGCCCTTGCAACCCCTTGAGGGTTAAATTTTGGGAAATGCTGAAATAGGTGTTTCATTGTTTGTATTGTAGAGAATTTATGCAATTTAAATTCAAAATTTATACAAAATTTTCCATCCCCTTCCAACACCTTAAGGGTGGAATGTTCGGAAATACTGAGGTGCATGGTTCATCATTTCCGTTATAGAGTGTTTACGCCAAGTTTCAAGTAAAACCGACCAAAAAAAGATTGTTTTCTACACAAAATTTTCCACCCCCGTGCAATCCCTTAAGGGTTAAATTTTGGAAAATATTGGAATACGTGTTCCATTAATTGTATTGGAGAGTATTTATGCCAGTTTTCAATTCGATCCAACCAAAGAAATATGTTTTTCAACACACACTTTTCTACCCCCTTGCAACCCCTTAAGGATTGGATTTTTGGGAAACGCTGAAATACGTGTTTCATTAATTGTAGAGTGTTTATGCAAAGTTTCAAGTAAATCCGACCAAAAAAATATTTTTTTCCATACAAACTTTTACACCCCATTTCACCCCCTTAAGGATCGAATTTCAAAAGAACCTTTCTTAGTGCACCGATACACCCTCTAAGGAACATATATACCAAATTTCATGTTTCTATCTTCAGTAGTTTAGGCTGTGCGTTGTCTGTCTGTCAGTCAGTCATGGAACAGTTTTATGTATATGGGGCATTCCATACCAATTCGACCTGGGTCTGACCCTCGACCCCTCAAATCTGGTTCCCGATTTTTCCTATCATTACTCTCACTCTATCAAGCAATTACAATTTTTTTCAGATTTTTCAAAATAAATTTGAGCGCGTCATGAATTTTTGAATTTTTTTTTTGAACACCTCGATGGCCGTAATCGAAAAATCTGAAAAAATTCCCAAAAATACAGTGTCAGATATAAAAAATGTTGGTGTAAAATTCATAATGTCTGGGCTTTTGCTTCAACCCGTTTTTTAGCTTTTTGACCAAAAAAAAATGAAAAAAATAAGAAGCAGAGGTCAAATTACTGTAGACTGTTGCTCGAAATTTTGTATGCATAGTACCAGATTTGTTTGGGTTTGTTTGGGTTCACTGTTCATGACCGCTTTTAATTAATCATGATTTTACGATGATATTACAGAAAAAAATGCTTTAAAAAATCCTTAAAAATTTCCAAAAACCGTTCGCCATCATCAAAAATATTCAAGCTACTGTCTGCACTAGTAGTTCAATAGTAGTTTAGAGTGTACCGAACCTCACCAGGCATCTTACGCTTATTGTTAGTGCAATTCGCATCATTTCCAAATCCCTAATTAGGGTTTTTGTCAACCATGATAAAAAAAAATTCGAAAATTACAAAATACACTTTAGAAAAATCGGAGAAATTTTTTTAAAAATCTGGTACTATGCATACAAAATTTCGAGCAACAGTCTACAGTAAATTGACCTCTGCTTCTTATTTTTTTCATTTTTTTTTGCTTAAAAAGCTAAAAAACGGGTTGAAGCAAAAGCCCAGACATTATGAATTTTACACCAACATTTTTTATATCTGACACTGTATTTTTGGGAATTTTTTCAGATTTTTCGATTACGGCCATCGAGGTGTTCACAAAAAAAAATTCAAAAATTCATGACGCGCTCAAATTTATTTTGAAAAAAATTGTAATTGCTTGATAGAGTGAGAGTAATGATAGGAAAAATCGGGAACCAGATTTGAGGGGTCGAGGGTCAGACCCAGGTCGAATTGATATGGAATGCCCCATATAGAAGAGAAGATTTTTCCAGATGTTCCCAAAATATATTTCTTTACAGCAAACTTGAAATGATGTTTGTCTTGCATTTTTTACTACACATGGAATTGTACAATTTGGTATCTTTTCGTTTATTTTTTATACTTTTTATTGGCATACAACACACATATGTTTCAAAGAGCAGAATATAAATATAAAAATTTAGGAAATTAGTCGCACTAAAGAATTATAAACTATACTTTTGTACCAGAAAGTCATACTAAAATTCATGACGAAATCCGTAATCCTTGCCTTAAAAATCCTCAAATGTCATGAAATTTGAGTTCTGGTAAAAAATTAGACAGCCTTGAATACGCGCAAATCGAAACGGTAAAGAAACGTGCAATTATTGAATGAAGACACTTCTTGCCGAGATGCGAAAACAAATGGGATTCAGAATCGTTTTTTTTTTTAAATAAGTCCATCTCAATGTATTTTTAGCCCTTGAGCACAAATTCACCATCAATTCGAAGCTCGATATTTGCAATTCTGCCAAAAATCGAAAAATCATCGGGACTCCATGAATAAAACAGCATTTTAAAGACCAAACGATAAAGAAGAAAATGTTCACAAATTGGAGTTCCAAATCGAAACAGGGAAGAAATGATCGTCGATTCAGTGAAGCCGCTTATTTTCGACCGAAATTGGAATAAAAAGTTAAATTTTAAATATTTTTTTTTAGAAATCTATAATTTTTAACACCCGGAATACCAATTCACCATTGAGGGATCATCACAGTGTAAAATTTTCAAAAAATCGATTTTTTTTGCATTATCCGACAGTATAGATGGTTATAAACATGCTTTTCAATTTTTGGGGCGAAAGTCGAATAATTTCGGTCGCTACAGCCTTTCTTAGAGAAAGTGATTCGAGCAGCGGCTTCCGCACTCGAAACTTCAAACGCGTTTTTCTCGAAATGTCGTTTTTCAAAATGGTGTACACTCTCAAGAGTTTTCAAGCTATCCGTCTCAAAGTTTTATACAACATTCTTCACACGCTATTCTTTATCTTGCTATGGAAGCTTTTTTTTATTTAATTTTTCATATTTTTTTAACGAAAAACTCGAAAAAGTAGGCTAAATTCTACGTTTTAACCCAAACAAACCCAAACAAACTCGAAAAAGTAGGCTAAATTCTACGTTTTTTTTTTCAAACCACCATCATTTTGTCAATTTTGATGAAAATAACCTTCATAGCAAAAGATCGGCTTTCATATTGATTAATAATCTTTTTACAAATTTTGTTTCAGATAATATTTACAGCCACAACCGCGTACATCGTGAAGACTCCTCTTTTTTCAAAGACACTTTCAAACGTTAAAAAAAAATGTAAAAAAGAAAAATGAACGTTTATAAATTTATTTTCTGTTTTTCACGAGTGCTTTGATTTGACATGAAAAAAAAAATCAGTCTGATAAGCATATTTTAAACAACGAAAAAAAATCGCGAAAATCAGCTATTTTTCGACCCATTACACTGTCATGATCCTTTAATTCTCCCCAAAACCGTCAATTTTCACTAAAAATCGTTAAAAATCTGTGGAATCTGGTTTACCTTCTTAAGGAGGTACGACTACTCCCTCAGCGTCAACAAAGAGACTAAATTTATGTCACCCCACGGGTGTTCTGATTTATGTCAACTTATGTTGAATATTCGCATTGTCGATCCCAAAGTGCCAAATTTGTGGTAAATATTTTATTTATTGCATATTTACTAATCAAAACTGAAAAATTATATCCTCAACACGACTCTAGATTCTTCACGACGATTTCCAATCAATACCGAGATTCTGAAACTCTGTAGCGATCGTTTTCGTTGTCGTTACCTAGCAACAGCCAATAAGAGGCTCCCTTTCTTCTGATCGTGCATGCGATTGGCTGTCACTAGCCGGCGACAACGAAAACTGTCACTACAGAGGTAGTTTATGCGCGCCAAACGAATCAGCTGTTACGCCCGACGTTGGCAAATCTATGGGTACTATTTCGTCATTATGATAATATTCAACCGGAAGTTGAAACTGTTTTATAATGTAGTGCTTGAACTACACGGTGAAGTGCGAAATTTCGATTTTTCACAATATCTAATATGTCTAATTTGTCAAATTTCAGTTTTCCAACGATCTTAGTTGGATACGTGAGTAGCAAAACCGTGATTACCGCACTTCCGGTTGACCGTCTCCATAAGACGACGTGCTTCACTAGCTCAAAATGCTCGAATTTGCAATTTTATTACGAAAAAAACTCAAATTTTTCCAAAGAGTGCATAACATATTCGTCAACATCAAATAAAAATGTCAGGCCCGAAAGTTGGATTCGTCCCCATGATCGTACCTCCTTAAGCTTGCTATCCGGCAAAAAACGCATAAATACGTAAATTTCAATTCTATATCCCCTTCGAAGTGTTACTCATTTAATTCAATTTAGTGAAGAAAAAAAAGGAATAAAAATACAATAAAATGGAATGCAGGCGAATCGTATAAACGGACAAGAAAAAAAAAAAAAAAAACGGCACGTTTTACGTCGGTCAGCCCTGATCGAGAATACGAAGGACACGGTTGCCGGATAAGTTCAAGACTACAATACTCGTACTCCCTCCACAGAGGGGAGTCGAGGCGTGGCAGGAGGACGGGGGAAGTTCGGAAAATCGTGGACATTCGTACGTGATGCCTTTGCATCAGTATTTAAAAGGTCAATCGAGGTACGATAAAAAAAAATAAAAAAATAAACAAGACAAAATGAAAAGAGACGAAACTATGCGCAAAGAGCGCAAGAAAAATGAAAGAGAAAGTGTATTACGTGTATTACGTACGATGGTCAATCTCGTGGCTCATAACCTTGGCACTACGGTTCATTATCATTTCAGCAGTTCGAGCAGTGTGTGGTGTCCCTCGATCCCTAGCTTTGCCGCCCTCTCTCTCTCTCTCTCTCTCTCTCTCTCTCTCACTCTCTCCGGCCGTAGGCCTCTAACCACCAACCCCCCCCCCCCCCCCTTCTACTCTGCCGAACAGCACAAAAGTTTGCACAAATGCCTGACGTGTACCCAGTCAGGCCAAATGTTCCCATATCGAATAACCAATTCTCAATTATAGAGCACCCGTCGTTCCAAGCTAAGGACCAAGTTTAAACGAAACTTTTTTCTTTTTTCGCCGATAAACATCAATTTTTCTACGGCCATCCGGCCCACCCTGCCGGCCGACCCTTACTCTGGCTATTCGATCCATGATACAAAATGCTGAACCCGGAATGGATCACGTTCAAGTTTGCCTCGTTGGAATGCAAGGATTTTTTTTTTCTTTACTGTTCATCATTATTCAAAGACTTTGTCTAATAAGAAAACGTGAAAACATCTGGGATATTTTCACAGTCCAAAATTGGCCAGAAAATATTTGAACAATTTAATGGAATGCTACGAATATTCGTTTTTTACTTTCTCATTTTTATGAAATTCGAAATTATGTTTCGCATTATGAGATTGTGAATCTTTGAATGAAGACTTTTGAAAAATGGTTCAGGGATTCTTATAAGGCGAAATTTGCCAGAAGAAACTTAAGCAATATGGAAAAAAAAAAATCATTTTCATTGCACTCCAACGATGCAAACTTGTATCTCATTACCCGAACACTAGACATACTTGTAGAAACATTTCCCCGGCCGATATAAGGATCACACCAATAACAACAATGTTAATAATAATATTTCAATAATAACACACCAATGATCACACCAATAACAACAATGTCAATAATAATATTTCAATAATAACGTAGCGCAAAATGAGATTGGGAGTTTGCATTGTTGGAATGCAACGAAACTTTTTTTATTCCTCAAATTTTTTTTCTTCAGATTGGAGCTACGGTTAAACAATTTTTAGGATTCAGAAATCTACAACGCAACATTCGCGAAGAACAGAATTTATATGGCAATACAAATTTAAAAAAAAATAGAATAAAAAGAATTTTCGTTGCAAACGTCGTAGACCAAATTTTTCCTTGGGTGATTAACGCTTCAATTGGCTTTAAAACGTTTTTTAGGATTCTTATCAGAGAACTACAATTAAAATTTGCAAGAAATGATTTTGGATGATAAAGAAAATGAAGAAATTTGCAAAATCAAAAAGAATGTTCGTTGCAATTCCAATGCCTGTGCAGAAATTTGTTGTGTAGTCAACAGATTCTACCACATCCCTATGGGGGGGATTTGATAGGGACACCGCACGTAGGGAGTCCACATTGAAATCCAAGTCGATTCCGCGCTATTTTATGGGGTTGAAGTTTGCATCGTTGGAACGAAACGAAAATTCTTTTTTCGTCTTCCTATATTTATTATTATTAAAAATCGGATTTTCCAGATTTGTTGTAGATCGCTGAAAAAAAAAGTTTGCATCATTTTTGTAACTCAAAAATCTGCAAAAGGAAATTTGGCAAATCAGAAAAAAATCTTTTCCGTTGCATTTCAACGATGCGTTCTTGCGGAAATTGAGTTCGTGCTTTAATTGGGCCCATCTTAATTTTCCCTAACTTTATTAAGGCCTTAGGCCACTCTGGAGGCCAAAAAAGGGCATATTTTGTGATTTTTTTTTCAGCGAAACCATAAAATAAATCGGAATTACAAAATAGGCGTTTTATTATACACGTAATTGACTATACAAAATTATTTTTTCACATCGATACATGTCAAAATGGCGACTGTGCAGCATTTTTCCGATGACGCCTTTATTTCTCGAAGGTCAACGGCCGGACCAACAGCTCCTATAATTTTTTAGTTATCATGAGACACTAAAGTTTCTTCGATTTCATATAAGAATAGCTATAGAAGTACGTAGGATTTTTTTGATATATTGTTTATTGTCAAAATGGCGCATTTCTAAAACAAAAAGTATAAAATGCCATGAGAAAATCGTCCGAAAATTGTTTATAAAAAAGGAACTATGCAATATAATTTGAAAAAATCCTACGTAGTGCCTCAGAAAATGTAATTCTAAATATACAGTTAAAATTTCAAGTGAATCGGTTGAAATTTGTTTGAGTTATGAGTCCGGCCGACTTGAAAAATGTAGTTTTGAGATTAACGAGTTTAAATTTAGTAGAAGGTCACGACATGAATCAAGAGGGGTTGCGCTAGAATTCGAAAATCAAGTACTTAGAGATTTTTCACACTTATAATCTTTTGAAATATAATTTTATAGGCACTAAGGTACATTTTTAACAAAAAAAAAAACCTATTTTTGGAAAATCCTAGAGTGGCCTGAGGCCTTAAGGCCCTAGACTGAAAGTCTCACATGGGCCATCAGTGGCCGGTTATACTTTGCTACCGCGAGGGCCATTCAAGGCAAAATAACCAGAGCCTTTAAAATTGCCTCAACGGTGCCTCAACAAATTATTGCAGCCATATGCGTACGTGCGTGTGTGTGTGTGTGTGCACTGTGAAAAATAAATGTGTTATTTCAATACATTTGAGGCTTAGAATTCTGTCGCATATTTCGACACGTTTGATGCCGCGTTGTTCCAATAAACGCACTGCATGCGTGTTGGTTCAAGTCATCACAGCTCGTTTATTAAACGCATAGTTTAATTATTATATTTCATCGATCTCGAGAATTATTATGCCACAAATTCGTTAGCCAAGCGATGTATACTGATTTGCCCCTATAATAGCAAAGTCTAGTAGTATTGGGGAAATCGTTACTAGGGAATCAACAACTCTACACCCCTTAAAGGCCTTTACTTGGTTTCCGTACTTAGACCATAGTTTTAGTCAACCTACTTACCCTACCATTCTCTAATAGGGGCCCGGTCCGGCTCTTTCACGGAAAACCTTACTGTGGAATCCACAAATAATCCCTTGAAGGCCCTGAATTGTATTAGGGATACCCTGCCAATATTCCGCGCGGGATGTAAACTTCAACATCAAGCTATTTTCCGACTGACGTTGCCTTGCATAGTCAGCCGGAATTTGTTGGATCTCTCTCTCTCGAAAAAAAATATTCTTTCGAGAACGTGTGCACAAATTTGTTGAGGAGTCAGTCTCAAGATGCATCCACATTTCTATCGGGATTAGTTTGGGACACCGCACATAAGGAGTCCTCATTGGGATCCAATTGAATTCTGCACTGTTGCCCAATAAATGCCGTTTGAGAATTCTTACCACGTTCGAAACGAAAACATGTGAAAAGTGACGAGAAAAATATTCGGCGTGTTGACATAAAACCTGCATGCTTCGTGAGGGTGTCCGTGTCTGGTAATGTTATGCCAAAGTTGCAGTCAAATAAATAAAACGATTTATATTTTTGTAAGATAAGATTTATACTTTTTAAGATGCACTCGTTTTGTATATAAAATACAACATACAGAACGTGATGAGATCCATCAAGAATCGTATAGGATTCAATTCGATAATGTGGGAATTCTTTAGGATTTAAATTTGATTCCAATGGGAAATCCCAATTAGAAACCCATTTATAGGCGTCACGTTTTTGTATAGCGATCCAATGGGATGATTGAATCGTTATCGGGAAGGCGGGATAATTATACGAATCCAATTGGATCCCTATAAAACAATTTCTGCACGGGTGATGCAAACTCCAACATCGTCGAACTTCAATATCATAGTGTAAATCCCGTCGCTAAATAATATGAACATCTATTTAGGAGAAGTCTCGGAAGATTCTACAATTGAATAATAATAATAATAATAATAATATCTGAAGTGAAAAAAACGTGTGTAACTCAATGTCACGAACGTAACGTAACTCAATGTTACGAAAGACTATTCAAGAAACAGTAGCGAAACATTCCAGGACTTAATACTGATATTATTATGTATAATTATTGTTGTTTTCAATAGAAAAAAAAACTTCCTACACCGATAAAATATACCGTAATTAACCGACAATCTACAGGATTTGTCTATATGATGTTAATAATGAATAAACATAAAAGTTAAAACTGATATTAATAATGATAATCCAAGTAAAAAATCTACAGATATTACACCAAAGTGCAACTATTTCATGGCATTGAAAATGTAATCAGACTTTTTGGGTGATAAAAAAAGGTATATGCAAATAATACGAGTTGCTCTCCTTCTCCCTCTCTCACTCTCTAACTCTCGTCTCACATTCTTACTCTCGCGGTCTCTCACACACATTCTCACATTCTTACTCTCTCCCATCCATCCATCAAACCCAAACGAACCCAACTTAACCCAAGCAAACCCAACTTAACCGAAACAAACCCAACTTAACCCAAAAAAACCCAACTTAACCCAAATATATCCAACTTAACCCAAACAAACAAACCAAACTTAACCCGGACAAACCCAACTTAACCCCGACAAACCCAACTTAACCCGGACAAACCCAACTTAACCCAAACAAATCCAACTTAACTCAAACAAATCCAACTTAACGCAAACAAACTCAACTTAACCCAAACAAACCCATCTTAACCCAAACAAGCTCAACTTGACCCGACTAAACCCAAACAGACCCATTTTAACCTAGGCAAACCCAACTTAACCCAAACAAGTCCAACTTAACCCGAGCAAACCCAACTTAACCCAAACAAATCCAACTTAACGCAAACAAACTCAACTTAACCCAAACAAACCCAACTTAACCCAAACAAACTCAAACCCACCAACATTGTAATGTACACACCAACAAATTGAAACTTACAATTTGTAACCATGAATGACTCCACATGTAACGCAGCATTTTTCAACAAGTCACAGGCATTTAGCATGTCGCAGCCCCCCCGCCCTGCTACAACACAGCGGCAGTGAAGTGGGGGTAGCGTTAGTTTCGTGTGACAACTCGCTAAATTAGACCCCATATATACAGCTTCGAAAGCATTTTCAATGCTAAAAAGCCACAGTTCTCATCATGCGCTGAAAAATCCTTTAGCGGTAAGGCCTTGAAATATTTCGAACGTCCATAGCAATACTGTAATGATGATATCGAAATTCGCAAAAAAAAGCCGTCATTATATTTCTCACTCGGAATCGAAAATTCCGTGAGAAAGGATTCCGAAACATCGTAGAAATAATAATAATGTTTCAAAGAATGATTATGATAAAAATAATGCTGAATAACGTTGAGAAATGCAAATATTTGATGGCGCAGGCGTACAAGGTATCGTAGACGGAAAAGGTAAATTGTCTTAATCACGCATTGTCTCCGTAGATTTGTCCCATTACGTGTACCTATCTACGTACCACGTAACGTATGTGCGAACGCGTCCGCATGTAAACTCTTTTTTTTTTTGCGAATGCGGACACCCGCATTCGCGAAAAATACAAAAGTGAATAATGAGCTGGCGAATCACTGGGCCTGTGACAGAGAGAGAGGCAGAGGGGGGGGGGGGGGGGGGGGGGGGGGAGCAGAGCTTCGAACAAAATAAAAAATGAATAAAGCTACAAACAAACATAAACGGAAGTAAAAACACGGATACGATACGATTCGATAGAGGAATTTGATGTAACAGGGCCCCTGGGAAAATATCCTCGTCTCGTTAGTTACTGATCTTGTCTCGTTTACATTGCAGTATTCCAACAGATAGCCTTATCTTATCCCGACAAATATACGGAAGAGGGAGCGGTACGAGTGGGAGGGAAGATGCGGGGCCGTGTTTCTCGTTTCGAGCATCGACAATTCGTTTCCGTTGCTAAAACGAGCGAACAATAAAAAGAGAGAGAAAAAAAAATACAAACAGACAAAATTCGCGAAACCGTCGCGCCAAATTTGACGGACGGTAAAGTGAAAAGAATTGTGAATGTGGCCGACGTGAATAAAAGAAGAAATAATGTAGAGAAGATGACAATTATTTTTCCACGACGTGGAAAATTGAGAAAAAAGGGGGTGGGGGAATATTCAAAAAATGGAAAATATGTTTTATCGACCTTGAAAAAAAAATAATAATAATAGTATTTTTGGGCAACGCAAAAAAGATAGGCGAAAAGAAAGAATGTATCTGGGCGACGTTGATAAAGCAGAGGGAAAAAAAACACGATTTTTACGTCACGTATGAATAATGTGGTAAATTTGGGTCGATGCTTTTATCCTAATTAAGGGACGCTTTATTAAGAGCGAGGCCTCGCCGAGTGAACGATGAAAGGTGAAAGCTAGCTATATAGAAAAAAATAAATAAAAAAAAACCAAAGGAATTAAAGGACGAACGAGGAACGTGGGCCGCAGATTATTCTGTCACGCGATTTACGAAAACGTGAAACTTGCCAAAGACGCAATGTCACGTGAAAACAGTCGCAACGCATACAATTTTTATTAAACTACTCTAAGCGAAACAAGGAAAAACCTCGTCTCAAGTGCTACGAATCAAAACAAAACAAAAAAAAAAAACTTCGGTATATTTGTCGTAATTAGGAAAAAATTAATTACGATAATTTATCGTAATTTTATGAATCAATTATGCGCGGCCGCGGTTCTCATGATAAGCAGCAGGACTGGCATACTTAGGTGGGTGACCGCTCAGTCGTACGGCGATTAGCGGACCAAGTACTGTGCTACAAGCAGTTTAAGGTATTACTGGATGAACCGTCGGGCAACAAGTTAGTCGAAAATGAGCGAATCGTGGATTCACAAGTCTAGATCATGTCGTACATGTTTAGCCTTACAAATAGCTAATTTAATAATAAATTAACACTTAGAAATGTTAATTTTGCTCTTTCAATAATAATTAAACTTAAATTCGACCATATTGGCGTGTGCTTGATTGAGGTTTTGTTAGTAACTGTACATCTGTTTCACCTGTCCGACAAAAAAAAATTCTCAATTTTTAACATTAATTACTACGTTCACAGTTTATTATTATTATTAATAATTACCCAAAAACTCAATATTTATTGAGTTTTCCAATGGTTGTTATTAATTCATCGTTAAAAAAGGCGATACTCATTACTTTAAGGGGTTACTTGGGTTTGAAAATTTCAAAAAATCCATTTTTCAAATTTTATTATCTAACAGTACAATATGTCTAGAATATTCTTCCAAAGTTTTAAGTCAATCGGAGTAAAAGTCTAGGAGAGAGAGAACCTTTGGGAATTAGACCCGTTGGGAAAGTCCGGCCGGGAGCGACGCAGGTATACGCATTTTTCTCAAAACACTATTTTTGAAATCGGTGGACACGATTTCTCAGAAAATAATGCACCGATCTTATTGAAATTTTGCACACTTCTTCAAAATAGCATTGACTAGTGATTGAACGAAGGTTTTTTTTCGATTACATTATACCAAAAATTGAACTATTTTGCATACAACTATGCCAAAAATTCGAAATTTCAATTAAAAAAATAAAATCCTTCGTTCAATCACGAGCTATACTTATCTACTAAGAGAAAAAAATTGGTTTTTTAATTTCAGATAAAGCTGTGATGAGTTATCCTGACCACCATGAGGACACTTTTTTTTTAGGGGTCTCCGGAAACCAGGTCCCACCGGCTGAATTTGCCAAAATTTTGGATTAAATTTTTTTTTAATATTATTAAAATGTTGCTCTTTTATGTGCTTAACATTTTTAATAAAATAATTTATGTTATATTTTTAAAAAATAGAGAAAAATATGCTTTTTTTTTCTTCGAAACCCACGTAACCCCTTAATTCATTTCTCGACAATTAGTCGGTCGATTTATTTGAAACTTAGTGTAATTAATCGCTTGATCCTACATCTTGATGATATATTTTCAGAATTTACGGCGATTTAGTTCCATGCGTTTTGCAACCATTAACGTCTGCAGAAGCTGTTTTCTCATAAGCGATTTATAACTACTAAACGATTTAGTGCAAATTTTAAGATAATTCATGTATTATTATTCTATCAAGAATTATCATTCCTTAAATTTTCAAGAATTTTGGCGATTTTTTAATATCCATCCAGTAATATGAGGTTGAAGTTTGCATCGTTGGAACGGGACGATATTTTCTTTCTCTCATTTTAATTTCTATGTTTTCATTATTATTCAAAACCTTTTCTTTTGCAATACGTGGTCGTAAATTTTTAATAAGAATCCGTAGAAACGTTCGAGACATTTTCACAGCCTAAATCGACTACAAAACAATTGGAATAATCGAAAAGCATTAATTTTCGTTGCGTTCCAACGATGCAAACTTCAACGTCATCCAGTAATACCTTAAATTCATATGTTTATAATCACTAAATTATTTAGTGAAAATTTTTAAGATAATTCATATATTATTATTCTATAAAGAATTATCATTCCTCAAATTTTCAAGAATTTTGGCGATTTTTTAATATCCATCCAGTAATACCTTAAATTCATATGTTTATAATTACTAAATTATTTTATGAAAAATTCTAAGATAATTCATGTATTATCATTCTATCAAGAATTATCATTCCTCAAATTTTCCAGAATTTTGGCGATTTTTTAATATCCATCCAGTAATATGACGTTGAAGTTTGCATCGTTGGAACGGAACGATATTTTCTTTCTCTCATTTTATTTTCTATGTTTTCATCATTATTCAAAACCTTTTTTTTGCAATACGTGGTCGTACATTTTTAATAAGAATCCGTAGAAACGTTCGAGACATTTTCACAGCCTAAATCGACTACAAAACAATTGGAATAATCGAAAAGCATTAATTTTCGTTGCGTTCTAACGATGCAAACTTCAACGTCATCCAGTAATACCTTAAATTCATATGTTTATAATTACTAAATTATTTTATGAAAAATTCTAAGATAATTCATGTATTATCATTCTATAAAGAATTATCATTCCTCAAATTTTCAAGAATTTTGGCGATTTTTTAATATTAAGCATCAATGGATGCTCACTCTGAAATTATTTTGTTCGAGTTACCTGCACAATTATTTATTGTTATGTACATAACAGATTATAATTTATCAATAAAAGAAAGAAAAAAAAAAAAGATTTTTTAATATCCATCCAGTAATACCTTAAATTCATATGTTTATAATTACTAAATTATTTTATGAAAAATTCTAAGATAATTCATGTATTATCATTCTATCAAGAATTATCATTCCTCAAATTTTCAAGAATTTTGGCGATTTTTTAATATCCATCCAGTAATATCTTAAATTCAAATGTTTATAATTACCAAATTATTTAGTGAATTTTTTTTAGATAATTCATGTATTCTATAATTCTATCAAGAATTCTATCAAGAATTATCATTCCTTAAATTTTCAAGAATTTTGGCGATTTTTTGATATCCATCCAGTAATACCTTAAATTCATATATTTATAATTACTAAATTATTTAGAGAAAAATTCTAAAATAATTCACGTATTATTCTATCAAGAACTATCATTCCACAAATTTTCCAGAATTTTGGCGATTTTTTATTTCCATTCATACCTTAAATGTGAAGTGGCAAGTGCGGGATAGAAATCAAAGGGATGAGATCGTAAAGTCCTGAAGGGCATACAACATCGCATAAAATGTATTGCATTAAAATTAGTTAATAACAAAATATTCATTTCATTATGACGTTGAACTTTGCATCGTTGGAATGCAACGAAATATTAGTTCTTTTTCATTGTTCAAATTTTTTTACCTGTAAAAATCACTCAAACGTTTTTACGTATTCTTATGAGAGATTCACGACCTCAAATTGCAAAATCTTGGATAACGTAAAAAAAAAATAATTATTATTTGCAAAGCCTTGGATAACAGAAAAATAAATAAATAGAAAATGATTTTCAAAAAATCATTGCCATCCAACGATGCAAACTTCAACGTCATGTCTCATTGTGATACTTTCGTATTGTTTTTTTTTTATTTCTGTAAAACTGTCCAATACCTCGTGAACGTAAGAAGATCCCCATGCTTTCGCATAATAATCGTTTGTTGTCATATTCCGAAAATTATCGTCTCTCCAGGACGAAAGAAAAGTTTAAATTTTTCCGCTGTTTTTCTCTCTTCTTCTATCAGTCTGTATTTATTTTTGTCTTTTTATGGTTCGTATCACATGATGATTTATCCACGCGCGCTCGAATTCTCGTAATTTCGTTACACATCGCGATATAGCATTGTCGTTCATCGGAACGTATGTTTTTCATTGTGAAGTAGAAAGACTCGGAGCGAGAAATAAAGCTTGCCAATTCGTCGAACAGCAGAGATTCAACATGTCCATAATCTTTTTTTTTTCTCACGCGAGTGTTTCCTCCGAGCAAATTGTCACGGAATGATCATGCACAGAGAAATATATTGAAAAGTCCGTTTCGAATGTTAAACGATTAACACTGGTATGTTCCGTTAAAAGAATGGCTTTTAACATTGAATCGCCGTCTTTATTTTGATTTTTTTGTTTCAGTTTATTTCACTGAAACGAGCGCCGAATCACGTAGCGATAGATTCTCGCGCGTGATTTCATCCGCCGTGCATTTGTTTCAACGATGAAACAAGACAAAGTCTCGATATCGAGTTCCAATTATTTCGAGCTAAGATATGTTACAAGCGATACCTCGTGTCATTGGTCGGTTCGCCGGGCGCGTGCTTTGTACACTTTTCCGTGGCCCGCTTTTCCACGTATAATTGCCCAATCAGCGATAACGCTTATCGCTATCGTCGAATAGACGGAGAGACATACTGTGTAATTGAGTACCTGCGGTACGTGTAAAGATAAGGAAATTTGTTTATCCCGAGATACGATAGAAGTTGGAAATCGAGCGGCAATGAGACGAGGGCGATCACCGCTCGCTCGCGCACTCACGTCACACCTGAGTGACTGACGAAGCGACACTGCTACTTTGGTACGACTGACTCGTGGTTCGCGCATGCGCTCCCCTCCCTCCCGTCCCATTGGGAGCCCCAACACGGAATCTTCACGCACGGTGGTGGACCCGCGCTGTCGTGTATATACCGCGCGCGCGCGTCGAACGAGAAACTTACACGCGTTCTTGGCTAAACAATTTTCAAACGGAAAACATCGAGAAAATCGATGCTAATTCGTACGCTATTAGTCGACGAATGACAATCGCTTTGGTCGCTCTAATCAAAATTTTACATTTTAATTATTACGATACGTATTCTCGATCGATGAATAATTACTTCGAAGGGTTCGTTAATTTCATTCGAACGCGTATTTATCGCTCGTACACTTCACCGTGTTTCACGATACGGCAATAGTTTCGATATTGCGAGGGGAAAAAATTCGAGAAATTGTTTTTTTTTTTTCGAGATTAGTGAAGGGAAAAAACGCGTCCAGTGGATTTTCCGACGTATGCAAACTCGGAGATGTCGATTTACGAAGAAACGAGTGATCTTTTACGATGTAAACGTTTGCATCGTTGGAACGCAATGAAAATGACAAAAGACATTTTTTTTTTCTCCATTCTTATTCATCGAGCGAATATGGACTGTAGATTTCCGCTCAGGATCATAAATAACATTTGAGCATTTTTCGTAGCCTAAATGAAACAAGCAAAAAATCATTTTTTTTTCATCGCATAACGAAGTTTTATCTTGATAACGTTAACTTTGCGGAATACCCTTTCCTTTAAAAATTAAAAAAAAAACATTATACGAGGAAGAAAAAAGTTCTTTAGATTTTTGTTACCGCACCGTAAGCGCGAAATTACTGCTGGACAGAGTTAAAAAATTATTATACCAAAAGTTTCTTTATTTTTTATTCCAGATCACCCTTGGCCTTATAGCAACGGCGGCACTTTCTTAAAACAATAATAACTTTATTGTTTATGAATTTTTTCCCATAAAAAAAATACTTGAACGTTACAAGACTATGAATCAATTGAGGGTAAAATCATAACCTCGGCGTCCCAATGTTTTCGCCATATAAAAACTATTGAAAATCGGTTTTTTATTTGTTCCCAAACTTATGCAGACGAGCTACATTGAGAGAAATGTATATCTTCAACCATATTTTATATTTGTTATCCTGAGGGGACAACAATACTTTATGACCATGGTTACTACCCAAAATACAGTACTGCTTATCGATATTTTAGCAGTTGCGTAAATTATGCACATATAGCTAACGTCAACCACCAATCTTACACGCATCCGTCGATTGTTCAATGCTATATAATATGCTAGGTTTTCATAAATGAATATTTCCTTACACTATAAAAAAAAAATAACTCCCCCCACATCCTAACAGTGAACAGAACTAAAATATAATTGGTCTTATCACAATTCGGTGGACACTTTTATTTTTCAAAAAATCTTTTATTTTTCATTCAATAATAAATGATATTCTTGTGTAATAACTAGTAGTCCCCTCCGCTATCAATGACACGCTGTCAGACTGATCGGAGGTCAATGACCCCAGAAAATGTTCCATTTTCATTGAGGCTAGTAACTGCGGTCTTAATGGCGGAATCCAATTCTTGTTTGTTGTTATATCGATGGCCAGACAACTAACGCTTCAGATGGCCAAAGCAGTTGAAATCGCACGGGTTCATATCAGGTGAATATGGTGGATGAGGCAACTCACTTCAACTCCTGTCTTCGATTAACTCCTGAAGTGCGTAGGCTTTGTGGGGTCTTGCGTTGTCATGAAGTAGCACTGGTGTTCTAATGTTGCGATGTACCGCCCATCTTGGGATATATTCCTCCAAAAACGAGTTATAGCGCTCGGCCGTCATTGTGATATTTTCCTCATAAGTCTTCCAAAACGCAACGCCGTGAACATCCATGCACACTATCGGCAAGACCTTCCTCTCGTGCAACTCTGCGCGTGGTATAGGCTCGGCTGATGTGCCTGGTCTGACCCAGGAGTGCGATTGATGTCTTTGCAGGGGGTGTGGAAAATTCGACCCAACTTTCGTCCAGGCAAAGGAATCTTCTTAGGTCATCGTTGCGATGACTAAGCCACAACAAGTTCACACGGGCGATATCAACTCGCTTCTCCTTCTTGGAAGGCGACAACGAATGAGGAACGTATTCGCCGAGCTTGGACACCAGACATAAATCGTCTCTCAATATTCTTTCTACCGATGCGAAAGGTACCTTCAGTTGTGCGGAGATGTCATTAATGCTCACTCTACTAGAGCATCGCAACAATTCCTGGATTTGTTCTTTGCTTTCGTGTCTGGAAGGCAATCTTGGTCGAACCGACTTCGGTGCATCTCCAGTATTTGTCCGTCCCTCCTTGAACCATTTCATCCAATTCGTCACTGCACTTTTCTTGAGCGCGTTCTTCTTGCCTACTGCTTTGTGCAGAAGATTTCCCGATAGTCCAGCTGAATAATTCAGCAGAGCACAAATTTTCAAAAATGCGCGTTGTTCTTGCACAGTTACAGACTTTTTCAATTCGTTCATTGTCGAAACGACGCGTAAAAACAAATTGCGTATGTTTTCTGAAATGTAAACGTCACCACTACATAACACTAACATAACCTCAAACTGATCACAAACAGGATGGAAACTGTGAAAAAATAAAAGTGTCCATCGAATTATGATAGGACCTAATATATACATTAATAAAAATGTTGCTTGTGACTTGCAACGATGTTTATGGTGATTTTTACCATATTGTATGGTACGTCGACGAAATGTATAGAATATTTCATAAATCCAAAATAAATAAAAAATATTCAATCAAGAGTGCTATCTCAATGATTTTTATCATAATTTGTCATTTCCTGACTTTCTGAAATGATTTCTGTCGAAGAAAAGATTTCACCTACAAATGGAATCGAACCTACAACCTACCTACCGATCTTCTGCCTATACTGCGCACGCTGCCACTATGCTATGAGGTACCTATGTTTTTGTAATCGTATATTTGGCATAACAGTCAATAAGTAATTCCAAATAACTGTTATTTCCGATATCGGTGAAATTTTGCACTGATCTTCTTTGCGATAATACATGTCACTGCTTGAATGGATTTTTGGCGCAACGGAATGGTTCTCGAAATTACGAATTTTGAAAACTGAAAAATTAATACGCGTATGGGTATATATATATACACAGTAGAACCTCGATTATCCGATCTAATTGGGACCGGACATCGTTCGGATAATCGAAAATATATCTCGAATTTCCGGAAAAATCGACTCATATAATATAAATAGTATCGAAAATTCTCTTTATTAATCCAACGACCCTAAATTCTTTATTTGATAGCAATTAACAATGAATAAAGTTTCAATTTTTATACCACCACTACCTATGCAGTTAAATCACAAGTGCGGCTTAAAATAATGATCAATTTTTGGCTGTCTCATAGTAGTTGCGTCTTTCTTGGCCGCTAAATCTAGAATTCGTTTCAAGAACAGCAGCTGTGTGGGACTATTTTCTGGTTAGGTTTCAAACCATTCCAGGGCGGTTTCTAAAGCGCTGAATGCTTCGCTGTGAGACGGTTCTTTATGCGCTTCCGCTTCAGATAAATCGCCATCATCATCATTATTGTTATTGTTATCCTCTTGAACCTCTTGCACTAAAGATATTAATCTCATGGTCATCCAAAATTTGAAAGCCAGGATCAAATTGCTGAAAAATGCTCGTCACATACGTCGTTTCTTGTATATACATACAATGTATATACGATCTGATGTATGAAGTTACATATAGACAATAATGTATTTTGAAAACATCTCGAAGTGTTAGGAAACAGCTTTATTAAAGGAAAAAAAGAGGGATACCTTAGGGCGATACCTTAACTGAGAGAAAAAAATTACCATTGAGTTCGGATGATCGAACGTTCGGGTAAGGCGCCGAAGCGTTCGGATAACCGAAAATTCGGATATTCAAGGTTCTACTGTATATATATATATATATATATATATATATATATATATATATATATATATATATATATATATATATATATATATATATATATATATACACACTGAGATAAAAGTGAATGGTATTTATTAAGAACTCCCATGGTAAAAGATGGTATAGTTCAATTACCTATAGTTTATTGACACCACCATCATCATATTGTTAACACATTTATAAACGTAACACATGGCATTTTGGCAGTGTGCTTGACTATCTAGTATCCCCGAATTAATTATCAACTATTGTGAAAGGCTTTACAATATCGATGTGGTTAATTCAGAGCTATCACGAAATCGGCGCACAAATATTGACGCTATGAATAAAATAGTAGAGTTTTAACCGGAACAACGTAAGGCATACGGAACTAGTATTTGTGCGCCGATTTTATGATAGTATTGAATTAACCATACCCATATTGTAAAGCATTCTACAATAGTTTATAGTAATTTCGAGAATACTAGAGAGTCAAACACGCCATCAAAGTCGCATGTTTAGACATAC
The DNA here is from genome assembly GCA_963932345.1 of Ophion ventricosus. NCBI lineage: Eukaryota > Metazoa > Arthropoda > Insecta > Hymenoptera > Ichneumonidae > Ophion > Ophion ventricosus. Next base: position 9,005,579 of record OZ010717.1, read on the forward strand.
TCTTTGTTTATATAGTTATGTTAAACATATTATGATTGCGGTGACAATAAACTATAAGGAATTTGACTATACCGTCTTTTGCGATGCGCGGTTATTCCGAACACCATGCACTTTTCTCTAAGCGCAGTATTAGTATTTGTGCGCCGATTTTGTGATAGCACTGAATTAACCATATCGATATTGTAAAGCCCTTTACAATAGTTTATAGTAATTTTGGGGATACAAGATAGTCAAACACGCTACCAAAGTCTCATGTTTAAATATACCTTTCGCTTATGATTGTGTTAAGGTCTTATATACGCGAAAAATTTCAAAATTTATCATTTTTTTTTATTTTTGATTCCATTAGCCTGAACGGTTAGGAATATTTTAAGCTTTACAGAATTGAAAAATTCCAAAGGTAAGTCCACCATAAGGTAAGATTGCATTTATAATAGATACCGCGCGGCGCGCCCGACCGCCAACTTCAAAGCCGTTTTTCCACGATTCACTTTTTTGAACCTTGTGAAAGTTCTAACTCTTGAACGAAGGTTCAGATCGCTTTGAAATTTTTACAACATATTCTTAGTATCATCACCTATGGTGTGAAACACAGAAACAAAAATTTCAATGACACAAAAAAATATAAAAAATAAAATACCGACAGAAAATTGAGTAAAAAAATTTTAAGTTTCGAATTTTTATTATAATTTTTTTTAAATAATATTGTTGGTTCACACTGAAGATACATTCATTATACAATTATAAATATGTTCATTTTTTTTTCAGACACCCACATCGATGCCGAGAACTTTCACCATCAACACGCGCGCAAAAAAAATATATTGCTTTATTATGTTATATCTCCGCCATTTGTTAATATTTCTGATTTTTTTTTTTTACGTATAACTTAACCATGTGCATAAATGATCTGTAAAAAAAATGTTGTCAATATATGTGTCATGTTTTTTTAACCGCGTCTAGAAAAGTACCTTCGAAAATCGGCGAAATCGCGTATATAAGGCCTTAAGGGCTTACATACACCTGAGATGGCTAAAAGTAAGGTTATGTTTAAGAATTTTTTTTTGTGTATAAAACTGAATTTTATTGAACAACCATGATATAGATTTTAAAGTATGACATTTTATCTACATTGTGTGAAATTTTGGTTAAAAAATTTCAACCGGTAAAAAAGTTACAGTCATTTTCCTGGGACGTGTTTTTGTTGACAGCGTTTGCGGTACCAGAAGTGCCTCTGCCATTTTTTATCTAAAAAAAATATTTGTTTTTTTAAAGTAGATAGATAAAACTAGTACTTATCGAGCCGGAATTTAAAAATTTAATTTTTTCGCGTCACGGCAGTCACTGGAATAAAACAGGCGATTTTTCGCCTCAAAATTGTTCAGTACTTATGATGAAAAAAAAAAACTATGTCAGGTATGGAAAAAACGGCTCGATAAGTACTAGATTATTGTGTGAAGCATAACTGTGCAAAACTTGATTCCGATCGGTCCAGTAGTTGCAGAGATGTTTCTGGTACCGATTTTGAAAACACTGCTTCGAGTAAAACGCGTTTAAAGTTTTGAGTACACTTTACACTGAAATAACTGGTTTATTTTAAACTTACATGAAATCGTCAATTCCTGGGCCATATGACGGATCTTCCTTAGATGTTGACGCTTCCATTAGATCTTTTTTTTGCTATGTCAACCTCATTCTCACCCGGCTCATAGTCAAACAGATGCCAAAGGCCGCGTCTACCTGCGCCCCAACCGTTAGTCGTTGCTCACTCGGTCAGTTACAAAACGCTATAACTTCGTCATTACTGCGAATTTCCTTATGAAATTTTCAGGATAGACACGCAAAGGGTAGTACTTTCGAATGAGTACTTTTTTGAAAAATCGATCTTGTTGACCTACCCAGGTGTATGTAAGCCCTTAACCATACTATGATTGCGGTGTCAATAAACTATAGGACATTTGACTATACCGTCTTTTACGATGCGCATTTTTTTTTACAAATACCATACACTTTTTCTCTCAGTGTAAATGACAACCGCGCGTAATATGTCCGCAGATTATAACCGCTTGCGGCATTATTCCTAATTTTTCATGATGAAAAAAAAACATCGGTACCCTTTAGCATTCATCGGCGCTCGACCCTACTCGAAGAAGCCGAAAAACAAAAGCTGAGAATTGGGTCACTTCCGATCACTATAACGAGAACTCGCGCGCGGACGACGTTTCGCCCGCTTTGTGTGCGTCTCCAACGTGATAATGTCACGGCACGACATTTCTGGAAATGCCATAGCGATTATTTGACACACGGAGGCTCGAAGGAACAATTATTAACGGGGAGTGGAATGAGGATAGCACCATATTTTATCTCGTTAAAGAAAACTTGAGTATGCTTCATTATTTTTATATCTTTATTTTCTACTGCGAAAACAAAAGGGGTCTCCTTTATCTTGGGCATTCAAACACATCAATCAACTCTTCCTCCCATGCTCCACCAAATTAACTCGATCAATGTCTCGACCGCGATTTTTCGGCTGTGATCGGTATCACGTCGATACGACGAATAAAAAATAATTTAAAAAAAGCACGATCGTAACGCCCGTGACTGTTTCGTGTGGCTGTCAATCCTCGCCTTCTATTGGTAATTGACACCGAGGTGCGGGGTTTAATCGCAACAAATTGTGTTGCCCCGCGCGTTATACAAAAGCGCGGACATCGCCGATCGATTGAACGAGACGTCCGATGCGAGAAGTGTTTGATTTCTTAGCGGTCAGCCGCTAAGAAATAAAAAGAAACAACGATAAGAAAAAAAAACGAAAGAGAAAGTGAGAGGAAGGGCGAAAAAGTGGGAGGAAGGGCGAGGAAATCACAACAAAACATAGGCATGTTTACGTCACGTTTTTACAATAATGCTGGCGACCCAACACACTATTAAACGGTTAGTAAACCGGGGCGATAGACCTAGATATGTATTACTATTGTACCAGAAGACATAATAGCGCTCCTTCCACGACTCTCCACGACGCTCTGTTTTGTCGATCCCTCCCCCCCCCCTCCCTCTCTCCCTTTCTCTCTCTTCTTCCTATGTACCAGGTGTAGAAGTATGAAACCGAATTTTTTTTTGTAAAAATTACACGTCTGTTGTTTGTAAATGATAAAAAATATTTTATTCAAAATAATCTCCATTGCTATTTATACATTTTTCCCACCTCTCCGGCAGTTGATGAATGCCACGCCAAAAACAACAGTTCTTCTTTTGAAGCGAACCAGTTGTCGAGCCATTTTCGTACATTTTCATACGAATTGAAGCGTTGTTTAGTGGGAGCGTGTCCCATTGATGCGAATAGATGATAATCAGACGGAGCCAAGTCTGGAGAATAAGCCGCATGCGCTACTATTTCCCAACTGAACGCCTCGATCGTTTCCCTGACCCGTTTTGCTGTGTGTGATGGAGCATTATCATGAAGCAAAAAATGACTTTGTGTTGCCTTTTTTGATATTCTGGTCGTTTTTCACGCAAAGCTTGATTCAAATCGATCATTTGTTGTCGGTAGCATTCAGTATTAACAGTTTCGCTAGGTTTTAGCATCCATCAATGCTTGCAATTCGCTGTCTTCAAACTTTTTCAGTGGCCTCCCACGTTCTTCGTTTCTCACGTTAAAATCGCCGCTTCTGAATTTTTTAAACCACTCAAAGCACTGTGATTTACCAAGAGCATGCTCACCGTAAGCTTTGACAAGCATTCGATGCGATTCTGCAGCAGTTTTCTTCAAATAACAGAAAACCAATGCTGTCCACAAATCGTAGTTCATAGGCACAAAACTCGACATGTCTAAGGTTATAGAAAAATATACCGGTGTAGGGAACTTGGGTTGTTGTGTGTTGAAAATCTTCGTCAGCTGTTAGAGGGAGATGATGGCGCTGCAGAAGCGGTCTTACGGTCCCTAAACTGATGGCTAGCACCATCTATAGGGAAATTCCGGTTTCATACTTCTATACCTGGTACGTATGTGCCTGACTATGGCCTCTACTGGCCAGGAATTCGCACTTCAACCTTACAAAATTATGTTGAAGTTTCCATCGTTGGCGCAACAAACTTTTTTTTATCGTTAAGGTAGTAGTCCCGCCAAGGCGTTTTTCTATAATTTTTTTTTTAATTTTGAGGATTCATTTTTTTTTAAAGTTTCACTTGCATAGCCTTTTCGGTTTTTTACAAGGCTCCACTGTTATACATCGTTCCACTATTGTTTTCTACACTGTATCTTTTTATTCCGCAATTCTCCCCCACCCCCCTTGCGGCCGCAGCCGACATCCCCCTCTGTATCGTATTCACCATGACATGTCTGAAATGGGCACAAGGAAACTGTGGACAACCTATACCGATACAGTCGGTTCCAATTTCGCCTCCCAGTTACGGAACTATTCGCCTTTTACCGGAAAAATGTCGAAGAAAAACATTTCACGACCAAAGTAACGCGATTGGGATTCGAACCCGCAACCTCCCGATCCGCTGGCCAGTACGCTAACCACTAGATCAACACACTAGGTTTGAAGATTGATTCACGAGACTACACGGAGAGAATTAAAAAGTAATTTTTGTCGTGAATTTCACGGTAAAAATTACCGTGATATATTTCAATGCGGTGACAAGTGAGAAAAGCATAATAATTCGTATGAGACACGTTTTTTTTAACTCACGGTACAGAAAATTTCAGATACGTAGCTAAAATTTTACTATACAAGAAGGGTAGCGCGCACGATAATTTTTACCGAGAGCACAATACATTTTCCTATAACACTCATTAAATTTTATAATAAATCTTAAAATAACTGTTATAAAGAAGATAATTTTTACAGACATTTTTGAAAGGCATAAAATAATAAAATGCACAGTAAAATTTCGCTGATATTATATTTTTTTTAAATTTAAGTTTTGCGTATTTTGTTACACATGAAAGCTTACTAGAAAATCTGGTAAAATTTTCTATCTGAAGAAGAAATTTTATTTTATTTTCGTGAAAATCTGTGTTTTACTCAGTAATAATAAGCGAAGTTTCAGGGTTGTCATCTGGTTACCGTTACTGCACGGTAATTTTTAACATTTAATTCTCTCCGTGTATTGAATGATTACCTGCAAAATTTCAAAAAGATTCACCGTTCCATTTTCGAGGTATTGGCAATCAAAGATTTCATGGTTTTACACGTGTTCTTATGGGGAGCAGTGGAAAATGTCACATTTCACGCAATAACTTCGACACTTTTCTACAGATATATATTTTTTTAATTCTCAATTACAGAGCAACAGATGAAGTGGGTTAAAAAAATCATGAATTTTGACCGTCTAGTTTCAGAGATATAGCGATTTAAATGAAGCAATGTCTAGCGACGCTAGCGCCACGAAGCGACTGGAGCTGACTAGAACTAGATTACAGTAGCGTGGGCATATCCGTATACGCAGAGTATCTACGTATTCGTAGCCAGAATGGATAGTCTGATACAAAAGTGAGGGTTAGGTAAACATTACATTAGGTCTGTATAAAGGTCTTTTTCAGCTCGTATCTTGGCAATTATGTGATCCCGAACTGCTGTAGACTTTAAAGTGCTAAGCAAGGACTTAGTTGAGACACGACTAGGTGAATCTTTGCTTCTATCGCCAACAGCAGACTTGCCTCTGCGCAAAAGAGTTCTTATGTCTAGAACGTCGCTAAACAACTCGGGTATGTCCAGCGCTTCCAATACTTTTAAAACTAAGGATTCTTTTGAATCCGAATCATTAAACGGGACATTCGTTATCATTAATTTGGCGGAGGATTTCGCGTGAACAGTTGATATCGATGAACGAAGCAGGTCGAGTTCGCGAACTGTGCGAGCATTACTAGCTTCGAGGCGAGTAATGGTTTCTTCGTGTTTTTCAACCTTGGCCACGAGTTCCGGCAGACAATTCAATTTCGCGGCTATATCATCGTTAATACTAGTTTTGCGCGCTATGATTTCAGATAGCTTTTTGTTGGTCTCGTTTGTTTCGTTCATGGAGCACAGCATTTTCTCTATCATGTTTTCGTCCATTTCGCTCGCTCCCCTTTCCTTGACGCAATCGCTCTGATGCAATACAGATGAGGAATCACCGAACAATATATCGCATCCTGAAGCTTTACAACCGACGGTGCTGCACCTCGAAAATTCTAGTTGCGTACCCGTTAATCCTTCAGACTTTCTCGCGTGAATTTTTAATGTCTTGCCCTTCAGATTTTTTACGCAACACTCACTAGCACTATGGTATGACAAATAGACTGCGCAGCAACCAGGGTGAAAAGTATTGGAACAGTCGGCGCAAGATAAAGAAACGCCTGCAATAGGACGTAAACACTTAAAGCAGAGTCGAGACATACGACGCGAAAATTTTTCGCCTTGTGATTAAGTTATTCACAGATGATAATTACGCGACAAACGATTTACCATCGTAATTCCATAAGCGAAATTGGAATATCAAAGCCCAAAAACTCCAAAAACCCAAACCCCAAAACCCTAAAAACCTCAAGCCCCAAAAACTCCAAACCTCAAAAACCCCAAACGCCAAAAACTCCATACCCGAAACCCCAAAAATCCCAAACACCTCAAACCCCATACCTCAAAAACCCCAAACCCCAACAATCAAATCCAAACCCAAACCCACCAACATTGTAATGTACACACCAAAATTGAAACTTACAACTTGTAATCACAAATGACGCTGCATGTAATGCAGAATTTTTCAACAAATCACAGGCATTTAGCATGTTGGAGCTCCCCCCACCCTTCTACAACACAGCGGCAGTGGAGTGGGGGTAGCGTTAGTTTTGTGTGACATCTCCCTAAATCAGACCCCCCATATACATCTTTAAAAGCATTTTCAGTGCTAAAAATGCGAAATGAGTAAGAAAAAGTGCAAATACCTATTTCGCCCTGGACGAAATTGAAACGAAAGATTTCATCACTCAGTGGTTGCGCAATGATTGGTATTTGATAATCCGACAAGGTGGATCACATGCGAACGAGCGCAATCGTTGCAAAGGATAGGAAGATGGAAAGGGCAATAAAAAAAAGGGGACACCGGGATAAGAAACCGAGCCGCACCCTCGTAGTCGTCCTTTTACTCCGGGTCTATATCACTTTCCACACGGCCCTACCCTCGTGACGATATCCCTTAGACCTCCTGTCCTCCCACTATCTACTTCTCGTGAATAAAGACAACGACCCTGCGAGATTACACTCACAAATACATACTAGTTCATCATTGTTATCGTCAGTATTATTAGAATTGTTTCGATTTCCCAATTTCTCGGCAAAAAAAAATCTTCAATAATTTCACAATCTTGCGACCCTGCGCCCATTACCTTGCAGTAGTTTGTTGGTAGATTGGTTACATCGAACGTTGTTGCTTTTTAGCATTTTCAATGTTTTTAAAGATGTAGTATAGGGGGTCTGTTTTAGCGAGATATCACACGGAGAGAGGAAGGGAGGGAGAGTGAGAGAGTGAGTGTGAGAGAGAGGGAGAGAGAGAGGGAGAGGGAGAGGGAGAGGAGGAGAGAGAGAGGGGGAGAGAGGGGGGAGAGAGAGAGAGAGAGAGAGAGAGAGAGTGATTGATTGATGATTTATTTTATGCCTTGGTAAAAACCTTTAGACAAAACAACTACAGATTAGATGAAAAATAATACAATAAATAAAAATAACCTATAAGTTAGCTAACATCACATATATGTGCTATCATGTTAATTGTAAATGTGGCGAAAAGCAATTTGATTTAGTGCACGATCATGCATATATATTAAGCACGAAAATTCAAGCACTAGGTTGAACGCAAAATTAACCGCAAGAATCGAATAACTCATAAAAAATTCGAACAATCATCTTACGCATATAGCTCGCAGTTAGACTCCATATTTAACGCAATCTTAAAATTAAAATAAATGCAAAATGAAACATAAAATCAACAATTCATAAAATTAAACGCAAAATATAACAATCTTAGAGATCAGACAGTTCGAGAGACACAAAGGGATCCACGTTCACAAATATTTGTATAAACAATGTACGACGATTTGAAGCACACATGTATGTGTGTGTGTGTGTGCGCGCGCGTAAGCATACGAACACATACACACACATTAAGAAGCGGAATAAATACAGCGGAAAAAGGCTCCGTTGCAGGACGTTGGATAAATTCGAGATGATATGAGCGAAGAAATACTAAGAAATCAGTGGCCACGAGCTCGGACCTCGCTAAACATACGTATCCTTGAGCTAGAGGAACGCCTCTCTGTCATAGCTGGAAGGTTCGAACAAATAGGCCTAGTATTATACAATTCAGAAAACTTCCGTACTATATCCTCGTACAACAGCGTGTGTAAGTTATATTTATGTCTATAAGTGCACGTCCTGAAATTAAAGAGTTCCGATACCGTTCCTTGGCTGCAAGAGTGGGGATGAAAATACAATGAGTTTTCGGCAAGGTTGTCAACTTGTTGCGAATAAAATTTAATGTAAAAATAAATTATTATTGAGAAATTTCCGACCCGTAATATCGTTAAAAAATATTTCCAAGCTGGGAAATGATATTAAAAGTTATCATTTTTGCAATTGAATATAAATATGTTGCTATTTTATTTAAGAAAAAAAGACCAATAGACTTGGCAACGGCGGCAGTTTCTGCCATTAGGATGACTGTGTATCGCTAGTGCGTCGTCGGTTTCAGGTTATTTACATAGTGAAAAACGTTCGAAGTTGAACGTTTTATAAAGATTTTTTGATTCGACAAAGTCGGGAAACGTTAAAAATGTGCGTTATACAACACCCACACTGAGTTAAATGTATGGTAGCTTCAACCATATTTTATATTACCCTGAGGAAACAACAATACTTCATAGTCATGGTTACTGCCCAAAAAATAATACTGCTTATTGATATTTTAGCAGTTGCGCAAATTATGCACATATGTTAACCGCAACCAACAATCTTACAAGCATACGTTGATTCTTCAACGCTGTACAGTATGGTACGTTTATATAAATGGATATTTCCTTATACTATCAAAAAATAACTCCCCCGACATCCTAATAATGAGGACTAAAATATATATGGGTCATTCCATGCCAATTCGACCTGGGTCTGACCCTCGACCCCTCAAATCTGGTTCCCGATTTTTCCTATCGTTACTCTCACTCTATCAAGCAATTACAATTTTTCAGATTTTTCAAAATAAATTTGAGCGCGTCATGAATTTTTGAATTTTTTTTTTTGAACACCTGGATGGCCGTAATAAAAAAATCTGAAAAAATTCCCAAAAATACAGTGTCAGATATAAAAAATGTTGGTGTAAAATTCATAATGTCTGGGCTTTTGCTTCAACCCGTTTTTTAGCTTTTTGAGCAAAAAAAAATGAAAAAAATAAGAAGCAGAGGTCAATTTACTGTAGACTGTTGCTCGAAATTTTGTATGCATAGTACTAGATTTTTAAAAAAATTTCTCCGATTTTTCTAAAGTGTATTTTGTAATTTTCGAATTTTTTTTATTATGGTTGACAAAAACCCTAATTAGGGATTTGGAAATGATGCGAATTGCACTAACAATAAGCGTAAGATGCCTGGCGAGCTTGGATACACTCTAAACTACTATTGAACTACTACTGTAGACAGTAGCTTGGATATTTTTGATGATAGCGAACGATTTTTGGAAATTTTTAAGGATTTTATAAATCATCTTTTTCTGTAATATCATCGTAAAATCATGATTAATTAAAAGCGGTCATGAACAGTGATCGCTCTTAATTAAATAATTAATTAATTAATTTAAAATCCACAACATTATAAAGAAAAAAAAATAAAAAAAGTCTGCAGAACCTTTTTATTATATCAAAAATCATTTTAAAGGCACATGTGATATAAAAATGTGTTGAAGCATCTCAGATTGTCAGTGATGGAAATACTATTCTCTACGATGATTTCATTATAGTTTCTGGAATAAAGCGTAGATAAGACCATGCGAATTGATGATTAAAATTGATATTGATTGTTAAATTAAAAATTAATTCCGCTCTTAATTATTTAATTAAGAGCGATCACTGTTCATGACCGCTTTTAATTAATCATGATTTTACGATGATATTACAGAAAAAAATGCTTTAAAAAATCCTTAAAAATTTCCAAAAACCGTTCGCTATCATCAAAAATATTCAAGCTACTGTCTACAGTAGTAGTTCAATAGTAGTTTAGAGTGTACCGAACCTCACCAGGCATCTTACGCTTATTGTTAGTGCAATTCGCATCATTTCCAAATCCCTAATTAGGGTTTTTGTCAACCATGATAAAAAAAAATTCGAAAATTACAAAATACACTTTAGAAGAAAAATCGGAGAATTTTTTAAAAAAATCTGGTACTATGCATACAAAATTTCGAGCAACAGTCTACAGTAAATTGACCTCTGCTTCTTATTTTTTCATTTTTTTTGCTCAAAAAGCTAAAAAACGGGTTGAAGCAAAAGTCCAGACATAATGAATTTTACACCAACATTTTTTATATCTGACACTGTATTTTTGGGAATTTTTTCAGATTTTTCGATTACGGCCATCGAGGTGTTCAAAAAAAAAAATTCAAAAATTCATGACGCGCTCAAATTTATTTTGAAAAATCTGAAAAAAATTGTAATTGCTTGATAGAGTGAGAGTAATGATAGGAAAAATCGCGAACCAGATTTGAGGGGTCGAGGGTCAGACCCAGGTCGAATTGGTATGGAATGCCCCATATACATTGATAAAAATATGGTGCATATGCATAAACTGTTTTGAAAAATTGGCAAATGGAGGGTCATGGATAAGGTGGCTGAGAATATTGTTATTTTCTAATTATAAGTTAAAAGTTTATGTTAAGGAGGTCGATCATGGGGTCGAATCCAACTTTCGGGCCTGAAATTTTTATATGATGTTGACGAATACGTTATGCACCCTTTAGATAAATTTGAGCTATATTGACTGTCCAGTTTCTTCGTAATAAAATTGCAAAGTCGAGCACTTTGAGCTAGTGAAGCACGTCGTCTTATGGAGACGGTCGACCGGAAGTGCGGTGATCAAGGTTTTGTTACTCACGTATCGAACTAAGGTCGTTGGAAAACTGAAATTTGATAAATTAGGCATAATAGAGATTGAAAAAATCAAAAATTCGAACTTCACCGTGTAGTTCAAGCACTACATTATAAAACGGTTACAACTACCGGTTGAATATTATCATAATGACGAAATAGTACCCATAGACTTGCCAACGTCGGGCGTAACAGCTGATTCATTTGGCGAGCATAACTTAGCACTGTAGCGACAGTTTTCTTTGTCGCCGACTAGCGACAGCCAATCGCATGCACAATCAGAAGAAAGGGAGCCTCTTATTGGCTGTCGCTAGGTAACGACAACGAAAACGGTCGCTACCGAGTTACAGAATCTCGGTACTGCTTGGGAATCGTCGTGAAGACTCTAGAGTCGTTGAGGATCTAATTTTTCAGTTTTTATTAGTTAATATGCAATTAATAAAATATTTACCACACATTTGGCACTTTGGGATCGACAATACGAATAATCAACATAAGTTAACATAAATCAGAAAACCCGTGGTGTGACATAAATTTAGTCTCTTTGTTGACCCTGAGGGAGTAGTCATACCTCCTTAACGAATCCTGTAAAAGCCCAACGAGCGCATAAAACAACAATAGGAATAAGTAGAACCAGGGGAAAAAAAGAGATGTGAAATAGTAGAATGGATGCTGTGAAAAAAAAAGAAAGTATCATGTAAAAAAAGGAAGAAGTGACGGGAGGTGTAAAAACCCGCAAGGGCATACATGTACAATAAAATTGATTACACATTGATAAAAATATTGCTTGTGATTTGCAACGATGTTTATAGTGATTTTTACCATATTCATATCATAAAACGAAAATAAATAAAAAAATACTCAATCAAGAGTACTCAATGTTTTTTTTTATCATAATTCGTTATTCCCTAATCTCCTGAAATGATTTCTTTCGAAGAAAATATTTCACCTGCACATGGAATCGAACCTACAACCTACCTATCTTCTGTCTATACTACGTCCGCTGCCACTATGCTATCGGATGCCTATGTTTTTGTAATCGTAGATTTGGCATAACAGGCAAAAGTAATTCCGGCTGTAATTCCGAATAGTTGTTATCTCTGTTATAGGTGAAATTTTGCACAGATTTCTTTGTGATAATATATTTCACAACTTAAATCGGTTTTGGCGCATCGCGATAGTTTTCGAAATTTCAAATGTTGGAAACTGAAAAATTAATTCGCGTATACAGGGTGGTCCAATAACTATTAGCACCTTGGATATCTTCGAAACTATAAGGTTCACAGAAATATTTCCTGAAATGAAATTGCACAGTACGAAAGGGGCCATCCGATAGCGATAATAGTTTTTTTGCAGGTGGATGTACTTCGGACATTTGAAGGTCAACTCCATTTTTTTAAATGGATCGGTATGTTTTTTTTCTGTATCATGAAAGAGGAGTTTAAAACGAGTTCAACGACCTATAACATAAGGTCATTGAATGTCATAGAAAGTACAGAAAGGCGATAATACTTACAGTTTCGGTAGTAAATAAAATTACTACGTTTATAGTAAGATAAACGCCTTTCTGTACTTTCTATGACCTTCAATGACGTTATGTTATAGGTCGTTGAACTCGTTTTGAGCTCCTCTTTCATGATGCAGAAAAAAAACATACCGATCCATTTAAAAAATGGAGTTGACCTTCAAATGTCCGAAGTACCTCCACCTGCAAAAAAACTATCATCACTATCGGATGGCCCCTTTCATACTGTGCAATTTCATTTCAGGAAATATTTCTGTGAACCTTATAGTTTCGAAGATATCCAAGATGCTAATAGTTATTGGACCACCCTGTATATATATCGATTATGGCGTTCTAATGCTATTTTCACTTTATTGATACGATCTTCAGATGATTGACGTCTACGTTATAAGATTACCATAATTTTTTTTCGTTTAGTCACTTTTCGTAAGATCTTGTAACGAATTATACCCGACACATGTTAATGTTAACCATACAAACAGTACAAACTTGCACTGAAATAAAAGGGCATGGTATTTGTAAAAAACGCCTATGGTAAAAGAAGGAACAGTCAACTCTCATGTATTTGGCCTGCCCGGCTATTTTGCGAAATTCCGACTGATCCCGACCGCTTATTTGTCCCCTATCCCCTACTCTATGCCCATCTGCTCGTAGGTATAACCACACCGTCCTAACCGTCCTAACCTTGTCTTGAGGTAGCCGCTGTTAAAATTGTACTTTCACTTCGCGCGGTTATCGTAGGGCGTCGCTATTATCGTGCCTAGAGTGGGGCGCCCCTCACACCGCAAAATAAACAGGAAGCGTCCGTCGCGACTCGGCAAAATAGGCGAGAGTTGACTGTATAATTAAATTAACTATAGTTTATTGACACCACAATCATAATATGGTTAACACAACTATTAGCGTATATCATAATATGGTTAACACAACTATAGGCGTATGCCATTTTGGTGGTGTGCTTGACTATCTAGTATCCCTGGAATAACTATTAACCATTGTGAAAGGCTTTACAATATCGATATGGTTAATTCAGGCTATCACAAAATCGGCGCACAAATACTAATGCTATGAATAGAATAGTAGAAGTTTAACCGGGACAAACTTAACGTACGGTGAAGCCAGTTGTGTGTTACAGCAGTCCAAAATGGAGGTAAAAACAGAGAAAATCCGATACATTCTTCAGTACCACCACGACCAAGGTGAAAAGGCGGAGCAGACTGCTAAAAAAAAATTGTGCTGTTTATGAACCCAATACAGTATCGAATGCAACAGCAAAACGGTGATTCCAACGATTCTGTTCTGGTAATATGGACGTCGACGATGAGGTAGGCCAATCGTCGAAAATGTCGATAAAATCATGGAAATCGTCGAGTGGGACCGGCATGTGAGCACTTATTCCATTGCCCAGGAACTGAAGATTAGCCAGAAAACCGTTTGGAACCATTTGCATAAGGCTGGTCTCGAGAAGAAGCTCGATCTATGGGTGCCACACGAATTGACGCAAAAGAACCTTTTGGACCGAATTGATGCCTGCGATTCTTTGCTGAAGCGTTACGAAATCGACCCATTTTTGAAGCGGATGGTGACTGGCGATGAAAAATCGATAACATACGAGAACAACAGCCGAAAAAGATCGTGGTCCAATCGCGGTGAGCCGGCCCAAACGATCGCCAAGCCCGAATTAACGGCCAAGAAGTCTTTGCTGTGTGTTTGGTGGGATTGGAAGGGAATCATCCACTATGAGCTGCTCCCATCGGTCCAAACACTCAATTCGGAACTCTACTGTCAACAACTGACCAGATTGAAGCAGGCGATCGGCCAGAATTGGCGAATAGGAAGGGTGTTGTGTTCCATCAACACAACGCCAGACCGCACACATCTTTAACGACGCGCCAGAAGCTCCGAGAGCTTGGATGGGAGGTTCTATCGCACCCGCCATATAGTCCAGACCTGGCACCAAGCGATTATCACCTTTTCAAGCATTTGCAAAATTTTCTTGATGGTACAAAACTGGCCTCAAGAGAGGCTTGTGAAAATGAGCTGGTCAAGTTTTTTACCAATAAGGACGAGGACTTCTTCAATCGCGGACTTATGAAATTGCCTTCAAAATGGACAAAAGTTATCGAACAAAACGGCGCATATCTGATCTAAATCGGATAGTCCGAACTATGTTAATTTCATCGTCGAAATAAAGCGAAAAAACGCTCAGAACTTTTAACTTCATCTAATATTTTGCATACAACTATGCCAAAAATTCAAATTTCATTTTTTTTTTAAATCCTTCGTTCAATCACGAGCTATACTTATCTACTAATAGAAAAAAAAATGGTTTTTAAAATTCAGATAAAGCTATCATGACCACCACGAGTACACTTTTTTTGAGGGGTCTCCGGAAACCAGGTGCCACCGGTTGAATTTCCCAGATTTTCGGATGAAATTTTTAAAAAATATTGTTGAAATGTTGCTCTTCTATGTGCTTAACATTTTGAATAAAATAATTTATATATTGTATTAAAGAAAATAGAGAACATATGCTTTTTTTGGCTTTGAAACCCACGTATCCCCTTAACCATATCGAAAGTGTAAATTTTATTACAATAGTTTATAGTAATTTCGAGAATATTAGATAGTCAAACACGCAAACAAAGTCGCATGTTTAAATATACTTTTCCCTTATAGTTGTGTTAACCATATTATGATTGCGGTGTTAATAAACTATAGGGAATTTGACTATACCCTCTTTTATCATGCGCGTTTTTTGTAAATACCATACACTTTTCTTCCAGTGCAGGTGCGCATGCGCGAGAAATAAATCATCAGTTAGCTAACCTTAAATTCGTTTATGATTGACGTATAGGTAGAACAATTGGATTCGTCGTAAAAAAATAACAAATTTGATCAATTAGTGAAACCGGTCATTTATTCCTCAACAATAATAAAAAAATAAATTTGTATTACAGAGTAAAGGGACATCTTTAAAATATTGTGTAAACTCTTAAAACAAAAACGAAAATTTCGTCCGAAAGAACAAGTTCAAATTCATGAGTATGACAGAGAAATCGGAGGAAAGAGTGCGATGGACATTTTCAACGTTGTCGTACTTTTTTATGCAGTACTGTAACGTTAAATGGGTACGATTTTACGGTATTAATTTGTCGATGTACCGCTAATAAGGTAAACATAAAATTACCAATAATATGTTTATAACGAACTGTATTATGGCAAACATACGTATTACAAAAAAAAAATAGGGACCTGCGTATGCGCCCACGCAAGCCGGTGACGAAGCCTCCTTAACGTGGTTTCGCCACGTTTAACCTGTAAGTTTCGTTATTGTCCAAAAACAAATCGTTCGAGCTCAAAATTAACATATTTTTTTCGAGTATTATTAACGAACGAAGTGGAGAAACCATTTGATTATTTAACCCGATGCTCCTAACACTATAATCAGTTTGCTCAGTTTTATAAATCTAAATCTTGGTATTATTTTTATTCCTACAGCCCTATAACTGGCGTTTACGAGGTGTCATGTGTATTTTCAAATTGATGAAGGTTCAACTTGAACATTCAAAATCTCCGAATCTATGTGGTGAAATTGATGGATTTTTCGAAAGTTCATGCATACTAAATTAATCTCTCGGTGATATAAATTTCAATTGTCTACAACCATTTCAATTTGAGAGTCGAAACTTCTTAAGTACTCTTCGTTCTTTAGCTTGCGGTATTAATGAAGTTGGAGAACGCCACCGGAGGATTCCGAAGGCCATTGAAATATCATCAGACGTGATGCAATATGCCGCTAGTGACGCTGCTTCGCCACAGCTTGGAGAACTCTTGTGTGGATCAAACGAGAAAACGTAGTTGCATGGAGTTTACGACGTTTAACGTATCGCTTCGTAAATTTCATTTTTTTTTACCCATTTACAAAAAGAGGGATATTCGGATTTGTCACATGGGCGGTCCTAAAAAACATAGCGGCGACAAAAGGACCCTGAAACATAAACGCTCATGTAGTTTAGTGCAAATTTTTGGGCTATTGTGATAAGTATTAGTGCAATTTGTGATTGGGCTGGTACCAATCCTAAACATTGCAATTTTGTGGAAGGAGAACGTATTTTAAAGGCTGGGCACATTTTAAAATGTGGTCAAGTTAGTGGCGTTTCCCATACCGGTGCTGTCAGCTTCAAAGCGTATTTTGTTTGTAAACGTCTCAATTACGATTGAGAGCCATGAGATTGATCTCCATGAGATTGATGATTTAAGGCGGGCAACCACTTTAGATGTTTTAAAAAATTCAATTTTTTTTTATTTCATAAATCGTTAGCAAAATATCTTAAGAATACACCCTGAAAATTTCAAAACGGTATTCGGATTCCTTCTAACGATATGTATATAAACGATAAAGACTCTCCGCTCGACTCCCAATGCGCTCAGTTATCCACGAGCACTCAGTTAGGTAGTTTGGTTGGGTTTTCATAACCCAAACAAACCCAAAATCGACCGTTTGGCGATTAGCTCCAAAACATCTCCATTCTGGGTACAAAATAATCGAGGTAGCGGCATTTCTGCTGCTATTTTATTCAATGAAGGAAATTCAGCCATCCTCATGGTTATGAATGAACTATAAATCGTAGTTGGCAGGCAGATCTACAGATATGCCGGGCAAATGGATCAGATGCGCGTGACTCGGCAAAATAGAAAACGTTTATTAGAGACAAAAGAAGCTCGAAAAGCTCGTAAAGAGGAAATGCAAGCTTCAAATGAGTTGCATGAGGAAGAGGAAGGACTGCTGTATGGTGCTGGAATTGCTGATTAATCGGTAAGACACTTTATCATTTGATTAAACACATTTGACTTTGAGTTTTTCGTTTGTAAAACTTTAAACGTGTTTTTTCTTGAAACGACATTTTTCAATTTGCGGCAATCATAAATCAAAAACTAATTGATGGATCATCTTCAAATTTGGAACACGTTTACATAATATAATTTATTAAAACATGAATCTAAAGTTGGAAAGATTAGATTGTTCAAAACATATTTATTATTGCAAAATGCCGGGGAAAAAATACTAAAAATCGATCATTTTTTTTCAAACGCGTTCCAACATTCAATCCTCGATTTTTTTTCCAAAATTTAGGTTCATCATTTTAAAAAAATTACCAGAGATGTATGAAAATATGAATAAATTATTGTTAGAGTTGCAGAAATTTCCGTTTTTTTTGCAGAATAAAAAAAATCATCTAATTCTCCGCCTCCTAAAGTGGTTGCCGTCCGCCTTAAATAAGAAGCCTGAAAAATGTGATCGTCGGATGCTTATGGCTTAAATCTGTCAAAGAAAATTTGGGAAAAAACAGACAACAAAGTATTTCGTTGCATTCCAACGATGCAAACTTCAACATCATGCAATAGGAAAGTTGTGAAAACTCAAAACTCGTTACTCGAAGTGCTTTCGCTATCTTTCACAGCACATTTAATGTTCTTGCGATTATTTTTACGTGGGGGATACTTCCATTTTCCATTTTCACCGATATTTGTTTTTTTTTCACAAAAATTAAATACTTTCATCGTACAGCTACGTATAATTTCTGTTGAAGGCCCTAAGTATATTTTGACCCTAAGTATAGTTTGATTTTCCGCCACCAGATGGCATATCGCCATTTGACAGATTCCAATTCGGAAGTCAGTTCTGAAGATGCTTGCAAGTGAAATAGCGATAAAAAGACTAGAGGGAGGCGGAGCACAGCGCCACGCCTTGAAAACGAACGGCTGTAGTTATTGCCGTTATCATTGTGTTGCCGTCATCGCTATCACCGCCTTTAGCGTTCCGCTTACTTTGACGACCTTTCGAAGTTTTTACGAGAACGAATTTTCCACCGAGAACAAAGGACACTGGATTCCTCGACTATATGCGTCACAGAGAAACGCACGACAAGACCGAGAAGGTCCGCATCAACGGTGGTCAGAGTTGGGGTAAAAAAAAAAATTTGCGCTTTTCCGCTTGATCGCCGTGGAGAGCGTTCGTGATTTTTTCCAATAAAACTTTATTTTTGTCCTCTCGTATTTCGTTCAACGACGTAGTGAACATAATTCAATGAAATTTCGCGCGTCACGTATAGATGTGTGTACAAAAGACAAGATGAGAATAGCCTCGCTGAGAGGTCGTCTTGTGTGCGCTTTGCATTTTGGTTTTATTGCGGTCGGACGAGGAGCGGCAAAGACCGGCCGATAAGATAAGACGATACGAGGTACAAATACAATTTCCATGAGAATCGTCGAAAGACATCGTATCGGAGGTCAACGACAATAAAGGAAGAGCGTGTTCAGTGGCAGCGAAAAATCGTGTATTAATGGAAATATAAATAATGTAGAGTATTACTGATTTCTACACAGCGCTTGTATCAGCAGACATTATGAGATTGAAATTTGCAATATTGGAATGCAATCGAAGTTATTATTTGTTAATTCCTGAATTTTTTTTCCCCGTTTTTCGCTATGAAAATCCCTGAACTGATTTCAAAATACTTCAGGGATGAGGCATTTTGAAAAATGATGAGGGAAATGAAGATATTTTTTTGTTGTTGATATAATCATGAAAAATAACGAAATGAAAATACGAAAAGGAATTTTCGTTGTATTCCAACAACGCAAGCTATGATGTTGAAGTTTGCATTCTTGAAATGCAACAAAAAGTTATTCTTCTTAATTGTTCAAATTTTTTTTTTGCTGTGGGAATCATTCATACGTTTTTACGTAATCTTATTAGAGATTTACATCAATTTGTAAAAAAAAGAGAAAGCTTTGGATAAGCATAATGATAAAGTGGAAAAACAACAACAAAAATATTTGCATTCCTACGACGCAAATCACAACGTCATTGCTAACTTCAAGATCAACGGAAATTAGACACTCGAAGGATCCTACAAGTATTGGTTTCGTACAAGTTAGAGACATTTTAACCCTTCGCGGTCACACGTTCTGGCTATAACACGGTGTTCACAGAGGGGTCGCAATGACCCCAGCCATGTTTAAGGATTTTCGATACCAAAATCGAAATGGTGGTAGGCGATTGAAATTTATATCACCGAGAGATTAATTTATGATACATTGAATGTCCAAAAATTAATCAGTTTTACAACATAGTTTCGGAGATTTTTAATGTTCAAATTGAACCTTTATCCATTTAGTAATACATACGACACCTCGTAAACACCAGTTAAAAGGCTGTAGGCCCAAAAATAATAGTGGCATGCCGATAAAAAAAAACTAAGCAAACCGTGATTATAGTGTTAGGAATGAAGTGCTAAATAATCAAGTGGTTTCTCTACTTCCTTCGAAATAATATTCGAAAAAAGATGTGCATTTTGAGCTCGAACGGTTTGTTTTCGGGCATTAACAAAACTTGTAGGTTAAACGTGGCAACACCGCATTAACAGGCTCTGTCTAGTCAAGCATTAACTGGCGGGAATTTCAAAATCGGCGAGTATTTGAAAAGTACATAGTTTAACAGCATTCGAACTTTATAAAGAGATGTATTTATTTATTCTATCTGTAACATTAAGGGATCATCACTATGTGACCGCCCGAAAAATAGCCGATTTTCGCGATGTTTTTTTAGGTGGATAGGATAAGCTAAACGGTCTAATTTTTTTTTACAAATTGAAGCGATGATATAGAATACAAAATGATTTTTTTTAAATTTCTTTATTTATTATTTAACATTGTTTTTATTTGCGGAAAATTGCATGGAAAAAAATGGTGTCCCATGGTGGCCAGGATTGCGGCCGCAAATTTTATCTGAAACAAAAATTTCAAAATGATTATTAATCTGTAGGTAAGCCGCTATGTTCCTATAGTTTTTTTTAGTGAAATTTGAAAAAATGGCGGCGGTTTGAACAAAAAGTATCAAATTTAGCCTTTTTTCGACAGTTTTTCGTAAAAAAAAAAATAGGAATTAAAAAAAAAAGCTTCCCTAGCAACATAAGGAAGGACGTGAAGAATGTTCTGTTAAAATTTCAAACGGATAGCTTGAAAACTTTTCCTTTAAGAGTGGCCACCGTTTTGAAAAACACCATTCCGAGAAAAACGCGTTTAAAGTTCGGAGTGCTGGATTTTCAGATAAATCGTCTACTTACGATCAATCGGCGATGCCAGGTCCATACAATATTCCTTCTGCTTTCTCGAATTGATCGTTTTTGGCAGCAATTTCGTTTCGCCGAGCTGTCCTGGCATCTTTGCTGTCCAAAGAGCTGCGGCGGTTCGCAGTTGAGATGCGCTCTGCTTTGTACTTAGCGGCGAATTCCGCGGCTGCCGGTCCTATAGTGGCTCCCATTGTCTCGAGGATTTTTAGTATTGGATCATACCCCTCGTTGAAGATACAAGCTGCACAATACGTCGCAATTTCCACAGTTTCTTTCCCACAGAATATATGTTTGGGAGCGAGTTGCCACACGCAATGATTAAAACTCTCATTATTGTTTTGAGTGTTTGCGCCCGTACATCTCTCTAACAAATCGTCTGTTGTCAAATCTTCGTAAATCGGCTTCAATACCCCTTGGACATCGTCGTCGAGCCGTCTCACGCTCCAATCACTTTTCTAAGAAAGGTTGTAGCGACCGAAATAATTCGAATTTTGATCTAAAAATTGGCCAGAACGTTTATAATCGTGTATACTATCGGATAATGCAAAAAAAAATCGATTTTTTTGAAAATTTTACACTGTGATGATCCCATAATATAATTAGAATATCAATTTGGCATAGTTTTCATAACGAAAAAACATTTCGTTTTACGTTTCAAACCCTCGCCGATTTTGAAATTCCCACCAGTTAATGCTTGATTGGAGTGGCTCACTAGACAGAGCCAGTTAATACGGTGTTGCCCTGTTCAACCTACAAGTTTCGTTAATTTCCGAAAACAAACCGTTCGAGCTCAAAATTCACATCTTTTTTCGAATATTATTAATGATCGAAGTAGAGAAACCATTTGATTATTTAGCTCGATATTCCTAACACTATAATCACGATTTGCTTAGTTTTTCAATCAACTTATCACTATTATTTTTAGGCCTACAGCCCTATAACTGGGGTTTACGAGGTGTCGTATATTAGCAAATGGATAAACATTCAACTTGAACATTAAAAATGCCCGAAACTATTTTTGGACAGTCAATGCATCCTAAATTAATCTCTCGTTGATATAATTTTCAATCCCCTATCACCATTTCGATTTTGGCATCGAAACTCCTTAAATAATTGCCACGTTGATCGTATCGTTCCGAATGACTCATAAAAATTCAGGATATTAGTTTGAACATTCTAGAGTGTGGCATTCTCGGTATTATATTTTTATCGAATTTTAAAATGTCGGAAAAAATCAACGAGGGGTCATAACTCTAGCAATTTTCAAAATAAAATCATAACTCTAGCAATTTTCAATTTTTTTTTTAAATAAATTTTAGTCGGATACTCTTGAGATATGATAGTTTAAGGAAAAAATAGCTCTACAGTGGGCGTTCCAAAAAGGTATTTATTCTTATATCTGAAGAGTCATTTCGGAGTGAAATACAGAACGATAATCATGAAAAATGAGCGATTTATTATAAAAAGAGGCCGCCAACAACTTATAGTAACTTTGGTTTAAAGTTGCGCTTGGGGTCATTTTGACCCGAGATAACCGCATACATACACTTTTTTTTCTCGATTTGATATTTCGTATTTTCCCAGACTAATATTTAATTCCCTGATATTTCCCTGATTTCCCTGACACTTAAAAAATTTCCTGACAGTTCCAGGTTTTCCCTGACAGTTGCCACCCTGAAATAGCACAATGGATGATTGTGGAAAAAAATGTAGTATGATGTAAAAAGGGAAGAAGTGAAGGGAGGTGTGAAAACCCGTAAGGGTACACATGTGCAATAAAATCATTTAACATTAATCCATTTGTTAATAACAAACGATTCAAGTTGTTTTTTGGTCAAAAATCGAGATTTTGTTCAACCCCTTGCCATTTTCGTAATTGTCAACATTTCAAAAAAGTATCCGGTCATAAGAAAGTTTTGTAATTATACTAAAGGTACACGTTTTTAGTTTTCATTTCAGATCAGCCTAGTTGCAACAACTACCTACACCAATTGGCCATGCAGCAACGGTGGCACTTTGTTCAAATAATTAAAATTTCATTGTTTATCAATATTTTTCAATTTGAAAAAAAAAAAATCTCAAAACTTGGCAAAGCTATTTATGAATTGTGTGTAAAATTCCGCCCTCGTCGCGCCAATAGTCCGATCGAAAAAAAAATTGAAACACGACCGGTTTTTATTTAGCAACATTATTTCAAAAGTTCATTACCGAATAATCGTTTGAGCATTCCAAAAAAAATAATCTGTTGGTCTGAGTCCATTGTACATTCATTCTGAAAAAATCGTGATATCGATCGATTTTTCTGACCTAGAAAACTTCGAGGCGAGAAGGAACAGAAAAGGAGAGAAACCTTGATAAATATTCGTATCAAGAATTATACGATGCCTACAGCGACAAAAAAAAATCAGTTCCTCAGTATTTTCACTAGTATTTTTAATGGACGAAACACATAAATTGCTTCGATTATTTACAGAGAAAGAAACAAGGTGACTTGTCCCTTGGCGGGTGAGGTAGCGACTAATGGTTTCCGCGGAAGGGTGTGCTGTGGACACACCTCTGCTTTTTGCCTCGTGTGCGCGCACATACATATAGAGCGGTACGTACAAACCCATATAAAACCGAATTCATACGGAACCGCAGACAGTTGTCCGTCAGGTATCTCGGTAATGGCTTTTATTCACCAGGGACCTTCTCCGAACTCTGAGTAAGATCCATTTTATCACTCTTTACTGATAAAAATGAACCCTCTCTCTTTCATTTTTTACTCTCTCTCACTTAAGTATATTGTTTCGTAGATCCGATACAAAGAAATGGGACACTTAATATGATGAAAACAAGAAGCTAAAAGCCCGAAGAAACATTTTATTGAGCAATATATACCTCTACGTCTTTCTGTCTCTGCCATTGCGGGATTATCTTGAAGTTTGCATCGTTAGAATGCTCATTATCACTATAAGCGCGATTACGTCTACTAGGGGAAAGTTGTACCAGTTTATCCCAAGGGATAAGATGATAATTTTCAATTGCGACGAAACTATTAACGTCATCTAGTGGTATTCTTTGGTAAAACATAGCGCCCGGCACCCCCCCGCGCTAGTCAAGTTATGATGGCGGCGTGAGCGACGCACTTGTTTTGACGGAACAATAAAATAAAATTGTGAGCTGTTGATCTAAGGTAAGGTTGACGTTAAGCTTAGGGAACTTTTTATTGTATACTGTCAGTTGCAATCATTGTTGTGCTTGTGGCTTTATAATATGCTCAATTTGGTTTTTTGGTTGGCGTGATAACAGTAGAATACTCATAGGTCATGTTATCAAGCAATAAATGAAAAAGTTGAGTTTGGGGCAAGATGATTCCCCTCTAGGTGTACAAGATGATCCCTAGGGATCCCTAGGGATCATCTTGTAAACAAATAACGTACCTACTTTATTTTTGTTAAAAGTGATGCAGCGTAATTACGAAAGTTGGTTTTGTTGGTTTATTTTTAAATAAATAATTTAAATAAATAAAAATCTAAATTTAATTTAAATAAATAAATTGCTAATAAATAAATTAAATTTAAATAAAATAAATAATACATTTAAATAAATGGTATTTGCTTTGTTTTTTTTAGATTGTACGATGAAGAATTCTTTTTCAACATATGATGTTGATTATGAAAGTTTGTTTTCTCAGTTATATGAAAAGATTGTCTACTTATGTTCAAACTACATTATTAATATATAATTGATATCACAAATAATAATTGATATGCCTAAGTAATTTAAGACTGGCTCTAGAAGACTGGTTTAGTTTAATTCTAGTTGGGTGAGATAAAACTTATTATATTTATTTTTGCAAATTTTATTTATATTGACCTAACTTGTCCAAAATTTAAAAAAATCCCAAAATAGGGGCAAGATGATCCGGGGGATCATCTTGTCCATACCCTAGGGATCATCTTGAACACCAGGGTGTCCAAGATGATCCTTATGTAAGGTTTAAAAAAAAGGAAATACAAGATTTTTATTAAAACCCTAATAAATTGAATATTTCGCATATGCCAATCGTTAGGTAGATAAATATACCAGTAGTAAACGCTTTCAGATCTTATGTTGAATTTCTTTGAAATTGCGAGCATTCTCCCTTAGGGGGATCATCCCGTACACCTTTCCGCTACTCTGTATTGTTCTTGTTATTAATACTTTATTATTATTTACACAATAAGATATAAAACATTAATAATAAGCAACATACGAAACCGCAAATACTTGTCCGTCGGTTATCTCCGCAATGGATTTTATTTTCACCAAGGACCTTCTCCGAACTCTGAGTAAGGACAATTTTATCACTCTTTAGTGATAAAATGGACTCTGTCTGTCTGTCTGTCTGTCTCTCTCTCGGTCTCTTAAGGATGTTGTTACAAAGATCCGATACAAAGAAATAGGACACTTAATATGATGAAAACAAGCAGCAAAAAGCCCAGGGACAATTTTCATTGAGAAATATAAAGAGAAGATATTTTTAATTGCGCGCCATTTCTTTTGTGGCGAACATAGAGTACTAATCTTTGACAACTGGCATCAGGAAGTATTGAGGTTTAGTCATGGAAAATTACACGATTGAGCTACTCATAGAAATTGTGAAAATTCACTGCGAAGCAATGCCGTCATTGCAGGCGAAGTTTCATGGTCGTGTTATCTCGCGCCGCGGCGATGTAAATTGACCACCAAGATTGTGCAAGTGTATGCCAATGATCCACAAACCATTCCGGAGTAAAGGAAGCAATTGGAAGCAACCATTAATGAAATTATTCCGCAATTATGCCAAAATGTTATTGAAAATTTCGTTAGAAGAGTGAACGTTTGCAATAAGAGACGAGGCGGCCATTTATCGAACATTGTGTTGCACACATAACCTCCTTGTTTGTACCTTATATTAAGGGCTTACATACACCTGGGTAGGTAAAAAAGATCGATTTTTCAAAAAGGTGCTCATTCGAAAGTAGTATCCTTTGAGTGTCTACCCTGAAAATTTCATAAGGAAATTCGCAGTAATGACGAAGTTATAGCGTTTTGTAACTGACCGGGTGAGCAACGACTAACCGTTGGGGCGCAGGTAGACGCGGCCTTTGTCATCTGTTTGACTATGAGTTTGATTATGAATGAGGTTGACACAGCAAAAAAAAGATCTACCGGAAGCGTCAACATCTAAGGAAGATCCGTATATGGCCCAGGAATCGGAGATTTCATGTAAGTTTAAAATAAACCAGTTATTTCAGTGTAAAGTGTACTCAAAACTTCAACCGCGTTTTACTCAAAACAGAGTTTTCAAAATCGGTAACAGAAATATTTCCGCAACTACTGGACCGATCGAAATCAAGTTTCGCACAGTTGTGCTTCACACAATAATCTAATACTTATCGAGCCGTTTTTTCGATATCTGGCATAGTTTTTTTTTTTCATCATAAGTACTGAACAATTTTGAGGCGAAAAATCGCCTGTTTTATTCCAGTGACTGCCATGGCCCGAAAAAATTAAATTTTTAAATTCCGTCTCGATAAGTACTAGTTTTATCTATCTACTTTGAGAAACAAATCTTTTTTTTTTTTTAGATAAAAAATGGCAGAGGCACGTCTGGTACCGCAAACGCTGTTAACAAAAACACGTCCCAGGAAAACGACGGTGACTTTTTTACGATTTGAAATTTTTTAACCAAATTTTCACACAATGTAGATAAAATGTCATACTTTAAAATGTATATCATGGTTGTTCAATAAAATTCAGTTTTATACACAAAAAAAATTCTTAAACATAACCTTACTTTTAGCCGTCTCAGGTGTATGTAAGGACCTTAAAATAAAAATGTTCGTACTTTTCAAATAAATAATACGTTTTATTAATCAATTAGATCGTCAGGCCATTTTGAGACACCCCTTGCGTGGGCGCTACCCGCAAAAGTTTATAATTTTGTACCGTACAACGAGTTTAACCTTTCAAAATATCAATGACAGTGAATAGAGTAACCGAGTCCCTCCCTCTCTCTCTCTCTCTCACTCTCTAAGAGAAAGAGAACTATATAGGAAGAGAGAGCTTGGTAACTATATACGTGTACGTGCATATATGTATGTACTGACTCGGCGTACTATACGAGGGCCGTACGGGCTCGTAAAGTTGCATGCAAACGTCTATATTTTGTTATGCGAGTAACAGGTGCACACTTGAGGTCAAAGATGAGCAGGTTTAATTCCTATTATTATGCATATAGAAAAGAAAACAACAGCGGTTCGTTCCCGCTTTTTTTTTCAACGGTATTTTCCCGTTCTCACGATCGTTCTAATCTATATTGCACGAGTACAACCCCCCCCCCCCCCCCCCCCCCCCATCCCCACCACTGTTTAACGCCGCGAAACGGATTTCCTTTCGCCACAGAAAAGAATAGCGCAATGATGAAAATCGTTGATGAAAAAAAATTAGTTTCGTGCGTAAAAGGCGCAAAGATCGTAAAACTAAAAGGAAAAGTTAGATGCGTTAAACGTCGCGTTACAAAAGGCGGGGAACCTGTATCGACGAATGCGTCACGACGACACGACATAGGCGTATGCAAGTATACAGCGTGTGCCGTTCCCATGATGGGTTCAAGAAGTCAATGTACGGAGAATGCTTTCGGAACGGATCTAGAACGTTCAATGAAAAATCAGCCGAACGAAACTTTGTTATTATTTTTTTCGTCGGGAACGAGAATCCACCATGAGAATGGGGATTTCCTTGAGAATGGCATTAATTCCGGCATTGAACGGCCGCTGCGAGAGCTTGCGAAGGGTATGAAGCATTTTTTGACGAGACAGTTTCCGCGAACTCATTGACGTGATGTAAATTGTCCATTTTTGCTTTAACCTCGCTCAAATCTTATATTCAACTTCTTTGAGATGAGGATAAATTTTTCAGGGCAGAAAAAGTTTTTTTTTTTCAACTAGAAAAGGTTTATTCTTAGCACGGAAAAAATGTATCTTTCAGGAGGGCGAAATGTTCTTTTCAGAATAGAAAAAGTTTATTCATCACGATAAAAAAAGTTTATTTTGCAGGGCTAAAGGTGTTTATTTTTCTGAACTTTATTTTTTCAGAACTTCATTTTTCTGAACAGTTCGGGACGGAAAAAGCTTATTTTCCCGGAAAGAAAAAGTTTATCGGAACAGATAAAGTTTATTTTTCGGGAAGGAAAAAACTTTACTTTTCAGAACAGAAAAAATTTATTCTTACGACAGATTTATTTTTCAGAACAGAATTTTTTCAGCCCTAATTCTGTGCAACCATGCCTCGCAAATATTGCTCAGTCTTGCCACGAAAATTCAAACACCATTGAATAAAGTTGAGAACAAATTTCGCTACCGATAGAGCAAGTGTCACCTTGAGACAAAGCAAAAAAAAAATGTATTCCGCGATAAATGTAGCGAAAAACATATTTCTCGCTTTTCTCCTAGACGACTGATATTTAAAAAAAAGCCTCGTTTTGCAGTCTATCGAATGAAATTGAAGTTTCCATCGTTGGAATGCAATGAAAATGATTTTTTTTTTGTATGGCTTAAGGCCTTAGGCCACTCTAGAGCCAAAAAAGGGCATATTTTGTGATTTTTTTTTCAGCAAAACCATAGAATAAATCGGAATTACAAAATAGGGGTTTTATTATACACGTAATTGACTATAAAAAATTATTTTTTCACAGCGTTACATGGAAAAACGGCGACTGTGCAGCATTTTTCCGATGACGCCTTTATTTCTGGAAGGTCAACGGCCGGACCAATAGCTCCTATAATTTTTGAGTTATGATGAGATACTAAAATTTTTTCGATTATATATAAGAATAGCTATAGAAGTACGTAGGATTTTTTAGATATATTGTTTTTTGTAAAAATAGCGCATTTCTAAAACAAAAAGTATAAAATGCCATGAGAAAATCGTCAGAAAATTGTTTATAAAAAAGGAACTATGCAATATAATTGAAAAATCCTACGTTTTGCCTCAGAAAATGTAATTCTAAATATGTAGTTAAAATTTCAAGTGAATCGGTTGAAATTTGTTTGAGTTATGAGTACGGCCGACTTGAAAAATGTAGTTTTGAGATAAACGCGTTTAAAGTTAGTAGAAAGTCACGACGTGAATCAAGACGGGTTGCGCTAGAATTCGAAAACCGAGTACTTAGAGATTTTTCACACCCATAATCTTTAGGAATATAATTTTATAGGTATTAAGGTACATTTTTAACAAACAAAAAAATCGATTTTTCGAAAATCCTTGAGTGGCCTAAGGCCTTAAGTTTCTTTTGGCAAGCTTTTCCTACCAAAATCCTTGAGCCCTTTTTTGAGGCTGTTCATTTAAAAAGATACAATCGAAATATACGAAAAATAATGTTTATTTTCATAAAAATGAGAAAATAAAAAAGAACTTTCATTATAGTTCGACGATGCGAACTTCAACACGAGAACTCGGAGAAAAGTACAAAACGGGATTTTTGCCGACTAAGCGACTTTCGCCTCGGCTTAGGACGTCGGAGTTCGAACAAGACACCCAGTGTATGAGAGCAAAGTGTACGATTACGCAGTGTAAAGAATTATGGGGCGGGCTGTCCTTTCTTTCCGCCTCTCTCTCTCCCTCTCTCTCTCTTCCTCTCTCACTCTCCTTCACGCTCCCATTTCTCGGTGCGTGTATACACGCTGGCACACGTTGGTAACGAGGAACCTCGCGTTTGCGCGCACGCGCCCGACAAAGCGCATCGGGCTTTGTGTACCTATCGTTTTTTGTTGCACCGATTCGGCCTTGCATAATATCCTCGTTGAGTATCTTCGCGTGTGTGGTGTGTGTGTGTGTGTGTGTCTGTGTGTGTGTGTGTGTGTGTGTGGGTGCGCACTCGCGCGCGTCAAATCGCATCTGCACTTTTGACATACGCCTCGCCCTCCTTTAACCGTCAAAACTTTTTCTCTCTTCTTTTTTTTTTCCTTATTTGTTCCTTTTCTCCGCCAACGTATGCAACTCGTCGATCAATCCACGCGCTATAAATGTTCCCGGGAATCAACGCGTGAACGCGAAATATTACGACGCCAGTGTCGTAAACGGGGTTCGAGGGCGAGGAGACGTGAGGTAACATAGGACAGATTGCCGGAATTTTCGACGATAGTATAAATGAACTGCGAAATTTTACTGAGATTTCAAAACGTTGAGGAGATAAAGTATGAAATATTAAAATGAGGAATATAAAAAGTGAAACATAAAATGTTGAATATAAAATGACGTTGAAGTTTGCATCGTTGGACCGCAACGACTTTTAACATTGAAAATGCTTTTAAAAATGTGTATAAGGGGTCTGATTTAGCGAGATGTCACACGAAACTAACGCTACCCCTACTCCACTGCCCCTATGTTGTAGCGGGGGGGGGGGGTCGGACCGACACGCTGAATGCCTGTGATTGATTGAATGCCTGTGATATGATTGAAAAATGCTGCATTACATGTAAAGTAATTTGTGGTTACAAATAGTAAGTTTCAATTTTGCTGAATGCTGAATGCCTGTGATTGATTGAAAAATGCTGCATTACATGTAGAGTCATTTGTGGTTACAAACAATAAGTTTCAATTTTGATATGTACATTACAATGTTATCAGGATGAGGATTATATTTACAGTTCGAGAGCGAGAGAGAGAGAAAGAGAGTTGGAGAGTAGTTGGAGAAGAGTTGGAGAGTTCGAAAGTAGTAGAATCGGAGAGTAGTTTGAGAGTTGGAGAGTTCGAGAGTAGTTGGAGAATTGGAGAGTAGTTTGAGAGTTGGAGACCTGGACAGTAGTTTAGGAGTTGGAGATTAATTGGAGAATAGTTGGAGCTATATTGATAGCTCCAACTATTCTCCGACTTAAGCTATATTGACAGTTCAGTTTTTTTTGTAATAAAATTGCAAAGTCGAGCACTTTGCGCTAGTGAAGCACGTCGTCTTATGGAGACCGGAAGTGCGGTGATCACGGTTTTGCTACTCACGTATCCAACTAAGGTCGTTGGAAAACTGAAATTTGATAAATTACACATAGTAGATATTGTAAAAAATCGAAAATTCGCACTTCACCGTGTAGTTCAAGCGCTATATTATGAAACGTTTTCAACTTCCGATTGAATATTATCATAATGACGAAATAGTACCCATAGACTTGCCAACGTCGGGCGTAACAGCTGATTCATTTGGCGAGCATAACCTAGCTCTGTAGCAACAGTTTTCGTTGTCGCCAGCTAGTGACAGCCAATTGCATGCACGATCAGAAGAGAGCCTCTTATTGGCTATCGCTAGGTAACAACAACGAAAACGGTCGCTACCGAGTTACAGAATCTCGGTACTGCTTGGAAATCGTCGTGAAGACTCCAGATCCGTTGAGGATCTAATTTTTCAGTTATTATTAGTAAATATGCAATAAATAAATATATTTACCACAAATTTGGCACTTTGGGATCGACAATACAAATATTCAACATAAGTTAACATAAATCAGAACACCCGTGGGGTTACATAAATTTAGTCTCTTTGTTGACCCTGAGGGAGTCGTCGTAACTCCTTAATGTCTCGGCGATATAAATTTTAACCGTCTACAAGCGTTTCTATCTTGGTGTCGAAATTTCTTAAATTCGGACGTAGCATAGTTTCCAAAATGTTCTATCGTATGACCGGATGATTTTATTTGTATGCTTATTCATTTAATAATAACAAATGATAAAAGTTGTTTTTTTTCAGTCAATAATCGATTTTTTTATATGGTCCTTTTTTATTTTTCATTCCAAATTATCCTAGTCGCCAAAAAGACTTCGTTCGAACAATATTAACTTTATTATTCATCGCAATTCTCAATCAAAAGAAACTCAAAGTTGACAAGACGGTCTATCGCTTAACACTAGATTTACCAGACCAGGTACTGGTATAAGTGTCAATAACAAAAAATATGTTTGTTACGAATATATATAAAGTAACATTAAGTTCATAAAATGTATTCTCTACTTATAGCTACAAAAGTCATAACATCATTTCGGAAAGCAAATTTACATGCAGTAGGAATTTTGAATTGAAATTGCACGACCAGTCAAAATGACTGGTCTGGTAAATCTAGTGTTAAATGAGACAATAAAATATAATAAATGAAAGATAAAAACATGAATATTCACCAAACTTAATATTGCATCGTTGTTTCGCGCTAAAACGACGAGGTCGAATGACACATGTGCATGAATTTTTAATTGCCATATCTTGACAACGAGCCGAAGCACACGCGTTTTCACTCGACTTTTTTTTTTTAATGCGCCCCAAAGCCACCCCACATACGGTCACCGTGTCATATATTCAGATAGGACATACATGCATTGACATATGTATACAACACATGTATGACTGTCTTATATATGGGCCAGTCACTGCTAGCTCCAAACCTTCATCATAAACTATTCATTTACATATATGTGTGTGTGCGTGTGTGTGTGTGTGTGTCCGCGTGAGTATACACTTTGCTATGAAGTTTCGGGGTTAGCAGCAATCGAGCCTCGTACTAACGACGTCCTACTTCATTTCTATTATTCAAAAGCGAATCGCATTCGATCGACCTCTGGGCTCTCCTTACGGCCACATACACCCTGACGCACGGTAGGGAGCCCCCGCGAGTCAATCACACGAGGTGTCGTGTACCCTTTTTCGTATAGAGAAGTTTGAATCGTTGGAACGCAACTCAAGTTTCGTAGACCGATTTTTTTTTCACATATTTAGCCATCCAATATCACTCAAACTAAAGATGTAAGAAAAGATTCCGGATGATAGTGAAAATGAGGAAATAATTCTTCTTTTTTCGCTTTTACTTTTAGAATTATAAGCTGTTATGCACCATAACATTAATTAATTTTGCTGTTCTAGAAAAAATGTCAGATTTCCGCATTTAGCAGGCAATCCACTCATGTGCACTGTTCTATTTATCGCCGCATATGTGCTTTATTCCATGTTAGTTTTGTTCAGGGTAAAACCGATATCTCAAGTCCAGCGGCTCGAATTTTCTGAGCCTACTGATTCCTCTTCTGTCCAATCGGCTGAACGTCAGTACGTTTGCTATTGTCTTCACGGTGTCAATCTTGAAGTCCTTATGTATCATTTGTGACGTACCAAGGGGCGTTTGCAATGATTCTGAGGGTTTTTGCTTGGAATCTCAGCAGAATTTCCTTGTTTCAGTTTCTGGCGGTTCCCCAAAGCTGTATTCCATACGTCCAAATTGGTCTCAAGACTGTTTTGTGCACCATGATTTTGTTGTATATAGCCAGCTTTGACATTTTGCCATAGCAAATACATTTTTTTCAGTCGTAAGTCCAGTTTTTTCCTTTTATTTTTAATGTGGGTTGCCCAAGTTAGTGTGGGCATGCCGAGATATTTATAATAATGAAGAATTTTCGTTGTATTCCAACGATGCAAACTTCAACCTCGTTTTTTTTAAAATAACTTCTGGAAATAATGGTATTGAAGTTTGCATCATTGAAATGCAACGAAAATTTATTTTCGCATTTTTATTGCCTCAATTTTATTATACCAAATCTTTTTTGCAAATTTTTCATTGCACTCCAACGATGCAAACTTCAGTCTCAATGAAAGAAAAAGAGAGCGAGAAACGGACAGGATGGAGGAAGAAAAAGAAGCAAAAGCAGAAGAAAATGATCTTTCATCGAATTGCCCGATCGCTTCGCCCACTGCACAAGATTAGCCCGTGAATGTCCGAGGTTTTTTTTTGCCTTCCTGACTCGCGAGAACGACCCGCGGGCGAAGCGGTGGGGGAGATGTGAAGCAAAAGTCATGCGATGGCATTGAAATGAGGGGGAGGGGGGTAAGGAATAGTCTATCGTTATTATAACCTCGAGTAGCCACAAAATGGCGAGGCAAGATAGTACGTGACACGAGGCGTCGAATCAATATAAATTGTCCAGCCATCGAGTACAGTTAACTCTCACTTATTTTGCCGAGTTGCGACCGACGCATTCCGTTTATTTTGCGGCGTGTGGTGCGCCCCTCTCTAGGCTCGATAACAGCGACGCCCCGCGGTAACCGCGCGAAGTGACAGTACCATTTTGGCGGAGGCTACCTCAAGACGAGGTTAAGACGGTAAGTGAGGTTATACCACGGTCTTATAAACAGGTCTGGGCATTCCGGCCAAGATCTTGTGACCCTTAGCTAAGCCAATTTGGTTCCAAATTCTGCCACGCCGCTAATATCAGGACGACCGATTTGCTTATGTATAGTCATAATAGTTATGGATATAGTGGTTCGTATCACGGTCTTACATACAGGTCTGGAAACGCCAGTAGTGTTTCGATCTACGGCCACGAGGTGCGTGACGATAGATCGGTACGATGTGCAACGAAGACAGAGCACAGGACAGAGTAGCATTCTGTCTCTTTTTCTACCACACGTAACGCATGCGATGTAAACCGTAACTCCATTACTCTCATTTATTCCGTGTTTAAGAAAAAATATTTAATTTACGGACGGAGAAAGTACAATTACACGTTCTACACGATCAAAGATAACTAACTAATTAACGCTTCATCGGATCTACGTGAAAAAGTGAACTGAACACTTGCAAAATTAGGCGATTCTGATGAGAATGAATGACATTCTGTTATCGCTGTCACAAAGATGATTTGATCAAGTGAATTCGTTCCGCGCTTACACTCATAGTATTAGGTGTATGACTTAATTTTTACAGATTTTTTCTTCGAGCTTAAAATTATTTTTTAAATGGAAATATTTTCGTGGTCTTTTGTGGTTTTGAAAGGATCGGACGCAAGGATCGGACACCGAACGACAAGTCTACGTGAGTTACATAACCTCTCAGAATAGCAGAGTTTACGATGGCAACTGATAAACAGCACATTCGGCACTGCATTTTATACGAATTCCAACAAGGAAAAAATGCTTCTAAAGCACGGGAATCAATTTGTAGTGTTCTTGGTGCCGACGTTGTGTCTTATGAAACGTGTAATTATTGGTACAAACGTTTTAGAAGTGGTGATTTCGATCTTAGTGACCAGTCGCGCCCTGGACAGGATATGAAAGGTGTGCTTTATTACGAACTCCTAGAAACTGGTCAGACGGTAACTGCGGAACGCTACAGCCGACAATTGAACAAACCGAGCGAAGAACTTGACCAGAAAAGGCTATTTACTAGGCAAGCAGGCAAATCATACTGCTGCTTGACAACGTCCGACCTCACGTTGCTCGCGCGACTCAGAAGACCCTCTTGAACTTGGAATGGAAAGTTCTCCGGCACGCGGCATATTCACCAGACTTGGCCCCATCCGATTACCATTTGTTCCGGTCAATGCAGCACGCCTCAGTGGATAAACAGTTCAAAACGCTGGACGATGTGCGTAAATTCGTCGATGACTTTATCGCCTCGAAGCCTGCAAGTTTTTTTCGCGACGGCATTCGTATGTTACCTGAGAGATGGCGCAAGGTCATAGAAAACGATGGACAATATTTCCAAGATTAAGTTCGTTGTTCTCTATTTTTTTATATTAAATAAATTTTCTGAAAAATCTGTGAAAATTAAGTCAGACACGGAAATGTTGGGTTCAATTCCCTAATTGGCGTTTGTATTGTTCAATATTCTTCAATGTTTTTGGACACTGTGAAAAGCGAGCACTTTTCTTTCATCGATTTATATCCTGTTTAGCATTTTGGTACCGCACATATTCTACCCATGTTGACGATAATCTATGATTAATATGGGACAAAAATTATATTTAACACCTTTTATTCGCATAATAAACCGGGCCTTATCGTACCGATCGATAGCAGCGACGCGCGGTGGCGTTGAGGCGAATGAAAAATTTGTTCAATAAGGGAACGAATTCCTCACCACTGAAATTCGCCTTCGTTTCCAGACCTGTATATAAGACCGTGGTTCGTATGCGCTGGTATATCGCTCTCCGTCGCACAAATCGGTCGCTTCGATTGCAGCGCTCCAAGTTTTGCGGCCAGTTTTGGAACTTAAATGGCTTCACTAAGGATCACACGAGGGCCTGTACGAAGCATACGGGAGTGCCCAGACCTGTATATGCGACCGTGGGTTATACCTACGAGCAGATAAGTATCGAGTGGGGGTAGGGGAAGGACCCATTGGACAAATAAGCGCTTGGAATCCGTCGGAATTTCGCAAAATAGCCAAGAAGGCAAAATAGGTGGCGGCAAAATAGGTGAGAGAGTTGACTGTATATACAAAACGTCGTTCTTTCGTTTCTGTGTTTACAGTAGCGCAGGGGGAGGAAGCGCGCGGAGAGAGATCTATACTTATTGCTGACTCGGAAGTTTGAGCGCGTGTTGGCGCTGTGGTTGCGCGAGCGTTCGCAATTGCGAGTGTGATCGAAGGAGCTTCTTTCGCAAGTGAAACGGCGATATAAGAGACGAGGCTGAAAAGTTCTCGGCCCGGGGGTATCGACGAGCTTGTAGGATAACGAATAGCACTACGGCCTAGAACTTTTCAGCCATCACTCGAACGAATACCTCGAAGCACAGGTGTCTAATTTTGACCAGAACTGAAATTTCATGACATTTAAGGATTTTTAAGGCAAGAAATAGGGATTATTTCATGACTTTTACAATTTTACAATTCCATGTGTAGTAAAAAATTATGAGACAAACATCATTTCAAATTTGCTGTAAAGTAATATATTTTGGGAACATCTGGAAAAATATTACATACATTTAGGAACTTTGAATAATATCATCTAGACGTTTTTTACGAATAACAAAGAAAAACTAATATATTGAGATAACGAATCATTTTTTTCTACTACCTTTTTTTCCAATGCTGTGAATAGTCGCAAACCCGCGAAAGTTTGAAATTATTTTGGATAAATTAATACAAAACGTCGGCCATGATAATGCCGGCATCATAATGAGCTGCAGCGATCTTTAAAAAATCAGATAGAATGGCATTTTTTCATGACATTCCATGACTTTTTCAGGGTGGAGTGTAATTTCATGACATTTAAGACTTCTCATTACTTTTCAGGTCGGTGAACACCCTGTATTTGGTCGACACTTTTTCACAAAATTTCCACCAACAAGAAGCCAAAGTATCATTACTGCCCTCCTGGTGCAGAGTCGTAGTGCTCGTGGCCAAGGGCAAGTGCGGATGACTCACTAAATCAGTATAACCACGAAGAACTTCTTCCTCAAGTCGCTGTGGATGCTATCACGCCTATTTATGAAGATCTATCTCGACGTGACTTATTGGAACGCCGTGTAGGTGGCTTTACACATAATAACAATGAAAGTCTAGACTCCAGCATTTGGAGCTTTGCGCCAAAGACAAACAATAGTTTATAAAAGTTGACTCTCAACCAACTTGGCTATAAGTATATTCAACGCCGGTTTCAAAAGCGTCCTACCGATCGTGCAAGTCATGGGACTGACGATTGGGCAAAATGTACATACTAAGTGCCACGAAATCGATGCACACAGCATAGAAATAGCTGAACAGTGTACGGAGGAAACATCAAAAGAAGCGCGACAACTTCGTCGAACAGCCAAAAAAGAAGCAGATGATATAGCTGTTGCTGCGGAAGGATTGTTATATGGCGGGGGAATCGCAGAGTAAAGGTATGAAAAATAATTGTGATTTTATCTCAAACTAGTAGTCCATACATCAAGGCACTTTATTACAATTTAATTTTTCAAATGACACTTGTGACGAAAGAGTTCATTTTATAGTAAGAAGTTTCAAATAAAAGTTGTTCCTTTTTTAATTGACAATAAAAACGTTATTGTCAATTCAAAGAGAAACATCTTTTTATTTAAGGCGGGCAACCACTTTTAAACGGTTTTTTACTAAAACGTTTGAAAGTGTTTTCTAAAAACGTTTTAGAAAAATCGTTTTAGAAAAATCGTTTTCTAAAAACGTTTTAGAAAAATCGTTTTCTAAAAACGTTTTAGAAAAATCGTTTTCTAAAAACGTTTTAGAAAAATCGTTTTAGAAAAATCGTTTTATAAAAACATTTTGGAAAAATCGTTTTCTAAAAACGATTTCAGAAAAATCGTTTTCTAAAGACGATTTTAGAACGAAATGTCATACTCGTATTTCCCGTACCCAAAACAATAAAGAGCCACCGAAGATATTGAGCAGACCCAAAAATTTATACGAAAATTGTATACGGAAAAAGTGGATTTTGTACCTTTTTTTGCATTTATCTCGAGACCTATATTTTGCGATTTGGCGTAAGTCATATGTTGAAATCTTCGATTTACTTTAAATTTGGACTCGGCATGGTTTATAATATATTCAATGAAATAACCGGATGATTCCTTGATATGTTCCTCCGCTTGTTAATAACAAACGTTTAAAGTTGTTATTTTTGGTCGAAAATCGATCTTTTTTTTTCAAAACGTTGCAATTTTTGCGATTTTTGAATTTTTCGAAAAAGTATCCGCTACTTTTGTAGCTTTATCATTGTACTAAAAGTACGATATTTTCATTTTTTATTTTAGACAAATTCAGTTGCCGAAATCATGTACGGGATCGAGCAGTAGGGCGAATACAGCGCTTTGTTCAAATAACAATGACGTTGTTGATAAATATTTTGTAATAACAAAAATGACAATATGTCAAGACTATGTACTAACTGTATGCGAAAGCTGGACCTTATCATCCCAATACCTGAGTAAAAAAAATATTAAAAATCGACCTGTTTTTTTTAATTCCAAGTTTATGCATACCCCTTAAGGAGTTTCGGGACAATTGATGAAGTGTTACCCTTTGGTTCAAATTTATACAGTAAATTCTTTCTCATTAACTATTGTTAATTTTTTAACAATATTGTTGAAATGTTGCTCTTTTATGTGCTTAACATTTTGAATAAAATAATTTATATATTATATTTTAAAAAATAGAGAAAATATGCTTTTTTTGGCTTCGAAACCCCTTAACGAGAGCTGGAGCCGCCATTTTGGATTTTTTAAAATTAAAACAGATCGGAATTCACTCTCCATTGATAGAAGAATAAAATACGTTGAAACACATTTCCAAAAGTATTTATATTGCATAAAAAAAAATTTCCGAAGTTCATGCATTTTTCATTGGTGTGTTGAAGTTTGCATCGTTGGAATGCAACGAAATATTTTGTTGACTGATTTTTACAAATTTTCTTTGATGATCACATTTTTTGAGCTTCCTACTTAACGATCTATAACCCAAGTCTACAAAATCTAATTTTCGATACTGATAAAAATAAGGAATAAAAAAAAATCGTTGCATTCCAAGGATGCAAACTTCGAGCCCATGTTTTTCATGCCTCTCGACGGTAACCTTCCCTTAAGGAGGATGCTCAGGATCTTCGCGGGGCAGGCAGCAAGAGGGGAACGCCTATGCTTAAACAGGGGTACCTGTAACGGCTGCCAACTGCGAATGTTAAAATTTTCGGTTACGTAAAATAAACAAATTTCAGCTAATAAATATGTGAAATGTATATACTTGACTGTTTAGAAATTTTATTAATCTTTTTTTGTTTGTTGACATCGCGAATACGTTATTAACCAAGTTGAAATGTGGCAAACAAGTAATTTAGTTCTCAGTAACTGGTAGCACTGAGCTTAGATACGAACGCCACATAGTGAGCACTCATCTGTCATACTTCCTTCGCGAATGTAGCTTTTGTGTTCGACGAAAATGAATAGATGGAAAAGAAAAAACCGAAGTGAAAAACAATATAATCTACGCTTGAAGCACGTACAAAATGGAAAACAGCGAAAAGAGTAGTAGTTGAGCTGGAAACTGAATTCGCAGCCAAGGGACGACACATAATTGATTTGAAGGTTATGTCAGAACACATGCATTGCAGCTTCTGCCACGAGGAGTTATGGATAAAGAATATCGATCATGAAGAAAAACATGAAAAATAACGTTGTTGTTATCATAAGAAACAAAAATAACAATAGTGATAAAAAATATTTAAATATACTCTTTATGAATAATGATCTTTATGAAACCGTGGTAAGGAATTTATAACGAGGAAGAAATACTTTGTGCGTTTCAAATTGTGGCGCCTATTCAAGACGGCCGATTGGACAGCAACGTTGCCATCCCAGATAGACAGTCATGATTATCACAGGGTGCATACAATTGATGAAGCAAATTTTACAGCATATTGACTACATGTTATGATGCAAAGCCATGAACTCATTTAGTATCATGCATTTACAAAACATTTTGATCTTAATATGTCGTTTACAAATGCATCGTGCGTTTAGAGCACGTCGAACTCATATCGCTGTGCTCAAGTGTCCACAATTAATATCCGCAAATTTTACGTCATATTGAAGTCATGTGCTGACATTTTCGTGTGTATTCACTATGGTAACATCAATTGTTCCCATGAATTGTACTTAACATGAACGCAATTTCTTTTACGTTGGTGAAGACATTTCATGAGGTCATTCAGTACCATGGATTTGAGATACATCGTGACTTAAATTTGTCGTTTCAAAATACATCATCCATTGACTACAAGATGAACTCGTAAGAGGGCAAATTTGAATTCAACA
This sequence comes from Ophion ventricosus, assembly GCA_963932345.1. Lineage (NCBI taxonomy): Eukaryota > Metazoa > Arthropoda > Insecta > Hymenoptera > Ichneumonidae > Ophion > Ophion ventricosus. Next base: position 9,045,921 of record OZ010717.1, read on the forward strand.
ATGAATATTTGCAGATAGACGTCATATGGTAGTCATCCAATGATTTTTGTTGGTGTATTCACTGGGTTAGCACTGGTAGTAGACATGCCATGCAAGCAATATGACGGCGATATGCATATTTTTCAATGATACACCCCATGAGCGCAATGTGTCGGCATAATGCATGTTTCTCAGTGATACGTTCTATGACGGCGATATGCATGTTCTCAGTGATACATTCGATCAGCACAATATGACGGCAATATGCATATTTCTCAGTGACACATCCCATGAGCGCAATATGACGGCGATATGCGTGTTTCTCTGTGATACATCCTATAACGGTGATATGCATGTTTCTCAGTGATACATTCGATGAGCGCAATATGATGGCGATATGCATGTTTTTCAGTAATATTTCCTATGAGCGCCATACGACGGCTAGTAAGTACGATATAATGAAATAAAAATTAATTTCTGAGAATTTGTTATTGTTTTTATTCAAATGGATGTATTATACCTTCTTAGAAAATTAAACAATTTTTCATAATTCCTTTTAATGCATCTGGATGTCTTTCTTACATCACTAAAATATTTAGCAAGGACAACAAGGTATTCATTTTATATGGTATATGTAATAATAACTGCAGTCATTCGTGTATTTTTATCATCATCAAAAGCTTTGAAGTCATAAAACTATAATAAGAATACGTAAAAACCTGTCAGTTACTAAATGGGTAAAAAAAATTCAGCAGTAAAAAAAGAATTAACTTTCGTTGCATTGCAACAATGCAAACTTCAACATTTGCCCACTTATTAAAATTTTTTAAAATGATAAAAGTAAGGAGCAAAAAAAAGGAAATGTACACAAGTGATAAGATGGTTAGGTAGGTAGCGTGCTCAGCTCTAGAATTAGAAGACGTAGGTTCGAAACCGAGGCTAGACAAAAACTTCAATGAGGCAGATCACGTTTTAATCCAATTATCATATATGCAGCAATATAAGTAAAGCATATGGAAACGAAAAATACTACCAGAATTTTTTTATTCATAATTTGTAGACTTATTAATTTTTTTCATTTCAGGCACAGATCCGGCAGCCTGTACAGTATCGTAGTACGGGTTACGCCTTCTAGCGTCCATATAAGCACAACAATTGTATCATGTCATGACGCCAATATGAGTTTCATATGAGCACTACAATTTTTCACGCCGTGACACCCATATGAGCTCCAAATGAGCACAACGGAGTTCCGTCACGCCGTGACGCCTATATGAGCTCCATATGAGCACTAAAATTTCTTCACGTCGTGACGCTCATATGAGTTCCATATGAACACAACATTTACGTCACCCTGTGACACCAATATGAACCCCATATGCACTACCTTATTGTTGGATATTCGTGAGCCGATTTTGCTATTGCTGATGAGTTCACTGCATGCATACTCGCGTGAGAACAACTTTGCTTCAATTGGATGTGTTATTATGAATCGTCATGTGATGCAAATATGACTTGAAGGTGAACACTCATAAACGACACATAGCTGTGTTAATTTCTATGCCTCATAGATAATGCCCATATAATGCCAATATGAGCTAAATGTGTCTATCTGGGTCGTTTCTGCTCGAGAAGCGAGCTTACCGCTATCTCTCTCTCTCTCTCTCTGTCTCTCTCCCGCACTCGTTTGTCACGTGGTACAGCGTCTGCTTCGCTGTAACGAATTTTAATCTCGTTCCACGAAATCGCGATTCTGCAAAAAAGGGTGATCGTGGAGTGGTCAAACATACCCAATCTCTCTCTCTCTCTCTCTCTCACCCTTTCGTCCGGTGAATTTATTGGACGATAAATCACAACGAGCGCCAATCCGCGTGGCGAAGTGTACGAAAAAAAAGTCAGCCCGAGTCATAATATCGATTAATCGATAAAAAATGATATGCGATATTATGTAAAATTCAGCCCTAGAGTCGTGTACCGTCGAGCGAGTGGATTATTTAGCGATGTGAGACCGCGATAAGAGAATAAAACGTACGTATAACCCGGGCGACGTTTATTGCACGATCGAGTCGTTTCTACGTAACTTCATTGCCCCTACGTGAAATGCGAGCGTTTTTACGGTTGAAATTATCGCGCGCACGTTCGAAATATATCCGTCCCCATTGCCGCGACTCGCATATTAGGTTTCCGTTTGTTTGAATACCGATCGAGAATCGAGTAAACGTACGTGATGTAAGGGCGAAGAGAAGGAGAAACGGGCGGGGAGGTGGGGCGGGGAGTCCCGTCGGTACATCGGGGAAAACGTCTTTCGGTCACTATTTAGTTCCGAGGGACAAAAAACCTGTTGCTTTGAATTTACGTGTGTGGGATGGGAGAGTGGAGGGGGGGAGGCGCGCGAGTGCGCGTGCACTCGCTTCGCACGGAACCGGCGACTAGGGAGGAGAGCGGGGGGGGGAAGTCGAGCGTAACAGGCGCGAGAGTCCGCTCTCGCAACTTTCCTTGCCTCGCAATATTCGTACTGTTGTTGCGCTGCTGAGATGCGTGTAAACGAGAATTTAAAAGAAGATAGCATAGAGTTACTGCCGCTGCCTCGCTATTTCGACTTGTTACAAAAGAATTTCGTTACTGACCTTGGTCATCAGTCACGGAGAACTCTGCGAATGCGATCGAGTGGAATGAAGCGGCGGGGGGGGGGGGGGGGGAGTTGCTCGATTTGCTTTCACGTTGGCGTTGAAGCAGAAATAAGCGGGGCGAAAGTATGATTTTTTTAAAAATAATTAATAGCGAGATCGCAAGGCTATTTTATTTGCTGGCGCATAAACGCGCAACGTTCGTAAACGAGAAGAAAAAAGAGTACATTGTGAAAGTGGGGAGAGAAAAAAAAAACGATTTGGATAGAGACACGTTTGTATTTTTTTTTTCCGCGGTTCACTCACCTGACCCGAATTCCTGTGACACTATTAATTTCCCGTCTCGAGAGACTTCGTATGAATGACGTAGACGACATAACCCGCGCACAAAAATACACCAGCCATATTGTTTACGGGGATGTCTCTCTCGACCGCGACCGTGCGCTGTTTCGTTTGAATGCAGCGAATATAACCTCGCACGAAATACCGGGATATACTCGGTGCTTTCGCACGTAGTCCTGTAACCAACCAACTACCACCACTTTGGACACGGAGCGAATCAGCCGACTCTTCGGTGCGCCTGCTCCAACGTAACTGTTGTTTTTTTTTTTTTTTTTTTTTTCTTGTAAGTACACTTTCGCGATGTTCGGTCTCTCTTTCTCTCTCGCTCGAAAACAAAACTCCAACGACTCAACCGTACACTTCAACACGGCCCGAAGTGCCGCGGTATACTGGCCGCACTATCAGATCGCGGTAGGAACGCGACTACGCGACCTCCCACGGCCACTACCTGTATCGCGTTCGCGATCTCGCCTCGCCGGCCATACAACGCCATCGGACGAGAGCCTCGCGAAGCGCGTCGGTACACACTGCCATCTAGGGATGCGCGCGCGAACTGAATTTCCAAGCCTCATCACGCTCAACACACTCGGCACTACGTTACTCTGTTGTTTCTTTACGATTAATTGTTATAAAAAATACAAGATAATGCAAAAAAATACATAATGGTGTATTCTTCGTGTATTCATGATCGACACGTAAAAAATACAAGCTTGAAACAATGATCGTTTCGCAATGTGAAACGTAGACAAATACGGGGTTTGGTGTCAGCGGGAAATAATCGTTACCAGGGGCAACAAAAACGATGCTTTACGAGGCGTAGCTTCGAAGTATCTTTTCCATCCTTTCACGTAGATTGATTGGGCGTACAAGTTCAGTTCTTTTGTTACTCGTGTTGGTACACGCGGTTGTAATTTGACAATTACACAATGAATTCGGTTTTTGGCGGAAGCGATGCCAATTCCGATTTGATAATATTCGACGCGTCGAAGAACGAGAGAAGGCTTAATGAGGAATTTAAAGTACTCCAGAGGAAGCTCAAACCAAAGTGGAAGTTTGTTGAGTAAGTTTTTTTTTTTTTTAATTAACTCTCTACGAACAAAACATCGATCTTAAAGGAAATTCAAACTTTACGGAAAAACATATATGATCTTGCGAGATCATTTTACTGCAGAAGCAATACCTATTGGCCTCTGGTCGAGTCCGTGCGTGAAAAAAAAACTTGTTTTGTTTTTATCAAAGGCATGTACAAGGTCAACATAACCTCACAGATTTTCAAAGAGTTTTCTCATGGATGGTTAAGTTCTTCGGGAAAAACGAAGCATCAGGCTCTGTGGAATTTACTAACGCAGAGTTTAACGATTTACTTTTGGCCTAAACATTAATCATCTCTGAGAAATTTACTTTCGAAAATTTCCGCCAGCTCTCCCGTACTCATGTATCTCGTGGTACACCTACTTTGCTTTAAGGTAGTACTTTCCGGAAATGGTCTCAGACAGAAAGTTTTTATTTTTTCAACTAATATTGTTTGGGATATCCAGAACAAGTTGGTGAAATTTAAACCACATTCATCATCCCGTTATCGAGATATTCGCAATTGAAAATGGCATTTTTAACCCGCTTTGCATAGGGTACGTGATATTATCGTTACATATCAACTGATAATCATAAAAACGCCGAGACAGAAATCGATTTTAAAAAACTGAGAAATTATAAACAGGTACTTGACGATGATTGAAAAAAAAAATTAACACTTTACCACAACCTTCCCAAGTTATAAATGTCCAAACTCTGAAATGCATGATGAAACGTGACCGCCCGAATGAGTCGTCGCGGCCACGGTCTTATAAACAGGTCTGGGCCTGGGCACTCCGGCCAAGCTCTTATAAGCCTTAGCTAAGCCAATTTGGTTCCAAATTCTGCCACCTCGCTAGTATCGAGACGAACGATTTTCTTATGTATATAGCAGTGGTTTATACTGTGTTTACGGGTACATTCTGCATAACCTCGTTGCGTCACTAGATCAACAATCATATTTATGTATAGTTCATATTATGAATCAATGTATTCGTGTAGATTTTCATTTTTTTTTAAATTGAGAAGTGGCAATTTTGCGATGCCTGAAATGTGCAACATTTCGGAATACAAAAGCGAATACTTGGGTAAAGCGGAGCGCGTGTGGTTATTCAAGGTGCCGAAAGATGAAGTGTTGCGGGCTAAATAAGTGAAAGCATCAACGCCAGTAATAAATGAATAATTCTATTAACAATAGATATAAGAAAAAAAAAGTTCAGATTATAAAAAATAAAGGGAATAAACAAATCATATAAAAGTGCAAACTAAATTATTAATTTTTATAATTTCCCTCACTCAACATTTTTTTTTTCATATCTATTTACGCGTTACTTTCTAAAGCAGTACTTTCCTTCTGTAATCACGAAAATATAATTTGGTGGAGAAAGACTTAAGGTCAAGTGTCACACCGACCGAGCGGCCATGAGTGCGAGAGAGATAGCCGAATTGCAGATTCCCAATGATTTCTGAAACGGTTGATTATTTCGAAAAAAGAAAAGAAACACGTTCCGCTCTGTTGAACGACGAACAACCGCTTTCTCTTCTTTTGCCCGAAATATGATCCGTCTAGGAGAAAACATGGCAGTAGGATTTTTACCGACTGGACGTGTGACACATGGCCTTAAGCCTATCCATCTCAAAGTTGACGAGTACCATTAATTAATGGCTTATCGTTCGTATTTTCGGTTTAAGCTTTTAATTCTCTTGTTCGACTAATTATATAGCATATACAATATTAACCTCTTATTACAACAACATTAATGTGAAGACAATACACATGCGGTGGTACAAGGAGACTATAGGGAAGGAGTGCTATCTCCGTATTTTGGCGTGTCCGTAAAAGTGTCCTGAAACAAGGTTTCGCATAAGCGGCGCTGCGGAAGCTGGCGGACTTGTGTTGTATATATACACGTATGTTTTGCGCATGCATTCCTATCAGCTGTCTCTGTTGTTATTAGCTGTCACATAAGCTGACGATTGTAATTTTCTTAACCTTAATTCATTTTATAAATAAATCTCGTGTAGCTGGAGTAGTGACTTAAGATGTTTCTACATTTAAGTCGTAGATCAATTACTCACCTAATTACGAAAGAAACACCGAAAAAATGCCATACCAATTTAAATCCGACGTAAATATAAATTCCATTGAAATGTGGTCAGGTGGCCGAGATTATAGAGTGTAAAGTATGTAGAAAATGTCAACGACCGGAAAATGGACTTTAAATAACTCATCAGACAAACAGCTCCTCCGCTGTGGAAATTGCAATAATCTAGACCACCCAGTGAACCTATACTCCAAGTTCCTATACAAACGCTTAAAAAGTGAGAAAAACATTAGACAATAAAAACTCATTGAAATAATTGAAGCCATGCACATGAAAGTCACACCGGACATATCCTATGCATAAGCTATGGCACCACCCGCAGCGACAGTAACAACACAGAGATATCCGCAGTATCACAAGACTCACCGCTACGATTAGTCATCATCTTACATTTTATATTTATTAAAATAATATCAAGACTCAAAGATGCCGATAACAACAGCCCAAAGTCTACAATCTAACTACTAAGATGCGTTTGTTAAGTTTGATTTTACGCACAATATCCAAAAACTGTACGGCACTGCATGAGGTACTGGTTTCGATTCTCGCCTTGTAAACTTCTTTTTTAACTGAAATTATGATTTTTTATTGAAATTATTTGTTATGCCTTTTATCGGTAAATTAGTTTGATTATTGATTACATATGTTATAATAATCATAATAACCCAAAAAATATTAATAATTCCTAAAAGCAAGTATCGTTAATGTATTTATTGATGGTTGATAGTTTTTTGTAACTGTCCAAAAATGCATTATAAAAATTATTTACAAAGTCATAATACATTTTTCGTAGTTAAAAAAAATTTTAAGAACTTTGTAAAACTGGTCATACCAATTATTACATTAAACTAATTAGACGAAATCATACATGAAATATTGCGCGTCTGAAATAAGAATTTCAACAATCAACACTTGTAATTGCAAAAATATATTTTTCAATGTAATCATTAATTTGTCTTTAATAAAATTACTTCAACAAAAAAATAGTCGTGCGAAAAAATGATTCATGGTGGAACATTTTAAAATCAGCAGGAAAAAATTAAATGAAAACATGTTAAGAACATTCAAAGAATGTCAATATTTCTTCTCGCGTTGTATGTAGATTCTAGCTTCCACCGGTCAAGTTGACCATGCACAGATTGTGTTACTCCAAAAGATTTTGGTAGCCCTGAAAAGGGCTTATTGTTGTAATCATCCTGTCCGGGGCTCGTTTTCGCATGCTGAAAGTAAAAAGAATATGTTTAAACATCTCTGAAAAATCACAAAATTATGAAAATATGTACTGCTTAAGAATGAAATGAACTTTGCTCTTCGAAAATGAATTCCAATTTGACAAAGTTTTTATTGATAGGGGCTTTCAACCCGTGCATGCTTGTGCATAGATATGTATGCACATAATTTTCCGTGGTTACGAAACATGCGAGCTCACAAAAATTCTAGAATTGTATGTAAAGTGCTGTACTGTAAATAGCGTATAGATTAACTGATGAAATAATTCTGTTACCTTTGGAATGAAAAACAGCGTACAGCGGTGCAGTCCAAATTTTTTTCACTGTGTGATATCTTTGCCACAGCCCCTGTGGCATCCTGGCACTGCACACGTCCTCCCCAGCTTTCAGAAATTGAAATAGAAATGTATTAAATTGACTCATCTCAAGATATTTTGAAATATTAAAAGTAAACTGTTACATTCAAGGTGGGGTTTATTATATATCAAATGGATTTAATTTCTCGATTTCGAGAAAAGCTTCAGAACGTACAAACACTGATCATCAGAGTCAGAAACATAGATCTATGTTGTCTATCAGTGCATAACGGGCAGAAGGGAAAAATAAATATATTACCTTGAATAACCATGTAGGTCTGCGGATCTTAAAAATAACTTTCACTCATAACCTAAAACCTAAATAGAAAAACTTGGAAAAAAAGGTCAGATTAGATTTGTAATAAAAAAGGTACATTTTTCGATACTCCCTCGTCCGATACTCTTTCAAAGTCGCTGTCGCAAATAAACAATTTCAATGCACTATAGGTGTTTCTTTGACAAGCGTCAACAATTAGCCGCCATAACAGTTTCATCTTGTGCACTGGCTGTATTACTATATTTTTGGTACACGAACTACACTACGACGCCTACAGGCCATATTTAACACCATGTTTCAGGTCGAATTTACAGACGTTTCTTATACCGTCTATCCATACAAAGATGACACTCCTTCCCTATAGTCTCCTTGCGCTGGTATATCGCTCTCCGTCGCACGAATCGGTCGCTCTGATTGCAGCGCTCCAAGTTTTGCGGCCAGTTTTCGAACTTAAATGGCTTCAATAATGATCACACGATGGCCTATACGAAGCATACGGGAGTGCCTATACCTCTATATATGACCGTGGTCGCCACCGACTAGGCAACGTTGCAAACACTGCGTGCTTGTCCGAACGCAGTGTTGCTAGATGGGTCGCTAACCTAGTCGCGCTCAGATGGCGCTCAAATCGCCCAAAATCGTAAAAGCCGACGAGCCCACGATAAGACAAAGTCAAACACACAACAAGGGTGCAAAAAAAATTACATATAAATGAATTTAAATACGGCCTGTTAGATCAAACGATAATTTTTTTTTATTATAATGAACAAAAAAAATTTGATTAACATTTCAAAAATTTCGTAGGTACATTATGTAGATCGAATAATTTATTTATTATCTTTTAATAAACTTATCAATATTTTGCTTGTGTTTGCTTCCCCCCCCCCTCTCCCGAATTATCAACTGTCTCGGAGAATACTGGGAATCTGGAAATCATCGAACTCTCTGCCACTTATGGCCGCTCGGTCGGTGTGAAACTCGCCTTGAAAATTACCATGGAAGGCTTAAAAAAAACTAGAAAACTTTTACAGTTCATGTGGATCCTAACCTTTTATATAATTTTTAAAAATTCACGATCACTGAACTACTTAAAAATAAAAATATGACGATTTTGAACATTTTCAGCATCGTGCAAAACATAACCGAGCATCTCTAACCCAATGAAACATAAACCCACAATAATTTTTACACTTTAATAATTGTTGTCGCGAAGGTGGCGCTGCCGTCGAAAAATTTAATTTCATTCTTCAAATATTAAACACCCGAAGAACAATCTTATTTACCCTATTTGATAAGAATTAATTTGATTATAATATATCATAATATTGAATTTTTTTTTAAAGGAATAACGATGTCCTGACGCAGGAAACGCTCGGGAGTGCCAAAGTTTTGGTACTCGCTGGACCTCGTAGTAAATTCACTGAGATCGAGATGAATTCTATAAGAAGTTTCCTCAGTGATGGCGGTAACGTTCTCGTGATGCTCGGCGAGGGGGGTGAAACGAAATTCAACACGAATATAAATTTTCTTCTCGAGGAGTATGGAATAATGGTTAACAACGGTAATCTCTATATGTATATCTATACACATATCTATATGAATAAAAAAAATTATTCTGGTATCCGTATAAAAAAAAATCGAAAAAAAAACAGCAAATATCCTAATAACGTGACGCTTGTAGACAGTGTCGTTCGAATGAATTATAGTCAAACCTACCATCCGAAAGAGTGTCTTATAACGCGAGGATTGTCGAACAAGTCGCAGCTGTTGAAAAATCGTGAAGAGTACGCGTGAGTATACTTCGATTTAATTGAATTAATCTCGTGAAAACCAATGCTCGTACAATAGAGCCTTGCTTATCCGAGGTAATACGGAGAGTTTGTACCTCGGATAGGTGAAATCACGGATAATACGGAAGTAGCAATATAGGACTATTCCACGCATAGGCACAGCAGATTCTTCCGTTTTACCCGAGATTCTCCGTATTATCCGATGATATACCTCGGATAATGCAGAGAACTCGAATGAGTTGAGTGACTCGGATAATGCGGAGCGTCGGATAAACGAGGTTTTATTGAATTGATTTGGAAAAAAAACCCTGAAATTATACGTTTGTAATCAGCACTATTATGAAAAATTATTGTTTATCATTATTATTATTATCAGTGCTGCTGGTACTTTCTCTGTTACGGTTATTGTTATTATTATTATTACTGCTCCTTTTATTATCGCTATTGTTGTTATTGTTTTTATACATTATTATACAATTAATTTATTACATTATTATGGAATTAAGATTGCACTATTATACAATATTATTATACAATTAACAATTATAATAATTGTTATAACAATAATTATTATTATTATCATTATTATTCTTATTTATAATTGTTGCTATTATTGTGTATTATTATTGTTATTGTAATTATAGTTATCATCACTATCGCCGAGTTTTATTTGCGCAACTTTCTATAAAAGATTTTTTACAAAATCGTTACTTTCCGCTTAAATATTCATTCATTTAATTAAGTGAATGAATATTTAAAGTACTAGTCTCGCTACAGTCACGTTGGAAAGTTCATTCACCGCTCAATCGATGAAAGCTTCGAAATATTGCGAAACATCCTTATAATGTAGGTTGTATATTTTATCGGGATGTTAAAACTTATAAAGTAATGAAGAAAACGCCTAATATAATGTTCACCTAACCCTCACTTTTGTATCAGACTATCCATTCCGGCTACTAATGCGTAGATACTGTGCGTATACGGATGTGCACACAGTAGTGTAATCTAGTTCTAGTCTGCGCCAGTTGCTTCGTGGAGCTAGCGTCGCTAGACATTGTTTAATTTAAATTGCTATATCTCTGAAACTAGACGGTTAAAATTCATGATTTTTTCATCCACTTCGTTATATGTTTCTCGGTAATTGTGAAGTTTTTTTTTTAATCTGTATAAAAGTTTCAAAGTCACTGCGTGAAATATAAAATTGTCCACAGCTCCCCATAAGAACACGTGTAAAACCATGAACTCTCTGATTGTCAATATCTCGAAAACAGAACGGTGAATCCTTTTGAAATTTTGCAAGTAATCATTTAAGGCCTTAGGCCACTCTTGAGGCCAAAAAAAGGGCATATTTTGTGATTTTTTTTCAGCGAAACCATAAAATAAATCGGAATTACAAAATAGGGGTTTTATAATTATTATACACGTAATTGGCTGTACAAAATTATTTTTTCACAGCGATAAATGTCAAAATGGCGACTGTGCAGCATTTTCCCGTGACGCCTTTATTTCTGGAAGGTCAACGGCCTGACCAACAGCTCCTAGAATGTTCGAGTTATGATGAGACACTAAAGTTTTTTCGATTATATATAAGATAGCTATAGAAGTACGTACGATTTTCTTGATATATTGTTTTTTGTCAAAATGGCGCATTTCTAAAACAAAAAGTAAAAAATGCCATGAGAAAATCGTCAGAAAATTGTTTATAGAAAAGGATCTATGCAATATAATTTAAAAAATCCTACGCAGAGCCTCAGAAAATGTAATTCTAAATATACAGTTTAAATTTCAAGTGAATCGGTTGAAATTTGTTTGAGTTATGAGTCCGGCCGATCTGAAAAATGTAGTTTTGAGATAAACGCGTTTAAAGTTAGTCGAAAGTCACGACATGATTCAAGAGGTGTTGCGTTAGAATTCGAAAATCAAGTGCTTAGAGATTTTTCGCACCCATCATCTTTTGGAATATAATTTTATAGGTACTAAGGTAAATTTTTAACAAAAAAAAATCGATTTGTGGAAAATCCTAGAGTGGCCTAAGGCCTTAATAATGTCCTAAATGAGTGCTCAAAATAAAAAAAAAAATCCATAGAAAAACGCCTTGGCGAGACTACTACCCTAAGCGGAAAGTTATGATTACTATACCCCGCATTCTTGTACTTCGTACTCTCTGACACATCTCTCTTTTTTTAAATGTATTCCTCTACTCCATCTCTTTTTCCTCCCCCTTTCTTCTTACGCATTTTTTGCACGCGTCTTCTATTTCCCTGAAATATCCCTTCTTGTATTTTTCCATCCAACATATTTATCATTTCCCCCTTTATTGCCACATCATCTATTCCGTCCATCCACTCCTCTGCCTTTTTTACTTGCTTTTTCTATTACTAACTCTCTGCTTTTTTCACAGATTAACACGTGCTCCGACGTCTCATTCTGTTCTTTACATATCCTGCACTTCCATTCCTTTTTCCCTCTCTTTCCCGCTCTTCCTATGTTGCCACATCTTAACCTTGCCCATATTTCCTTGAACCTTCCCTTTACCTCCTCCTCCGACCAGTATTTCCATGGCATATTATCATTCTCTATAATAGATTTGTTCTTCTCGTTATACATTGGTTTTCTTAATTTTTCCTCTTCCTTCCTTAAGTTGTTCGCTTTTAAGTTTTCTCGCGCCTCTTTTATCCTTTCGTCTATTCTTTTCACTTGTATCCGTTCCCTTATCATTGTTATCATGTCTTATCATGTCTTCTACTTTCATATCTCTTAAGGAGTTACGATCATGGGGTCGAATCCAACTTTCGGGCCTGAAATTTTTATATGATGTTGACGAATACGTTATGCGGCCATTGGAAAAATTTGAGCTATATTAACCGTCCAGTTTTTTCGTAATAAAATTTCAAATTCGAGCACTTTGAGCTAGTGAAGCACGTCGTCTTATGGAGACGGTCGACCGGAAGTACGGTGATCACGGTTTTGCTACTCACGTATCCAACTAAGATCGTTGGAAAACTGAAATTTGATAAATTAGACATAATAGATATTGTAAAAAATCGAAAAATCGAACTTCACCGTGTAGTTCAAGCACTACATTATAAAACGGTTTCAACTTCCGGTTGAATATTATCATAATGACGAAATAGTACCCAAAGACTTGCCAACGTCGGGCGTAACAGCTGATTCGGTTGGCGAGCATAACCTAGCTCTGTAGCGACAGTTTTTGTTGTCATCGGCTAGCGACAGCCAATCAGAGCATGCACGATCAGAAGAAAGGGAGCCTCTTAAGGCCATGTGTCACATGTCCAGTCGGTAAAAATCCTACTGCCAAGTTTTCTCCCAGACGGAACATATTTCGGGCAAAAGGAGAGAAAGCCGTTGTTCGTCTTTCAACAGAGCGGAACGTGTTTCTTTTCTTTTTTCCAAAAAATGAACCGTTTCAGAAATCATTGGGAATCTGCAAATCAGCTATCTCTCTCGCACTCATGGCCGCTCGGTCGGTGTGACACTTGGCCTTAATGGCTGTCGCTAGTTAACGATAACGAAAACGGTCGTTACAGAATTATAGAATCTCGGTACTGCTTGGAAATCGTCGTGAAGACTCCAAAGTCGTTCAGGATTTAATTTTTCACTTTTTATTAGTAAATATGCATTAAATAAAATATTTACCACAAATTTGGCACTTTGGGATCGACAATACGAATATCCAACATAAGTTAACATAAATCAGAACACCCGTGGGATGACATAAATTTAGTCTCTTTGTTCACTCTGAGGGAGTAGTCGTACCTTCTTAATACTTTCACCAAGTTTTTCCCCCATTTTGTCGGGTCTCCGTTTGTTATTTCTCTTATTTCTTCATTAAGCAATTTTTTGGTCATCTTGTCTCCTCCATTCTTGTCACCTCTTTAATACACCTTAACGCTCTTTCTCTTATCAAATATTCCATATTAGGCCTTCCCAGTTCTCTTCTCCATATATAATTTGGCGTTGTTCTATCCACTTCCAATGCTATCTTACAGTATCGACTCTTTCAAACACGCTTATTACTCCCAATCCTGAGTTATAATTACTATTTTGGTTTTATAATTGGCCTTACTCCTATTATTGCTCAGATAATTATTGATAACTATACTTTTTTTTTCATTATCATTGTTCTTACGAATCGTAGGCAGCTCAATTTCGTATATCCTTATGGGGCAACCCTGAACATCGTTCAACCCGCGGGTATTGTTTTGTCGACCGGCACCCTCGCAATACCCACGAATCGACCGATCTGCGGCTATTATTCGGGACCGAACCGTGCCGGAAAATTAGTCGTCTTGGGCTCATCGAGAATATTCAGCGACACTTACATCGACAAGGAACAGAACGATAAGCTTCGACAAATGATTTTCGATTATTTTTATGCGGAAGAGCGAACGGCGAATAACGTCTATACGGACGATACCGATGTGAGTACAATAATTACAAAGAGTAAAGAGAAATTTACATTTGCGGCGCTGCTGGAAATTTCTCGATTACAAAATTTATTTTTATCGATTACAAATATAATTGTTTTTTCTTTAATTTGACCTTTGACGATTATTAATTGGTTATCAGTATAGCGAGTACAATTTCGTGCCCGACATAACGCAACAAGCGGACAATCCGAAAGTTTGCACTCAGGATCTCGACAACATCGACGTACCGCGAGAATACACGAAGCTCTTCAAACATCATTTTTATTCGATCAATTTGTCGATGATACCGGAGTGCGTCAAGGCTTACGAAGTTCTCGGTGTTAAGCACGAACCGTTGACCCTCATAGCCCCGCACTTCGAGACTCCGCTACCTCCCACCCAAGCTTCGGTGAGTAACGCGCGAAAAAGCTAGCTCACGTCACGAAATATATGACTTACGAGCTTTCGACTCTCGCGAGAATGCCCGCTTAAGGAGGTTGGAGCGTTACGATGAATCCAACTTTCGGGCCTGACATTTTTATATGATGTTGACGAATACATTATGCACCCTTTGGATAAATTTGAGCTATATTGACCGTTCAGTTTTTTCGTAATAAAATTGCAAAGTCGAGCACTTTGAGCTAGTGAAGCACGTCGTCTTATGGAGATGGTCGACCGGAAGTGCGGTGATCATGGTTTTGCTGCTCACACATCCAACTAAGGTCGTTGGAAAACTGTAATTTGATAAATTAGACATAATAGATATTGTAAAAAATCGAAAATTCGAACTTCACCGTTAGTTCAAGCACTAGATTATAAAACGGTTTCAACTTCCGGTTGATTATTATCATAATGACGAAATAGTACCCGGGCGTAACAGCTGATTCGTTTGGCGAGCATAACCTAGCTCTGTAGCGACAGTTTTTGTTGTCATCGGCTAGCGACAGCCAATCGCATGCACGAACAGAAGAGAGGGAGCCTCTTATTGGCTGTCGGTAGGTAACGATAACGAAAACGGTCGCTATAGAGTTATAGAATCTTGGTACTGCTTGGAAATCATCGTGAAGACTCCAAAGTCGTTCAGGATGCAATTTTTCACTTTTTATTAGTAAATATGCATTAAATAAAATATTTACCACAAATTTGGCACTTTGGGATCGACAATACGAATATTCGACATAAGTTAACATAAATTAGAACACCCGTGGGGTAACATTAATTTAGTCTCTTTGTTGACCCCGAGGAAGTGCTCGTACCTCCTTAACGAAGCATTCAGGCGTTCGAGGCTTTGCCGTGAGTGGCGCTGCAATCGACTGTCGCGCACGAGCACTGGAATTCAATCTGATCAGAAGAATAAATATAACTACGATAAATCTGAAACACGCAGTTTCGTAATAATGTAATTCAATTTTACGAATGCATAAGAAAACAAAATTATTCTGGTTTTGGGGAAATAAAGAGACCGGTTTTTTTGACAGGTATTCCCGCCCAGCTTTCAAGAACTTCCGCCCCCGGCGCTCGAGCTCTTTGACCTCGACGAGGCCTTTAGCTCCGACATACTGAAGCTCTCGCAACTCACGAACAAATACATAACCTCAAAGGAACCCGTCAGCGAGACGGAAATTGATTATTACATCAGAGAATTTGCGGAAATAATAAGATTTAATAGCACGGACATGCCAACTTCCAGACAAGTTTTGAATCACGTGTTCGAGAAGTTAAGCAATTACAAAGCCGTGCACGGTTGATCGTGGCGCTTCAGTCGCACACGGGTAAAAGTGCATCACTGTACGAGTGTATGTGCAACCCTTATTCTTTTATTTGTATTTTATTAACGAATAAAATGAATCTGTAAAAAAATGTTTACATATTGTCCGTTTTATTCTCCTCCCTATTCGAATTATCCCTTTTGTCGATCACCCCGAAAAGATTTTATTTCCATTAACCTTTCGCGATCACTCGGGCTGAAAATGACCCCCGAGCTCAACTTTAAGCCAAAATTACTATAAAGTTGTTGGCGGTCACTTTCTACAATAAAACGCCCATTTTTCATGATTATCGTTCTTTATTTCACTCCTAAATGGCTCTTCAGATATAAGAATAGACACCTTTTTTGAAACGTCCACTATGGAGCTATTTTTCGTTAAACTATCATATCTCAGGAGTATCATCCTAAAATTGCATGAAAAAAAAAATGAAAATTGCAAGAGTTATGATTTTTTTTTAGAAAAAACGTTTTTTTTACGCATCGACCCCTTGCTGATTTTTTTCGCCATTTTAAAATTCGATTAAAATATAATACCGAGAATGCAATATTCTAGAATGTTTAAACTAACATCCTGAATTATTATGAGTCATTCGGAACGATACGTTCAACGCGGCAATCGTTTAAACATGGCTAGGGTCAGTCCGACCCCCGCCCCCTCCCCCCGTGACCGCCCAGGTAGCAAAATGTTATCCATATGGTATCCGAAAGATATCCCGAAACGGATATGGATAACTTTTTGGTTTTCCAAAAAGATGCCTTTTTGTATAACAAATAGTATCAGTAATGATCGCTTCGCGGTTAACTTATTTTTATCCAATTAGTTTACTATACGGCAACTTTTAATGGTTGACAAATTGAGAACCAGAGGTTAACCTTTATCGGTCGGCAGTACGTTAGCGTAAAGTTATCAAATCGATATATCCGAAAGATATCCTCTCAAGGCCTTAGGCCACTCTAGAGGCAAAAAAAGGGCATGTTTTGTGGATTTTTTTCAGCAAAACCATAAAATAAATCGGAATTACAAAATAGGGGTTTTATTATACACGTAATTGACTATACAAAATTATTTTTTCACAGCGATACATGTCGAAATAGCGACTCTGCAGCATTTTTCCGATGACGCCTTTATTTCTGGAAAATCGACGGCCGGACCTACAGCTTCTATAATTTTTGAGTTATTATGAGACACTAAAGTTTTTTGATTATACAGGGTGTCCCAGGACGGAATGTCATCCCTGAAATGGGGGGTTGGGGGTGGAGCGGTGCTCCGCCAGGCACCATTACACGCGCGTATCGCTCGCCGACGTAAGCCCGCTCATCGGGCGCGCCTGATTGGCCCGTCTTTAAAAATTAATAATAATTCAGGGGTTGATCTGGGAACCATACATGCTTATATCAATCGACTCAGAATTTCACCCCCAACCCCCCATTTCAGGGATGACATTCCGTTCTGGGACACCCTGTATATCAGAATACCTATAGAAGTACGGAGGTTTTTTGTCAAAATGACGCATTTCTAAAAAAAAAAGTATAAAATGCCATGAGAAAATCGTCAGAAAATTGTCTATAAAAAAGGAACTGTGCAATATAATAAAAAAAAATCGTACGTAGTGCCGCAGAAAATGTAATTCTAAATATACAGTTAAAATTTCAAGTGAATCAGTTGAAATTTGTTTGAGTTATGAGTCCGGCCGACTTTAAAAAATGTAGTTTTGAGATAAACGCGTTTAAAGTTAGTAGAAAGTCACGACATGAATCAAGAGGGGTTGCGCTAGAATTCGAAAATCGAGTACTTAGAGATATTTCACACCCATAATCTTTTGAAATAAAATTTTATAGGTACTAAGGTACATTTTTAACAAAAAAAGTCGATTTTTGGAAATCCTAGAGTGGCCTAAGGCTTTAAAGACATGCGAATGCCAAGATGCCACAGGCATCTAAAAGTTGTCCAAAAGGCATCCATAAAGTTGACAAAGCGACATCCAAACGGTACCAATAGGTGCTATCGAATGGATATCTATTGGCGATATATATATATATATATATATATATATATGAGGTATTCCAGCCCAAGTATGTAAACCCGTGACCCTGACCCTCTCGGATTTCTTTGATTTTTTTTCATATGATGGCATTGAGTCTAAAATACACCCTCATAATTTTTTTAGATTTTTCCAAACATCCCTTATTTCAAAAAAATTTTTTAAAAAATAAAACGCCATTTATCAAAAATCTAAAAAAATTCTGAAAAAGCCGTGATAATATATAAAAAATTTCAAACTATCACCCGTAGTGGGTAGATTTTTTTTTCTGTATTTTACAAGCTATTAACGTTCTCCAAATTCCGAAAAAATCTCAAATAGCTCACCTTGAGCAGATACTGAATTATTTTGGTACTCAAATTAATTTCGTTGATGATTTTCGAATAATGAAATAGGAATTACCGACAAGTAGAATTATTTATACCTATTTTGAAAAAACATATTAAGAACCCCAGACGCTATATCATGTTGTGGAGCATTATTCAGGCAATACGAAGGCATTATTCTCATTTTAAGGTTTATAATTCGTATTGCATTATTCGAAAATCATCAACGAAATTAATTTGAGTACCAAAATAATTCAGTATCTGCTCAAGGTGAGCTATTTAAGATTTTTTTGGAATTTTGAGAACGTTAATAGTTTGTAAAACACAGAAAAAAAAATCTGCCCACTACGGGTGATAGCTTGAAAATTTTTATATATTATCACGGTTTTTTCAGAATTTTTTTAGATTAAAAAAAAATTGCGTTTTTTTTTTTGAAATGAGGGATGTTTGGAAAGATCTAAAAAAATTATGAGGGTGTATTTTAGACTCAATGCGATCATATGAAAAAAATCAAAGAAATCCGAGAGGGTCAGGGTCACGGGTTTACACACTTGGGCTGGAATACCTCATATATATATATATATATATATATATCCATTTCTTTATCTCGAGCTAGTGATAGTGATCAGAATCAACTTATTAATAGTCTAGGATATTTAATATAGCCCAATATTACCTATTTTTAGTTATTAACGATGTTTACCATGTAATAATCAAAAATTGGTAATATGGGCTATATAAAATATTATAGACTATGAATACGGTGATTTTTATAAAGAGATAGATAAGATAATGTTATGTCGGTTTTAAAGTGGGTTGGAAATGAAATATTAGATAGTTAATTAAAAATGAAATAGAATTTATTATTACGAAAAAATACATTCATGAATTTTTATCGTCGTTACGAGCCACCTTCTGCCGGCCGCGAGTTTCCCAGCCCCTAGCCCGTCGTTCCTACGGCGAAGCCAGTCTGCGATGCGACTTTCAACGTCTTTGACTTTACGTTATGAATAGAATTTTATTAAACGTGTGATGATGTCTTTAAAGCAAACGTACGCTTTCAGAATATAAAAAACGTTAATTATGTATATGTACTCACAGAGGCAAATAGGAAAATATATTAGAGGCATATATACTCACGTGTATATGTTTAAACACCTTTTCTTTCTTTATCAATTATTTGTTCTGAGAAATGAGAATTGAAAATTGGTAAGTTGGCAGATTGACTTTGAATTTTCGATGTTGTTTTTTTATCGATTGTGGGTCGTTTGTAATTTATTGTGAGATCAATTGAAACGTTTGTGAGATCGTTATTTACTTGAAAAATGAGAATTGAAAATTGTCGGTAAGTTACCGACCCGACTACTGCTGAATGAGCCGGTAATTATTTTAACCGCCGTTTTTAAATGATCTCACAATTAACCACTTTTATGTCCCACAAACGATTCAAATAAAAAAAAACATAAAAAAGCCAAAATCGAGTCGCTCATTCACCGGTAGTCAGATCGGTAACTTACCGACAATGTTCAATTCTCATTTTTCAAGTAAATAACGGTCTCACAAAAGTTCTAATTGATCTCACAATCAACCACAAAGGACCCACAAACGATTACAATTGAAAAAAACATCGAAAATGCAAAGTCAAGTTGCTCTCTCACCGGTAGTCTGGTTGGTAACTTACCGACAATTTTCAATTCTCATTTTTCAAGTGAATAACGCTCTCACGAACGTTTTAATGGATCTCACAATCAACCACAAACGACCCACAATTGATTTAAAAAAAAAACACATCGAAAAGCCAAAGTGAATCTGTCAAATTACCACTAATTTTCAATTCTCACTTTTCAAATAAATAACGGTCTCACAAACGTTTTAATTGATCTCACAATCAACCACAAACGACCCACAAACGATTGCAATTAAAAAAACATCGAAAGGTCAAAGTCGGATTGCCAATTTCACGGAGCTGGGAATTACAGCTGAAAAATCATACTATCTATATCTTCCCTTCGCTGTTTTCTGCTTGTGCAACCGATGGTAAGTACAATAATGCAATGAACTGCCCTCTATATTGGTCGAATAAAAGCACCTGACCTTACCACCCGTACACGTGTGTGCGTACGCGCGCGCGAAGCGGCTACGCGTAACTGGTGGGGGAATTCACACAGTATAGTAGAATGCAACGAAGTGTAGACTGTCGTACACATTAATCGAGAGACGCGGCGATTGGCGAAATTTCCGGCGCAAATATTCGGCCCAAGCAATCGTTCGTCGATACATCAGCCGCGTTATTTTCAAACCGAACATCGAATAACAATTTTACCGCGAAAAGAGCATGTTCCGCGTTCCCGGATGATTACAATTGGATCAACCATCTGATACGGTCTCGTAACGTTGCAAGATGTCCGTGTTCTTCGTTAACGCGTGAGTAGAGAAACCACGGGTGTTTGTTATTTCGAGGTTATGTCGTGAAGAGAAATAGTAGTGGTTTTTTCTCTGTTTGTCGTGTGCACTTTCGCGACGAGTAAACCAACGATTGGTCCACGAGATCTAATCACGGTCGGGCGATAGTAATAAAGCAATGGTGCAGGAGGGGAGGGATATTAGGAAAACGCGAGAAAGGCTAAAAAGTTCAGAGACCTTGTAGTGAAATGCTAATTCTTTTTGTTCGCTTAGGAATCAGGACAGCGAAGTCGAGGGAGATTCGAATGGAGATCTGCAGATCGCGTCACCCGGGAGCTCCGAGGCCCAACAGGCAATGGGCACCTTTTGGCCAAAGGTCACGGAGGAAATTAAAAAAATCACCACGGTAAACTTTGTCTTGTATCATACTATCTTTTCCTATCTTTAGTATTGTCAAACGCCAAACGAGAACGTAAACAAAAAAAACGATAGTTCGAGACTTACATCGGCACGGAAAACCAGAGGCGCGTCGCTGTTGAAACAGCGCCCTTGTTGCAGAATAATTTTGTCACTGACCTTGGTTGGGATTCGCGGAGAACGATGCGCTACGAACGTGGGCAACGAAAAAGTATGTTCCAAAATGAAAAAGAAAAATATGTGATTCGCGCTGCAGTGCGATCACCGAGGGCATAGGAACAAAACGCAGCTTCTGAAATCATTGGGGATAAATTTAGTGAAATACCCTCATTTAGTGAAATATCTCACAAATAAAGTCCAGATAAAGTGGCTTCCCGTATAGTTCTACAGTTCTTGATAAGTTTTAATAATAATTCCATCGATTCTACTATCGAAACCGCAATTTGCAAAAATGAAATGCTAACTTCGCAAAATATATCATAGCATCTCATCGAATTTCGCAAACTTGACCATGCCAGAGTTGAAAATAGGAAAGTTCTACATCCTAAACCTCTTCTGTAAATAGTTCTATCGGTTCAATCCAATTCGAATCGCTAACAAGTGTTATAAACAAACTATTCGTAAAGGAGTGAGTTGCTGTAGTATTACTGTGAGTTCTGGGTTGTACGAAGCTTTTGAACAATAACTAGAGGTCCCTCACACAAACTCCGAAATGGTTCTAGGCTATCAAACATCCTCAATAATTATGAATCATTGTTATGAACTTTTATAAATTGTTATAAAATTATGAATAATTGGTATGAAGCCTTTATACGATAACTAGAGGTCCCTCATACAAGGTCTAAAGGAGTTCTGGTCTTTCAAAGATACTGAATAATTATAAATCATTGTTGTAAACAAAATATCCGTACAGAAGTGAGATGCTGTGGTTTAACTACGAGTTCTGGGTCATATGAAGACTCGAAATGATAACTAGAGGTCCCTTACACAAGCTCCGGAAAAGTTCTGGTCTGTTAAACATCCCCAATAATTATGGCTCATTGTTATAAAAAAAAATATCCGTCCAGAAGTGGGATGCTGTGGTATAATTGCGAGTTTTGTTCAACAACCCAATTTTTTTTGTTCTTGTCGTGACACCAAGTTTATATCACCAGTTTATATAATAAGTCGTAAAAAAAATTCCGATATGCAAGTATAAATGTTTTTCTTCGTCTTTCAAGGGATTTTACTAATTAACAGCGAATAGTTTCAAAATCCGTTAAAAGACGAAAAAAAACAATTATGCGTGCATATCTTACTATAATCCAGAACTCGCAGTTATACCTGTACGGATATTTTGTTTATAAGAATGATTCATAATTATTGAGGGTGTTTGAAAGACTAGAACTATTTGGAAGCTTGTGTGAGGGATCTTTAGTTATCGTTCAAAAGCTTCATACGACCCAGAACTTGCAGTAATACTACAGCATCTTACTCCTCTATGGATAGTTTGTTTATAACACTTGTTAGAGATTCGAATTGAATTCAACCGATAGAACTATTTACAGAATAGGTTAAAGATATAGAACTTTCTTAATTTCAACTCTGGCATGGTCAAATTTGCAAAATTCGGTGAGATACCATGATATATTTTGCGAAGTTAGCATCTCATTTTTTCAAAATGCGGTTTCGATAGTAAATTCGACGGAACTATTATTAAAACTTATCAAGAACTATGCATCTCACCGAAAAACTTCACACACGTGTTGGAATGCAAGGCATTTTTTTTTTTTACTAACTCGTTATTGCATTTTTTTGGGCACTTTTAGGCTACGAGAATGACTAAAACATTTTATATAGGATTTTTTCTATTTTCTGCAGTCCAAATTTGCAACCAAATTTAGTTGGACGATAAGACAAAAAAACGAACTTTCATTGCGTTACAAAGATGCGAACTTCAAGACCATGAACACACTCCTCCCACTTTTTTTTTAACAAGAAGCTGTCGCTGAAATACAATTTATACAATATTTTTCCGACATTGGGTAAACCGACCAAATGGTTCAGATGAAAATGATAATATTATTATCGAAACAAACTTTTAAATTGCTATAGCTAACGGAAGATATTACTCTGATAGTAGAAAAAAAATATTTTAAATAATTCCAACAAATAATATTGGCGGGATTGATAAATAGGTAGCGAAATGACTAAATCGCTCATGAATGGACGAAATTACCAGTAAATGTACACTCGACCACCAGTAAATCGACATGCGGTGTAGATGAACGTTGTAAAGGATAACGATATATTATCTATTTTCATTAAGGTAGTGTCCTGCTTGATGAGGCCTAAAAAAGTTTGCTTTATGTGTGAACTTTGCAGTATTTTTTAATATGTATTAAAAATGTATTAAAAAAAAAATTGAACATGAAACAATAAATTACTGCAGATTTATCAACCTATTCCATGAGCGCTGTGCCACTGCAGTCTCCAATCGGCTGGAAAGATGCAGCTCGTAATTATTGACTGGAACAAAAAAACCAAAAAAAATTTATCATCGTCATATTTTTCTTCTGGGCGAACTAAAAAAAGCGGAAAAAATCGGGAAACGTTTTTCAGATTTGAAAAAAAAATGGGTTTAAAAGAAAACATATTAACGTGCTATAAAAGTTATTTAAAAATACGTTTTTTTAACGATCCTTTTACTTCACTTAGAGGAGAATTTAATACTGAAGAGAAAAAACTTTGGTTCGATTCCATAGGTCGTTTAGTTTTTTTGCTATCACGCTTGCCAATTTAGAAAAATCGTGAAAATGAAAAGAAAACGCACTTTAAATTTTCAATAGGAGAAAATATCAATTTTCCTTACTTACACTAATGATCTGCTAATCAGCTATTTCTGGTCCGTATAGTAGTCCTACACCTTTATACATCAATAAACCATATTATGGCTCACTACAAAACTACGAACTCTAAGTATTGTTTTGAAAGAAGAAGATCGATGGGTGGAGCACTCACACACCTGCTCGACACTCCTGTGCTTTTGGCTCTCTATCTTTGAAAAGACTTAGAATTGGCCTCTCGCACTTCGTAAATATATTCTTGGATAGTTAGTCTATGGTTTTAAACAATAAAGAAAAAAAAACGACTTTTCGGACCTTCTAAATCAGGACACTGCCTTAAATTCTAGCTTTGCAGATCACTGTATTGTACAACAATTATCATATTCTTATACATATGAGTGACATTCTGACAAAAACTACCAAAGTTTGTTTCGACAGAGAAGTAGATTTTATGACAACATTTAATGAAATGTACATTGTCAATTTTGAACAGTAATTAATTTTCCAAATTCTCAATAGAAAAGCTTAATGTTTTGCTCTGCATTGAAAATTGTAAGAATAAGCGCCCTTATGTCCATTCACTGGAAAGAAAATTAGAAAACAGCACTAGTGAATAAACGTGGCTAATTCTGATCTATTATTACGAATTAATTAAACATTTTTCCAAAAGATCAAAGATTGATTTTGTCTTCAATAATAAAAGTAATACTCACCCTAGAAACTCATAAAAACTTTCGTTTAGGCCTTTAGATCACCTACTGTATACAGCTGTATCATAACTTACTTGCAAGGTGTGCGAGTACCATAAACTAGAAAAAATTCCGTGTGGCATCAAAATTCGATATTTAGCCAAGAAATTAGTCTTAACGACAGATGTGATTTTTTTGCTAAATTATGATGATTCGAGTTTTTATCAATATTTCATATTCTTTACTTATTTTGGATATAAGTCAGCTTTTGTCCATTCACTGCTCTGTGTACCCTAGATATTTCGTTTAAAATTCCATGGTTCTTGACTTACAACGCATTTTCACAAACTACAATAGTTAACGAAAAGGCAAACTATATTGATTTACATTGGAGGCAAATTAACGGTAAATCTTGGCCATTTGGGGTTCGTCCAAGAATTTTAATTGTCATTTGCCCGAAAATTACACGCGAGTTTATGAACAAGATCAGGTTTAGAGTCATCTAGTGAGTGAAAAAAGTCGCAGAGAATAAGAACAAAAAAGGCATAAAGCGGCGTGTTTATAATTTCTTAAGGTAGTAGTCACGTCAAGGCGTTTTTCTAGATTTTTTATTTATTTTGAGGACCCATTCAGGACACTATTAAGGGGTTACGTGGGTTTCGAAACCAAAAAAAAGCATATTTTCTCTATTTTTTTTTTAAATATAAGATATAAATTATTTTATTCAAAATGTTAAGCACATAAAAGAGCAACATTTCAGCAATATTTAAAAAAATTTCATCCAAAAATTTGGAACCCAAAAACCCAAACTCATAGCTTTATCTGAAATTAAAAAACCAATTTTTTTCTGTTAGTAGATAAGTATAGCTCGTGAGTGAACAAAGGATTTTTTTATTTATTTAAATTTGAATTTTTGGCAGAGTTGTATGCAAAATAGTCCAATTTTTGGTACAATTTACACTACCTATAGCCTTGTAAAATTAGTTGTAATCGAAAAGAAAAAAACCTTCGTTCAATCACTAGTCAATGCTATTTTAAAGAAGTGTGCAAAATTTCAATAAGATCGGTGCACTATTTTTTGAGAAATCGTATCCACTGACTTCAAAAATAGTGTTTTGAGAAAAATGCGTATACCTGCGTCGCTCCCGGCCGGTCTTTCCCAACGGGGGAAATTCCCAAAGGCTCTTTCTCCTAGACTTTTACTCCGATTGACTTAAAACTTTGGGAGAATATTCTAGACGTATTGTACTGTTAGATAATAAAATTTAAAAAAATAATTTTTTGAAATTTTCAAACCCACGTAACCCCTTAAGTGATTACCTGCAAAATTTCAAAAGGATTCACTCATGTGTATTCGAAATATTGGCAATCAAAGATTGCAGGGTTTTACACGTGTTCGTATGGGGAGCCGTGGAAAATTTTACATTTCACGCAAAAACTTCGAAACTTTTCTACAGATATATATTTTTTTATTCTCAATTACAGAGGAACATATGACGAAGTGGTTAACAAAAATCATGAAGTTTGATCGTCTAGTTCCAGAGATATAGCGATTTAAAGGAAGCAATGTCTAGCGACGCTAGCGCCACGAAGCGACTGGAGCAGACTAGAACAAAATTACAGTAGTGTGTGCGTATTCGTATACGCTGAGTATCTACGTATTAGTAGCTGGAATGGATAGTCTGATACAAAAGTGAGGGTTAGGTAAACATTATATTAGGCCTTTTCATCATAACTTTATAATTTCGGAGCTTTTATCGATTGAGCGGAGAATAAACTTTTCAACGTAACTGTGGCGAGACTACTACCTTAAAAAGTACTCTGAATATCCCTTTTTGGCCTATTTCCGTAACCTTCCCTCTCCGATCGAAAATTTGCATTGTACCCATATTCCCCGATGGTAGGGCGTGTTTATGTCTCAGCTCAATCACTCGATGTTCGCTCTCATCTATCAGTCCATCTAAAACAATACCCGTTTCACGCAGATGGACCTGAAAACTCAATCCTTGCCGCTGGCCAGGATAAAGAAGATAATGAAGCTAGACGGCGACGTGAAGATGATAAGCGCTGAAGCGCCGATGCTCTTCTCCAAAGCGGCCGAGATATTCATTCACGAGCTGACACTGAGAGCTTGGGTCCATACCGAGGACAACAAGAGACGTACACTACAGAGAAACGATATAGCAATGGCTATTACAAAGTACGATCAGTTCGACTTCCTCATCGATATTGTACCGCGCGACGAACTCAAACAGAGCAAAGCTCAGAACGAGAGTATCGTTCGCACCTCCATGAATTCCGATCAGGTTCACTATTACTTTCAACTGGCGCAGCAGCAGGCGACCGCCAATCAGAGTGTCCAGAACAACGGAACTACCAGTCAGCCCATACAGATCGTGCAACCGTCGACGGGGCAAATTCAGACGATAAATATCGGCAGCCCAGTCGAGCAGGTAAGTCTTCCATTTCTACCGCCGTTTGTTTATTATTTTGTTATTTAATTATTTGTTTCGTCATTTGGGTTTGGGATCGCTCTAATCAAGCACTAGCTTTTGTCTTTTTCATGTCGGGAATCGATTTTAGGGTCTAAAGTTATTATGAAAAAAAAAAAACCGCCCGACGTTCAATATTTTTTGTTCTGATGGGGGATTTGGATGGCCAGGTCGGAATTTTACATACAATCACTCCATAGTCTTTCCAAGTTCTAGTGATTTTTTTATCGAAAAATATTTATAAACAATAAAGTTATTATTTAAACAAAGCTCCGCCGTTGCTGCATGGCCAATCGGTCTAGATAGGTCTGGCGACTAGGTTGGACTGAAATGAAAACCAAAAAAATGTATAATAATAAAACTTTAATATGACCGGATACTTTTCTGAAATTTTTAAAATTACGACAATGTCGGGCTGTAAAAAAAAGTTAGATTTTCGAAAAAAAAAAATTTAATCGTGGACTGGTAGTGGCACGCGGCAAGTATGAAGAAACATCGCAAGGAATGGAATCGTGGAATTCCGCAAAGGCACACGGAGGACCATTAGAGATTTAAAAAACTACACTCGCAAAACATATAGATAGAGAATGCCCTTTATATTATCCCCAATGTTACCGTGTGGTAATATTGTAGTACGTATAAATAATATATATATATATATAGTATAAATATTAATTATATATTGGGACGTTGAATAAGTTCTCGCTGTTTTGCAACAGATGGCGTTACCTGAACTGCGTGCGTGTAGTCTAAGATGGTAACGCATCTACAAAGAAGTACTATAATCAAGCTTGAAATTCATTGTATGTTATTTCGCCGAAGTGTAAACAACTTTTTTTTTCATAGTGTTAACATGTCAAATTTCGTGCCAAAAAAGAGTATTTGCAGGGATTTTTACTGCACTACTTTATTCAAAAAAAATCTGCAGCTGTTATCACACAGAATTCTTGTTAAGACTTACGGCGACCATGCTCTGTCGGAAACAACATGCAGAGATTGGTTTAGACGCTTCAAAAATAATGATTTTGACGTTGACGATAAAGAACGCTTTGGCGCATTGAACATGTTTGAAGACGAAAAATTAGAGGGATTACGTCATGAAGACTCATGTCAGACGATAGCTGAACGATACTCGAAACGTTTGAAAGCATTAGGAATGATTCTAAAGCACGGACATTGGGTGCTCTACGAATCGAAGCCGAGAGACGTCTAACGGCATCTTTTCACGTGTGAACACCTGCTTCAACGGCAGAAGAAGAAAGGTTTTTTGCATCGTATCATGACTAGCGATGAAAAATGGATACACTAAGATAACCCTAAGCGTAGACAATTGTAGGATAAGCCCGGCCATGCATCAATGTCGGCAAAGCCGAATATCCATAGTTCCAAACTTCTGCTCTGCATTTGGTGGGCTCAGCTGGGTGTAGTTTATTATGAGCCGCTCAAAGTGAACAAAACCATAACGGGAGATCGCTATCGACTACAATTAATGCGTTTGAGCCAAGTATTGAAGGAAAAACGGCCCCTATACGAGCCGAAACAAGACAAAGTGATTTTGCAGCACAACAACGTCCGGCCACATGTCGCAAAACCGTTGAAAACCTACTTGGAAACGCTTAAATGGGAAGTCCTATCCTATCTGCCGTATTCACTAGACATTGCCCCTTCCGATTATCACTTGTTCCGATCGATGACATATGGCTTGGATGAGCAACACTTCCATTCTTAAGATGCTAAAAAATGGGTCGACTCTTGGATAGCCTCAAAATACGTGTCGTTTTTTTTCGATGTGGAATTAAAATGATGCCAGAAAGATGGAAAAAAGCAGAGGCTAGCGATGGACAATACATTCGGTGATACGTGTTTACTCACTTTTTAAAATAAAGCATTAATGTTCACGAAAAAACAGCCTGAACTTATTCAAAATCCCAATAATAAATGAGGGATGTACATAAAGTATAGTACTGTAGCTATTAACCCTCGATCCGTGAAGGTATTTGAGGCACCTTAATTCTACGAACCTGGGTCACTATTAAATCATTGTCTATGAAAAAATCTGAAAAAATTCACGGTTAATCTTTAGGCCGTACTTTTCAAGGGAAAATAGGGTTTTTTTCTTGTTTTCATATATTTTTTTTAAATTAAATAGCAACTTGCGAAGGAAATGATTTGGGCAGGACAAAAACGACCCAGGTTCACGGATGAAGGGTTAATATTAGTAGTAATTATTATTCCATGTATACCCCATTAGGGCATGTACACAGAAAAACCCAAAACCCCCTCCTACGTATACGTTTCCTCTTACAAAATGTTCTTATTTCTAAACTTATACTCTACTGTCGTTTTGCCTTTCGTTTTCTTTCGCATTCGTTTCCTTCTTTACGATTTCTTCAATTAGATTCTCGAAATGCTTTATATAAATGCATAGTTCATTCACAGGCTCATTTTTTAGCACCGTCTGTATCTTTCCGTCGATTTGCTCTCCCTCTTTACCACCTATTCATATTTCCAGATTTTCTTTATTTATCCATAATTGATTGCAATTGCGGGTGTAATAATAATTATCATTATTATCACGAGGTAAACGTGTCACGGTCGGCATGTTTTTGTTGTTGCAGGAAACGAATGTCGGTACGACGCAAACTGTGACTGTACACAGTCCCCAGCAGTCGACAAATCAGCAGGTAATACAGTTGCAGCAGCCTCAGCAAACGGCGAACTCGCAGACGGGCGGCATACAGATAGTACAACAAATCGTAACCCCGAATGGTGATATACAGCAGATACCTGTGAGTCCCCGAAATACATTAATAACATTACATCTTATCGTTGTATAAATGTCGGACTTTTTTTAATTTATTTAATCATTAAAAAATTTTTATTACGTTATTATTCAATCAAATTTGGTAAATATGCAGAAGTCGGGCGCCAGCTGAAAATCGGTCGAAATTTTTTTTTTTACCTTTAATATCCAGATGGAGAATATAAAAAGACCTAATTTAAGCCGGGAGGAGAGGAATGGTATACTGTGGGGAAGAGGGGGCCGATATTGGTGTGAGCGACATGCACGTCGGATGTGCACCGCACATATCCCCCCTCCCCCCGCGGCTTAAATTAGGTTTTTACACCTACTCCATCTCGATATTGACCGTAAAAAAAATTTTGACCGATTATCATCTGGAGCTCCACTTCTGCACCTCTACCTAAAATTTCAATTATTACTTAATAACATAATCATTTATTTAAATTGATATTACGTATAAACATTTTTTTGTTCAAGATTCAACTGACGCAGCAACAATTGCAAATGATTCGAATGCAAGTACAAGGAGGAAGTAATCAGCCGATAATAATCCAAGCTGCACCGATACAGGCGCAACCGCAGATAATACAAGTCGGCCAGAGCGGTCAGACCCCGGTCTATCTCCAGACGAGCTCGGCCGATAACGAATAACACCCTCCCCGTGACCACCTTCCATCCGCCATCTCTCTCCAGTCCTCGGTCCGCCAGTACACCAACAATGATCGAACCTATCGATCTCGGTCGATCGATTCGACGAAAAAAAAAAAGAAAAAAAAACCCAACAATCTTAGAATTATATGATATATAAGACGGTAAGATTAGGTAATATAAGGAAATAAAAAGTTTTTTAAATTATTACTAAACTTTTGGAGCCCATACAAATAACGAGAGAGAGAGCGAGAGAGAGAGAGAGAGAGAGAGAGAGAGAGAGAGAGAGAGAGAGAGAGAAAGAAAGATAGAAGAATGCTTGTGCATGCGAGATGAACGAGAATAAGGATAAAAATTCACGCTTGACAAAAAAGACGTGACAAGACGAAGCGTAATCGAATTGAAAGTTTATTGAGAAGGAAAGAAAAAAAAATGAGGAACAAAGATAAGCGGGCAAGTATAACTGGACGGAACCCCGAGATGTAATCTGATTCGTGTGCGTCGCCTTTTTCGGCCGCCGCGCTGCTGCTGCTGCTCTTCGTCTCCTGCTCCGCCGTGTGTAGCTGGCTCATTCGCATGACTGAGTTCTCGACGGTCCTTCGAGTTCTCCGGTCCGCTCGGCCCCTCCCTCTCCTTGACACCCGCGCCGCTCCACCCGGCTCCCCGTGCCCCGCATCGCGGTCCGCTCTATAAAACCGAGCGTTGCTCACCTTTTGCGCGCTGCTGCTGCTGCAACTGCAACTCCCGTATTATGTTTCAACGATGCTGCGGTTCTTGTCTGGCCGGTCCCTACTCCCTCCCCTCCATCACCGTGCTCACCCTCCGAGAACTTCACCGGACTTTGCAAATGCCCTAGCAGAAACAATCATATTTTCTCTGATTTCTTTCCTTGCTTGATTTCCTCGATTTTTTTTTTTGCGAAATAAGCACTGAGAAAAAATCGACTGGGATTACTGCATCGGTTTTTCTAGTCGCGCGGACACTCACTTTACGTTTTCGGACGTAAGTAAACGTTATAAAACGTAATAACACGAACGTGACGTATTTTCCACCCGGAAAGATTGATTTAGAGGGTTTTGGAAGAAAATGTATAATTAGAAAGTATCGCATGATCTTTAAAGAGATTGCTCAGCTGTCACGTAATGTTGAGAATTTGCTGAAATCTATTTAGGATATTCGCGAATAGGTATTACGGCGCCGTGCAAAATTTCAAGTCATTCATCTGCATAATTGTTGAGCGATTAATTATTGAAGTTAGGCTCTTATACGCTGGCGACATAGCAAAAGTTATACGATAACTCTGATATAACTCTTGCAATATAATAAAAATGTTAAGGGGTGGCTCGAAAAATAAGCTATTTTTTAATGATTATTTTTTAAAAACTGTTGCATGTATCGGTACAAACATTTTTCGCTTAAAGGTACACTCTTATAGAATAACAATTTTTTTTGTTGCATATAAATGTATAATTATTTAACAGGTTATAATCGTGTAAAAGCATGAAAAACAAAATATTTCGCTGGCGTTGATGATTTACGCCCTCCAGGTAATCTGAAATACAAAATTCTAAAAGATTCTTGATCTGTATGATTGTCACTATCGCTTGAACTAGAATTATTAGGAAATATTAATTTTTACTTACACTTTTGCCCGAATTATGACGAAAAAAATAGTATTTTCGAATACTTATGCAAAAAAACGACGCCATTTTGTTATTTTGCAATATAAAATAATCATTCTAGTTCGGGCGATAGGGACACTCACACAGATTAAGAATCTTTTTGAATTTTTTGTTTCAGATTACCTGGAGAGCGCAAATTATCAACCAGCCAGCGACATATATTTTGTTTTCATGTCTTTACACGATTATCAATTGTTAAGGGGTTACGTGGGTTTGAACATTTCTAAAAATCCATTTTTTAAATTTTATTATCTAATAGTACAATATGTCTAGAATATTCTTCCAAAGTTTTAAGTCAATCGGAGTAAAAGTCTAGGAGAGAGAGCCTTTGGGAATTCCCCCCGTTGGGAAAGACCGGCCGGAAGCGACGCAGGTATACGCATTTTTCCTCAAAACACTATTTTTGAAGTCGGTGGACACGATTTCGCAAAAGCTAATGCACCGATCTTACTGAAATTTTGCACACTTCTTCAAAATAGCATTGACCAGTGATTGAACGAAGGTTTTTTTTTCATTTACAACTAATTTTACCAGGCTACAAGTAGTGTAAATTGTACCAAAAATTGAACTATTTTTCATACAACTCTGCCAAAAATTCAAATTTCAATTTTTTTTTAATCCGTCGTTCAATCACGAGCTATACTTATCTACTAACAGAAAAAAATTGATTTTTTAATTTCAGATAAAGCTGTCATGAGTTATCCTGACCACCACGAGGACACTTTTTTTTAGGGGTCTCCAGAAACCAGGTCCCACCGGCTGAATTTCCCAAATTTTTGGATGAATTTTTTTTTTAATATTGTTGAAATGTTGCTCTTTTATGTGCTTAACATTTTGAATAAAATAATATATATATTATATTTAAAAAAAAAATACAGAAAATATGCTTTTTTTGGCTTCGAAACCCACGTAACTCCTTAAATAAATATACATTTATATGCAATAACAAAAAATTGTTTTCCATTTTGTAAGAGTGTACTTTTAAGCGAAAAAAAAGTTTGTAGCGATACATGCAACAATATTCAAAAAAAAAAAAATGATGAAAAATAGCTTATTTGTTTGGCCATCACAGTAGCCCCTTAAACATTGAATTGAAATAGGCGGGAAAAATCATTGACATTTTTTATAAATAATTTCAACGAAGAGCGAAGCGTTTTCTCTGCCTCGTTATCGAGATATTCTTGAAATAAAACAGAAAATTTTAGCTAATCTGCATAAAACAATAAAGCGCGCTACGACACTTGGCAACGTTGCTGTCAAGTCGGCCATTTTGAATAGGCGCCACAATTAGAAACGCAAAAACTATTGTTTACTCGTTATAAATTTCGTACCACCGTTTTATAAAGAGTATTTAAATATTTTTTAGCATTATTGTTATTTTTGTCACGCATGATTACAAGAGGGAGTAATACAACACAAAAAGTTCACAAAAAAGATGACTATTGAAATTTGTTTATTACCAATCAAACAAACTTAACGAATTTGGCAGAGTACAGAAAATATTGAGACCAAGCCGTGTTTTTCTTCATTTTAAACTGTTGACAAATGCTGCAATGCATGTGTTTCGACATAACATTCCAATCAATTATGCGTGGTCCCTCGACGGCGCATTCATTTTTCGGCTCAACTACTTGTTTTTCGTTGCTTTCCATTTTCTACGTGCTTTAACCTACGATTGTACTATTTTTTACATTGTATTTTTCCTTTCCATCCTTTCATTTTCGTTGAACACAAAAACTGAATTCGCGAAGGATGTTTGACATCTGAGCGCTGACGATGTGGCGTCGTATCTGAGTTCAGTGCTACCAGGTACTGAAAACTAAATTGCGCGTTTGCCACATTTCAACTTGGTTAATACCGTATACGCGATGTAAATAAACAAAAAATTATTAATAAGATTTCTAAACAGTCAATTATATGCATTCCGCATATTTATTAGCTGAAATTCGTTTGTTTTACGTAACCGAAAGTTTGATTATCCGGAGTTGGTAGCCGTTACCGCCCGCGCCGCAAAGACCCTGAGCAACCTCCTTAAGGTATTACTGGATGGATATTAAAAAATTGCCAAAATTCTTGAAAATTTGAGGAATGATAGTTCTTGATAGAATAATAATACATAAATTATTTTAGAAATGTTCACTGAATAATTTTGTAGGTCGTTATAAACATATGAATTTAACACGGTCGCAGATTTTAACGGTTGCAAAACGAATGGAACTAAATCCCGGTGAATTTTGAAAATATATCATCAAGATTTCGGCTCCAGCGATTGATTATGCTAAGTGTGAAATAAATCGACTGAGTAATTGTCGAGAAATTAATTAAGGCCTTAGGCCACTCTAGAGGCCAAAAAGGGCATATTTTGTGTCTTTTTTCAGCGAAACCATAAAATAAATCGGAATTACAAAATAGGGGTTTCATTATACACGTAATTGACTATACAAAATTATTTTTTCACAGCGATACATGTCAAAATGACGACTGTGCAGCATCTTTTCGATGACGCCTCTATTTCTGGAAGGTCAACGGCTGGATCAACAGCTCCTATAATTTTTGAGTTATGATGAGACACTAAAGTTTTTTCGATTATATATAGGAATAGCTATAGAAGGACGTAGGATTTTTTTTTATATATTCTTTTTTGTCAAAATGGCGCATTTCTAAAACAAAAAGTATAAAATGCCATGAGAAAATCGTCAGAAAATTGTTTATAA
This sequence comes from Ophion ventricosus, assembly GCA_963932345.1. Classification (NCBI taxonomy): domain Eukaryota; kingdom Metazoa; phylum Arthropoda; class Insecta; order Hymenoptera; family Ichneumonidae; genus Ophion; species Ophion ventricosus. Next base: position 9,080,936 of record OZ010717.1, read on the forward strand.
AAAAGGAGCTATGCAATATAATTTCAAAAAATCCTACGTAGTCCCTCAGAAAATGTAATTTTAAATATACAGTTAAAATTTCAAGTGAATCGGTTGAAATTTATTTGAGTTATGAGTCCGGCCAACTTGAAAAGTGTAGTTTTCAAGTTGGCCGGAGATGGAGGTTGGAGATAAACGCGTTTAAAGTTAGTAGGAAGTCACGACATGAATCAAGAATCAAGAGGGGTTGTGCTAGAATTCGAAAATCGAGTACTTAGAGATATTTCACACCCATAATCTTTTGGAATATAATTTTATAGGTACTAAGGTACATTTTTAACAAATAAAAAAATCGATTTTTGGAAAATCCTAGAGTGGCCTAAGGCCTTAAAGTAACGAGGAGTATCGTCTTTTTTTAACGATGAAACATTGGATAGCTCAATATATATTGAGTTTTTGGGTAATTATTGATAATAATAAGATGATCTGAACGTATTAAAGAAATTTAAAAATTGAGAAACTTTTTTGTTGGACAGTTGAAACATATGTACAGTAACAGACAAAACCGCAGTCAAGCGAACGCCAATATCGTCGAATTTAACTGTAATTATTATTAAAAGTGGAAAATTAACATCTCCAAGTATTAATTTATTCATAAATTAGCTATTTGTAAGGCTAAACATGTATGACATGATCTAGACTTGTAAATCCACGATTCGCCCATTTTGGACTAACTTTTTGCCCGACGATCCATCCAGTAATACCTTATTATATCGTAGTTAGGATTTATGAAAATGTTTGTTTCGCATAGCCGTGGTAAAGTATACAAAAACGTAGTATGAGAGTTCAATACAATAATGTCCGAATAACCTTTTGATGGACTACTTCATAATTATGTCGACAAGATTAACTTTAGAAAAATGCATCCGTTGTCCTCGAGATCGAGCGTTCTAATGCCTCGCTCTTGCGCGTCGTCATCTAGTTCGATGATGACGTGAGGCCACGCGACAGTCGAACCTTCGTTCTCGGCTGTGTTTATGTCTAGGCGATAAGAGAGCTCCAAAATTCGCCTGAGCTCTCCCGTATATAGCGTCAAAAGATTTCATCGTCATTCGGCCTTCCTGACCATCAAGCCGCCCTCGGCTTGTCCAAATGATTTCCTTGGAAGAATTCATCTTTGAACCTAGGATGTTAATTTAGCATTTTCTTTGCTGGTCGCCGGGATATCAAGTATACGAGATGTGTAAATTAAGTAGTGAGACTGATTTTTAAAAATTTTTTTATTCGAATAGAATTACAATTCAATATTGTCTCCCTCAAAATAATTTCCTTGGGAAGCCACACAGCGCTGGAGATGGTTTTTCTAATCCTCATAGCAGTGCTGGAACTCGTATACTGGAATAACCTTCAGCTGGTCGGTTACAGCCGTTTGAATGTTTTCGAGTGTCCCAAAATGACGTCCCTTGAGGTGATTTTTTCAATCTTGGGAAGAGAAAAAAGTCACAAGGACTCAAGTCGGGCGATTAAGGAGGCTGAGGAGCCACAGGAATGTTTTTACTGGCCAAAAAGTCGTTTATTGCAATTGCTGTGTGACAAGGCGCATTGTCGTGATGCAACACCCAGTTCTTGATGTTTGATCTCACACGTATGACCCTTTTCCAAAGTTTTTCAAGTACCTCTCGGTAAAAGTGTTGATTGACCGTTTGGCCTTGAGATACAAACAAGAACTTCATCAGTTCTTGAAGATGAAGGCCTTCCGCTACGTGGTTTATCTTCAATCGACTCTTTTCCTTCTGAAAATGCCTTAAACCATCGAAAAACCTGGGCCCTTGACAAAACACTGTCTCCGTAGGCCTGCTGAAGTTTTGCAAAAGTTTCCGTTGCTCTGCGCTCAAGTCTGAAGAAGAATCCGATAGCACAACATTGCTCGAAATTGATGTCACCATTTTTAGAACGCACTAGAAAAAACTGTTTCACGAAACAAAACGCTACGGACAACCAAATGACTCTAGCGAGTTCAAACTCGTACTGAAGGCTTATCATATTTTCACATGGCGCCCCTTCAAGTCCCGTAACCCAACTGTTGCCAGATCGAACGTTACGTTGCCAGACTCATTACTTAATTTACACACCTCGTATACGTCGGACTCAGTCGGCATTGCAATACTATTCCTGCCGTCCATTGATAAAGTGATCAAATTCATCTGGATGCATGAACCATGTCGCAACGACTACTCCGCGCATGGATGCGGTTTGGTGGATGGGGCGTGCTCTTCTACCTCATCTCAATTCGACCTCAAACCTGGTCGCCAGCCTTACTAGGAGCAACATACATCCGAGAAAGCGACCAAGCCACCTCGGCAAGAAGCTTATCCTGACTCCGACTGTTCATGGTCCCGGCCTCCGCCAAAAAACTTCATCCAAAGATTATGTTAGAGTTCAATCGACTCGGCCAAATGGTCCTGACCTCGCCACGAGGATTTCATCCGTACGATCCTGATCAAGAATCGTGCCACAGTACTGACCCTTCACAAAAATCGTCATAACTCAGTCAATTTCTGAAATTTATAAACATCTTTGAGGCAAATTGAAGTTAAGGACATGGCTCACACGTCCGGTCGATAAAAATCCTACGGCCATGATAATGGGAGTGTGATGAGCGCGTATATTTGTAGTGAGAGAATCGACCCTGTGTCGGCCTTTCGGGATGACTTGAGCCCGTTGTGCGAATGACAAAGTGTATATTTCTATAGGGTGGAATGTTTTTTTCCCAACATACACCACGCGTGATACGTCAGTTGAAAGTGTTTTTTTTTTTAAGAAAACCAGTGAAAAAAAAGGTTTTGCTCGCTTTTCGTAACCAGCAAGATGAAATTTTGTTGACCATTTATTTGTAGCCTTAGACTTGTTCTAAGTTACAATGAGTGACTAAATCGTTGCTTGGGAGGCTACACGCAAAACAGCAACGAAAGTTTCAATGCTACTGTTTGGAGCTTGTCTCCAAAGGCCCACTCAAGTGGCAAAAAAGTATTAAATGTAGCAACTGATATTGCTGTGTGCAATTTTAACGACGGTCTGACTAATATCCTACGAATTATAAGTCTCGGAGATGGATATTGACCTCCCAGCTTACAATTTTTATCTTGAAACTGATGCTACACGGATAAAACACGCTGAGCTGTCTTCGATAGATGCGACAAAAGAAGCACGCACCAGCATAAAACCAACCAGGAAAAAGAATAATGAGAATGAATGTTTGAACAGAGAAGGGCTGCTTTATGATCCTGGGATAGCTGATCAATGGTATAAAATTTTAAACAGCTAAATTTTTCATTTTTTCACGTTTATAACACACATCTCAAAACTTTAAACGCGTTTTTCTCGGAACACAATTTTTCAAAACGGCACACAGCATAACTCCAACCATTTTCATTCTATTCACTCCAAATTTTGAGCACATCTGTAAAATAACATTCCGAAGACACTGAGAAAAAAAATGTTTAATCCAATATCATTGGTGTTATTGAATGAAATTTCGTTGATTCAATTGTAAAATTGTTGATGTGAATAATCGGATTTATTAATAAAAATAAAATGTTATTGACTTTAATAACATGATAAAATTAAACGTTTTTTTTCATTCAATTAGATACATTGTTAGCCGAGAACCATATACTATTGAATCTATCTAAAAAATTATTGCGAACAAATTATATAATTTTAATGCATTTTCTGCAACGACAAAAAAAAAAGTGTTTCGATTCATAACATGAATATTGTTGATTCGAGTACATAAGAAAAATTGAATTTCGCTCGTTTGATTCAGATAAAATTTCAATTGAGTAAATGTACTATTTTATTGTCTTCACCATATCCGATATTGATTCTCAAACAAAATAATATGTTATTAGAATCAATCACATTTCCCAATAGTTTATAGTATTGTAACAATGTCATATATCGGTGGCACTCTGTGTTCAGACATTTATTGGGGTCAACAATGTATTTTTTTTATTCAATTGGTTTTTTTTTCTCAATGGAGAAATACGTACGGGATTTTCCATGAATTAATTATAACATTATTTATTAACATATGATTGTCCTTTTTTCTGTAAAAAATTGGGGTTTACTTTAAGGCCTTATATACGCGAAAAATTTCAAAATTTTTCATTTTTTATTTATTTTTGATTCCATTAGCCTGAACGGTTAGGAATGTTTTAAGCTTTACAGAATTGAAAAATTCCAAAAATTGTTAAAGTTACAGCATTACAGCATTTAGAGCGGCAAGGATTACCGCCAGAAACGACAAAAAACATGCTGGAGACGTTTTAGATGCCGAGGAAGGCCCCACATATAGCGCAGGTTGCTATTAAATAAGGTAAGATTGAGTTTATAATAGATACCGCGCGGCGCGCCCGACCGCCAACTTCAAAGCCGTTTTTCCACGATTCACTTTTTTGAACTTTGTGAAAGTTCTAACTCTTGAACGAAGGTTCAGATCGCTTTGAAATTTTTACAACATATTCTTAGTATCATCACCTATCGTGTGAACCACAGAAACAAAAATTTCAGTGACACAAAAAAATATAAAAAATAAAATACCGACAGAAAATTGAGTAAAAAAATTTTAAGTTTCGAATTTTTATTATAATAATTTAAAAAAAAAAATATTGTTGGTTCACACTGAAGAAACATTCATTATGCAATTATAAATATGTTCATTTTTTTTTCAGACACCCACATCGATGCCGAGAACTTTCACCATCAACGCGCGCTCAAAAAAAATACATTGCTTTATTATGTTATATCTCCGCCATTTGTTAATATTTCTGATTTTTTTTTTCCATATACTTAACCATGTGCATGAATGATCTGTAAAAAAAATGTTGTCAATATGTGCGTCATTTTCATTTAACCGCGTCTAGAAAAGTACCTTCGAAAATCGGCGAAATCGCGTATATAAGGCCTTAAATGCTTGCCAACTACATAAAAATTAATATTTTCAAAATCCCCTACGTATTTCTCTAGCTATACTCATGTGAATAAATAAAATTAAAAAAAAATTCTAGATTCAACTTCGCGTCAGTTATACTGCGTGCCGCAGAGCGTCTCAAATTCAACATGCCTCACGAAAATGGCTCAAGCGTCACCATTTTGTATACATTTTTAATATGAATGTTTTTTTTTGTGCACTTGAAGATATATCTCATAACATCCTTGAATATTATAATCCTCTTACAAAAAATCCTCTTCCACAAAAAAAAAAAAATCGCGAAAAATCGCTCGATTTTAGATGTTTACAGTACAGACGTTACCCCTTAAGACCCTCGACTTTAAAACTACCCACGTAGCAATTCCCAAATAGTTGTCCAGAAGTTCTCTAAGGTCCGGTTCCACAACTCTCGGTTAACCGAGTTAACCTGAGTTTAGTGCGCTAAAGGTGATTCTGATTGGTCCATTCGCCGTTAAACCTTGGTTAACTCGGTGTACCGAGAGTTTTGAAACCGGGCCTGAATGGGCACCAAATGTCCGTGTGGAAGTTACCTATAAGTTATCACGTGTCCAACATTTATCTTTGTGGACGGTTGTCAATTTGAACGTAGCCTACTGCCGGACATTTGGTACACTTTTAGCCTACCCTCGGATAACTTTCTGAAAATTACCAATCGAGTGCGCAATGAGAAAATCGTATTTATGAAATTTCAAGCTCAAGCAGACTCCTCAAGTGCACAATCCATGCTCTCTTATTCTGGTTTAAATATTCGAGTGTGTTTAGGCAGCTGTTTTGCACTTAAAAAAAAAACACTCTTATAACTTTATGTCACTTTTACCCCTAAAGTATTGTTGGCACAAGAATACGAATGAACGTTGCTCTCTTGCTCGCCCCATCCGTCTCTGCCACCCTCGTTTTCACTCTCTCGAGCTCCCTCGTCCCCCCCCCCCCCCCCCCCCCAACCGCAAAGCGCGCTAACCGACAGTGAGAACCCCTCTACCCACATTAGAAAAGAAAAAGATGAGTTTTTCCTATCGAGCTTCTAAATTTCCATGTTTCGCTTATCCTCTACCATTGTTCTCCAATTGGAAGCCTCTCCCCTAAACAGTTGTAAATCTTCAACAGCCGTATCGTACAAGAGAATTGAATCGAAATATTTTGCGGTTGTGTGGGCGGCCAGACGCGGTAAAGTCACTAAACGGTTGAGAGACAAGTCAAAAACGTAACTTCCGGTTCTCCGCGAACGTATTCGGATTCCAAGACTCGAGAAGAATCTCGATAATTGTACGCATAGAATGGCGAGATGTTCGGTTCTACTCGACAAACTGGCGAAATTGCGGTGAATTTCGAGAAAGCGAGAGAAAGAGGAACGGTTTCTGGTAGCGTCGTGAACGCTCGGAAGGACAGGAGGACCACCGTGAGCCTTTCTTTTTGGCTCTGCACTTTTGTTTTTGTGTCCTATGGCTCTGCGTGTGGCGAGCGAGCGAGAGAGAGAGAGAGAGAGAGGGAGGGAGAGAGAGAACGATAAGAATACCGAGATCACGCGGCCGAGAAAGGACACGGTAGAAGCCTCCAACAACGAACCACCCCCGGTGCTCTACGCCACTGTCAGGGTACTCGGATTTCACGACATGTTTACAAAGATCCTAGAGATAAGTTGAGAATGGCCTGCGCAGCCCCAGCATGCCTCCTCGCTCCTCCATGGGTGTAAGGTGACAGCTGCCTTTGCGCCTGCGTTCTCCACTTCTCTCTCTCTCTCTCTCTCTCTCTCTCTCTCTCTCTCTCTCTCTCTCTCTCTCTCTCTCACCCACTCACTCACTCCTTCCTCGCGCTCTTTCTATACACACAATTTCATACGTGTACGCTTTTCTCTCCGCATACACCACACATGCGCGACCATACGATGAAAAACTCCCTCATAAGATACGAAACTGCTATTCTCGCATTGGTGCGCAAACTTTGAGAAGCGTACGAGGCGGTGTGCAAGTGCGCGCCCTTACGCCGAAAGAACGTACGAACGAGCCTAAGTCTGTACAGGGTGTCCTGTGGGAGGAGGAAAGATAGTTTTATAAGAAAAGTAACGGAATTCTATGAATCCAAAGTGAGACACCCTGTACTGGGATTTTCAGAAGTTTCCGGCCTTGTGACGACGACGCTAGAGGTAGTCGCAGTCGCTGCAAAAGCCCGTGTACTTTTTGCACGCAATTGTCCTTATGTGTGTGTCTGTGTGTGTATATGTGTCGAACGTACGTAAATCGACCACCGTGTGCGCGAGCGATCGCGTATCAAATTGCCCCGGTTCCTTATTTCCCTGTACTTTTACAGTTTAGGATTACTCGTCTCAGCTCTCACCTGTTACGATAAGTGTTTCGAGATGAATCGGAGCCTAGACGATTTTCGTACGATCCAATTTGCACGCGCGTATCTTTATCGTCGAATTTAAACGTTTTGAAGAAGCACTGGCTCGTGTAAAGCCGGAAGTTGAAGGAAGAACGTCGTTGGTGGCGCGGCAGTCGACCGCTTCTCCCTACTTCCGGCAATTTAAAATTCACACCGGGATGGGAAAAAAAACATCGAATAATTGCTACATGCAAATATAAACCCAAACAAACGGTATTATTAATACTGATAATGTTATTATTGCTATACCTCGATAAATTTATATTCTGAAATCTCACGTTGGTTGGATTGAGACGATTGTGTTTGCGTTAGTTCAAGTCATCGCCACCATAGAGCCGGTGCACAGGCTTAGCACTCGAAACACAACAGTCCGCGGAGATTTCCAAAATCCGTGGAAATGTCTCGATGCGCGCGCCGCTCTATACTCTCGAAATTAATACGTAACGAAAAGCGCATCTTGACGCAAATTAGAAATTAAATTTGGTAGATGTCGCCTCGTACAGTTCTCACAGTGACGTGGACTCTTACCTAATCGGTCGCTTCCAAACTTCGACTCGAAGTCTCACGAATTCGCGTAGACAGATGAAAAAAAAAGAAAAGCTTAACCAAGTTCTTCGAATGTATGAAATTTCGTATCTTTCGATGAGAAACTTTCAACGTTGCTTTGTTTTTCTTTTCTTCTTTTTCTTTCTCGTTCAATCCTCGACGAATACAAGAGCTTATCCATACGCCCGTAATTTCGAGCCTTTCCTTGAAACATCTTTCGCGCATTCGCCCGATGCATTTTTCTTCGAGCGTGAAAACACAGGGCTTACGCGGATTAGAGAGCGCGTCCTAAACCAAAGCCGAAAAATTTCCGCTGCATTCTTATATTCTCGCGGCATGGTGATGCCAAAGATTTGTCCATTTAGAGAGAGAGAGAGAGAGAGAGAGAGAGAGAGAAAGAGAGCGAGGTCGAAAGAGACGAAGGTAGAAACAACACGCAGGACGAAGCGAATATAAGAAAAATACATGTATAGAAAACACATGGTGAAAATAGTTTACGTTCGCAGTGAAGGCTGTTATTATTAGTATTGCTATTATTGTTTTTTTCTAAATTATTTATCTTACTATTATTATTTCTCACCTTATTATTACTCTTATTGTTCCTACTATTATAAATATTATTACAACTATTAAGTTAGTACTCTACTGCTATGTCATTGTATATCTTATTATTGTTTTTTTCGAATGATCATTATTATTATCACTATCACTATTATACGCATTACTAATTAATTATTAGTTCCATCGTACGGGGTGCCTCCCTCTTTTACGTGCCCACCTCATTCCATTTATTCCCCATCTATACCCATTACTATTATTAATATATCATACTCACACATTATACTTATACATTATTATAGTTGAGCCAAACAAGCTCCAACAAATCCAAACAAACTCGCTGCTATTATTATTACTATTATCATTGTTATCGTTCTCACCATTTTTAACCTTACCACTACTACACTGACAGAAAAATTCTTTTGATATTAACTAGATGCGTCTATATGATTTTTCTAAATTTGAATTAACTAGATTTTTCGTGAAATCAAACTTTTCCTATTGCATTCCATTATTAAAATTATTTATTTTAAATACATTTATTTATTCAAATGAAGATCTATTTAATATCGTCTGATAACTAAATATTTTATTTATTCCTAATAAATCCGTGATTTGCTTTCATCTGGTAGGATAAGACAAAAGAGACAGGCGGAAAAATCATACACGTTCAGTCTCTCAAAAATCTTATGACTTTGTTTTCATTAGAAGACTCTTGTAACATTCTGCAATTGAGGAAAAGGGTTAGTCTTTCTATACACAAATAGTCGTGCCTGTTAATAAAAGGCACGACGATACCTTTCTTTTTAGCCAAATCACAGCCTTGTTAGTGAAAAAAAAAAGAAAAATAATTTAACTCTTTTTCACCGCACTTTTATGTCATGAACATATATTCCTTTCTCGTATTCATGCGATATATAGTGTTTTATCTTTATTTATTTAATTTGAATCTAATCTTTATTTATTTAAATTAAATATATTTAATATTTAAAAAGAATAGCTTCAGCAAATTTTAAAAAATATATTTGAAACAAATCGGGTCGTTGTAGGCCGTGAGACAAGGCAATAAACTATTTGATTTAAATAGATCGTATTTAAATTAACCCGATCAGTGTAGCACTTTTTTTGCACCACTTAAGTGTAGGGGGTGAGTCCCAATAATACTCGAAAACGTCTTCCTAAAAATCTAAAAAAATTCATGTGTCATGCTTAAGGCTTCTACTTTACAATAAAATGACATGCTTAAGGCCTTATATACGCGAAAAATTTCAAAATTTTTCATTCTTTTAAATTTTTGATTCCATTAGCCTGAACGGTTAGGAATATTTTAAGCTTTACAGAATTGAAACATTCCAGAAATTGTTAAAGTTACAGCATTTAGAGCGTAAAATAGATACCGCGCGGCGCGCCCGACCGCCAACTTCAAAGCCGTTTTTCTACGATTCACTTTTTTGGACCTTGTGAAAGTTCTAACTCTTGAACGAAGGTTCAGATCGCTTTGAAATTTTTACAACATATTCTTAGTATCATCACCTATCGTGGGAACCACAGAAACAAAAATTTCAATGACACAAAAAAATATAAAAAATAAAATACCGACAGAAAATTGAGTAAAAAAATGTTAAGTTTCGAATTTTTATTATAATAATTTTTTTAAAATAAGATTGTTGGTTCACACTGAAGATACATTCATTATGCAATTATAAATATGTTCATTTTTTGTCAGACACCCACATCGATGCCGAGAACTTTCACCATCAACGCGCGCGCAAAAAAAATACATTGCTTTATTATGTTATATCTCCGCCATTTGTTAATATTTCTGATTTTCTTTTTTTTACATACACTTAACCATGTGCATAAATGATCTGTAAAAAAAATGTTGTCAATATATGCGTCATTTTTTTTAACCGCGTCTAGAAAAGTACCTTCGAAAATCGGCGAAATCGCGTATATAAGGCCTTAAGGCTTCTACTTTACAAAAAAAAGTATAATTCTTCAAAAATTCATAACTCGGCCGGGTCAAATTGATCCCCCCCCCTACACTGATCGAGTTAAAATTTTTTTTATGTCAGTGTACTACTATTATTGCAATTACTGTTACGAATACGAATAGTAGATGTAATAATCTCTACTATAACCATTGTCATTATTATTCTTACTATTACTATTATATTCGTCTTCGTGACAAATATATTTGAATATTTCTATATTAGTCGCAAAGCCGAACAAGGCCGTTAATGCTCGTTCGTTCGAGGAAGGTTATTAGTTTCTCAAATCATTCGAGTAAATTGACGTTGACAGCGCGCGGCCTACAATTATTCGTCCGAGGGGTTTAATATGTGCCGTAACCCGCGGGCCCGCCTCCATCACTTCGGGGCCCACTATCTCTCTCTCTCTCTCTCTCTCTCTCCTCTCTCTCTCTCTCTCTCTCTCTCTCTCTCTCTCTCTTTATCCCTCTTTTTATACACTCTTCGTCACACCCTCTCGCACGATCTCTCTCGTACGCGGGCGCGTATACGTGCCGCCTTCTCCCGCGCGCGTCCAAAGCGCGCGAGGCCCTATACCGGAGAGTTGCCTCGATCATTATCTTGTCTCGCTTCAATTAATGCGGGCGACTTGGGATGAAGCAGAAACGAGGAAAGGGATTGAGCGACAGCGTGCGAGAGAGAGGGAGAAAGAGAGCGAAGGAGAGAAAGATAGCAGCAGAAGAGAGAAAGAGAAAGAGAGAGAGAGAGAGAGAGAGAGAGAGAGAGAGAGAGAGAGCGGCTGCGAGAAAATGGAGGGGAGAATCAACGAAGGACCACGTGATCGTCGGGCGGGGGTGGCAGGAGACATTTCGCATGCTCAGAACTCCACAGGCTGCAGCGCGACAGCGAGAAAAGAACACTGGGCAGCATCACACACCCGCATACACACAGACACACACACACACACACACACACTAGGCACACACGCACCGGGCCTGAGCGAGCGAGCAACCACCGCGCAGTCGAGAGGGACGTGCGCGCCCGGCGACAGTTACGGGAGTTGCTGGACAACGTAAAAAAAAACCCAAACACCTAGAAAATAATAAAAAAAAAAAACCCTTGAAAATAAAGCGAGCGTAATAGGCATTGCCGAAAGTTCCTAAAGCCGTGACTTTTTATCACGCACAGTAGTCGTTTGCGCGCTGCGCAATGAACGCGCAATATCGTGCACCGCGCATTCCTTCATCCGGCGAATATTTTGCAAAAGCGAAAAATCAGTGATACGCGGGTGTTTGTTTTGTCTATTGTTTATTTTGCCCCACGGCGAGTGCGATCGCGATGCGTCGTTGAACTTGAGACTTTCAAGGGTGATCTCGTTGTATTCGAATATCCGAGGGTTAGCGAGACGTGAAGCATCATCACCACCACCCTTCGCTCGTCATCGTTCGCTACGGAGGTACGAGCCAACGGGGGCGGTGAGCAACGCTTTCTTCTTCAACCCTCATCCGCGTATTTTCTCTCGACGCATTCGCTCGTAGAGTTAAAATTGCGTGTGCGGTATTCGCTTCCGGTGAGATACGCGGCTTTTTACATACGACGCGCGACGCCCATTCTCGCTCAAAGTGAGATGAGCACGCGGAACAAATATTTTTTACAACTTCGTCAAACCGTGAAGGATATCTCCATCGGGAAAATCAACGATACGCGTTGACGTCTGGGCACCCCACGTGCGCGCGCGCGCGTGTGTATGTGTGCGTGTGTGTGTGTGTGTGTGTGTGCGTGCGCGTGTGTGTGGGTGTTGGTGTGTGTGTGTGACTGCGTGTGAGAAATCCCGAGAAACGGGGAACACCTTGCGGACTTCTTTGGACTACTGAAGACGTTGACGCGAGAGTGCGAGAGGGAGGAAGACAGCGTGAGAAAATTCGCGGGGATGACGGATATACAAGAGCGTTCCGGTGGCGGGATCATTACCACCCAACATCGATAATATTATTGTATCGCTGCAACCTTCTACCCACGGGTGAAACTCTTTGGTAATAACGGAAAAGTCATCGGCATCCGGTTGTAATCAACGGACGTAATTACCATCCAAGGTTTGAATCAAATTTATCAATTACATTAAAACGATTTCTTATTACTTTCGTAATAGATTACAATTATACACGAGTGAGGAAAAAAATAAAATTATTTCCACTACTATTACAATTACTATTCCTATACTACTAGTATTATGATTTTCGTAATTATTGTTATTTTCTTTGTTTCTAATTATCACTATTACTGTTATTTTTAAATTATCGAGCTTGCGTACGGCTCCGCGATAATGAATAATAATAAATTATTACGGTAGCTATTATCGTTATAATGATAATAATTGTTATAACTATCATCGTAATAATAAGAATAATAATAATATTGTAGAATAATAATAATAATAGTAATAATATAATATATATTATATTATATTATATATAATATAATATCATATAATATAATACACTAAGCGCAACAATTAAAGGATCAAGAAAAAGATCCAACGTTTTTGGGACATTTTCAAGAAGCTGTATTTCCGCGAAAAATCATCGTAGAGCAAAAACAAAAAAAAGCAAATTGAAGTTACAACATTCTAGTTTTTAGATCCTGAGGTCCAACATTTTTATAATGAGCGGTTTTTTAGTAATCATAAGAAAACCAACCAAAGAAAAAATTTCAAAATTTTTGCCTGACTTTCAAGAGGTCCACGGACGTGAATGAATTTTATTTCAGCCTTTTTACCAAAATTTTCGTTTAGTTTGATTCTTACTCTTTAATTTGAGTGGTCCGCGAGCTCTGTACGATGATTTTTCGCTGAGTTATCGCCGTTCAAAGCAAAAAAGTCATTTTTGACTTTGGTAATCAATTACTCGGGAACTAATGATCGTACAGAAAATTTAAGGAGCGTTTTGAAAACTTTAAAGTATCCTCTATAAAGCCTGTTTATTGATGTATAATAAACATTTTTTTTCGTTGCAAGAATGGTAATTGAAAAAATGACGTATTTAGGGATTTTTGCTTAACTTGTCATAACGCTGCAAATAACTTCACCCAATATAATAATAAAATTATATAATAATAATATTATTAATTTGTTCAAATATTATTATTATTTCTATATTAATTTTTTATTTATAATTTGTTCAATTTTAATTTATTTTAATTTTAATTTATTGGAACCGTGAATAAGCTCTCGCTGTTTTCCAACAGATGGTGTTACCAGAACTGCGTGCGTGTAGTTTGAGATGGTAACGCATCTATAAAGAAATACTAAAGGGTGTCTCCAAATGACCTGCTATTTAAATTTATTAATAAAACGTATTATTTATTTAAAATGTACGAATATTTTTATTTTAATATAGGGTACAAACATGGAGGTTATGTGTGAAACACAATATCCGATGAATGGCCGCTTCGTCCCTCTTTGCAAACGTTCACTCTTGTGACGAAATTTTCAATAACATTTTGGCATAATTGCGGACTTATTTCATTAATGGTGCGTCCAATTGCTTCCTTGAGCTCCGGAATGGTCCGTGGATCATTGGCATACACTTTTCCTTCAAGAAAATCCCAAAGAAAGAAGTCCAATGGCGTCAAATCGCACGATCTTGGTGGCCAATTCGTCTGCTATAACTTCGTCTGCTATAACTGCATTGTTTGTTTGGGTTTCTATGCGTTGCTCGATCGAGTAATTCTCCATGACTAAACCTCGATACATCCTGATGCCAGTTGTCAAAGATTAGTGCTCTATGTTCGCCACAAAAAAAAATAGCCCGCAATTTAAAATGTCAGGCCATTTTGAGACACCATTTGCAAGCAAAGCTTATAATTCAGTGTATTTCATTTCGCCAAAGTGTAAACAACATTTTTTTTCATAATGTTGTGTCAAATTTACATGTCGAATTTCCTGTCAAAAAAGAGTATTTGCGGGGAATTTTACTGCACTACTCCATTAAAAAAAAAAAAAAATCTGCATCTAAAGCACACAGAATTCTTGTTGAGACTTACGGCGACCCTGGTCTGTCGGAAACAATATGCAGAGATTGGTTTAGACGGTTCAAAAGCAATCATGTGATGTTGAAGATGAAGAATGCTCTGGTGCCCCGCAAAAGTTTGAACAGCTGTTACAACAGCAAGAAAGGAAAGATTTTTGGCATCGTATGGTGACTGGCGATGAAAAATGGATACACTACGATAACCCTAAGTGTAGAAAATCGTGAGGTAAGTCCGGCCATGCATCAATGTCGTCGGCAAAGTCGAATATCCATGGTTCCAAGATTCTGCTCTGTATTTTGTGGGATCAGCTGGGTGTAGTTTTTTATGAGCTGCTCAAACCGAACGACACCATCACGGGAGATCGCTATCGACTACAATTGATGCGTTTGAGCCGAGCATTGAAGGAAAACGGCCACTATACGAGCAGAGACATGACAAAGTGATTTTGCAGCGTGACAACGCTCGGCCACATGTTGCAAAACCGGTGAAAACCTACTTGGAAACGCTTAAGGGTGGGGTAAGGTTAATTCGGTGAAAAAAAAATATATTTTCAAGAATTTTTTTAGACGATACAGGTAATGCTGGTTTATTTAATTAATTTCCATATAATAATACAACATCTGAACTATATTTTCCTAAATTTTCTTTGCAAAATATTGATAAATAAGCCGTTGGCAGCAAATCTCTGCAGGCGCCTCGAAAAAAAGTTGTTTTGCGGTGTACGCTATAACTCGTCACTGGATCATCTGAAACAAAAAAAAATCAAAATGTGTTTATTAGGTGAGATGTTTCTCGAGGTAACGCTGCCGAGTTTTTTTTAATCGGTTTTTTTCATTTTCGGTAGCACTTGGAAATCAAAAACGCGATTTTCGCTAAAACAATCGCCAAATTTGTTATTGTAAGATAAAAAATAATTATAAAAAAAACTCGGCAGCGTTAGCTCGAGAAACATCTCACCTAATAAACGCATTTTGATTTTTTTATTTCAGATGATCCAGTGACGAGTTATAGCGTACACCGCAAAACAACTTTTTTTCGAGGCGCCTGCGGAGATTTGCTGCCAACGGCTTATTTATCAATATTTTGCAATGAAAATTTACCCCGCCCTTAAATGGAAAGTCCTACCCCACCCGCAGTATTCACCAGACATTGCCCCTTCGGATTATCACTTGTTTCGATCGATGGCACATGGCCTGGCTGAGAAGCACTTCCATTCTTATGAAGATGCCAAAAAATTCGTCGACCCTTGGATAGCCTCAAAGGACGTGTCGTTTTTTCCAACGTGGAATTAAAATACTGCCAGAAAGATAGGAAAAAGTAGTGGCTAGCGATGGACAATACTTTCAGTGACATGTTTTTTGCGAATTTTAAAAAATACAGCATTAATTTTTCACGAGAAAACAGCAAGAGCTTATTCAACATTCCAATATAATATTTTTTTTTATAATTTATAAAATTATATTAATTTTATTAATGATTATCATTATTATAGTACCAGTCGTATTTATTATTCCAGGTACACCCCTTTAGGGTGTATGGAACTTTACACAAAAAATGTTCTTATTTCTAAACTTATACTCTACTGTCGTTTTGCCTTTCGTTTCCTCTCGCATTCGTTTCCTCGTTTACCATTTTTCCGATTAATTTCTCGAAATGCTTTATTTACTTCACTTTTCTGTCGATTTCCCGTACATTTTACCAAATTTTCTACTATTCATTTTTTAGTTTTTCTTTTCCTTATCTTTCTCATTACTACATACCAGGTACGTAAATATGAAACCGAAATTTTTGTATAGAAAATAAACGTTTATTGTATGAAAATGATGAAAAATACTTTATTGGACGTATTGTTCATTGCTAGCTATACATTTTTTCCCACCTTTCTGGCAATTTGCAGATGACACGCCAAAAAAAAAACTGTTGCTCTTTTGAGGCAAACCAGCCATCGAGCCATTTTCGTACATTTTCGTAAGAAGTGAAGCGCTGCTCAGCAAGTGCGTGTCCCATCGATGCAAATAAACGGTAATCGGACGGATCCAAGTCTGGTGACTAAGCCGCATGCGAAAGTATTTCCCAATTAAAGGCCTCAATCGTTTCCTTGACCAGTTTTGCTGTGTGTGATGGTGCATTTTCATGAAGCAAAATCACTTTGTGTTGCCTTTTTTGATATCCTGGTCGTTTTTTACACAAAGCTCGATTCAAATCGATCATTTGTTGTCGGTAGCGTTCAGTATTAACAGTTTCACTAGGTCTTAGCATCCAACAATGCTTGCAATTCGCTTTCTTCGAACTTTTTCGGTGGCCTTACACGTTCTTCGTTTCTCACGTCAAAATCGCAACTTTTGAATTTTTCAAACCACTTAAAGCACTGTGATTTACCAAGAGCATGCTCACCATAAGCTTCGACAAGCATTCGACGCGATTCTGCAGCAGTTTTCTTCAAATGGCAACAGAAAATTAATGCTGTCCGCAAATAGTAATTTCCAGGCACAAAATTCGACATCCTCAACGCTATAACAAACTATGTTGGGGTATGAAACTTGTATTGTTGTGAGTTAAAAATCTTTGTCAGATGTCAACAAATCAAATGGCACTAATGACGCGACTTGACGGTATCTATATTGACAGCTCGGGCCATCTATGGGTAAATTACGGTTTCATATTTACAGACTTCGTATATGCACCCTGCACTTGTTATTACTATACTCCTTATTTCTTTCTTTCCCCATATTCCCATATCTTAATCTCATCCAAGTTTCTTTTGTTTCGCCCATCATATTTTTACATCCTCTCGATACTTCTCTGTCTCTATGCTATTCTTCTTGCCTTTGTATTGTGGGCAATACGTCGATTTTTCGATTTCATTCCAATCTCATTATTATATGGTAATAAGAATGATAGGACCCGGTGCATTGGTCTAGTGGTTAGCGTACTGGTCAGCGGATCGGGAGGTCGCGGGTTCGAATCCCAGTCGCGTTACTTTCGTCGTGAAATGTTTTTCTTCGACATTTTCTCCGCAAAAGCCGACTAGTTCCGTGACTGGGAGGCAAACTTGGGACCGGCTGTATCGGTATAGGTTTTCCGCAATTTCCCTATGTCCATGAGAGACATGTCATGGTGAATACTACACAGAGGGGGAAGTCGGCTGCGGCCACAACGTGGGGGAGAATTGTGGAATAAAAAAAAGATACAGTGTAGAAAAGAGCGATGTACAACAGTGGAGCGACATATAACAGTGGAGCCTTGTAAAAAGTCAAAAAAGGCGATGCAAGTAAAACCTAAAAAAAATAATAATAACAATGATAATAACTAACGATACCGGAACAATAATGCTGGTCGACACTCGAGGGTTCCGTCACCACCTCGGCTGCCGCCCCGTCGAAAAAAAAAATTATTGTTGTAATAACAATAGTTATTAGACGATATTAAATAGATCTTGATTTGAATAAATAATAGTACATTATGACACGAGGACGAAAAAACTTTTTCTAACGAGTGTGAGTTTGCAGCATGAGCTGAAGGCGAGTGTTACAATCACACGAGGTTAGAAAAAGTGTTTTTTCGTCCAGTATTATACGAAATTTTATTGTACGCGGTGTGAAAATGGGGGTTTTACGCACGCAAAGCGTACGTAAAACGTCCATTATCGTACCGAGTGGAATAAATATATTTAAAATCAATAATTTTGATAATGGAATGAAATAGGAAATTTGATTTCCCGAAAAATCTAGTTAATTCAAATTTTGAAAGAAATAAAAAAGACGCATCTAGTTAAGGGGTTACGTGGGTTTGAAAATTTCAAAAAATCCATTTTTTAATTTTATTATCTAATAGTACAATATGTCTAGAATATTCTCCCAAAGTTTTAAGTCAATCGGAGTAAAAGTCTAGGAGATAGAGAGATTTTGGGAATTCCCCCCGTTGGGAAAGACCGGCCGAGAGAGACGCAGGTATATACGCATTATTCTCAAAACACTATTTTTGAAGTCGGTGGACACGATTTCTCAAAAACTAATGCACCGATCTTATTGAAATTTTGCACACTTCTTCAAAATAGCATTGACTAGTCACTGAACGAAGGTTTTTTTTCGATTACAACTAATTTTACAAGGCTATACGTAGTGTAAAATGTACCAAAAATTGAACTATTTTGCATACAACTCTGCCAAAAATTCAAATATCAATTTTTTTTAAAATCCTTCGTTCAATCACGAGCTATACTTATCTACTAACAGAAAAGTCTTGGTTTGTTAATTTCAGATAAAGCTATCATGAGTTATCCTGACCACCACGAGGACACTTTTTTTTAGGGGTCCCCGGAAACCAGGTCCCAGCGGCTGAATTACCCAAATTTTTTGATGATTTTTTAAAAAATATTGTTGAAATGTTGCTCTTTTATGTGTTTAACATTTTGAATAAAATAATTTATATATTATATTTTAAAAAAATAGAGAAAACACGCTTTCTTTTTGGCTTCGAAACCCACGTAACCCCTTAATATCAAAAGAATTTTTCTGTCAGTATACGATAAGTGTTCCAGTGTTAATAATAATGTATATTGTTTTTGCTATTATTTCTATTATTCTGAGGCGTCGGTCGATCCAATTAATGTGTTGAAGAAGGCAAAAAAAACTGTCCACCAAACAAACTCGCTCAACTAGTTTGTTTGGTGTTGACCGCTGGTTGCCGCACGCCCTCATCATCGTACTTTTCAGTGCTCGTCGTAATCTCTCGAACACAGCGAAAAGGACAATATTCAGTCGTGAGATGATAAAAATTGTCTACAGTCCTTAATTTCAATTGAAATTGCCCAAGCAACGAAAAACAAGTTTTTTTTTTAACGCATTCTAAAAGGATGGAAATCGATATAAGGTGTGTTGTTATTTGGTACTGGTATTTTTTTTCAGCTCCCCTGTACGCGTGTATACGTCGAGATTATATCCGGAATATTAATTGCTAAATAGTTAATTGACGATTTGTGTTAAGTTCTTAGGCGTGTTTCGTTGTAGTCGCAAATACGACTGGTCGCTCTCCTCGCGAATAGTCCAACATCTGGTTAACATGCAGCAAACATTCTTTCCCGGAGTCGTTGTAGGAACAATCGTCTCTCGGCCTCGTTCTTTTGTTATACCTGCCACTCGAGAGAGAGGACACGTCTCACCGCGCGGGCTCAAGCGCCTCGCTATGTTTTTTTTTCTTATTTTTTTCAATCCGAGCACGAGAGAGAAAAGAGGGCTACTCTGTGTATTTTTGTTTTGCTTTTGTTTTCGTATGCGCGCTTGGAAATGCCCAGTGTGAAGGCTTCCCGAATATTTTTCACATATTTGCAATTCCATGCGAGCGTACAAGTGTGTCAATAACGTTGACGATCCACACATTTCTCGAACTTGACTAAATTGTTTGGCCATGTATTGTAGCTTTTCCTTTTATTGTTATTAATTAAAATTGGAATTGCTAGTCGCAGAAGGGAACACACACTCCCATATTTGTATAATAATTATAATATAAATATAATATTAGATGAAGTAAAAAGTTCTGAGCGTTTTTTCGCTTTATTTCGACGATGAAATTAACATAGTTAAGATTATCCGATTTAGATCACATGCGCTGTTTTGTTCGATAACTTTTGTCCATTTTGAAGGCAATTTCATAATTCCGCGATTGAAGAAGTCCTCGTCCCTATTGGTAAAAAACTTGACCAGCTCATTTTCACAAGCCTCTCTTGAAGCCAGTTTTGTACCATCAAGAAAATTTTGCAAATGCTTGAAAAGGTGATAATTGCTTGGTGCCAGGTCTGGACTATACGGCGGTTGCGATAGAACCTCCCATCCAAGCTCTCGGAGCTTCTGGCGCGTCGTTAAAGATGTGTGCGGCCTGGCGTTGTCTTGATGGAACACAACACCCTTCCTATTGGCCAATTCTGGCCGCTTCTGGTCAATCGCCTGCTTCAATCTGGTCAGTTGTTGACAGTAGAGGTCCGAATTGAGTGTTTGGCCCGATGGGAGCAGCTCATAGTGGATGATTCCCTTCCAATCCCACCAAACAAACAGCAAAACCTTTTTGGCCGTTAATCCGGGCTTGGCGATCGTTTGGGCCGGCTCACCGCGATTGGACCGCGATCTTTTTCGGCTGTTGTTCTCGTATGTGACCCATTTTTCATCGCCAGTCACCATCCGCTTCAAAAATGGGTCGATTTCGTTACGTTTTAGCAAAGAATCGCAGGCATCAATTCGGTGCAAAAGGTTCTTTTGCGTCAATTCGTGTGGCCATCGAGCTTCTTTTCGAGACCAGCCTTATGCAAGTGGTTCCAAACGGTTTTCTGGCTAATCTTCAGTTCCTGGGCAATGGAATAAGTGCTCACATTCCGGTCCGTCTCAACTATTTCCATGGTTTTATCGACATTTTCGACGATTGGCCAATTAGAGCGTGCCTCATCTTCGCCGTCCATATTACCAGAACGGAATCGTTGGAACCACCGCTTTGCTGTTGCATTCGATACTGTATTGGGTCCATAAACAGAACAGATTTTTTTGGCCGCCTGCTCCGCTTTTTCACCTTGGTCGTAGTGGTACTGAAGAATGTATCGAATTTTCTCTTTTTTTACGTCCATTTTGGAACGCTGTAACACACAACTGGCTTCATCAAACACAAAACTGTCAAAGAACTTTTTTTGAAGCGTAATGTCACCTTTAAATCGTCGTATAGTATGACCCGATGCGATGTATACATCGTGAGATATGGCTCACTAAAGACATCTAGCGGAAAACGCTCAGAACTTTTTACTTCACCCAATATATCGTAAGTTTTTATCAGAAAAATAATAACACACAAAATATTAAAAAATGATAAAATTAATTTAAAAAAATATCAAAAATATCAAAATGATAATAAAAATATTAAAAATAATAGCCGGTGCGTTGGTCTAGTGGTTAGCGTGCGGGCCAGCGGATCGGAAGGTCGCGAGTTCGAATCCCGGTCGCATCACTTTCGTCGCGAAATATTTTTCTTCGATATTTCCCGGCGAAAGACGACTAGTTCCGTGACTAGGAGGTGAACTTGGGACCGGCTGTATTGGTATAGGTTTTCCGCAGTTTCTCTATGCCCATGGCAGACATGCCATCGTGAATACGATACAGAGGGGGAAGTCGGCTGCGGTCGCAAGGTGGGGGGATGGGAGGTAGATGGGGGAATTGTGGATGGGAGATAGACGGGGGACTTGTGGAATGGGCGCTATAGAGGGGGGGATGTGGAATGGGCGAAAGAACGAAGTTGAGGTGGGTGGGGCTCGTAAAAAGGGGAAGACCCTGTACGGGTGAAACAAACCAATAAATATTAAAAATAATATCCACAGTTTCCCCGTACCTTCGGCAAATGCCGTATTGTGTAGCTCAAGACGGCTGTAGACGCAACGAAAGTTACGTTAGATCGGCGAAGTGCGAGTAGGTAGTAATAGGAAAGGCTTCAATTGGGAAAAGCAATACATAAAATCCCGCAAGGGTATAGAACTCAAAAATTGAAAATAAATAATAATAGCGGGTGTGTGTGTGTAAGTTTATAAATAACCACATGTTGAAGAAAATTAAATAGCTAATATTCTTTTTATATATCGAGAACCAAAGAAAATCACATACACACGCACGATTCGGAAAAGTCATACATAAAAATCCGCAAGGGTATACGTTGGAACGCAGGAAATAAAAAATCATAATAGGGTGTGTGTGTGTGTAAATTCGTAAAAAGCCACATGTCCACGAACATCAAATAGGTAGTATTCTTCTTATATATCGATAACCCAAACAAACTCACATACACATATATCGATTGGGTTGTCCGAAAAGTTCGTGCCGACTTTCAAAAGATGGTACATTGCAAAATCGATTCAAACTTTTCGAAACAATCCAATGTATAGTAATTACTGACAGCGATATTTGTTTGATATTTGTCCATATGAAATAGTTGATATAAAGGCTGCGCCATGCGCACAGTCGATACGTGACGTTGAATTTTACATCGTTGGAATGCAACAGAAAAGATTTTTTTTTCTTCTTATTTCCCAAATTTCCTTTCACACATTTGACTTACGAAAATCACGCAAACATTTTTTAGCATTCTCATTTAGCGATCTATAACAAATTTGCAAAGTTCGATTTTCATAATAATGAAAATAAGAAGTCGAAAAGAATTTTCGTTTCGTTCCAACGATGCAAACATCAATCCCGTGTCGTTACATTCTGGTAAAATAAATTTAAACATTAAAAATGGCTTCCTCCTGCTCGATAATCAGTTGCGGCTGATTGGTCAAAATTGTTCTGGACATTAGTGAGATCGGCGTTGCGCATTTGCGCGTCGCGCTGTGTTATTAGTAGAACTTGATCGTCATAAACTCTTTATCACGTGCGCGCGTTTGTGTGTGTGTGTGCGCGCGCACACACACACATATATATATATATAGTGTTGTGAGGATGCGTTTGTCCGTATCGTTTTGATAACAGTACGGAACTAACGAGCAATTCCAGCAACTTCTTGGACGATAATTTATTCGAAGGTAGATAAGTAGAGCGGGAAACGAAGATAGAAAGTTACAGAGGGCGAGAAAGAGAGAGAAAGGAAAAGAAGACAGAAAGAGAGAAAGAATGATAGAGAAGGAAACAAACAGAGAGACAGTGAGAGAGAGAGAGGGGGGAGAGAGAGAGGGGGGGGGGGGGGGGGAGGAGGGGGAGAGAGAGAGAGAGAGGAGAGAGAGAGAGAGAGAGAGGAGAGAGAGAGAGAGAGAGAGAGAGAGAGGAGAGAGGAGAGAGAGAGAGAGAGAGAGAGAGAGAGAGAGAGAGAGAGAGGGAGAGAGGAGAGAGAGAGAGAGAGAAGAGAGAGAGAGAGAGAGAGAGAGAGAGAGGAGAGAGAGAGAGAGAGAATTACAGCGAAGGGAGCGCGGTCGCCAGTCGCGCGTTGGAGGAGGACAGTTGAGGGAGGACTACAGAGAAGCAGAATTGGCTCGGCCACCGCGAGAGAAAGAGAGACAGAGAGAGAGAGAGAGAGGGGGTGAGAGAGCGAAAGACACAGAGGTAGAAACGACAAAGAGGGAACGGACCCGCGCGGGGCGTCAGAAAAAGGAAACGCGAGTAAGAGAGAAAGAGATGGTGTTAGCGCGAAGCAAAACCTCGAGACGTCTTATCGCAGTATCTCGCGTTACCGCAGCTTAAGTATAGTAACGCTCCTTAATCGCACGTTGAATTATGCAGAAAGATGATCCTCATTCCCTAGTCATTATTCTCACTGGAGCCAAGTCTGCAATCTCGCGCTACGTCGACAACCAGCTCTTGACATTTTTTCTTCGAAAAAGCCACTGTAGCTTTTTGCGAAAATATTTCAAGATTGTCGGGGGAAAAAGGCCAACTGATCGAAAATAGGACGTAACCCGTGCGGAAATTGAATTCGGGATTTGGTCTGGTCCACCTTAATTTTCCGTAACTTTATAAAGGCCCTAGTCTGGAAGCTTCACATTGGCAATCACTGGCCGATCACACTATGCTACCGAGGGCCATGAAGACAAAATAATCAGAGCCTTTAAAATTGTCTCAACGTTGCCTCATAACAAATTATTGCAGCCATACACGCACGTGCGTGTGCTGTGTGCACTGTGAAAAAGAAATGTGTTATTTCAATACGTTTGAGGCATAGAATTCTGTCGCATATTTTGACACGTTTGATCCCGCGTTGTTCCAATGAACGCGCTGCATCCATGTTGGTTCAAGGCATCACAGCTCGTCTACTAAACGCATAGTTTAATTATTATATTTAATCGTTCTCGACAATTATTATGGCAGCAATTCTTTAGTCACGCATTTGTACGGATTTGTCCCTATAATAGCAAAGGCTAGTAGTATTGGAGAAATCGCTACTAAGGAATCTACAACTACACCTCTTATAGGCCTTTACTTGGTCTCCGTACTTGGACCATATTTTAGTAAACCTACCGATCCTACCATTCCCTAATAGGGGCCCGGTCCGGCTCTTTTACGGAAAACCCTACTATGGAATCGACAAATAATCCATTGAAGGCCCCGAATTGTATTAGGTATACCCTGTCAATTTTCCGCACGGGAATGAAATTCGGTAGAAATGTTCCTTAAGGCCTCAGGCCATTCTAGAGGCCAAAAAAGGGCATATTTGTGATTTTTTTTTTCAGCGAAACCATAAAATAAATCGGAATAATAAAATAGGGGTTTCATTATACACGTAATTGACTATATAAAATTATTTTTTCACAGCGATACATGTCAAAATGGCGACTGTGCAGCATTTTTTGAAATGAATGAAATTCGGTAGAAATGTTCCTTAAGGCCTCAGGCCACTCTAGAGGCCAAAAAAGGGCATATTTTGTGATTTTTTTCAGCGAAACCATAAAATAAATCGGAATAATAAAATAGGGGTTTTATTATACACGTAATTGACTATATAAAATTATTTTTTCACAGCGATACATGTCAAAATGGCGACTGTGCAGCATTTTTTCGATGACGCCTTTATTTCTGTAAGGTCAACGGCCAGACCAACAGCTCCTATAATTTTTCAGTTATGATGAGACACTAAAGTTTTTTCGATTATATATAAGAATAGCTATAGAAGTGCGTAGGATTTTTTTGGTATATTGTTTTTTGTCAAAATGGCGCATTTCTAAAACAAAAAGTATAAAATGCCACGAGAAAATCGTCAGAAAATTGTTTATAAAAAAGGAACTATGCAATATAATAAAAAAATCCTACGTAGTGCCTCAGAAAATGTAACTCTAAATAAACAGTTAAAATTTCAAGTGAATCGGTTGAAATTTGTTTGAGTTATGAGTCCGGCCGACTTGAACAATGTCGTTTTGAGATAAACGCGTTTAAAGTTAGTCGAAGCCACGACATGAATCAAGAGGGGTTGCGCTAGAATTCGAAAATCGAGTATTTAGAAATTTTTCACACCCATAATCTTTTGGAATATAATTTTATAGGTACTAAGGTACATTTTTAACAAAAAAATATCGATTTTTGGAAAATCCTAGAGTGGCCTAATGCCTTAAAGGATGTAAGGGTGCACTAAGAAAGGAATTTTTGAAAGTCAAACCCTAAGAGGATGGGTAATTATGCAGTTTAAGGACTTTTCCGAAAAACCACAGAAATTTTTTTTTGCCATGTTGACATTTTCTATTAATTCCATAAGTTATGGGGTTTTGAATTTCCCGGAAACACGTAATAAAACAGAGCATTTTTAAATATTTCGACTCCTATATTGGGGGTGGGAGGTGGGGGGGTTTTATAAAAGAAACCTTGCTCAACACTATACCGAAGGGAAATCGCGAAGGTCACTTCGCCCGCTCCCCCTGCAGCCGTTGTAAGTTCGTAAAAATATGCGATTTTAAAGACGTGACTGAAAATCAATCAAAATCAGTCTACAAATCATGCAAAAACTACGTTTAGTGTCTTTGGGAGGGGGCTCCGCCCCCTCCGCCCCCGCAAGGGGCTCTGCCCCTTGCGCCCGCCGGGGGGTTACACCCCCCGGACCACCTTCGTTGCCCCATCAGACACCTTTCGCATACAACACACAAAAACAGAGAGAGAGGGGGCAAGAGATATTTAGGAAGGCTTGTTTTATAAATCCCTCCACTCCCCTCATCCTATATAGGTGTTCCGAAAATATTCGAAAATACGCTATTTTATAACGTGTTTTCGTGAACTTCAAAACCCTATACCTTTTTAGGGAAGGGTGACCACTGCGATTTATTTGCGGCATTGCATTTAGAAAGGCATTTTTTATAAATGCCCCCATCCCCCACTCCCAATATAGGCGTCGAAATATTTAAAAATGCCCTATTTTATCACGTGTTTCCGCAAACTTCAATGCCCCATCATTTATGGAAATAATGGAATAATGGAAAGTGTCAGCCTCCCCCAACGGAATATCACTCAATATAATGGAATGAAGAAGTTCACGGTGAAAAAAAAAATTCCTCTTGTTTTTCGGAAAAGTCCTCAAACTGCATAATTACCACTGTTAATAAAGTTTCTATGGGCCAAATTCCACGCGGGCGAAGCCACGGACGGAAGCTAGTAAAAGTATAAAAATGAATAATTTTGCCCTTTAATTATTGGGAGTAAAAATAAGTCTCCGCCGTTTTTTTTTATCAAAAATTGGGCATTTATTGTGAAAGAACGGTCCTTTATGTTTTATTCGAAGTATTGTCCATTGCCAGCCACTACTTTTTGCCATCTTTCTGGCAGCATATGGATACCGCGTCGGAAGAACGCTTCATCTTTTGAGGCTATCCACAAATCGACCCAATTTTTGGTATCTTACATGATGTGAAGTGCTGCTCAGACAGGCCGTGCGTCATCGATCGAAATAAATGATAGTCAGAGGGAGTAAAATCTGGTGAATACGGCGGGTAGGGTAAAACTTCCCAATTGAGTGTTTCCAGGTAGGTTTTGACCGGCGCCGCAACACGTGGACGAGCATTATCATGCAGGAGAATAATTTTGTCGTGTCTGGAGTAGTAGTGGGCGCGTTTTTCCTTGAGTGCTCGGCTCAATTTCATCAATTGTGTTCGCTAGAGAGCCCCAGTAATGGTTTCGTTTGGTTTGAGCAACTCATAATACACGACACCAAGCTGATCCCACCAAATACACAACATGAGTTGTTTTCCATGAATATTCGTCTTGGCTGTCGATGTTGAAGCATGGCCAGGTGGTCACCATGATTTCCTCTTCTTTGGGTTATCGCAGTGGATCCATTTTTCATCACCAGTGACTATACGATGCAAAAAATCCTTTCCCTTATGCCTGGCAAGCAACATTTCACATGTGCAAAATCGGCGTTCAACGTTTCTCGGGTTCAGTTCATATGGAACCCAATTTCCTTGCTTTTGAATCATTCCCAACGATTTTAAACGATGTGAAATTGCTTGTTGAGTCACTCCTAATGTAAGTGCAAGTTCTTCTTACGTTTGGCACGAATCTCCCTCCAATAATGCTTCCAATTCCGCGTCTTCGTATACTTTCGGCCTTCCGCTACGTTCTTTGTCTTCGACGTCAATCTCACCGTTCTTAAACTTTTGAAACTACTCACAATTTCTCTCACTTAAAGCAGCCCTCACCATATGCTTCTACAAGCAATCGATGCGCCTCAGCTGCAGATTTCTTCAAATTAAAGAATTAAATCAAAAGTTACCGCAAATGACGCTTATTCGGCTCAAAACTCGACCATTTCGCACGAAATAGATTACGTGATGCTGATACAAAATCGCTAATATTTCAAGGTTATGGTCTTGCCAGATGTCCAAACTAACGATATGACGTTTTACATCTGACAATTTCAACCATAACCTCCTGGTCGGGCCATCTTTTGTCAAACGGCGGAGACTTATTTGTACTCCCAATATATATTTTATGAAAACTCAGTATGTACAGAATAAATGTATACCTCGTATGCATATTTTTTTGACGTTCATTGAAAAAAAAGTCATAAACCGTCATTTGACTTAATTGGACCGCTCCAACCTTCTTAAAGACGAAAAGCTATATGTTAGGGAATTCTATACAGCTTGATGTTTCGTTTTTCCTAAAAAAAAAAAAAAAAAACGTTACACGCCCTAAGATACGGGACCTACAGTTTTTATTCACTCTTACGGGTACCGCAACAGTAGGGGACTAGAGGAATGCAAGCGAAGCGTGATAATTAGGTACATTCGCGCCGCAGCCTTAATTGACAAGCGCCCAATTCGAGTGTTTTGATGCGACGCTCACGCTGCGAGTCACGAGGCGACGGGAAAACTTGCGCTTATTAGCACATGTACTCACGAATTAAAAAATCATTTTTTTCCCGATTTACTCACCACGCCGTGCGCTGTTTTCCTACGCGCAACCTCTTTACTTTTTCCTGGTCGCGATCAGTTTGATTGGGAGGCCGAAAAATGTAATTACTCGGGAGAAGAGAAGAGTGTAAAATGGAGAAGTTCATGAGGGTAATTGGAATTATACGTGTACGATTATCTTTCTCGATTAATGAAGGTTATTTTTTTTTCTCGCGATAATTGAAGCGGATCGAAGCGGATTACATTGTTCACCAACAAATGTAACCGGATACGAATTTTCTTGGAGGGAGAAACGTAGCAAAAGGTTAAAATACGAAGTTTCGATAAGGATCGACGGATCCAGGGGAATATCCAATTCCGGCAAACGAACGGTAATGGACGCAGACATCTCCCATGTCAAGCAGCGCCGTACGAATACTTGGATGGATGATCGCCCAACTGATCGAGAAAGCCCGCAAGGGCCCATGCCCTTTGCTGGAATTTAATTTTTTTCCGTACTTGCTCCAAAGGAAGGATGGACAAAAATGGAATTCCAGGAAAAAAAACATTATCGAAATGTAGACAGTTTAGTGAAGGAAGTTTGTTATGGGAAATTGTTGAGCTTTGCTGCAATTCCTTTTTTTTCCATACTTCCTCCATAGGAAGGAAAGTTCAACGATTTCCAAAACTACACTGGCTAAATTTTGATCATGTTTTTTTTTCCTCAAAAAAAAACGGGACAGTCAAACTTATGGAAACTTCGAATTTGAACTTTCATCACATAAATTTCTGCCTGAACCCGTGCAGAAATATTGTCATGAATACAGTCCGATTCGGACTAGGATCCTGGGTTTTCAATCGGGATCCAGTCGGATATCGGATCCGATCCGAGAGCGAAATTTAACGCTCGCAAATCGGATTCGAGCCAGGATCCTAATCCGGAACTATTAAGGGGGGAAGACCATTCAGAAGGTCAAAAATTAGGGGTTTTTTATAATTTTTTTTCAGGAAAAGAATATACATGGAAATTTGTAACTTTGTGTGTGTTTCATTTAATACTTTAAGTATGCAAATATATATATATATATTTTTTTTTTCAATGCAAATTCCCAGTCGTGTACATTGATGTTCAGAGGAAGTCGCTGAAAAAGCTTCCGCACTGCTGGAGTTCTCCCTCACGCTGTAATTGTCTGAAACAAAAAAATCGATATGATTCTTGAAGGTGACGTCCGTACGGTGTTGGTGAACCAGGATTTTGGAAATATATGCAAAATTCACGAAATGGCAGCTTAAGAAAATCAATTTTGTGATTTTACATGAAATTTGTACTATATTTAAGGGCAAAAGAACGTTTTATTTTTGGAATTATAATATTATTTAGGTTCACCGACAAACTGCTGGTATAAGAAAGAGGTGTGACGAATTTCATCAAAATCGGTTGAATAGTTTTTGCGTAATCACCCGAGCAGTTGGGAAAAATACAGTTTGGAGAAAAACGCGCAAATTTTCAACAAGGGAAAACTTAATGATTTTGATGTTTTACCGGCTAATCAGTGATTCCGGCACCATACAGGATTCCTTCGGCTTCCTCGTAAAAACGATATTTCTGCTGCTGCTGCTCTCCGCAGGCTTTCCGACCCTCCTTGGACGATCGAGAGCTGCAACGCTCCAGGCGTGATACGCGTCGCTCATCGGCTTTCTTTGCGAATTTCTTCGATTATCCCCCAATGCAGATGTACAGAGCGCTCATAACTCTTAAAATTGCAGAATTTCTCTCGTTGAATATGCTGGCCGCAATGTAAGCTGCAATTTCGATGACACTCAAGCCTGAATGCAAATGTTTCGGAGCTAAGCGCCGTACAGTGGAGTTGAAACTTTCGTTTGCATTTTGCGTGTGGCCACCCAAGTATCTCTCCAATAGATCGTGATGGGATAAATCCGTGTATATCGGCGAGAGATGCTTCTGGACATCAGGATGGAGAGGCGCAGGGTGTTTGAAAGTTTCACCAGTAGCCTGAGCTTTTGCCACCTGCACCAGCTATGATTATGTTGGTTTCCAAAAAATGTTCTCTTCCGTGGAGGTCCCTTAGGTGTTGCATGAGTACCTTTTGGGTACGCGGACATTTTGAGAAGCAGTAAGCCCACAACTGGCACAAGGTCAAATTTGAAGTACCTGCGATGCTCCGAATCGACAACGATGGGCCCTACCGAGTATAGTACGACTACCAAACATAAAAGATCGGAGCAAGACGAAATATACGAGGGCGCATGCACCGCCGTCTTCGGTTGCACCTCTGCATCTACTCGGCACGAACGCTCTTGGCGTTTTTCCGCGAGAACTCAGGAAATTCTTGGAATTTCGCTCTACAAATTGGACACCATATTCTTAAGACATTGAACTATCGATTTATGGGGGGCGAGGGGGGCGCCGATTTTTTCAAATTTGTAAATGATCTTCCCCCCCTTAAGGCAGTAGTCTGCTTTAGGAGCCGAAAAAAAAGCGTTTTTTCAACAATTTTTTTGAAAGGGAAGGAAAGGATTGCGGTAAACGAAATTTTGAGACGATAGTATATTATATTCAAGCTTTAAAAAACAATTTTTATTATTACAAATTATTGAAATTTGCCAAAGTTGTAACGATTTTTCTGGGGCGCCTGGAGTGTGCACTCGTAAATCGGTGCCGGTGATGGAGGTCGTGCGATGCATCTGAAACAGTGGAACCAAATTTTTTTTTAGTTTTTATAAGTTCCTTTTCTATATGAACTAAAAAAATACCGAAGAAATGACGAAATTCCAAATTTTTTCGAAGTTCGAAAAAAAAATTCACTTTTTTGGAAAAAAAATCCACTTTAAGTTGCAAAACAAGTAATTTAAATAGTACTTTTGTCCAACTTTTTTAGTTCAAATAGAAGATAATTCAATACTGAAGCTAGATCACTTTGGTTTTTTTCGATCGGACATATATTGTTTTTACTATCGCCGGCACCGTTTTCCAAAACTTGTGAAAATGAAAACTCGAGAAAACGGGCTGTAAAGTTCTGCCCGAGCATTCGCACCTGCTCGACGCTCGGCCACTAAAACTGATCTAGCTTCGAAAATATGTCGAATTGGCCTCTAAAATTTTGAACACATATTCTTGGATAGTTTTGGAATAGATTTAAGACAAAAACGAAAAATCGATTTTTTGAAGCCTGTAAAGCAGACTACTGCCTTAAGGACTCTAGTCAGAATCCAAGTAGAAACTTTGCATAGAATTTAGAATAGAATCCCGAGCTTCTCGAGAAAGATCTAGTTCGATATCGAATCGGATCCCAGGGATGAATGTAAAAATCACCAGGAGATACCGATCCGTATGAGCTGGAGACGCTGGACGTTTTCTGAAATCATTTATTCAAGGATCTGAAAAAGATTAGGTCAAAATTGGTGCTACAGTAGAACTGTCAAAACTTATATATTTCAATAACAGAATTTCAAACAAAATTCTTTACATTTAATACAAATTTTCGAAGAAACAATATATAGACCTTGAAAACGGGTATTTCCTGGAGAAAAGTGATATAGGTTATTAATTCTAAGTAATTATATTTATTAGGTGTATGACTTAATTTTTACAGATTTTTCAGCAAATTTATTTAATATAAAAAAATTGAGAACAACGAACTTAATCTTGGAAATACTGTCCATCGTTTTGACCTTGCGCCATCTCTCAGGTAACATACGAATGCCGTCGCGAAAGAAACTTGCAGGCTTCGAGGCGATAAAGTCATCGACGAATTTACGCAAATCGTTCAGCGTTTTGAACGGTTTATCCACTAAGGCGTGCTGCATTGACTGGAACAAATGGTAGTCGGATGGGGCCAAGTCTGGTGAATATACCGCGTGCGGTAGAACTTTCCATCGCAAGTTCAAGAGGGTCTTCTGAGTCGTGCGAGCAACGTGAGGTCGAGCGTTGTCATGCAGCAGTATGACTTGCCTGCTTCCTTGCCCAGTAAATAGCATTTTCTGATTAAGTTCTTCACTCAGTTTATTCAATTGTCGGGTGTAGCGTTCCGTAGTCACCGTCTGACCAGTTTCCAGGAGTTCGCAATAAAGCACACCCTCCATATCCTGTCCAGGGTGCGGCCTGTCACTAAGATCGAAATCACTACTTCTAAAACGTTTGTACCAATAATTACACGTTTCATAAGACACAACGTCGGCACCAAGAACACTACAAATTGATTCCCGTGCTTTAAAAGCATTTTTTC
This sequence comes from Ophion ventricosus, assembly GCA_963932345.1. NCBI lineage: Eukaryota > Metazoa > Arthropoda > Insecta > Hymenoptera > Ichneumonidae > Ophion > Ophion ventricosus. Next base: position 9,113,483 of record OZ010717.1, read on the forward strand.
CTCGTTGGAATTCGTATAAAATGCAGTGCTGAATGTGCTGTTTATCAGTTGCCATCCTAAACTCTGCTATTCTGAGAGGTTATGTAACTCACGTAGACTTGTCGTTCGGTGTTCTGAAACCTTGCGTCCGATCCTTTCAAAACCACAAAAGACCGCGAAAATATTTCTATTTTAAATATAATTTTAAGCTCGAAGAATAAATCTGTAAAAATTAAGTCATACACCTAATAAATTAAGTGGAGATCGTTTGAACTAAGAAAATATGTATTCAATTATCTAAGAAAAATATATTTAATACGTATTTCAAATTCTTGCCACCACGTCTCCGCCTTGTGCTTTGGCGGCTTGTCCCCATAGTGCTACGTACTGGGCGCCACCTGGACTCCGATGAGGATATCGTCTAGGGAATCCGTATTATATCCCGATCGGGGATCCAATCGAAACTTAGGTATCCCTAAGAAATTTTAGCACGGGAAGGAGCAACTCGGTATCCTTTAACATTCGCACGAGCCTTTTTAAAAAAAACATTATCTTTCATTCATGCTAGTCTTATCGTACCGTAATTAATCGTTATTTACCCCAAAAGTAACATTTATCTTCATTGTATATTTTTTTTGTCAATTCCGAGCGAATATCTGTCAAAAGTCAAACGTGAAAAGTCCTACACGATGGACTAACGGTGAACGTTCTTCGAACTGTACAATGGCGAATGATCGTGAAGAACACACGTTTCGCATGTGCCTTGGTAGTCTTGTCTGGTTCCCTCTTTACCTGCCTTGATTCCCCGCGAGTCGAGAGCTCAGAGTTGTGGCTTAAGGGCGGAGCGCGAGGATGGTTAGTGACTCGGCAACATAAAGAATCCGTAACATTCACGGTGCGTGTATCGTCGTCGAGAAAGGAGATTTCATTGGCCAGTCGTAAGGGATTCGAGTATACGCCTACCCGTTCGCTATTACTCCACCTCTCAACACGCAATTCTTCAAGAACTACTTGCAATATCCGTGTCCATGTGTACCTATATATACAAACAAACTGGCTCTCACAACAAATTAATCTATTAAATATGAAAGTATGTTGAAGAAATGTTGTATCAAACTAATGTATCTGAGCGTAGATCGAGTGTGTAGAAAAATTTTGTTTGCTGTACGCCGGTACCAACGTACCTAATTGCCACGTACACTTTTGGCACGATCCGTCGACAGTTCCCGCGCAGAAATTAAGATTGACGATTCTTTTGCGTCAATTCGTGTGGCACCCATACATCGAGCTTCTTCTTGAGACCAGCCTTATGCAGATGGGTCCAAACGGTTTTCTGGCTAATCTTCAGTTCCTGGGCAATGGAATAAGTGCTCACATGCCGGTCCGACTCGACGATTTCCATGATTTTATCGACATTTTCGTCGATTGGCCTACCAGAGCGTGCCTCATCTTCGACGTACATATTACCAGAACGGAATCGTTGGAACCACCGCTTTGCTGTTGCATTCGATACTGTATTGGGTCTATAAACAGCACAAATTTTTTTGGCCGCCTGCTCCGCCTTTTCACCTTGGTCGTAGTGGTACTGAAGAATGTATCGAATTTTCTCTTTTTTTACGTCCATTTTGGAACGCTGTAACACACAACTGGCTTCACCAAACACAAAACTGTCAAAGAACCTTTTTTGAAGCGTAATGTCACCTTTAAATCGCCGTATAGTATGACCCGATGCGATGTATACATCGTGAGATATGGCTCACTAAAGACATCTAGCGGAAAACGCTCAGAACTTTTTACTTCGCCCAATATAATAATTAAACTATGCGTTTAGTAGACGAGCTGTGATGCCTTGAACCAACACGCATGCAGTGCGTTCATTGGAACAACGCGGGATCAAACGTGTCAAAATATGCGACAGAATTCTAAGCCTCAAATGTGTTGAAATAACACATTTCTTTTTCACAGTGCACACACACGCACATACGCATATGGCTGCAATAACTTTTATGAGGCACCGTTGAGGCAATTTAAAGGCCTTGGTTACTTTGCCTTCAATGACCGTCGTTAGCAAAGTGTGACCGGCCACTAATGGCCCATGTGAGGCTTCCAGACTAGGGCCTTAATAAAGTTAAGGAAAATTAAGATGGGCCCTACAAAAGCCCGAACTCAATTTCCGCCCGGGGGAAACCAATGTACGGATCCAATTTGAATTCTAAAGGATTCTCACATTAGCGAACGGTATCCGATACGATTCTTGATGAATCCCATCACCCCGTGCAGAAATTGAGTTCAGGCTTTGATCGGGCCCATCTTAATTTTTCCTAACTTCATTAAGGCCCTAGTTTGGAAGCCTCACATGGGCCATCAGTGGCCCGGTCACACTTTGCTACCGAGGGCAATTGAAGGCAAAATAACCAGGGCCTTTAAAATTGCCTCAACGGTGCCTCATAACAAATTATTGCAGTCATATGCGCACGTACGTGTGCGTGTACTGTGAAAAAGAAATGTATTATTTCAATACATTTGAGGCTTAGAATTCTGTGGCATATTTTGACACGTTTGATTCCCCGTTGTTCCAATGAACGTACTGCATGCGTATTGGTTCAAGGCACCACAGCTCGTCTACTAAACCCATAGTTTAATTATTATATTCAATCGATCTCGATAATTATTATGCCATAAATTCTTTAGTTAAGCAATGTATACTGATTTTCCCCTGTAATAGCAAAGTCTCGCAGTATTGGGGAAATCGCTATTAGGGAATCTACAACTACAACTCTTAAAGGCCTTTACTTGGTCTCCGTACTTAGACCATAGTTTTAGTGGGGCCAGGTTGAAATTCCGAACTTTGAATGATCAGCACGCTCAAAATTCTGAATTTATTAGCTCGTACTCAATACTTCTGGAAATTTATAACTCTAGAATTTTGTAAACAGAATTATCATATAACCGAAAATAATAAATAGTACACTGAGGAATTAAATGACAATGAGCATGGGGCCGACAGATAAAGCGTCGACATCAAAACACAGCACATAAAACAAGTATCAACTTCCCATAATTAGAGAGTCTACAGTTCTGAAAAATCGTAGTGTTAGAAATCGAGTTCCTGAATAGCGAAGATTTGTACAGGGAAAAGTTCTGAAAATAAGAATATCGATGAGAATCATCGGTAGCTAAACATCCTTACATTATATGTTCACAATAAAATGTGAAGGATGATCAAAACTCTGAAAAAATTCTACCACGAAAAATCAAAACTCCGAAAGAATTTTAGCCGAAAGACCAAAACTCCGAAAATCTGAACATCGTCAAAATAAGTGGCGGTGCTGCCATCTAACCGCGTTAAGCTAACTTGCTATCTGCTTTATCTTTACGAAACTTGTAGTTTCGGAATATTAAAATTAGGAATTTTAAACCGTCGGAGCATTCTAAGTTCGGAATATCAACCCGGCCCCGTTTTCGTCAACCTACCTACCCTACCATTCCCTAATAGAGGCCCGGTCCGGCTCTTTTACGGAAAACCCTACTATGGAATCCAAAAATAATCCCTTTAAGGTCCCGAATTGTATTAGGGATGCCCTGCCAATTTTCCGCACGGGGTACATTCTATACGTTGAATTCTCTGAACAAAATATGGTGATATACAAAATGAGTGGATCTTTAAAAAGTATTGGGACGTTGAATAAGTTCTCGCTGTTTTTTCGTGAAAATTAATACTTTATTTTTATTAATTATTAAAAAAACATGTCACTGAAAGTATTGTCCATCACTAGCCACAACTTTTTCCCATCTTTCTGACAGCATCTTAATTCCACGTCGGAAAAACTACATGTCTTTTGAGGCTATCCAAGAGTCGTACCATTTTTTGGCATCTTCATAAGAATGGAAATACTGCTCAGCCAGGCCATGTGCCATCGATCGGAGCAAGTGATAATCGAAAGGGGCAATGTCTGGTGAATACGGCTGGTGGGGTATGACTGCAAGTCATACCCCACCAGGTGTGTTGTCATGCTGCAAAATCACTTTGTCGTGTCTCTGCTCGTATAGCGGCCATTTTCCTTCAATGCTCGGCTCAAACGCATCAATTGTAGTCGATAGCGATCTCCCGTAATGGTTTAGTTCCGTTTGAGCAGCTCATAAAAAACTACACCCAGCTGATACCACCAAATGCAAAGCAGAATTTTGGGACCATGGATATTCGGCTTTGCCGACGATGTTGATGCATGGCCGGGCTTATCCCACGATTTTCTACGCTTTGGGTTATTGTAGTGCATCCATTTTTTATTGCCACTCATGATGCGATGCAAAAAACCTTTCCTTTTCTGCCGTTGAAGCAGCGGTTCATACGTGAAAAGACATCGTATGACACCTCTCGGCCTCAACGTGTACGGCACCCAATGCCGTTGCTTTTGAATCATTCCTAATGCTTTTATACGATTCGAAATTGTTGTGTGATCAACTCATAATGATTCTGCAAGTTCATCTAGCGTCTGGCATGAGTGTTCATGGAGTAATGCCTCCAATTCTTTGTCTTCAAGCTTTTTCGGTGCGCCAGAGCGTTCTTTGAATTTAACGTCAAAATTATTATTTTTGAAGCGTCTAAACCAATCTTTGTATGTAGTTTCGCAGAGCATTGTCGCCGTAAGTCTCAACAAGAATTCTGTGTGCTTCAACCACAGAGTTAAAAAAAAAAAAAAGTAATGCAGTAAAATTCCCCGCAAATACTCTTTTCTGGCACGAAATTTGAAATGTTTAACACTATGAAAAAATTTCACGCTATCTTATAGTATTTCTTTATATAGATGCGTAACCATCTTAAACTACACGTAGTTTTGGTAACGCCATCTGTTGGAAAACAGCGAGAACTTATTCAACGTCCCAATATAAATCTTATCTTAAAAAAGTCTAAATCACTAAAATTCCACTGTAATTATCGTTTGTTATTTATTTTGACATAATATCACCACACACGTACACGCTTATATGCAGGTTAAGCGTCCACACGCCGAGTTTTTTTTTCGTGACTTTTCACATATTTTCGATTCGAACGTAGTAAGAATTCTCAAACGGCGTTCATCGGGGTACAGTGGAGAATCCATTTGGATCTCAATGAGGACTCCCTATGTGCGGTGTCCTTAACAAATCCCTATAGAAATGTGGGTTCATCTTGGGGCTCTCCAAAAAATTTGTCCACGGGATCACGAAGGGATTTTTTTTTTTGGGATATCCAACAAATTCCATTTTAGAATTTCAAATAGAAAATTCTCCGACGACCTCAATTGGGAAATACCACGAAGTCCACTTGGATTCTAATGGGGACTCCCTACGTGCGGCATCCCTATCAAATCCCTACAGAGATGTGGTAGGATCTGGGAACTCGCCAACAAATTTCTGCGCAGGTTTCCTCACGTCTGTTTATTAGGTTGAGCGACCTCAGTGTACTCTGCGATTCCTAAAATGGATAAAAATACCGAACAAAGAATTTGCCTCAAATGTTGTTTCGCCAACGAAATTTTTCGTGCTTCATCCAGCTCATCCAGCTTGAATGCCGCCATTTTGTCACAAAATCTTGCGAAAAAAATTGTAAAGGTACTTGAAGACATGTAGAATAAACGCCACTAAAGGGAATTTTCATTCCATCAACTGGGTATCTATAAACATTGTCGGTATAAACTTCCTTTAGGGCTGTAGTCTGGTAGTTTCCCGTCAAGAAGTAGAAGAATTGGTTGAAGACTTGCCTCGGTCTGGTCAACCTTCAACGTCTTCGATTGACGAAAACATCAACAAACTAACGGAAATGGTGATGGAAAATTCTCATTCACGCTTAAAAGAGATCCGGCAATCTTCTAAAGTGACACTCAACAATAGATAAGTTCGAGTACGGCGCCGTGATAAAGATTCTCTATTTCAAAGGGAAAACTGCAACGGAAATCAAAGCTGAATTAGAGCTCAAATGTGGTAGAAGGACATTTTTCGACGAAGAACACTCTGGGCAACGAAGAACCGTAACGTAGGAGGATATGATCGATTACGTTCACCTAATCGTGATGGATGACCGTCGATTAATTTTGATAGAAATAGTCGAGGCTGCTGACATTGAGTAGCATACTCACTATTGATAAAAATGGAGAACGGGTGGACATTTCCCAATCTTGTCTTGAGCGTTTCGAGCGGAATGAAAATGATTCTACCCGACGACTATGACTGTCGACCGAATCTGGCTCCACAAATACATTCCAAAGACGAAGCAGCATTCAATTGCATTGCACATGACTTTGAAGTTTGACATTTCGCAAAAAGGGCTTAAGGAAGTTGCTCATGGTCTTTGCGGAACAGGTGACAAGAGGAGAACGCATTTGCTTAAACAGGGGCGCCTGTAACGGCTGCTAACTCCGAATAATCCAAATGTCGATTACGTAAAATAAACAAATTTCAGCTAATAAATATGTGCAATGCATATAATTAATTCTTTGGAAACGTTATTGATAGTTTTTTGTTTATTTACATCACGAATACGTCATTAACCAAGTTAAAATGTGGCAAACGCGCAATTTAGTTCTCATTAGCTGGCAGCACCGAGTTCAGATACGAACGCCACACATCGTGAGCGCTTAGCTGTCAAACAACCTTCGCGAATTCAGTTTTTGTGTTCGACGAAAATGAAAAGATAGAAAGGAAAAATCCAAAGTGAAAAACATGCTGTTGAATTTTGCATCGTTGGGATGCAACGAAAATTCATCTTTATTTTTTCACTTCTTTATTTTCATTACTTTCTAAACTATTCTTTGCCGATTTACGTTATGGATACCTAATAATGCTCTTTAAAAAAGGCACAGTGTTTTTTATGGGCTAAATGTGCCAAAAAAATAGGGCAATACGACAAAAAAAAACAAATTTCGTGGCACTTCAACGATGCAAACTTCAATACCATAAAAACAGTACAATCATCGGTTAAGGAGTTTCGGGAAACTCAACGAAATGTTGAGTTTCCCGAAACCATTTGATTCAAAGTTATACTGTTAATTCTTTTTCATATACTGAATGTACCCTCCAAATGTTTGATCGGTCATCTACACCTATTCTATAAAATCCCGTTACACCGTTACACCTATACACCGTTTCTATAAAATTTATAATTGAAGAAAGACTTTTTAACATAGACCATTTAACATTATGACACTGATGACGAATTTGTCATAATGTACCGAGTGATTTGACAGTATTTCATAACATTTTAAACATTTTACGACGTTTTTATTAACTCGCTTTCTTGTCTGTTTGTTTGTTTGTTTGTTTGTTCGGTACAAATTTTGCAATCGATTTTTTACACTAACTTCCGGATGAGCTAGACCTCAGAACTGGATGAGAAACAAACAAACTGACAGACAAGATGAATATAAATTTAAAAAAATATATATTAATATAATTAATATAATATACAAATAGATATTATATATATTTAAATAATATATACAATATTTAACAGTTTGCAACAAGTTTCAGATTGAAGAGTTAAGTGTGTAAGAGCGAGAGAAAAAGAGAAAAAAAGTTGTGAAAAAAAATAAAGAAATAAAACATAGTTTAGTGAAAGTGAAAAAAAAATAATTAAATATTTTTTTAATATCCCTCTTTTTTAAAACAGGGTAAAAGTATAAAATAATTTTTCCTAGCCCCATACAGATTTATAACCCTATACAGATTTCTAACTCCATACAGATTGTCCTGAACATTTGTGATTGTCATTTTTAATAGCTATGAAGATACGGCAGGACAAGAACACTATTCTTTATTTCTCTATTCTCAGATATCTCTCTTGTTAAATATCTCTATTCTGGAAACGGTTTAATCAGAAACATCTCTATTCCGAAACATCTCTCTTCCGAAACGTCTCTATTCCAAGAACCTCTGCGTTGCACTTATTTTAATCATGGCCAATATAGTAAATGCATTATTACGAATGGCTTATACAAATGAAATTGATATGAAGTTGGTGAATGACGAATAGAGATATTTCGGAAGAGAGATGTTTCCGAAGAGAAATATTATGAGATGAAATTATCGGAATAGAGATGTTTCGGCAGAGAGATGTTTTAGACATGAGATATTTTGGAATAGAGATGTTTCTGATTAAACTTTCTCCAGAATAGAGATTTTAAGAAGAGAGATGTCTGAGAATAGAGAAATAAAGAATAGAGTTGTTGTCCTGCCGAAAATACTTGTAAGATTGAATATGAAAAACGTGGGGCGCATGCAATAGATAATAGTAAGGAGTGTGGGGAGTAGCTGTCGTTGAGAAAACTCACACAATAGTTCATATCATTTGCGGTGCAATAAAATTGTTAGTGATCTACGTGCACTATTCATGCATCAATTATCTATTGCATGCGCCCCACATTTTTCGTTTTAAATCTTACAAGTATTTTCATAGCTATTAAAAATTCACAATCACAAATTTTCAAAACCATCTGTATGGGGTTATAAATCTGTATGAGGTTAGGAGAAATTATTTTATACTTTTTAGTCCGTTTTAGAAACTTGGTATACTAAAAAAAAATTTATTTCAATACTTATTTTCTGCTCTTTACTCTTGTGTGTGTGTGTGAAATTTTGCAATTGATTTTAAACATCTTGATGAGATTATGACAGAGACATGTGGCAAATTTCAGGTTTATTTCCGTTTCTCTTCACCTGATCATATCTGAAATGGAAAATTGTTATACCTACCTACCAATAATATATCAATCGGTTTAATTTTTATTTTACTGAAATATAAAACAAAGAAGCAAGCAAAATCTATTTTATAAAATTTTTATTTCAAAATTAAAACAAAAATTTGTACCGAACAGACAATCAAACAAACAGACAGACAAGAAAGCGAGTTAATATTGCATTGTCATTCAGTTCTGAGCTATGTTCAACAGCTGAGTTTTTTTGGAGCGTGTGGCAAAGTTGTTACATGATGAATCTGAATTCATGAGTACCCAATGTGAGAAAAAAAAATTATTCGAGAATTTTTCTACCCTCAGAAACTACCCCCAAATGAAAAAACCACCCCAATCGCTTGAAAACATCTTAATTTCATTTCCCATCATTCATTTCTGGCAGAAATTGAGAAAAAGTCACTCCAGAACACGTAGTGGGATTCTGAAGAACTTACGGATCAATCAACCCTTATGAACTACCCCTCAATTGAAAGAAATTCACCCCCCAATGGATAACATGTTATCATCTCATTTTCTGTTATTTTATCCTGATCTAAATCGAAATATGAATGTTCCAGAAAACATAAGCATATTCTGAAGGACTTATACGGATAATTCGATTTTTTGTTACTGTTGGGGGTAGTTTTCGAGTCATATTTTCTTGCTAGAAATTTTTCATGTGTATTTGGAAATTTATATGAACTGAACATCAATAAAAGTGCATTTTCAGGCGCATCACCAATGCTAGGGGCGGTTTTTGATGTTGTGTTACTGTTAGGGCTAGTTTTTGAATCGGATGTTCTTGATACACATTTTCCATGCGTTTTTGAAAATATATATGAACTGAACATCAATGAAAGTACATTATTGGGCGTATCACAATTGCTGGGGGTGGTTATCGATATTTTATTACTGTTATGGCTGGTATTTGGTCCGGACCTTTTTGCGACAAATTTTCGATGTTATTTCAAAGCACACACTTGAGATCGCGACGCTAAAAAAAATGTTGCCTGAAAGTTATGCTCATTTCTTATTTTTTCGCAATCTTCGCACTTTTTGACAGGGTGTGAAACTGAAGGGGTGCAACCCTTGCATTTGCCGAATTTTTCATGATTAGATGCATCCTTCATCTTCAAAATGCGACCTTAACGATGTCGATATGTTCATTTTTCTGGAAGTTACGATTTTTCAAAGTAGGTGGGACGTGTATATCCCACCAGCCGTTAAAGGGTTAAAGTTTCAAGTCTCTAGCTCATCCGGAAGTTAGTTTAAAATCGATTGAAAAATTTGTAGCGAACAGACAAACAGACAGATAAAAAAACGACTTAATAAAAGCGTGGTAATAAAATGGAACGTACTGACAGACCCTTTACAAAAATCGTCATACTCGGTCAATTTTTTGGAATTTTTACAAGAGCTTTGTTGCAAATTGAAGTTGAGACCCTAGGCTATAAAACTATGCAATAAGAGATTGTATTTTCAAATATTCAAGCTAATGCAGATTCAAGCTAATGCCCGTAAGGGAAGTATAGAAGAACGAATGCATGGAGTCGCCTTTTCTTCAGTAATCTACACTATCTAAAGTAGAAAAAACTCCATTCACTTTACAGAATCGAGTTTTTTTTTTTCTTCATACGCCTGCAAGCATTTGTGGTTGCCTACGTCGAGAGTTAAGATTAGTCGAGATATATTATCCGCGTTGGTGTGACATTAACGACATCCCGTATGTACCGGTTATGCAACATACGAAAATATGTATGTGTGTGTGTGTATCGAAATGAAGAAAGACTGAGCAGAAGAAGGACAAGACTGACTCACTTTTTTGCAGTCATGCTGCGTCTAAGAAAATTATAGTAATAATTGACATATCATAATAGGTAATATAATTAATATCATATTAGAATCATCATCGCATCAATTATTCATACTTTTTATACATGATATGTGTCAATGCATACACACACACACACACACATGTGTACGTAATAGTTGGAGATATCTAGCGAAGAGGGTATCACGTCAATCTTGTTTGACAACATCGTCCTCCCGTTTTTTTATTTCACCAATTGATCAATTAAGGCCTTAGGCCACACTAGGATTTTCCAAAGATCGATTTTTTTTTGTTAATAATGTACCTTAGTACCTATAAAATAATATTCCAAAAGATTATGGGTGTGAAAAATCTCTAAGTACTCGATTTTCGAATTCTAGCGCAACCTCTCTTGATTCATGTCGTGACTTTTCACTAACTTTAAACGCGTTTATCTCAAAACTACATTTTTCGAGACGGCCGGACCCATAACTCAAAAAAATGTCAACCGATTCACTTGAAATTTTAACTGTACACTTAGAATTACATTTTCTGAGGCACTACGTAGGATTTTTTAAATTATATTGCATAGTTCCTTTTTTATAAACAATTTTCTGAAGATTTTCTCATGGCATTTTATACTTTTTGTTTTAGAAATGCGCCATTTTGACAACATACAATATATAAAAAAAATCTCACGTCCTTCTATAGCTATTCTTATACAGAATCAAAAAAACTTTAGTGTCTCATCATAACTGAAAAATTATAGGAGCTGTTGGTCCGGCCGTTGACCTTCCAGAAATAAAGGCGTCATCGGAAAAATGCTGCACAGTCGCCATTTTGACATGTATCGCTGTGAAAAACTAATTTTGTATAGTCAATTACGTGTATAATAAAACCCCTATTTTGTAATTCCGATTTATTTTATGGTTTCGCTGAAAAAAAATCACAAAATATGCCCATTTTTTGGCCTCTAGAGTGGCCTAAGGCCTTAAACGCATCCGATTGGCTCATGTAGTGATCTGGAACGATGACTGCAACTATGTATGGAATACCTCAGACACGAAAGCTTCAGTATCGGAGCTCTCAGCCATCATTATGTAGCCTGTAACGTTCGCGAAATGTCGGCATAACGCTGATTCTCAACACGGCGTCCATCCGGAAGTTACTAACTTTTGTAATAATGTCCAGAAAAATTGAATCAATTCCCAAAAAAAAAAATAAGCTTTTGAATTTTTGCGAACTGTTTGACCAAGGCGGGATACCATAAAAAAGAGCCGTTTTTTTTCTTTCACTTATGTATGTATAGTTTTCAAATTAGAAATTCAAAGGCATCGTTCTGAAGTGTGGATGGAGACATCGGTTAGATCTTTCTAACCGATGTTAGAAAGATCGGTTAGAAAGATAGAAAGATCTTGAACCGATGATAAAAGGACATCTTAAAATAGTAATCTTTTAGAGGTCTTTTATGAGGAGCTCTAAAAATCATCTTGAAACAATCTTTCAGACCTTTCCGAATAGAAACGTTGAAATAATTATCTTGAGGATGAATTTGCAGAGCTTTAAAAGTTCTCGAAGAAAAATATCTTATCAATACCTTTCCATGCGAAAATTGAGTTCGGGCTTTGATCTGGCCTATCTTAATTTTCCCTAACTTTATTGAGGCCCTAGTCTGGAAGCCTCACATGGGTCAACATTGGCTGGTCACACTTTGCTACCGAGGGCCATTGAAGGCAAAATAACCGGAGCCTTTTAAAATTGACTCAACGGAACCTCATTAAAAATTATTGCAGCCATATGCGTAAGTGCGTGTGTGTGCACTGTAAAAAAGAAATGTGTTATTTCAATACATTTGAGGCGTCGTTCCAATGAACGAACTGCATGCGCGTTGGTTCAAGGCATTACAGCTGGTCTATTAAACGCATTGTTTAATTATTATATTTATTTAACCGATCTCGATAATTATTATGTCATAAATTCTTTAGTCGAGCAATTTATACTGATTTGCCTCTGTAATAGCAAAGTCTGGTAGTATTGGGGAAATCGCTACTAAGGAATCTACAACTGCATCCCTTAAAGGCCCTTATTTGGTCTCCGTACTTAGACCATAGTTTTAGTCAACCTACCTATCCTACTATTCCCTAATAGGAGCCCGCTCCAGCTCTTTTACGAAAATCCTGCTATGGAATCCACAAACAATCCCTTGAAGGCTCCGAATCGTATTAAGGATGCCCTCGCAATTTACCGCACGGGTTTCTGAGGTATGTGGTATCCGGGTACACACGCAATCAATTTATTATGATTATCGCATAACTGTGAAGATCTCTGTATACAGATATGCATATACAAGAGTCGAGTGAAAAGAACTTAGCCTTGACGGCCGATGGCAACACTTACGCGAAATCGACTTATCTTCGTTTAGTAATATTTTTCAGACGACTACTGTCAAAATTTCAGCCATATCCATCCATCAATATTGTTTTGACAGCCTTTGGGAGCGAACGTGACAGTGGTTTTTAGAAAAATGAAAAAAAGAGCAATATCTTTCAGTGATTCGATTGCTGTTTTTGGAAGGAAAAACGCGCTGGGAAATTAAATAATGATTGGATGCAGTCTATGGCGACAGTGCTCCTTCGATGGCGACAGTCAAAAATTGATTCAGCGAATTTCGTCGTGGCCGAACATCTGTTTTCGATGAGGAACGCCCGGGACGACCAAAAGAGCTCACAACTGAGGAAAACATGAACAAAATCCGGAAAAACTATCACCGGCCTCTACTATGCGGAATTATTGGGCCGATTGACGCAGAATTGAAGAAAAAATAACCCCACTTGGCGAACAAAAAGTGCTCTTCCACCACGACAACGCAACGGCTCATACCTTTGCAGTTACCATTGCCAAATTGGTTGAATTGCGCTACGAAAGGCTGCCCCATCCATTGTATTTTCCAGATTTCGCGACTTCTTTGTTGCTCGCAGACCTTAAGGCCTTAGGCCACTCTAGAGGCCAAAAAAGGGTATATTTTGTGATTTTTTTTCTCAGAGAAACCATAAAAAATCGGAATTACAAAATAGGGGTTTTCTTATACACGTAATTGACTATAGAAAATTATTTTTTTCACAGCGATACATGTCAAAATGGCGACTGTGCAGCATTTTTCCGATGACGCCTTTATTTGCTGGAAGGTCAACGGCCGGACCAAAGTCGCTCCTATGATTTTTAAGTTATGATGAGATACTAAAGTTTTTTCGATTATATATAAGAAAAGCTATAAAAGTACGTAGGATTTTTTTGATATATTGTTTTTTGTCAGAATGGCGCATTTCTAAAACAAAAAATATAAAATGCCATGAGAAAATCCTCAGAAAATTGTTTATAAAAAAGGAACTATGCAATATAGTTAAAAAAAAGCCTGCGCAGTGCCTCAGAAAATATAATTCTAAATATACAGTTAAAATTTCAAGTGAATCGGTTGAAATTTGTTTGAGTTATGAGTCCGGCCGACTTGAAAAATATAATTTTGAGATAAACGCGTTTAAAGTTAGTAGAAAGTCACGACATGAATCAAGAGGGGTTGCGCTAGAATTCGAAAATCGAGTACTTAGAGATTTTTCACACCCATCATCTTTTGGAATATAATTTTATAGGCACTAAGGTACATTTCTAACGAAAAAAAATCGATTTTTGGAAAATCCTAGAGTGGCCTAAGGCCTTAAAACATGGCTCGGCGGAAAGAGATTTGGCTCGAACAAGGTCATCTCAGCCACGGAGGCCTATTTTGCAGAGTTCGACAGATCATATTTTTTGGATGGGCTAAAAAAAAGTTGAAACACCATTGGGAGAAGTGTATCGAGGTAAAAGGGGACTATGTTGAGAAAGAAATCGAAATTTTCTGGAAAATGTTGCGTTTTTATTTGTAGGCTAATTTGTTTTCAATGGATCCTCGTACGTAGATGCGTAAGCCGGTTTGTTTGTAATTAAACTTTAAAATGATTTCAGGAAGCGTGTGATATGTTAACCGAAGACAATGACCCGACAAAACCGGCTGGGGTTTTAGACAATGTTGGCAACGTGTCTTCGTCAACGGAGCAGGCCTCGGTACAACATCCTCGGACGGCAAACAATGGTACATCAATGACACTTTATTCTCTATCTATGTTTAGTCACCATAGTAAAGTTGTCCCGTTTCGAGATTTATGTATTTTTTTTTAATGACAGAAAAATAACACGTTAATCTGTTTACCAGGAAAACATTGATTATATGAAAAACTAGCTTTTACCTGCGACTTCGTCCGCATAGATTTTGGATATAAACTTTGTTTGATTTTAAACGGAGAACTTTAAGTCAGTCTGTTTATCTATGACTTTTCTGATTTCGCCAACTTAAATTAAGGGGCCAGTCCACTTTGGAGCCACGAAAAAAAGGCTATTTTCGCGATTTTTTTTTTTGAGGATTTTATAAAAGATATGAATATAAAAGTTGTTGGGCTTGATAAATAAAGTCTTGAAATACATTTTAAAAAACTGTTAATTCATTTTTATTCATTTTTAAGTACAAAAACTATAGTTTAACGTAACGCCTCAAAAATAGGTGGGCTAGGTAGCTCCATCACAACTCGGCAACGGCTTGTCTGAAACAAAAAAATCAAAGTGCATTAGATTTAGTATGACACCAGCTACAAAATTACCCTCGGATATAAAGTTTTATCAAAAAATAAAAAAATAGCAGATGAAAAACGAAAAATCGAATGTTGCGAATCATGTTTCCGATATGTGGTTCAAATTTCAAGAGAATCGGTTTATTAGTTTTAGAGATACGATGGAGCTAGATTTTGAAAACGTTGTTTCGAGAAAAACGCGTTTGAAGTTTATACTATGATTATTATCAGAAAGATAAAAGTGAAAATGAATTTTTCTAATAGTGATACTATTAGAGATTGATAATACGTGAAGAAAATTTTAAAGTAATAAAGTGAAATTACTCGTTAGCTATTAACTCTAGGGCTAATAAAGGTCTATACTTTTTTACTCCGAATTCGATACTCTATCATATTACGCTATAAAAAATATAGCATTCCATTTGAAAAAATAAAGTTGACCTTCAAATCTTCGAAGTGCCTCCACCTACAAAAAAAATAAATGCACCTCATAGTGTAGCCTTATAAACCGTGTAACTTTTGTATAAAACATTTTTTTGTGCAACCCATATTTTGGTCGTAAAAGAGGTGCACACGTTGCGTGGTCCACCCTGTATATACAGGGTGGACCATTTAACGTGACCAGCCCAAATATCTCCGTTGCATTTAAAGTGACGAAAAAAATGTCAGGAGGTAATTTGGTTGATTTCGAAGGGCTGATACAGTGGTGAAAAAATCATTTTTGTCAAGGTCATAGTTTTTGCGTTCTCAAGGTCATCAATGGTTTTTCAAACGGGAACATGTTTTTTTTTTATTAAGACGTTGTGGCTGATATTCAGACGCATCCAACGACCTATGATATCATGACCTTGAAATGATTTTTCACCAAAATACACGTGTAAAAACGGGAATCGTGATGGTATTGACAATAAGAATATCCGAATAATGTAATTGAATTTTTTGTGCAGAAAATTGATTGTAACAAATATTCGAAGTGATGGCCATTAACCTCGACACATTTTTAACGACGCCGGATGAATGATTCTCTTGACCTTCAAATAGTTTCTGGTGTGATAGCGGCGCAGGCTCTTGTAATTCGTTCTGGCATGTTCGCCGGCGTCGTCGGAACATCATGCTTGACTGTACAATCACTCTGCTTGACTGTACAATACCGTTTTCGATACGGTTATTACATGTTACTTTGGATGGATACACTTGTCTACTGATTCTAATATTGGTAGATGGTAAACATTCTTCACTCTACTACAGTTTTACTACGTTACAATGCCAGTATTTACAAACATCAGAAACATCTCCGACTATTGACATTATTGTATCCGTTGGATAACCTGCGCCGCTATCACACCAGAAACTATTCGAAGATCAAGAGAATCATTCATCCGACGTCTTCACAAATGTGTCGAGGTTAATGGCCATCACTTCGAACATTTGTTACAATAAATTTTTTGCACAAAAAATTCAATTACATTATTCGGATATTCTTATTGTCAATACCATCACGATTTCCCGTTTTTACACGTGTATTTTGGTGAAAAATCATTTCAAGGTCATGATGTCATAGGTCGTTGGATTCGTCTGAATATCAGCTACAACGTCTTAATAAAAAAAAACATGTTCCCGTTTGAAATACCATTGATGACCTTGAGAACGCAAAAACTATGACCTAGAAAAAAATGAAATTTTCACCACTGTATCAGCGCTTCGAAATCAATCAAATTACCGCCTGACATTTTTTTCGTCACTCTAAAGGCAACGTATTGCCGTAAACTTATCTATTAGGGGTGGTCGCGTTAAATGGTCCACCCTGTATAGATGAGCTACAACATAAGCCCAATGCTTTAGAACGTCGTGTTTTCAAGATACAGTAATTTACAGAAATTTCCATATAAATAAATTCACATGTCTATGTGTATGCATTTATAGTACGTTTTAGTTTTTTTATTTATTTTATTTTGCAATTCAATATATTTGTTGTCAATCTTTTTATTTAACATTTTTTTTTAATTGCTTCGAATAAAAAATTTCAGTATTGAAATTTTGCTTTGCATTCTAAACGTACAAAGATATGAATACGAATTTTCAGAGACTGAAGTGAAGAACGAAGTGCAGGATTGCTCCGAGAGTGACAATGTACCGGGCGGCGAATTGTACATCGACGAGAATGCGGACGACAAGGATCACGAGTATCCAGATTCCATGGAAAAAGCCGATTATGGTTCTCTGTACGGAGCAAATTCGTATTACAACAGGCACGTACCATTTAAGCGCATATGACGTTTTTGTGTCTGTGTGTGTGTGTGTGTGTGTGTGTGTGGCAGTTGGGTTTTGTCGAAAAAACTGAAAAGTGGAATATTTCATTCTTACAAACAATATTATTCAGTACAAGAAAAATTCATGCCAAATACGAAGCTCTGCAATTCAAGGCCAAGCTGTAGCGCTGAATCACTTTTTCTCTATTCGACTCACACGAAGAGTTCGCTCTTTTTGTTCAAACTTCTAATCAACATTTTTCGGATCTAGTCGCAGAATCCAAAAACCTAAACCTTACATATTTAAAATGCTTTTTTGAAACTCGATTTAATTTTTTATACACCGATCGCAGCTCCTCGAAGTAGGTATTTTTTCGACAGGAACGCCTTTCAACTTTCTCAAAGCGGAAATCCATCTAGAATTAATGATAACGATATTTAAAAAGTAGAAAAAAAACTTATTAAAGAGCAATTTAAAAAATCTTCAACCGTATCTTAGAAATATTAATCAGTCGTTGATAAGAGCCAATTTCCAGTCTGAATGAAGTAAGGATAAAAATTATCCAGTGCTGCCGCTTAGACTTGAATTCCAATTTCTATTTTGACATGCGCTTTTTTCATTAATAACATTTTTTCATAAAATATTATCAATAAAAACTTTTTTTTATAACATAATTTATATAATATTTTTGTAAATATTTTATATTTTATTAAATATTTTCTATATTTTATATTTTTTTCATAATATAATAAGAAACTTTGTATTCTTTGTATTGTGTATAATCGTATCAGGCATTAAAATTTTGCTAACGGTGCTCGAAGATAATGCTCTCACGATAAAATTTCAGCTTGTACAACTCGCCTACTTACGGCACAACGACGGCGTCGAAAAACTCGTCGACCTTACAGAACTCTTACTTGAGCTCTTACACGTCCCCGGGCTCGATGGCACAGTACACCCCGTATCCCGGTTACAACAGTAGCGCAACGACTTTTCCCACCGTACCTCAAAATATATCGTCAGCTTCTCAAGTATGCCTATTTTTCTTTGTACTCCTTTTCTAATAACAAACACACTCTCGGATCGAGTTTCGAAAGCTTCTCGAATAACGAAACAAAAAAAGCGAGCAAAAAAACAAAGTGTACAGACGTTCGGAAAAAAATGCGTTACGTAGACGAGCTACTGGTTTCTATATATTTATTCTGGATTTTAATATACATGCGTATACACTTCGTGTACGCAACACATTTATTATTATCATCATTATCATTATCACATAATTATTTTTAAATCGAATTTTAATTTTTTATTCACTAACTATAATCCTTTTTTTTTAAATTATTGACGAACGCAACGCAAAGGTGCACGTGAAAAATCATAAAAACTGATGATTCACATAATTGCATCTCGATACTTGTGTAATAACCATATCGTATGCGTTTGCGTCAGAAGTTGGACTACGGCGCGTACAGTAGTAGCTTGTATGGAAACGACAGAGTACCGATCCAGTATTCCGGATATTACCCGATGCCGGGCTACCACGCAGCACCGACATCCTTCAACATCAGCAATCTCAACTTTACCGGTAATTCAATCAAATCGTAAACGTACATTCGCTCGAATTTAATAATTACAATTAAGGCCAAGTGTCACACCGACCGAGCGGCCATGAGTGCGAGAGAGATAGCTGATTTGCAGATTCCCAATGATTTCTGAAACGGTTCATTTTTGGGAAAAAAGAAAAGAAACACGTTCCGCTCTGTTGAACGACGAACAACCGCTTTCTCTTCTTTTGCCCGAAATATGATCCGTCTAGGAGAAAACTTGGCAGTAGGATTTTTACCGACTGGACGTGTGACACATGGCCTTAAGGGAAGGTTACCGTCGAGAGGCATGAAAAATGTATGAACTTCGGGAATTTTTCTTTAGCATTGAAAATGCTTTTTAAAAGGTGTATATAGAAGGTTTAATCTAGTGAGATGTCACACAAAACTAACGCTACCCCCACTCCACTGCCGCTGTGTTGTAGCAGGGTGGGGGGAGCTGCGACATGCTAAATGCCCGTGATTTGTTGAAAAATGCTTCATTACATGTAGTAAATTTGTGGTTACAAGTTGTAAGTTTCAATTTTGGTGTGTAAATTACAATGGTGGTGGGTTTGCGTTTGGGTTTGCTTTTTGTTTTGCGTGTGGGGTGATTGTTTGGGTTTGTTTGTGTGGGTTTGATTGTTTCGGTTTGTTTGTATGGATTTGATTGTTTGGGTTAAAGTTTATTTGGGTTTGATTGGGGTTTTTGGGTTTGTTTGTTTGGATTTAAGTTTGTTTGTTTGTTTGTTTGGGGTTTTTTGGGTTTGTTTGTTTCGGTTTAAGTTTGTTTGGGTTTGTTTGGGGTTTTTGGGTTTGTTTGGGGTTTTTGGATTTATTTGGGGTTTTTGGGTTTGTTTGGGTTTGTTTGGGTTCAAGTTTATTTGGGTTTAAGTTTGTTTGGGTTTAAGTTTGTTCGGGTTTACGTTTGTTTGGGTTTATGTTTGTTTGGGTTTAAGTTTGTTCGGGTTTAAGTTTGGATTTGGGTTTGATGGATGAATTGATAGTGAGAAAGTGAGAGAGTGGGAATGTGAGAAGAGAGTGAGAGAGTGAAAGAGTCAGAGATTGAGAGAGTTAGAGAGTGGGAGAGAGAGAGAGAGCAGCGCATATTATTTACATGTACCTATTTTTATCACCCGAAAGGTCTGATTACATTTTCAATGCCATTAAGTAGTTCCACTTTGTGTATTATCTGTAGATTTTTTTATATAAAATGAATACTTTTGGCAATGGGTTCCAACGTATTTTATTCTTCTATCAATGAAGAGTAAATTCTAATTTCATTTATAGAAAAAAAATCCATAATGCCGCCTCCAGCGACCGTC
This sequence comes from Ophion ventricosus, assembly GCA_963932345.1. Classification (NCBI taxonomy): domain Eukaryota; kingdom Metazoa; phylum Arthropoda; class Insecta; order Hymenoptera; family Ichneumonidae; genus Ophion; species Ophion ventricosus. The sequence goes on from OZ010717.1 coordinate 9,133,793, forward strand.
TAATAAAGCCACTTACGGCGCCTTTTGATCTGCGCGGGGCGCTCCACAGCCTTGCCAGTTCATCTTTAACAAAAACGAGTTAAAAATGATTAAACTAGGCTACATTTGGGGAGCTTCAGGGGGTTTTTTGAAAACCCCCTGGATAACAAAGTGGCAGCCGTTTGGAAAAAAAACCCAATTTTTTTACCCGTTTTTTTTGTGCTTCAACGGACGAAAAAAATATATGTAAATAAATTTTTGAAATCGGTTCATTCGTTGAAGCTGTAGAGCGCCCCGCGTGCTTAAAAATGATGCTTCCAGAAAAATGCATTTAAAGTTTAACGTTCAGGCTGTACATTATACAATACTTTAGATATGAAAATATTCTTTTACCCACGTGCTCGAAACACTTTAAGGACGCAAATTATATGAGAAAAAAAAACGAATTTTCCATCGTCATTAATGGTAACCTGCTCTTAACGGTTTCAAATATTTTCTTTTTACTCGAATGATCACAATTCCGTACGGCGTGAAAAAGCACAAGAAAGCAAGCGCTGTACAAATTAATTTTTGTCTTTTATTTCATTTTGAACGACGAAAGATCCGACGAAGACAACTCTTACTCTGGACACAACGACGCCGCACGAAACGGCCGATCCCACTTGTCGCGAAATTACCAACATCGAAGGTACGCAAGTATTTTTTGCAATTACGAAAAAAAAAAAAAAAAAAATGTAGCCGCCTTGTGCGAGAGATTGCGATGAGAGAATGTCGATTATCGTTCGGAAACTAAAGACGTATCTATTCTAATTAGGAGCATCCGCGAAGCCCTGCCGACGAGGAAGAAGACAAAGCGGAAGTGGGAACAGCATCGGTTCGGCCGATACCACCGAAGCCGGTCCCGACCGGATATTCATTTGGGACCTCGACGAAACCATAGTGGTGTTTCATTCCCTATTGACCGGCCTATTCGCGAACAAGCACGCCAAGGATCCCGCACCCCTTACCCAACTCGCTTACAGAATGGAAGAAATGATATTCAATTTGGCCGACACGCACTTCTTTTTCAACGACATCGAGGTAACGCTCAATTCGGTTGTGAATCGTAATCTTCTTTTTTTTTTGTTGTTTTTTGTGCAGGACTTATTCCGCTCAAAAAGATGTTTTTCGTTTCGAAAATTGTTCCCAGGTAGATCCGCTTTCGGATAAAACCATAATAAAACAATTTAGGCGTTTATTTTATAGTTTTATTTATATTTTATACATATTCAGGCTACCGGAAATAATGGCTATATATTCATGAACTTTTGATCGAAAAAGTCACCGATCTCGGCCAAGAAAAGGCGCAGAGATATGGTCGAGGTACTATTTGAAAAATAAAGAAGCTCCGTTATAATTTTTTTTTTAATTCTTTACTACTTTTTTGATTACTCGCTGAACTTGAATTTTTTTGCGGTTTTCCTACTTGCAGGAACTCGCATATCTTTTTTTGGAAACGGCAATAGAATTTTCTTCCTGGAAGGTTTTGCAAAGGCTGAGATTTACCCCCCGATTTGCCTGTAAAAGATACTTTTGTTTTTAAATCCGTAGGACTATTCAGTTTTTTGTGCAGTAAAAAAAAAGTAGTAGAGCTTTTGAAAAAGCGCCGTAACTAGAGCGAAGTTCGATACAAGTTGAATCTTCAAGGGGTTACGTGGGTTTCGAAGCCAAAAAAAGCATATTTTCTCTATTTTTTTTTAAATATAATATATTAATTATTTTATTCAAAATGTTAAGCACATAAAAGAGCAACATACCAACAATATTTTAAAAAATGTTCATCCAAAAATTTGGGACATTCAGCCGGTGAGACCTGGTTTCCGGAGACCCCTAAAAAAATGTCCTTGTGGTGGTCAGAATAACTCATGATAGCTTTATCTGAAATTAAAAAACCAATTTTTTTCTGCTAGTAGATAAGTATAGCTCGTGATTGAACGAGGGATTAACAAAAAATGGAAATTTGAATTTTTGGCAGAGTTGTATGCAAAATAGTTCACTTTTTGGCACAATTTACACTACGTATAGCCTTATAAAATTAGTTGTAATCGAAAAAAAAAACCTTCGTTCAATCACTAGTCAATGCTATTTTGAAGACGTGTGCAAAATTTCAATAAGATCGGTGCATTAGTTTTTGAGAAATCGTGTTCACCGACTTCAAAAATAGTGTTTTGAAAAAAATGCGTATACCTGCGTCGCTCCCGGCCGGTCTTTCACAACGGGGGTAATTCCCAAAGGCTCTCTCTCCTAGACTTTTACTCCGATTGACTTGAAACTTTTGGAGAATATTTTAGACATATTGTACTATTAGATAATCAAATTTAAAAAATGGATTTTTTGAAATTTGCAATCCCCCGTAACCCCTTAAATAAACTACTTTTATTTATTTATCAATCATTAGATTCAGCTATTTTTATTTATCTACTAATTATTAAAAGTAACTATTTTCATTATTAAGTAACTAGTGGAGTAGAAAAAAAGTAGTGGAGTTTTTGAAAATGCGCTATAACGCGCTGTAAGAGCGAAAATCTCTTAATAAAAGTTGAAACTTTTATTAAACTACTAATTAATTCATTATTAAACTTTACTATTTTAATTAATAATTCATTAATTATTAATATATGTAAATAGATTAAAGTTTGAAACAAAACATAAAAACCGTGAATAGTGCGTCCATATTTTCCACTAGTGGTATACAGGATGACAATTATAAGGTGGCTACCCATTTTTTAAGGGCGCAAGGCCTTAAAAAAGGCCTTGCGCCGTAAACGATTAAGTAAGAAATGCATTTCTTACTTAATCATTTTTCTTGATTCTTAATGGTTTTTCAAGTCCTCTCCGAAAAAAATATAGCGTATTTTTGTAATAAGTAGAATTTTCCGGAAAAAATTGAGCATTCTGGAAAAAAAATCAATGATGATAATTAAATTACAAATAAAAAACACTCCTGGAAAACATTTTTTGTGTATCCTGTCATCGGGAAAAAATTATTCAAGATGCGTTTTGAAGTGGATAATGCAATTTAGTACCATTAAAAAAAAAAAAATTCGGAGTGTTTCGTATTCGGAATTTAATTATCTTCATTCTGCCGAATAAAAAATGGAATATTAATTTTTTGGCGGATCGCTCAATTTTTTCTGACAAATACTACTCAATACAAAAATACGCAGTATGTTTTTTTTCGACAAGGCCTTGAAAAAGCATTAAACATCATTTTTTTTTTCTGTCCCGAAATCTCCGGGCCAGTGCCTTAAAAAACCACCTTACACAAATATTGTCACCCTGTATACAAATATTTTTATATAATTAAAATATATAACAATTTTTTGAGACGTGAATAATAATAATGGAGTAGTCACTGATACGACAGGACTGCGACCAAGTTCACATAGAGGACGTTGCCTCAGACGACAACGGTCAGGATCTTTCGTCGTACAATTTCGGGGCGGACGGATTTCAATGCACGTCGGCAAACAATGGTATATGCCTGGCCTCGGGTGTGCGCGGCGGTGTCGATTGGATGAGAAAGCTCGCATTTCGCTACCGAAAGATCAAGGAGATATACTGCAATTATCGTAACAACGTGGGTGGCTTGTTGGGCGCAGCAAAGCGAGAACAGTGGCTACAGTTGCGCTCCGAAATCGAGTTATTGACCGACAACTGGCTAACCTCGGCCGTCAAGTGTCTCAATCTCATAAACAAGCGGGGACACTGTGTCAACATATTGGTCACCACGACCCAGCTGGTGCCCGCTTTGTCCAAAGTTTTGCTGTTCGGTATCGGTGGAATATTTCCGATCGAGAACATATACTCGGCGACGAAAATCGGTGAGTGCCTCGTCTCTTATCGAGACGTGCATGATGAGAATAGAAAATTAAAAACTTGCACACTCATTTATTGTGTGCACGAGGTCGCACACTGACCGCGCGTCCTTGTTTTGTTTATTTTATTTGAATACTAGCGTTTATCCGCGACTTCGTCCGCGTAGATTTCAGATATAAACTTTGTTTGATTTTAAACGGAGACAGTTAAGTTTGTCTGTTTATGCATGACTTGTCTGATTTCGCCAACTTAAATTAACGCGGGACTCTTTTTCAATGAATTTATTTTTCGAAAATATATATATCAAGTTATTAGTTATTACCCGTGACTGCTTCCGCGTGGAATTTATGACGCCGTGGGAGTGTAAATATTTGGTTCCTTTTCGGAGCATTTCCTTATAAACAATATTTTTTGTTTTTTTTCTTTTATTGGACGGCACCAATATCACCAGGCCCGCGGGCGAACTTACGCGTGAGCAAGCTACGTAAAATTGACCGCGGGAGAAACAATCTTCCCTCAAATCTAACGCACAGCAAAAATAGACTGTGCGTTGTCTGTCAGTCAGTCAGCCAGTCAAGGAATAGCTTTATATTCTAAGAAGAAAAAAAAAACAAAATTCAAATTCAATTTCAACATTATTGAATTTTGGAAAATGCTGAAATATGTGTTGCATTGTTTGCATTGTAGAGTATTTATGCCAAATTTCAAGTAGAATCGACCAAAAAAATATTGATTTTCTACACAAACTTTTCCACGCCCTTGCAACCCCTCAAGGTTTAAATTTTGGGAAATGCTGAAATACGTTTTTCATTATTTGTATTGTAGAGAATTTATGGAATTTTTATAGTCAATCCAACTAAAAAAAATATGTTTTTCTATACAACATTTTCCATCCCCTTGCAACACCTTAAGGGTTGAATGTTCGGAAATACTGAAGTGCATGTTTCATTACTTCCGTTATAGAGTATTTACGACAAGTTTCAAGTAAAACCGACCAAAAAAATATTGTTTTCTACACAAACTTTGCAACCCCTTAAAGCTTAAATTTTGGAAAATATTGAAATACGTGTTCCATTAAATATATTGTATGTACTGTAGAGTTTTCTACCCCCGTGCAACCCCTTAAGAGTTGAACGTTTCGGAAATGCTGAAGTATGTGTTTCATTAATTTTATTGTAGAGTGTTTATGCAAAGTTTCAAGTAAATTCGACCAACAAAAATATTTTTTTCCCATACAAACTGTTACACCCCATTTCACCCCTTAAGGATCGAATTTCAAAAAATCCTTTCTTAGTGCACTCCTACACCCTCTAAGGAACATATGTACCAAATTTCATGTTTCTATCTTCAGTAGTTTAGGTTGTACGTTGTCTTTCGGTCAGTCAGTCACGGAAAAGTTTTATATATGTTATATAGATTAACTCTCGCCGATTGCGTTTCAGGAAAAGAAAGCTGTTTCGGAAGGGTCGTCGCACGTTTTGGCCGGCGTTGCACGTACGTCGTCGTTGGCGACGGCTCGGACGAGGAGGCTGCCGCGCGCGCTCACAACTTTCCATTCTGGAGAATAAACAGCCACGCCGACACTCAGAATCTCTACAACGCTCTGGAAATGGGCTTCCTCTAAGAAGGAAAACGCGTGAACGAATAACAGAAATAAAATCCTGTTCGGGGATGGGCATGTTCAATATTATTGATTTTTTTTCTCGTAAAATCGATCACGTCCACGCTGGTGTTTTTCGAAAAGCCTCAGTCTCGTCAGTTTGCCTCTATTTGTAACCTAATTATTCAAACTTGGAGCAAAAAGGCTTTAATTTAGCGAACCTAAGGGACTTTATTATCGTTCGAGGCAATGAGAAAAAATGGATAAATGAATATTTAAATTAAAATTTTTCGCATTTCGTTAAATAAACGTCAGCAATGTTGGACTCTACATGGAGACCGTTCGAACTATGAGCTCCAGCGTAAAAAAGTGAAGACGAAAAATGTTACTCTAAAAAACGCGCTGCAAGAGTAACCGAACAATTTCGTTGGTTAATTAAAATTTAACGTGTCCATCACCGATGCTACTGCATAAGTAACAGAGCGTATTAGAGACAGGCACGGTAATTTTGGCTGGCTACCGCAAAAGCGCGGATTCTCACCATTCCTATTACATATTTATCTTATCGTGTGTGCGTGAGTAGCCAAGAATATATGTATACATTACGGTGTGCCAAAAAAAAAAATCAACGCTTGTTCCTGCAATCAGTAGTGCTAGATTTTTTTTAAATCCCGCCAAACTTGACCAATTCAAGTCTGAGTGATAGCGCCGGATAATTTTTGGTCTCTATTCGATTTACACGGAAAATTCGTTCTGTACGTTGAATCTTGACTGACTCGGCAAATTCATCTCGATGTCATTATTTTTACACAAATTGCAGCTATAAAAAATACATACATTCCTGTCGAAAGAAAGTTCAGCTTTGACTAACTTCAACCGAATTGAGCAAGTATTAATTGATTGTTCAATTATTCAAGTTTGAATTTAAGTAGCGAATTTTCTGTGCAAATAAAATGGAGAAAAAATTATCGCGCGTTACCTCGTACACTTGAGTTAGAGAGCTCAAATTTCGCATGGAATTTTCTTGTACCTGGTACAATTACAGGCGTAAGATTTGAATTTTTTTTTTCGACACACCCTAATTTATATGTAAAATTAGAAATAAATAAAATAACATGTAAACAGAATATTGATCTTGCTTTCGTCAAGTTTGGCAGCTAATGGCAAAATATCAATATTATAATAGCACATTTTTTTAACGATAAAGATAATAATAACGTGTATTCGCCAAGGAAGGTCGATAAATCTCCGATAATCGGTGATTTAGGTACAATGTGAATGAAAGTATAAGGACGAAATATGAAAGTTATTTGGATGTAACGAAATATTGCGGTAAACAATTTTTTTAAACTAATTATGGGAAGCGAGCTTATAACTTCGTATATGTATAGAGATGAATTTATTCGAGTATGTCAATAGAAAATTGTGTCTTTAACGTACTTAATCCAGGGAGAACAAAAAAACGGATTAGTTATAATTTTCGACGGAAATATGCACTCGTTTACTTTTAATACTGACGTCCATTGTGCGAATGAAACTAGTAATATTCGCGTATCGTATTTATGACTTGGACCGGCCTATACTTGTTCCTCACGAAGTCGAATCGATTATTGTCGTTGTCTTTGCGAAAAATGTGTAGCATATCAGAGAAGCCTGACGAATTTATCTCCAATTGCATTCCTTACGTTCGAACGCGTTCAATTATTGATACGGCGTGGAACAATTATCAAATGTTGTGTACGCATGTTAGTGTGTATGCGTGTGTGTGTGTGTGTGAGCGTGAGCGTAGGGCCGATACGTATACGATGAATCAGCAAAGCAGTTTGACTCAAAGCAGACGAGGTCAGGTTGAATCATCCCCCGATCCCATGCTTCATTATTTCAATATATTCTTTAACGATAATTCCATAGTTGCTTTTTTCAACGAAATGTAGCGCTTTTTTTTTGTATCGGCTAAAAAAAAGAGCAGAGTTTAGCATTTTTGTCAATGACGCACAGAGCGGCAGAAATGGTTTGTGGATTTCAAGAATGATGAGAAAAATTTGCGGATCACATATATTAAAGAAATACTTGAACGACGATTAGGAAGAGAAAAAATCAACGTGCACATATTCGGCTCAGCGTGATAAGTCTTGTGATGCGTTCCTAATTATTAGTTACGAAGAATTGATAGCGCAGAGTAAAAAAAAACTAACAATTTTCTGATTTGAGACGGTGATTCTTCTTGAAAGTGATAAAACCGCTGAACGATGTCGCACGAATTATGCCGATTGGAAACGTCAGCTCAAATGTGGGCCACGAGCGATGCTGAATTATTCTGAAATTTTTCACCTTCAGGGAGTAAACGTTTCATTTGGAGTTGCGATATGAATCGTGAAAGAATATCGTCCCAACAACGACGTATCAAAACGGTGTAATACCGAAACGTGAATTTAATTAAACACAAACACAAAGACACACACACATATATCGTGGTGGTTCGGATTGTGGCCATCTCATTCCAAATAAAGATGATTTTGTTTATATTTCAATACCGAGGACAATGAATGTCAAAAATTTATTTAATACTTCGACACGGGGTATTTAGGGTTCTGTATATCAAAAGGCAAAATGGTACTTTAATGGAGGGACTCCGTTGTCTGTGTGTTTATCACATCCTTACCACTCCTGAACTGTTTGACATAGATTTTGTCTTGCCCTCATGAAGTGCCAATGTTTAAAAAAGTATTGAAAAAACAAATATCCTAGTAGGAGGTGATGCCCTGATTATAAAACTATATAAGTTACATATTTACTATTGTGGGCTTATCGGAAAAGTTGGAAAAGTGACAAAACAAATGTGTGCCCCACCCTACCTTTGAACATAGTAAGAAAAACAATGGAAAAAATCTGATTAAAAACGTGATCGGTAATAATTACAAGAAACAATATAGCAGTGATGCGTTTTCAAGAAATGTCAGTTTTAAACTTTTTCTCTAAGCTAACTATATAAAATGTTTCATTATTATACACTCATCCATTATGAAATGATCCTTATATTGCAATAAGATTTTTTTTGTCTTCTCTTACAAGGGGACCTTGCCAGGCACGCAATCGATTTCGGGACATCCTTTCAGGGTAGTGTAGGGTTCGGTCCCAAGTGTCGACCCCTGCAACCGTTCACCCTGGTGGGCTCTCGTTTTCGCGAAATCGACCAAACAAAATTTGTGTGATAATTTTTTGAACCTCGAAAATAACAAGAATGTTCGAAGCGGCGCTATAGCCTAGCGGTTAAGGTCTTCGGCTAGCACGCTGCTGCTTTTGGGTTCGAGTCGTGCTACCGCTATTTTTTTTTGTTTTTAACCGAAACGCTTGTAAACGTTATTTTTATTTATTTACTTTAATTTAAATCCAAATTTTTTATATTGCGTTTAGACTTCTTGCCCGCGTGATTGTAATCACCGTTTCAAAAATTTTGTATATCTAATTTTTTTTTCTTATATTCTTCATCTAGTTTGTAATTATTGTTCACTTTTTTTATTGTTCTTATATATTTTCTTTGTTTGAATTAATTTTCTTATATAGTTTGATATTTTCGTCTGTATTAATACAATTATTATTTTATTTACGCTTTTCATTTGAATTTTGGTTTTCTACGTTTTTTTTCCTTTTTTCGTTTTCATACACTTTCCCACATAATGTGAATGCAGTATTTTGTATTTTCATTTAATCGACAGAGCGATAATTTTTTCATTTCCTCATATTAACAATAATAGAAGTTAATAGAAACAATTTAAAAAAACGAGTAATAATTACAAACTAGATGAAGAATATAAGAAAAACAAATTGGATATACAAAATTTTTGAAACGGTGATTACAATCACGCGGGCAAGAATTCTAAACGCAATATAAAAAAGTTGGATTCAAATTAAAGTAGAAAAATAAAAATAAAGTTTATAAGGGTTTCGATTGAAAAAAAAATAGCGGTAGCAGGACTCGAACCCAAAACCAGCAGCGTACTAGCCGAAGACCTTAACCGCTAGGCTATCGCGCCGCTTCGACAATTCTTGTTATTTTTGAGGTTCAAAAATGGTCACACAAATTTTGTTTGATCGATTTCGCGAAAACGAGGGCCCACCAGAGTGCACGATGGCAGGGGGTGACAATTGGGACCGAACCCTACACTCCCCTGAAAGGACGACCCGAAATCGATTGCGTGCCGGGCAAGGTCCCCTTATTAGAATATTTTTTTCTCGCTATTGTCTTAGCATCTTATCCTGAAGTATTACTTGGCGTCTAAACGCTGCCGCGTCTCTCGTGTATCGGGTTGTCCGGAAAGTCCGTGCCGATTTTCAGTAGATGGAACATTGAAAAATAGACTTGAACTTTCCGGACAATCCAATACTATTCTTCAAAAGTGCCTATCTGGTTGTCATCCGAAAAAAAGAATAATTCCCGCAATTACAGAATTTTCACATTTGATCCTTATGAGCATATATTTTATTTTTCTCCGCCTTAAAATCATAACTTGCGAAATATTCTTTATCATGCGGAACAATTTTAGCTTATACATATGTCTATTAAAAAAATAATAATCTTTCGCTTGCGAAAATGTAATTAGAGAGCAAAAATATATTTAGGCCATAACGGCGTAAGTGGGCGCCGTCAGGACACCGCAATTGTTGTCCTTCTGAGCCATTAATACGTAACCATCGTTGCCCCAGTAATTCGACCAGGAATTCTTCACAAGCCAATAACCTTGACCGTTGATCGTTCCGTAACCGACAGCGAGTACCGCATGATCGAGATTCTCCTCGCGATTTCCTGAAACGACAATGCACATAAGGCCAGATCGGAGATTTCGTTGATTCGAACAGTGTGGTTGGTTCCTACCGCATGCCGGATCGTAGTATACGCCATTCGAGTAGAACGTGAAGGTTTTGTGAGAAGCATCGATCCCAACAGATATCGGGCCATGCTTGGCGATTGCGACTTTCAGCGCGTCCACGTCGCCTGTCGTCACATTCACGAATCCTGACATTTTTGCGGTTAGCGTAACGTTGTCTATGTGGCAATAGGCATCCTGGAAAAAGTCTGCTACGTTAGAGCACGCTTTGAGGAAAAATCTCTTTCGTTCTTCTCCGAACGGCTCTTTTTTTTTAGCGCGGATATGAACTTTTTCTTCAGCTGAGAAATTTAAAACTTTATCCCAAAATAGTGTACTTAGGCCACCGACGTTAGTGGACGCGCGGTTGATGTGCGACCTCGTGAAGTTACGAGTGTACAATATCAGAGGACCGGATGGGGTCGTAAGTAAAAGCCCACAAGAGCATACGAAGGTATATTGAAATATAACGAAGACTCTAACGTACTTGGCCAAGGTATCCGCCGTATTCCTCTTCCGTTGGTAATCCACCGTGCTTCATGATCCACTGATACGACCGGAAGTCCTCACCTCCGTCACAGCCGTTGTTCCCATAGCCCCAAGAACAGTCGATCAGAGCCTGAGAGTGACCGAAAAATAAAGTAAAAAGATATTTCTTGAGGTAGTAGTCTCGCCAAGGCATTTTTCTATAGATTTTTTTTAATGTTGAGGACTCCTTCAGAACACTATTAAATGATTACCTGCAAAATTTCGAAAGGATTCACTGTTCCGTTTTCGAGATATTGGCAATCAAAGATTTCATGGTTTTACACGTGTTCTTATTGGGAGCAGTGGAAAATGTTACATTTCACGCAATAACTTCGAAACTTTATTACAGATTTTTTTAAAAAGAATTCCAAATTACAGAGGAACATATGACGAAGTGGGTAAAAAAAATCGTGAATTTTGACCATCTAATTTCAGATATATAGCGATTTAAATTAAGCAATGTCTAGCGACGCTAACGCCACGAAGCGACCGAAGCAGACTAGAATAAGATTACAGTACTGCGTGCATATCCGTATACGCATAGTATCTACGTATTAGTAGCCGGCATGAATAGTCGGATACAAAAGTGAGGGTCAGGTAAACATTATATTATATACAGGTCTGGAAACGAAGGCGAATTTCAGTGGTGAGGAATTCGTACCCTTATTGAGCAAGTTTTTCATTCGCCTCAACGCCACTACGCGTCGCTGCTATAGATCGGTGCGAGACACAACCTCAGCACTACATCAAAAAAATATTTACATGTTTGCTCGTACTTTTCGCCTACACTTTTAATAATGATATATTTCAAGCATTTTGTTCATTATCCGAAGAAAAGTTGTTAAATATTATTTTTGTCCCATTTTAATCAGAGATTATCGCCAACATGGGTAGAGTATGTGCGGTACCGAAATGCAAAACAGGATATAAATCGATGAAAGAAAAGTGCTCGCTTTTCAGAGTGTCAAAAAACATTGAACAATATTAAACAATACAAACGCCGATTAGGGAATTGAACGCAAAATACTATGAGTGTAAGCGTGAAACGAATCCACTTGGCCAAATCACCTTTGTGACAGCGATAACGAAATGTCATTCATTCTCATCAGAATCACCTACATTTTGCAAGTGTTCAGTTTACTTTTTCACGTAAATCCGATGAAGCGTTAATTAGTTAGTTATCTTTGATCGTGTAGAACGTATAATTGTACTTTCTTCGTCCGTAAATTAAATATTGTTTACGAAACACGGAATAAATGAGAGCAATGGAGTTACATGTTTACAGCGCATGCGTTGCATGTGGTAGAAAAAGAGACAAAATGCTACTCTGTCTCGTGCTCTGTCTTCGTTGCACATCGTACCGATCTATCGTCACGCACCACGTACACGTTAAGCGAACGTACCTCCACTACTGACGTTTCCAGACCCGTATGTAAGACCGTGGTTTTCATCATTAGACATTTTTACATCCCGATAAGATGTACAACCTACATTATAAGGATATTTCGCAATATTTCGAAGTTTTCATCGATTGAGCGGAGAAAAAACTTTTTAACGTGACTGTGACGAAACTACTACCTTAAACCACAACGCTTGAGACAAAAAAAATACACCAAAATCCTATATAAATACCGATACTCAATCAAAATCCATACGTAGTCAATATTTTAATCATTGAACGTTATTCGTTTGAAATTTTTTTAAGTCAATAAAATCTCGCGAAGAATTCTCAACGGTGAGAAATTTTCGAACTTTGACACCAGTTATTCCAATTATTTTTTTAAACTAATATAAAAAAAAAATAATGGAGAAAAATATTATGCTCTTACCTGCTGGGAGAGTCTCACGAGTTTACCGTATTTAAGGAAATATGCGCCTTCGACAGCCCCGGTCGTACCGAAGCTCCAGCACGAGCCACACACAGATTGATCTGGCAAAACGACATGACAAATTGATATACACATCTTGTGGAATTCACTTTCGTACCGATACACCAATCTTTCGAAAATTCATTTTAAAACCTGCCGATTATGAAAAAAAAATTAGAAAAAAAGCAATAACTTGATAAAAATTGACTTTTTTAAACTTCCAAAGTAAAGACTCGTGCAGCGTAGGCACTCCCGAAATTTGCACACAATAAGACAGTATGAGATCTGAAGTTCAACAAATTAACTAGACTTTAATAAAGACACGAAAGTCAATCGTACCTTTCACAGGAGTAACAGCTCCGAGCAGCCGCCAGTTGAAACTATCTGGTACTTCTTGAACTTCCTGAGAACTGTGAGGAAACGGTAGACCACCGTTGTATTCTCCGTTTCTGGTGCTCTGCTTGCCCCGCAATGCTTTGAGCTCCAAATCGGTGCGATCAGCCAAGTGATTGACATCGAGACGATATCCCAAATTTGCTCGATTCGTCGAATGAATGAGCCTGCGAGTAACAACGACGAGCCAACAATAAATCCTCGGATAGTTCGACGGAAAATATTTCCTCGACCCGATGGATTTCATACCTCAAATTCTGACGGAATATTTCCTTACGCTTAGCGTGCTCCAAGTGGCCGTCGTAGGTCTTTTTGTGCAATTGCTTGAACCTGTCAAATTCCGTGTCAACGTGAGCGCCATGGTTGTGCATGAATTCTCGCATCGGATTAAAAGTGTACACGTGTCGATCACCCGGCCCGGGGAAAGCCTCGCATGTCGTGTCTGCAAAATTGACTCTCTTATTTGAATATCCTTTTTGTATGCTGATAAATGAAGGATAATAGAGTTTTTGGGGCTGGAGATGCTTTTCGAGCTAGATGTGAATTATTTACTCGCGGAAATGTGGAAAACGTCGGCGTTCGGTGTCTCGTACGAGTACCAGTCGTACTCCAAGTAATAATGATCGTAGTGAGATCCGAGAAGGCTGTTGTAACCACGCATTTCGTATCTCACGGGAATGGCTTCCATAATTCCCTGGTATCTGGTTGATTTCTGTGGAATTGAAGACCGAACTCGTACATTCGTTGTATTGGTTTCGTATTACTCCAATATTCCGGTTCATTGTTACTATTATTTTTAAACTTTTGGCAAAATCTTAAAGCCGGACCGTCGATTTTGACGAATTTTTCCATACATACTCCTTTGCCTTGTTTTCGGCCATTTTTCAGGTGCACGTTCCGAAAAAAAAACTACTCGAGATACTAAAATCCTTTTCGGGAATCCCCCAATAAGTCTCCGTGATCAGAGTGTTTAATTTTGACCGGAACTCAAATTTCATGACATTTAAGGATTTTTAAGCGGTTACGTGGGTTTGAACATTTCAAAAAATCTATTTTTTAATTTTATTATCTAATAGTACAATACTTCTAGAATATTCTCCCAAAGTTTTAAGTCAATCGGAGTAAAAGTCTAGGAAAGAGAGCCTTTGGGAATTCCCCCCGTTGAGAAAGACAGGCTGGGAGCGACGCAGGTATACGCATTTTTCTCAAAACAGCCCAGGTAGCAATTTCCAGATAGTTGCCCAGAAGTTGTCTAATTGGACACCAAATGTCCGCTTGGAAGTTACCTACAAGTTATCATATGTCCAACAGTTATCATTTTGGATGGTTGTTAACTTCGAGGTAACCTTCGGGCGGACATTTGGTACCCGTTTAGCGGACTATTGGACAACTTTTTGAAAATTGCTACTTGGGAGTATTGGGAGTACAAATAAATCTCCGCCGTTTGACAGAGGATGGCCCCACCAGGAGATTATAGTTGAAATTGTCAGATAGAAAACGTCATATCGTAAAGTTGGACATCTGGCAAGCCTTGAAATATTAGCGATTTTGTATCAGCTACACATAATCTTTTTCGTGCGAAAATGTCGTGCTTTGAGCCGAATAGGCGTCATTTGCGGGAACTTTTGATTTACTTCTTTAATTTGAAGAAATTTGAAGAAAGTGAGAGAGGTTGTCGTGGGTGGTTTCAAAAGTTTAAGAACGGTGAGTTTGACGTCGAAGACGAAGAACGTAGTGGAAGGCCGAAAGTGTACGAGGACGCGGAATTGGAAGCATTATTGGAGGGAGATTCGTGTCAAACGCAAGAACTTGCACTTACATTAGGAATGACTCAAGAAGAAATTTCACATCGTTTAAAATCGTTGGGAATGATTCAAAAGCAAGGAAATTGTGTTCCATATGAACTAAAGCCGAGAAACGTTGAACGCCGATTTTGCACATGTAAAATTCTGCGTGCCAGGCATAAGCGAAAGGGTATTTTGCATCGTATAGTCACTGGTGATGAAAAATGGATCCACTACGATAACCCAAAAAAGATGAAATCATGGTGACCACCTGGCCATGCTTCAATATCTACAGCCAAGCCGAATATTCATGGAAAAAACTCATGTTGTGTGATTGGTAGGATCAGCTTGGTGTCGTGTATTATGAGTTGCTCAAACCGAACGAAACCATTACTGGGGCTCTCTACCGAACACAATTGATCAGATTGAGCCGAGCACTCAAGGAAAAAAACATTCCTACTACTCCAGACACAAAAAAAATATTCTCCTGCATGATAATGCTCATCCACATGTTGCAGCGCCGGTCAAAAGCTACTTGGAAACACTCAATTGGGAAGTTTTACCCCACCGGCCGTATTCACCAGACATTACCCAGACACCAGAAGATACCAAAAATTGGGTCGATTTGTGGATAGCCTTAAAAGATGAAGCGTTCTTCCAACGCGGTATCCATATGCTGCTAGAAAAATGGCAAAAAGTAGTGGCTAGCGATTGACAATACTTTGAATAAAACATAAAGTACCATTCTTTCACAATAGATGCCCAATTTTTTATAAAAAACAGCGGAGACTTATTTGTATTCCCAATATTTTTTAAGTCGGTGAACACGATTTCCCAAAAACTAATGCACCGATCTTATTGAAATTTTGCACACTTTTTCAAAATTGATTTCAAAAAGCCTTGACTAGTGATTGAACGAAGGTTTTTTTTTCGATTACAACTAATTTTGAAAGGCTATACGTAGTGTAAATTGTACCAAAAATTTAACTATTTTGCATACAACTCCGCCAAAAATTCAAATCTCAATTTTTTCAAAAATCCTTCCTTCAATCACGAGTTATACTTATCTACTAACAGAAAAAAATTGGTTTTTCAATTTCAGATAAAGCTATCATGAGTTATCCTGACCACCACGAGGACACTTTTTTTTGGGGTCTCCGAAAACCAGGTCCCACCGGCTGAATTTCCCAAGTTTTTGGATAAATTTTTTTTTAAATATTGTTGAAATGTTGCTCTTTTATGTGCTTAACATTTTGAATAAAATAATTTATATATTATATTTTAAAAAATAGAGAAAATATGCTTTTTTTGGCTTCGAAACCCACGTAACGCCTTAAGACAAGGAATAGGAATTTTTTCAAGACTTTTAGTATGACTTTCTGGTATAAAAGTATACTTTATAATTCTCTAGTGCAACTAATTTTCTAAATTTTTATATTTATATTCTGCTCTTTGAAACAGATGTGTGTTGTATGCCAATAAAAAGTATACGAAATAAACGAAAAGATACCAAATTGTACAATTCCATGTGTATTAAAAAATGTGAGACGAACATCATTTCAAGTTTGCTGTAAACAAATATATTTTGGGACCGTCTGGAAAAATATGGCATACATTTAGGAACTTTGAGTAATATCATCTAGTCGCTTTACACGAATAACAAAAAAAAAACTCACTTGTTGAGATAACGAATGATTTTTTTTCTACTACCTTTTTTTCTAATACCGTAGATTGTCGCAAACCCGCAAAAATTTGAAATTATTTTGGATAAATTAATACAAAAATCGGCCATGATAATGAGCGCTGAAGAGATCTTAAAAAAATCAGGTAGACTGGTAACTTTTCACGACATTGCATGACTTTTTTAGGGTTGAGTGTTATTTTATGACATTTAAGACTTTTCATGACTTTTCAGGTCGGTAGACATCCTGTTGACTCAAATAGGACCGCCGCTACGGCCGTTTGAAATTTCGGGATTCTTGGAATTTTTGCGAATGTGATCAAAAGAGTCTTCCTATTGATTTGACTACTACCTATCATTATTATTATTATTTACTACTATTAATTATTTCTATGAGTTACTACTATTAATAAATTACTACTATTTGTTGTCACTATCAACTACCACTATTGATTATTGGAAGTAACTTTTTTTTTCTCGCGATATAGTTGTTTACGGCAGTCTTCCGCTACAAACAGTCCGATTTGAGCTACCCACATTTTCAACGAATATACGCTTCAGCATTCTCACGCCACCGAACTTTCAATTGGCCTTATCAAGTACGAGGGGAAAAAATGACGCGCCGAGCACAGAAGCATCAAATCACATCGTCACAACGACATTAATTTATAAACTAAGATACAGGAAAGGAAAGGCAAAAAAATTATGAGACGTTAGCTAGATAGGACGGAGTGATAAAAAAAGGGGGGGAGGACGATCGGACGATTGAAGAAGACATTATTTCTTGTCTATCGCAATTATTTCGTACCATTGGTTAACTCGCAAAAAAAATTAATATTTCTTTTTTGTTTTAGTTTTTTTTTTTAAGAAAATATTCGCGTACCTTGTATCGAATCCACAGAGTATACTTGTTTGCTTTTTCTCCGATGTTCTCGCGCATTTGCCACTTTTCGCACGACAATCCATTGATCATTTCTTCCCCAATACACTATAATTAAGTATATGCAATAAATTAGCAAGAGCAAATTATTTTGCTCCAATTTCTTTTCTCGATTGGGGCAAAGACGTATTTTCGCATACGATCGCTCACCTCCATTCCAAGTGTGTCCGGGACAACTGTTTGAGGCTCAAATTTGAAGCCATCGCTACCACCGACTTTCAGGCAGGTCTCCTTGTTCAACTCGGTCTCAGTCGTGACCGGAGCAATTTTAATGCTCGATCCGTAAGGTCCGTCCTTGGCGAGTTGATAAGTTTTGACCATTCCTGAAATTTATTTGTATCCCTCTTTACGGCGTTGCATTTTCTTAGGTTTAATTATATTGCGAAATGTTTTTTTTTAATACAAATTTCCACGCATAGTAGTATAGTTCGGTCTTTACATTTGTATAGATGTAAAAATTGTCAAATTTTTTTTTTACTATACAAAGTAAACGCTCACTTTTTATTCTGAGAAATATGATAATTCAATATATTCAAATAATAATACATTTGATTCCTACATTATTTTTAATCTACAAATAGAAATGGATTTTTTGCATTACCGCCATAATAATCTATACGACTGCGTCCTTCATTCTTGTCGTACCAAGCATAAAACGGTTCTCGAATCTCAGCATAAGGAATATACAAAGTTCCTTTGACTATGTATCCCTCGCCGAAGGTAGGAGCAGTCAAAGTTTTGGCTTCCAGCATGCAGCAGAGTCCTGAAAATAAAAATTCTTCGTACTTCTTCGCCTCTAAAAGTAAAGCGTTGTATGCATTTTTTTCTCAGTTTTAGTTTTTAAAAAACTAATACTTCTAACGCAAAAACGAATGGAATTACGCGAAATACATTTGTAATAGTTTACCCAGAAGCAGAAGAGCAAGTTTCCAGACGTGCTCGATCATCTTGCCTCGTGTCTCTGTAACAACAACATTCAATTGACACACGCTCGGTTACAGTACTAGCGATACTACAATTCCTCGGGTCGGAGATAGCCTCGTGACCCTCGATGCCGTAAACTTTTATTTTTCATATCTATTTGTGTATGTTATCGTCGGCAAGGGCGATCAGGACGTTCGCTCGAGCTAAACTGCGAGTTTACTTGCGAAAGGCAGTTTAAAATCAAGTCCGACAAAGATCATCGAGCGTACGTGAGAAACAGTGGAACAAAAAATGACCTCTGGCCTTTTTTTTGCTACATACACAAAGTTATCCTCCTTGTGTACGTTATGTCAATATGAATACTGTTTATCATTATAATTGTCTCGAGGCACAACAACCTGCAAGTGACACAGTTACAAAGTTCTTATGCAGAAAACAATTCTTTGTTTCACCTTAATAGATTACCAGAACAGAAAAGTTTCAAAAACACACTTCTTACGTTTTTGGATTAATAAAGGTCAACGTTTCTGTTACAATTGAAAAATGAACACTTTACTTTTCCTTTCTGCTGTGAGAGCTTCTTTACATTGCAGCGAATCGTGAACTTTACGTACAGCAGGTTGCAGAGATATCTTGAGGCGTCTCAATCTTTTAGCTAAGAATTTTGTACAAAGGGCTCAACGCGTTTCTATTTCTGTCGATATAATAACAGCCACTGACACGGTAAACAGAAGATATGGAACTTTTGTTCCACAAAATATTTTGTACTCGTCATGCACAGGACTCTGTTGCTAAGCTGTCCGTAGCTCATGGAGTAATTTGCTCGCAGTTAAGCGTCGAGTATGCATTACAAAGAAAAATGGAGGCTGACTTCGCGAAAACAGATCGACAAGTTGAAGCACCCCCAAGGGAACGAATAAAATTCGTTTTCAACTGTAAAAATGTGTTTTACGGGCATTTTGCCAAATCGCGTGGCGGAATAACTTTTGACGCTATTCTCGCATTCTTTGACCTTGAGTATGCGCGACGTCAAGCAATGCATTTTTCAGTACGTTAAAAAGTTCCCAATAGTATCACTGTTCTACGATAATACGGATGACTTTTGTTTTTTTTTTTCGTTCTGTAAAGCTTTACGAAAGGAATCGCATTTTCTCATCTACACGACTCACCTGATACAAGAATTGCGTTTGAATAACGCGTCGAAAAGGCGCGTAGAGATATTTTCGAAACAGCGTTCAAATTCGATCCGATATAATGAATTATCCGCCTCAGTTGGCGACACGGGATCGACTGAATTCACCGCACGATGGGTCAGTGGTCTCTGTTGGACGATGCTTTGTTTTTCAACCATAAACAGAGAGTGGTCAGTTGCTCCATCAGCGTTACAAGCGCATATATATATCTATATACGACTTGAATCACAACTCGAATACCCGCTGGTCATATATCCCGCCCGTGAAAGCCGTCGCATTCTCGCATGCGACGATAGGCCAGAAGTGACACGCCGCGCCATCGAACGTTCGAAGCGCCAACCCTTCTGCCGTATCCACATTGAACGAATTTGACAACGAGAAAATAAGAAATTTTTACACATTGCGCACGGTAAGATCGTACAGGGTAATCTCGAGGTATGTTCTAATTCTATTCCGCTCCCAACGGTGGAAGAGAGCCATTGACGCGCAGTGTTATTTTCCAACGATCTCCCGGTCAAGGTAACAATATCACGTGAAAATAAAACAACTCGCCATTCATCGGGTTCTCATATCCCGTGACGTGCGCATCACAAAAAACAATTGGCCGACACGTTTATTACATAACACTTCCATTCCGAACAAAACGTTCCGTTGTTTCGATCGTTCTATTTTCGCGCACGATATTTTCCTCCGCTCTCGATCTTCCTCGTTCCGGGAAAAATCGTTACCAACCCGCTCGTCAAAGACGTCCCTTCCGATGTAATTTTAATACGAAAAGCGACAATACTGCTCACGGAAATTGTTGCCTTTCAGATGAGTCTACCGAAGCCAAAGATGCGAGGGCTCCTGAGGGCCAATATTCAGAGAAACCTCATCGGCATGACTATCACCACCTTGCTCTCGGGCGCAGCCTTCAAGGTCTTCTACGTCGACAAACAGAAACAGCTCTACGCTGATTTCTACAAGTATATCCCTATCCTTTTTTTTAACGCTGCAATATTTTTTTCGATTGTAATTTTCTGATCGTGCGCTTTGGACGCTCCCGCAGGACGTATGACGCGGCTGCTGCTCTCAAGATCATGAACGACGCCGGTTTGATGCAATCGTGTCCTAAGTAATGCGGCACGCGGATACTCTGTAGTATATGGAAAAGTTAAACAATAAAACTC
Organism: Ophion ventricosus; assembly: GCA_963932345.1. Lineage (NCBI taxonomy): Eukaryota > Metazoa > Arthropoda > Insecta > Hymenoptera > Ichneumonidae > Ophion > Ophion ventricosus. The sequence continues at coordinate 9,154,575 of OZ010717.1, forward strand.
TGGATATTTGATAAGAAGTTCGATATATACATATGTTTACATATAAGTTGTAACAAGTTCGATGATTCTGGAAAATTCATTTTTGCCGAGTATTTTTTTTTTCGCCTCGTGGAACGCGAGATAACTGGAAAAGTTGGTACGACGAATTTGCGAAGCGATAACGGAGTGAATTGTTTTTGGGAAACGGGGAAAGAAAAAAGTAAGTTCGATAAGTAAAAAATGGAATGCGAGAGTAGGCGCGAGGGAAACGAGAAGGAGAGAGAAGAGCGAAGAGGTTACGAATCGAGATAGATTATCGGTGAGATGGCGTTGCAACCAATTGCAACGGTACCCATAATGCCCCGCGCGATTGATTTGCGCATGTCAGTTAGTCGCATTGCAAATGGCGGCTCCTTGTTATTGTTCATGGCGTTTTATGACTTGTCTCTTTATATTGACGAATAATGTCGTGTATTTTCGTGATTTATACGGCGCGCGGTTACCACAAAGTGGAGTAAGCCTCGAGCTTCGTATGTTTTAGGTTAAGACGAGTGTACGAGTGTTTGGTGTGTGTGCGTGCGCCTCGGTGAATATTCGAGCTCGAGGGATCGTTCACCAAGTCGGAGAGAGAGAAATGGGGTAACGTTGAAAATCTTTCGTGCGCTCATACGGTATGAAATAATAGTGATTATGGTTGTGATTGGGGGGGCTTGAGCGGCTCTTATCGTTGAACCGCGAGTTAACGAGCCTCCCGCTCATGCCTCATTCATCTCCTCGGGTCGCATTCGAAGCCCGAGAAGCGTTAACTCACGGACTTTTTGACGGGGCTATCTTGAGCATGCTTGAGCCCACTTCACGTAGTACACCTCCCCTGACGGACAAAATGGTGGTCCCCTCCGATATCGAATGCGTTCAACTCTTCTCGTAGCCTTACCTCCTTCGAAACCTCAAAATATACATGAATTTATCGTTCAAGAGGCATCACGTCTCACGATACTCGCGTTATTTTCCAATCCTTCGACGATCCCGTTATTTTACCACCCAACAAAAGACCCCCTTTATCTATAACCTATTTTCAATGCCGTAGAAACGAAGCCGCCTTCCGTCCAACAGCCCGAGAAAGACTCTAATTGCTGTCGTTCGGAAATGATAAAAAAAAAAAGGAAGAAAGAAAAAAATACGAAAAGAACAAAAACTCTCTTCTCACTCCGTCAATAAATAGTATTTGTTTTCTTCCTTTCTTCTCGTCAAATTGATCGTGATAGATCGATTCGCGCGTGTCGCTCTCATCAATGACGATATTGCAAATCGAATTTTTCGATTACGAGAAATTTTCGTCACCGCAGCCAGAGGGAGGGAAAGAGAGAGAGAGATAGAGAGAGAGAGAGAGAGAGAGAGAGAGAGAGAAAGAAAGAAAGTGAGCGAGAGAGAGAGCGAGCGAGTGAGCGGGCGAGAGATGGTGAGAAAAAGAGGGAGAGACGGAGAAAGAGAGTTATAACCTAATAGTAGGTACCTAATGCGTGAACTTGCTCCTACTTTGTGTTTATGCAAAGCTTTTCGAGCTTGTTTTTTGTATTTTTTACGAGTCGCGGACTATTCGTGAGCCTCCATCCAATAGAAGATTCGACGTCTCTGGAAATTTCGCACCCGTGCAAATAAGCGCGGAACTTTTCCATTTGCTCTTCAATTTCGATTACTTGTTATTTTTTTCTTCTCTCTTCCCCGTTGGCAATTTAAATATACCAGAGGATTCCGCACATAGTTTTTTTTATCACGAGCATTTTCTTTACGTATTGTAGGCTGCTTGGAATTTTTTATTCCTAGCGATGCTGTTTTTTCCCCCCATCTTTGATTTTTTTTTTCTAATTGCATTTTTTCTTCGTCATGGAAGTGGCTATCCGGGCGAAGATGTTCTGACGATGTAATTTGCCAACAGTGTACAGGGTAACTAAACTCGCCGCTAACCCGGAGAGGAGTTTGGGGCTGTCGGTTCGGAGCCAACGGACGGACGTCGCATCGGACAAAAAAACGTGCTGTTCTCTGACAAGTCCCCAAGCTCCCCGGGTAGTTATGTGATTAATGATTGGTGAGTTACAATAAACGATTCCTTTCTCGGTGCTTTGTCCACGAGAGATCGTTACCGTTAACCGTGTTCATATGTTTCTTTTGGTAATTAGTCATGGCGGCGGATAGCGATGGTGATTTGATCGAGACGGTGGTAACGTGCGAGGGCGATCTGGGAGATCCGGAATTCCCACACAAGTTCAAGGTCATCGTTGACAGACTCAAATTATTGCTCTCCAAAGGTAAGGCCACAACCCTACTGTTTTCCTTTCATCAATTTGTACTCGCAAAGTTTCCTCGTGACGGTAGGAACTATGGGTTTTTTTTTTCTCATTATTCGCAGAAAGAGGCGAAACACTGCGAGTTGATAAAGTAGAGCCATGGAACTCCGTGAGAGTCACGTTTTCAATTCCAAGAGAGGCAGCGTTGCGCTTGAGAGAACTTGCCGCGCAAGGTTCTTCAACTCTGACGCAGCTCGGTATTCTATCGGTACAGGTAGAAGGAGACCAGGTGAGGTTTGCTCGTTGCCTTTGCGACAAGCTTATTTTTATTTCCCTTTTGCTCAGTCATTCATTTTTGTTCTGTCAAGTTTGTTTTTTCTGCGGAACAAAGACAATATTTCGTTTCTATCGTGACAAAGCAAAACAGGGAAAAACGTTTGCCCAATTTCGAAATGTATCGACAGGTTATATCGCTGAGAATAGCGAGTCGTTTCGGAGGCGAAGCCCAGGAGATAGTGCTGCGTTCGGGAGGCGGACAGGAGGGAGCGAATAGGTCACAGGAGGATGGATCGAGTCACGGAGTGGCAGCGAACGTAGGCGCGGATCCGTCTACGACGTTAGCCGGCCCGAGCAACGGTTCGAGTATTTCTTCGGTGATGGGCACGGTCGCTCAACTCATAGCAGCTGGTAAATTTCCCGTTTGGTTTTACATACTTGATCGTCTCTCGTTTCTGTACAAAATGAGAATTGCTTCTATTTGTTATTTAAAAAAAAAAAAAATTTTTAAAATCGAATTCATAGGTACATCAACGGAGAAAGCACCGCAATTTCGTTCGCCAAACGTCGTCGCGCCGACGGATTGCGATCCCATACCACCGTTTATAGCGAAATCCGGTCAAACTTCGTCGAGCAACAGTGGCGTAGTTAACATAGCCGGTAGCCAAACAGTGACGAGCACACCGAGCGTGTCACCGCGTAACAACTACAACGGTCCATTCCCATTTGCCAGTATGACCCACGCTGCGCAAGCCATTCACAATCGCGAGTCGCAGGCCACTACGATTAAGAATTCCGTGCAATTCAAGCATAAACAACCGCCCCCACCATATCCGACGGTACAGCAGGAGAGCCCGAAGAGCCTTATGACTCCGATGACGACGGGTCAAACGACCGTGCAACCGTTGATCGCGTACAAATCTTCGACAGTGGCGAGTTCGAGCGCCACGTCCTCCTCCTCCTCCTCCTCCACCTCCTCCTCCTCCGCGGCGTCCCCTTCCTCGTCTCACGTCACGGCCAATCTAGGCGTTGGTAATCCTAACGGGAGCGGCAATCAGGTCGCACTCTCGAGCCCACTCTTGGTGAATCTCCTGCAGAACGACGGTAGCTCGCATCCGAACAACGTCGGTATAACCAGTCACAAGATGCCACCACCGGCAGTCGTCGAGGTCGCTACGGGTAACGCTAGTCGCGCGAGACCGACCAAAAAACCGGTGCGAAGGAAAGAATTGTCGTCAGCGAGTATCGCGTCACCGCCGAATTTGGATTCCCTGAGGACCGAGGATCTAATCGGTGGTGCCTCGCTCGTGTCGAGTTTGGGCCAGGGCTCGGGACCTTCGGCGTTCGTCACCGTTAACGCGAATCATCCTTCGACCCTGCCATCCGCGCAATCGAGTGGACTTCTCGGCACGACGGCGTCAACGAGCGTAACACCCGATCACGGACAACAATCGTCCCAACAGCAAGCCACGGCGACTCTCCATGGTCAAGTACAAATGCCGCAAAAGTTTCCCGTGAGACAGGAAGCCGCGTACAAACCCAATCAGCAGATGCAAAACGTCATGGCGTCCCGGCTTCCGGTGAACGGACAGCCGATAAGAGGGGCCCCGCAACAGCGTCCCATTTTGCAGCAGCAGCAGCAGCAGCAACAACAACAACAAATCGGGATGCAGCAACAGCAGCAAGTATCGGCTCCCCAAAACATCGGGCCGACCTTGCAAGCCCACGCCAACCATCAGATGATTCAACAACAGATCATACACCAACAGCAGCAACATTCGAGTCACGGAATAAACGTAGTGCAACAACGACTGGGTTATTTGAGCGATCAGCGTCAACAAACGCCACCACCGTATCCACGATCGGTCAGCTCTCAGCAACAGCAACATCCGCCCAATACCGCGTCCCACCAACAACAACAGCAATCCTGTCAGGGTCTCAATATCCAACAGCAATTACATCACAATCAAGTGAAAAATGTGAACGTTAATACGAGCGCGAGCACAGATTTTCGTTACGGTCAGAGTCAAAACATTCTCAGTAGAAATTACACGGCAACGGCGACAGGAAGCGCGAACGGGACCACTTGGAGCACCCAAAACATTAGTACAATTTCGTCGGGTGGTGGTCAGCCAAACGCGAGCCAGCGGCCTTTGGCCGGTAGTAACGCGGCCTCCAGTGCCTTTCCTACGAGCAATACCGTCAACAACAACAACAACAATAACGGTTGTCTGTCATCGAATCACATCTTAACGAGCGCCCCGGGTACCGTTACAAAATTTGCCGATCGTCCGTCGAGCCTGAAGAAGACGGATAACGCGAGCAAGGACGCGGGAGATGACGTCGCGGACGATGACGAGGAGAATGAGGATGACGAGGAGGAGGGAAACGGTGGCACCCAAAAGGATCGCACCGAGCCTGAGTACACGTCGTCCGGCAAGATAAGACAGTTTCTCATAAATCCGTTGACCGGTCATCTCGAGCCAATGCCGAGCGACAGTTCCGAATCGGAGCCCGAGAGCGCCCTTGACAATCAGGACGATTTCTTTTCCTTTCCGTCGCCCTCGAACGATCGTTCGAACTCGATGTTCTCGGACGACGACGCGGACAGTAATTTCTCGCGGAGAAACGATACGACGACCAACACCGATCAATCGGACTCGGAAACGACGACGATAAAGTCAACCGCGAGCGAGGGTAGCCTTAAGCACGGTAACAGAATGAAAAGCGGCCGCGAGAATGCCCATAGTCCCGCGATAACCGGTGAGAAAATAAAGCTACGCCTGAAATTGGAAAAGTCCGAGCCCGTGACACCGGCGTACAAGGTTGACGTGTCTTTCGTAAATACCCCGGTACCGAGGAAAGCCGACAAATCCATAAGCGGTAAAGTCTTCAGTGCCGGTTTGACGAATTCGGGGATAGGCTGCGAGGAACCACGCGTACCACCGTTGCACATATCTCTCAGGGGACGCAACGCCTCGGTTGTTCAGATAAGAAAGAAGGAGAAAAAATCACTGAGGGATTCGGACTCTGATTCGTCGGGTCTGAAAAGACGGGGCAAACTCAAGAAGATGAAGGATGGAACCGACGGCAGTAAACTCTTGCAAAAAAAGACGATGGGCATGTTGATCGGAGGTGGAAGCGCGGCGTCGACTTCCTCCTCTTCTTCCTCAACCACGACTCCTTCGTCTACCTCCTCCTCCTCTTCGTCCTCGTCCTCCTCCTCCTCTTCCTCCTCCTCTTCGGCCTCGGCGACGCCCAAATTACCTCTGACAAATTCAACGGTGGCGAACAGCGCGGCGAGCGTGGTCGTCATCGCCAAGATGAACAACGCTCTTCAGAACGTTGTGACGAAAACGAATGCCTTACTGAAGGACGCCGGATTGGACGCGTCAAGATTACAGTGCCCCGGCGTGACAAAAGCGAGCTCGAGCAAGGGTAGCGATCTCGACGATATTCCTCTCAACAGCAGGATACCGTCGCCTCTTAAGCACAAATCCGCGATCGTCAATCAGAGCGTTCAACAAGGCTCAACGAAGGTCCACGCGGACAGCGAGCCTCTCAATCATACGAACGAGCATAAAATTGGCGGAGGTAAGCGTTTATTAGCGACGAGCCCGTTTTTTATCCGGCTCCCATTGTCTTCTTATTCTATTCAGCAACAATTGTTTTTTTTTCCTTTTCCAGGCAAAACTAAGAGAAGAGACTCCAAAAAGAAGTCGGACTCGGGGGAGGGCCTCCACCGGGAACAGAATCTGTTGTCCGGCGGTAGGATTCTCGATAATCAAACCAAGTGGCGGAAACTCGGTTACAGGGGTGATATCGGTACGATCGTTAAAAAGACTGATTCTCAAGGGAGCGGTAACGACACGAGCGCGATGAGGAAGGTCGGCGAAATAAGACGAACGAGCGACGGCGATGTCGTGAGCAGAGCGACGATCGAGAAGAGTAACGCGCTCACTATCGTTTCGTCGCGCGCGATCGAGGTCAACGGTGTTCGAAAGGATCTCATCAATCAAGAGAAGAAAAGACGATTGAGCTTGATGGACGAGAAGGATCTTCATCAAGCAGGTTAATACAACTCAACATTGCTACCTGTTATACATTACTGCATATTAATTATGTCGCTGCTGGGTTAAGATCGATGTGTCGATCGGTAAAAAAAACCTCAGCAAAGTTTTCTCCTCGACGGAATACGTTTCAATTTCCAAGTACACGTTCCTCATATTTCAAATATTTCTTTTCTCGATGTACTGGAACTTACAAAAACTTCCAAGTAGAATTTTAATTGGACATATCTACGTTGAAAAAAGAAATTATCGTCCTTTTTTTTAATGCTCTATACGAAAAAATTTGTCGAACAATAATTCAACTTTGCGTGAAAAAAAATTATTCAACAATTTGTATGTATTCGTGGAATTTCAGAATCTCAAAGCGTGGAATCGTCGCGTCATCAGAATCGGCGTGCGATCGTCGAATCGACTGGGCAGACGGCGCCGATAACGTCGAAACCGAGCGGTAAATCGTCATTGGAAAACGAGATCTCGGTATCGAAGAACGTGATTATGTCGACGGGTCAGCAACAGACGAAGCAAGCGTCGCACGTCGAGACTGCGTCGAACAGTGCTCAGCAATTGTTAGCGAGTAAGCTCAACCCGGTGAGATCGAAGCTCGAACACGAGACGACCAAGGTGAATTCTCCGTCCGTATCGATCAAAAGCCAAGGAATGATTCAAAAGTTGAAGAATCACGCGATCGGTAAGAGTAACGAGTCGTTGAGTGCCGCCGGGCATATCAACAGGCATAAGGTGCTGTTCGAACAGCAGCAACAACATTACGGACACAAAAGATTGACGCAAAATCACACGATGAAGGAGACAGAGCGCGACAGACAAATGGGTAGCAAGATGGAGGTGGCGCATCAGAGAGTGAGTCTGTTGAAGACACAGATAAATCCAACGACCGTTTGCAACGTTTTGGTGTCGGAGAAGACGATAACGAGGCCAACCGTGAGCGTCGAACCGATCAGCAAATCGGTCGCGCTTCTCAGCGAGGCTCGCGAGTCTCTCGAGCTCGCAACGAAGCAAACATTGACGGAGAATTCGACGAGAATGGATACCAGCGTGTTGACGAGCATGCCAAGCCCGTTGCCGAGCCTCACCTCAACAACGTCGTCCTCTCGTACGCCAGCGTCGATCATCGTAACGACAGCGGCAACGACGACGATGCCAAGTACGATGACGAGCTCAACAGCGGCGGCAACGACGACGACGATGCCGCCGACATCGACGACGAGCGAAGTGAATTTAACGGAGCCGCCGATCGTCGGACTAGCTCAAGTTACGGATCCCAATACCGAGAGAGTCGGCAATGGTGGAAGCGGTGGTGGCGAAGATTCCGGCATCGAATCGATGGACGCTCTCTCGGAAAAGTCGCCGAATCAGGGTGAATCGCCGTTGCACAGGCCACAAGCCACCGTCGAACCTGTAGCCTCGCATCCGCCGCGGCAACAAACACAGCAGCAACAACAACAACAACAACAACAACAACCGCACCACCAGCAGCAACAACAACGGAACAACAGCAACGGGAGTAATAGCAGCGACGCAAAGGACGTAGCAGCCTGCGAATCGCCCAATTTTCTGCAAACCACCAATAAGAACGTGCCTTCCTCGACTAGCAGTAGTGATATGTGTTCAAATTCGCGCACGGAACTTATTTTCAAGTCCGGCGAAGCAAAGAGATTGAGTCCCGTATCAGTGGGTAATTATCTCAACAATCATTTGAATGACCAAGTGAAAATAGAGTGCGAAAACTCGTGTCAACGAACAGACGTTAGCGCAAAAAGTTTGTTGGTGATCGGTGTTAAGGCGGACGCGACCGCCGATAAAAAAGACAAAGTAATCGTGGATAGTACGAGGGTGAACGATAATTCATTGATTTCGACGGTAACGACGTCATCCGTCATTACGGTCGCCAAAACGACAGAGGGGGGCCCCATTCTTTGTGATAATAAATTGTTACAGTGCGCCAATACGCGATCCATAGACTTACCAGTGATAGAGAAATGCGAGAATGTAGGCGACGCGACGACGACGATGACAACGACGATGGCGGCGTCGACTACCGCGCTCAAGAAAGACGACGCGACGAACAACAAGGAGCAGCAACACGTGGAGGAGGAGGCAGAGGCGATGGCATCGCGTAAGCGGAGCTTGGACGTGGTTCGAGCCGACACGGGAGGAGAAGACGACCATCCGGGAAAAGAGAGGCGGCTGAGTGACGAAGATACGCGCGAGGATCATCGTCGGCGGAGCAACAACAACGAGAGATCAGTCGTACTCGTTGAAAATCACGTAGAACGAACGAACAAAGACAAGAACGCTAGTATTATCGTGGCGTTGGCCGATTCTCCCAAGCAATCCGAAAAGCAGCCCGTTGCTGGCACCATAAAGCCGAACGTTTTCCGCTCGTTCGAAGCTAAATGCGAGGCGCGGGTTAAGCTCGAGGCGAAGATCGAGCGGAGCCTTGTCGCGACGGATTCGTCCGTCCAGCTCGAGGCGGTCGTTACCGCAGTGAGGTCTTGCGAGACGAAGAACGAGGCCTCATTGCCGAATCAGTGCATCCCGAAGACGCAGTCGAGTCATCAGGTGACTCAGCGGGTAACGAGTAGCGAGCAACTCTCGGCCAATAATCCTCGGAGAGGCTCGACGAGCGATGATGGTGCGACGATGACGAAAAAACTCGCGATCGCCGACTCGTACGAGACGGGTATACCGTCACCTCGGGCGATAGCCGGGGATCCTCAGCCCATAAGGATAACGCCGCCTTTGTACACGTACTCGAATCCGGTGGTACTTCAGCGTGACGACACGCCGAGTCCGGCCGGTCATAACACCGAGATCGACACGAGCGAGGCGGACAACGCGAAACGAAAGCGTCGAAGGAAACAAGAACTCGAGGGACGCCAGGACGTTATATGTATCGAGGACAACGAGGACGGGGTCGTGGCACACGGCTTTGTCGAGAGGATAACGCCGAACAACAGCGAGGATTACGTGAAACGCGCACCAAAATCCCTTCTCGAACAACTCCTCATCGAGATACCGAACGAGAGCATTGAAAAGCGGTCGTTGCGCACGAGATCACAGAAGTTAAACAGTCCCGACATCGTCAAGACACCGAAGAGCAGTCCACATGGGGCTAACAAGGGCCTGGATGACCATCGCTGTATATCCCCGTACGCTAAAGCGAGCCCGAAGTTGACACTCGCTAAATCATCACCGAACGCTGCAGGAGTGAAAATCGGCAAGAGAAAAAGGCAGGAGAGCGAGAGCTCGGTTGCCTCGAGCACCGCTGACGATCCGCAACCAAGGCCAGGTAAACGGAAATGCTCGGAGAACGCTGCAGAACTTATTAAGGCTTGCATGGGCGTAGAGGAGAGCGGTCCTATTAAGAAAAAACAAGTTCCCGGAAAGGATGAACAGTCAAAGAAGTCGTTCAGCATATTGGCCAAAGCCAAGAAAGGTGTCTATCCCTTTACCTTCTATTGTTAGAAACAAACGAACAAACGAACCAACAAACAAACGAAAAAAAAAACAACAAACAAGAAAAAAAAACAAAACAAAAAAACGCCTTCTAATGTCTCGTTAATGCCTGGACCATTTGTTCTTTGCTTCCTTACTCGAATGACGATGGGCCAAAGACCGTGGGCTAAACACATCCGGTAAAACTGGGCTCTCGTTTACTCTGGACAAATCCGTGATCACTCTTTTTGTCGTATCTTATGTGTACATATATATACTAATGGATTTCTGGACGAGCATGGTTCTCAGGAAACTTTGCGCTCGGAAATATGCTCGAATATTTTATCGTAAATATATATGCACACACACATATAAATATTATTTCGAATGTGTATATTATTTTATACCCAAGACACATTGGAGATGTTTCAGTCATTCAAGTTTGCAAGGTCGTTCGAAAATATTTGTTAAACGGTGAGATTAATGAAATACACGGCGACGATATTCATAACGACTTTTTTGACCTCACGTATTTCCGTTTATGAATAAAACAAGAATGTAAGCTCCGAGAGGAACTCTCTTTCACAAAATAAATAAATTCATTTTTGAAGCATCCAAGAATAATGAATTCATTTTAAAGAAATGGCAAGTCGATTATGAAGCACTCAAAGATTTTTCGAGTCTCGTGTTATCAGAACTTCTTTAAACGATGTTGGAGCGATAGGATGTCTGGAATAATCTGAAGTGTCGCCAGTGTACGATGTATACATTTTCCTTTATTATAAGACGATGCGCCAGTGCAGGCGCTCGCTCGTATCGATGTAAACCAGTCGCGACTTCCGTTCCGACAGATTTTGAAAACTTACAATAATGTATTTTTTTTTCTTTTTTTTTTCTTCTTTTTTTTCGTTATCTTCGCGGCAGGTCCAATTTTGGTGGAGGTAGAGTCGTCGGACGACGAGCCACTGATCGAGTTAGCGTCGGGCAAAGCGAGGATGCGAATGTCGGACGAGTCGTCCGTTCCGTCTCCAAAGACAAAGGAATCAAAGTAAGCACGTTTGAGGTAGAATTTACAATTTATAGACTACGCTTGAATTTTTTCCAAATTTATTGTTCGTTGCTCCAATTTTAGCTGCTATGTTGCATGCAACTTTCGTGCATATTTAATTCCGGTCGAAAGTTGGATTGGAAGTTTTGCAATGCAATCGAAAATATATATTTTTTTTATTCATCTCTCATTGTCTCTCAAATACTCTAATGCATTTCTGGGTGTCGCTCTGTGAACAGAATGAATTCGAGCTCTTCCGTGCCCGGTGGTCAAGTGAATTCCGGCAATATGGGCAATTTCAACGCGATCAACAGAGGACAGAAAGACGGAAAATTATTGACGACGAAACAACCGGGAATGACGGCAAACGCGGTTACAATGGGCAAAGAGAGACTACGCGGTACATCGGTGTCGAGCAACGAATCCATCGGTGAGGTGACCACACGCAGATCCGTGAGACAGAGCGCGGCGTCACCACTCGCTACACCGGCAAGCAATACGAGAGGCGCGTCCAGATCAATGGACGATGTAAATAGAAGAAAAACTCGTAGTGGTGCTGGTGAGTGTCCATACTTTCCAGTCGCCTCGCGAAAATGTATCGTTTTGAACAACGAAAAAACAGGATACTTTTAATTTCGTGACACTCGAGAAGAATCGAGCATATATCATCGTTTATCGTTAAAGGATACTGATATTTTTTTTTTAAACCTAAATGTCTTCAACTTTGAAGTTTTCGTAAATTTCACTACCTCGATTTCAAGAAATAAAACTATTAGGATCCAGGCGATGGTGCAGTTTTTTTTTTTAATTAGGCAACTTGAATCTTGACGCACTTAATATCTCTCGCGTACGTATTAAGGTAGTATGAGAACGCTCTTGATTGCTGCTGGATCTCTTCTTCATGCTACAGATGCACATAAGCGTTTGCGTTTAAAAACACTACTTAGGTTACCAACTATTTAGGCTACGTATCTAAATTCAAATTTGGCAGACCAGCATGGTGTTCCTTATGGAAAAGTCGACCGTTCTCTTACACAGTTTTATCCGAGGTTCGAAATTAGATGAATGTATAATCAGGAAGTGTAACTTGTGCTACGGAATTCGACGATTGAAATAATTTTGGAAAACAATTGCGTTAACCGAATGTTTCAACGAGAATGTCCTAGTTAACAGGAGCAAGTAGTCCACGAGAATAGAAATCACACTGAGGATAGTACCGATATGAATTCGGACCCACTGATTTATTAGCCATGTTGAGTTACGTTTTATGTGTGTAAATTTAAAGTTGATCGTGAAGTTATGACATTAAATTTGCTATGTCAATCGCAAATTGTCAATGTAAGTCAAAACTAGCCCAGTCTAAATACTTTACAGATTGTAAATCATATGATCAAGTGATTTTATACATACGTGAATTATACTTTATGATCATTTCGATAATAAAATAGGGGTCTCTGAACATTTTCATAGTGAAACGCTCTTCTGACTAGCTACGTCGCATGTACTACCTTGATTGCGGCCATTGACGTTTTTTTTTTTTTCGTAAGAAACTGTGCCAAAGTGCCTAAATTTCGCGTTTTTTCTTTCTTCGAACACGATGTATATGAACTTGGGAAAACTTCGAAGTTGAACTATCAATGAAGATATATGCTTCTAAAAATAAATCAGTATCCTTTAATCCTGCAATCTTTCATTTTCCTTCGTACATTTGTTTCCGCCCTTTGCTTCTCTTCTCTCTTTTTTGGACTTTCCCTCTTTAACAGTACAAGCGTTTCAGTTTTTAAATGATCATTTTGTGCGAACACTTATTTCATAAAGTCATTATCATTAGAAATATTACCTTCAATAAAAAATAATTATTTAAACAAAGAGCAATGAAAGATAATGGTGTTGAAGTTTGCTCCATTAGAATGCAACAAACATTTGTTTTTTTTTCTTTCTATTATTCAACTTTATTTAGATCGTCATCACAAAATATAAATTGGTAGATTTTGATCGTGGGTCTCCAATTAGCCTATTGGAAAGTTAATTTTTATCGCATTTCAACGATGCATAAGTGAACATCGTGAAAAAACAATAGCGCCGGCATTTGTTCCGAATGTTTACAAGTCGAAGCGACGAGAGCGAGAAATTAAGAGGGAAGAAAAGAAGAGAAAAAAATCCGTTGAAGTATCGACGAAACATTGTTTTAATTAATTTTAAAAATGTTTCCGTGTTAAATTTTCGTTGTCCATTTTTTAATTAATTAAAAAAATGTTAATTATTAAAAAAAATGGATTAATTTGTATTATTACATATAACGTTAATCGAAGACACTTGGTACAGTGGGAACGTTGTTTTAGTGACGGCCGACACAGCTGAACAGGCGAAGCGGAGGCGAATATCCCGAGAAAACAAATGACCCTTGGGAAGCGACCTTGACAGTGATTAGCTATCGTCGCTCGTTAAGGCCAATCTGTTCGGTTGTTTGTCTCTCATGAAGGACGGTTATTCGATCGCCGTGTGGCTGGACTCCACCTGGTGATTCCTTCCGTACGTGTCAATAGCGCACAACAAGGCTATACTAGTCTCTGGAGTAGAACGGTGTGTATGCATACGTATGTGTTTGCGTATGTATGTGTGTATGCGTGTGGGCGTAGGTGCGCGTGTTCCTTTAAAGAAAAAAGAAACGAGAGAACGAAATAGAAGCGTGTATCGGTTGGGCTCAACAACGTGTGTCACTCGAGCTTATTACTCCGTCATCAACGTACGTCGAATAAAGGACGGAACTCGAAGATTTTTTCTTCTCGATCCATCTCTCCTCTGCTGCCCTTGTCGCGGTTTTTATTCGTTCGGACTCGCGTCCGCAATTTCAACACCTTTTTCCGCACCTTGTTAACACGCGGCTCTTTGATGACTTTGATGGCATTGTGCGATCTCACTAAATTTGCCCGTGCCCGTTGCCCTTCATGTGATCTATTCGCATATATACGTATACCGTTTGTTATTGGCTCGCCCTTATTTATTTGAGGGCGATTTGGAAACAAATTGTTCAAATCTTACCGTTATGAACAATGGTATAAGGTACAAAAAAAAATTTGTGTCGAATTTGAGCTTCTTTAACAAGCGTAGGTAGTAACGCTCGATATTTTTTTCCCCGTGCGATTTACACAGAAACTCACTCTTCACGTTCAAACGTAATCAAGTAATCGATGTTTGGAAAATCCGGTTGAAGATTATTAAAACTGATCTTCACAACTTTGCCGATCTTTTTTTTCATCTTGATATTATTTTCACATGAATTTACAACTATTCAGAAAAACAATGTGTCTCTGTCGAAAATTAAAAAAAAAAAGCATTTTACAAATAGTTATAATTTGGGTAAAAAAATTATCTCGAGAATTTTAAGAGTTTTTTAAAGCTGTAAAGATCGGCTTTCTTCAACCAGTTTTTTTAAAATATTAATTACATGTTGATTTGTTCTAGTTTTGCCACGAATAATACTTTTTCCGTGTAAAACGTGAGTCAGAGAGCTCAAATTTGGCATGATTTTTTTACGTAGCGATGTACTGTGAAGATGAATTCGAACAAAAATCCACGATGACCGGGCACTACTCATCAAGAGCATCGCTATAAATATTTTTCCGTCTTATCGACACGTGTGGCAGTCCCATACTGTCTTTTCTATCGTTAACCAATTCCTGAAAACACGCAAAAAAAGGCTTCTCAAATTTTGTCCCCGATTCGACTCGATCGAATCGCCTGAATAACCTCGAACACAATTTGAAATCATTTAAATTTCTTCCCAAAAGAAAGACTCCGTCGTGCGTTTGTAGCAGCATTCTCCGTGCGATTTTTTCAGTCCCTTTCACTCTTAACAAACGTACACCCGGTCTCGCGCACCAAATTCGACAACGCGAACAATTCGTAACAAAGAGGAAGTTAAAAAAAAAACCGAGAATCTTTAAAATTTTGTAAAGCTGGCTCGGGAAACTGAATCCGTATTGTTGAGTGCACTGATAAGAATTGACACGGCCCGAGATTAAGATCTCCTGAATTGACAGTGAGGAACGAAGAAGAAAGAAAGAAGAAAAAAAATCATGGTAATAAAAATGGGAAAATAATATAGCCAAAGATGTTGGAGCGCGCTCTCGAGACTTGAATCAAGATAATAAAGAAATTACGTTTGGATCGTGGATGTGTGTATGTGCGTGCGCGTGTTTGCGTTTCACCGCTCTCGCATGATCTCTGTTTTTTTTTTCTACTGTACTTTGTGCGTAAAAAGAAAAATCGGCAAAAAAGCAGAGTGCTCAAGTACGAATTGCCGTCACGAATTAAATCTTGAACGTACTGCCGTTCAATATCGTTTGATACTCTGACTCTACGTATCTCGATGAAGCCACTTTTATCGACCGGAATTACATTCGACCGGTCCAAAGACCAATTCTACTGATAGACTCTGTTTAAACATTGCACACGCCACGTGTGTATTTGTTTTCTTATTTGCCTGATGAATCGTGTGCATACTGAAAAGGAAAATATTTTCTGCGAAACTGACAACATAAATTAGCGATCAAAAAGTGTATTCCAAAAAATGGGTGCAACATGACGATCGAGATGAAAAAGAACATAATCGTGATAATGCCGATCTCTCGATGAGTTTCAAATGCGTTGGACTATTGTGAAAAAAAGAGACGAAAGGACGAAGCGACACAGAGAGCCGTTTCAGCGTCGTATAAAAGGCGGTCTATCAGTAGGGTATGGCGCCCGTCGGACCCCGTTATTAACGTTACAGCTAGTAGAGAACTGTGGGTATAGAATTTACATTGCGAAAGGATTTATTTTATTTATACGAAATAAATTGAGGAAAAGGTTGGGAGTCGAACCATGCATAAATATACGGAGAAAGAAAGGAAAGGGGGAAAAAAAACAAAAAATATTGTTAGAATAATTATTATAGAAGCAAAAAAAAAGAAAAGCAACAACAACAACAAAACAATTAATACAATGTTAATTCGATAGGTAATATATGGATGGATATATTTTGTAAATAATTTCTTGTAAAGATTACCCAAGCACCTCCCCGATGTATATATACAGGAACTGTTTAAATTTTTATTAAATTAGTGATAATACACAAATTCGTGCAACCTTATTGTCATTACCATTAAGTCTTTTTTTTTATTCTTCATAATCGTCTAGTTAACGTCTAAACGGTAAAAAAACGCATTATCGTTCATCTTCCCCTCGGCATACACCCACACATACCCACACACACATACACATTCACACACACATACACGCGCGCACTCGAAGACGAGAGCGAGAGAAGAACAATGAGAAGCAACAAAAAACAAAGAGAAGAAGAATAATTATATGCTTACGTACACGAGGATAAACGAACAGACAAAAGTAAAAAAATAAATAAATGAATAACGAGAAATCAATTTTTGTACGAATGCATAAAGCATTGTTTCGAGATCTACTCCAATCTCAGAGAGAGATATATATATATATATATCTAGTTTTTTATATATTGTATAAATGTGAATTATACATTTGACGGTTCGAATGCCTCAGGCGGGGAGAGGGGTGAGGAAGGGAGAAAAGGCGAAGGAGCAGTGTGCGACAGGGAGGAGGGAACCTTCGAATAACCATCGCATCCTGTCCTAATCGTAAATTGTGTACACGGGTATTACATAGTCTTGTATAATATAACATACGTTTACTCTCCCCTTTCGATGAGTACGCGAGGCCGCCGTTGTTATTATTGTCGCTATACTGTTTGGAAACTAATATTGTATAAAATAAAATAAAACAAATAAAAGAAGACAATTTTTTTTTTGAATACACAACAAAAACATAATTGGTCCTCTACGTATAATCTTATAGTATTTTGGTGAAAAAGAGCGTTGTAAAGTATACACACGTGGGGCATCCTTCATATTAATGCATTCCGTCGTTATGTTTTTTTTTCCTCTTGTCGATAACCTCTTGTCACGCGATATAAACGTGCGGAGAGGAGCGATGGTTACGGTCGAAAAGGTATACATAAAAGAAACTAAACAAACAAAAAAAAAAACGAAACCGGATCCTTTCGGTTTGAGCTCCAGTGACACGAATCGCTCGTGAGTGCGAAATACCGCCAGCGTTTCGAAATATTCCCTTCGAATGCGTTTCTTCGGTCTTTTTTTCTTCTCCATTACACACGTATCTTTTCCGTTTCTCTCTTTTTCGTTTTCGTCTTGTTTTCGTTTTCTTCTTTCCACATTTCTCCCAAGGATCTTGACGTCATACCGTGCGAACTTCGTATTATTCGGTGGTGATGATTTTCCTTGATTGTACAATTGATGACGAAATAGAAGAAAGGAGGAAAAGGAAAAGAGAAGCTTTTCTCGTTGATAGAGTCGATTCAAATGATTTATCAAGTACATATGATGACGTTGCTGGTTTACGAGGAAATGAGCAAATTATTTCACTCGCCGAGTTTATTGTACATAGCATGGATACTTTACTCAATCGGTCGGGACATTTGATATATATATATATATATATGTATGTATGTATATATACACATATAAACAGATATATATGTATACATACATATATATAAAATAAATAAAGTGTAAATAATGTGCGCAATGACAGAGAGAGAGAGAGAGAGAGCGAGATGAATGCGCGAGGTAAATTTATAATACATTTCGTCGATGCCTGCTCCATAAGGTTTTTCAAGGTTGATCGCGCGGTTTGTGTAATATGAAATTTTCGTATTAGCCCCACCTCCCTCCCGTCCCCTCCCCGCTGAGTTTACTGAATATATTGTATGGAAGAACGTGGAGAAGTAAGAGAGAGGAGAGAGCGAGTGAGAGAGTGAGAAGGAAAGTAAGGAGAAACAAGATTTGTAATTTCGATGTAAAATATTCCGTTTGACATTGGTTATAGGTAGTCTAAGTCTCATTATGTTATAATTTTATGAATAAACATGATAATTAAATGATTGTATGGAGTGTATGGGCGTGTGTGTATATAAGAATCAAGCATCGGACGTATGTAAATACGAAGGATCTATATATATTTATATAGTTCGTGTAAGTGGATTCGAGCATACTCGCGCTATTGATGGAAAACTCAAAAGTATTTTTCAACATTCGTTTGTGCATTAAAAAAAAAGGAGGAAGGTATATGGATGAGTACAATCGAGGATGCTTTATCATCGCGCATCGAATAATTTGCGCAAGCGAATTATATATTGTCCATTTTTGTTTACGATTATGATACTGATGACGATATATATATATATTTTTTTGTTGCCTCTGAATACGACTAGCGAAGGAGACTGGTTCGCTCTACTTCTTCGTATGATATTCTGTAGTGTATTCGATGGTTCTTCTTCGATCGAGACGAATTTACCATTTATTATTGACGATATCGGTGTCATTTCATTCACCCGCCCACGGGGTAAGAATGTACATGGACCTTTGGACAAATATACCCTCGTGCGAGCCGCGAAGCAACATTGATAATAATAATAATAATAATAATTAAGAATAATAAAAGGAGTGAAAATGGAACGAGGTTTATCGGAAATAAGGGATATTCATTAATTGGGAAAGGTTGCGGGGAGGGGGGAGAAGAAAAATGACGTCAATAATTTCGTCATCAATTGTTATAAAGCGAATAGGCGATTTCAATATTCATTAATTCCAATTTGAGTCATTCTTTTTAAATTTTTTCGCTTTTATGGGCGGTGTCACTGGAAAATGAAGTCTTGTTCTGTAATTTACGAAAGCCATTTGTTTATGCACCTTAAATTCGATAGCGATCGTGCAGACTGGATGATCTAGGTTTTAGGAGTTTCGAAGGAATGATAAATTTTCCTTCACGCAATATCACTTCTGGTATAGAAAATACTTAAGAAGATTGAACAAGTTATACATAGGTACACGCGTGTGCGTGCGTGGGTGCGTGAGGTTAACGGGTTACAACCTAGCTCGTGGCCGGAAAAAAAAAAAGAAATTTTCGTCAATTTTATGTGGAAAAAACGTGTGCAGGTTTCCAAATTTTTATTTTTTTACATTGCAGATTTTAAGTATCTTTTGCAATTTTTGGCTTGAAGAATATTTTTTAAAAGTGGTAGATATCAATGGTCTGTGAAAAACGTCCTTCGCGGTGACCTCCTCGGAAACAAATCATCCGAAATAAAAAATAATCCAAACGTATTTAGTTTTTGCATGAAATTATCTAGTGCTTGGACGAAGGATTTTGATAATATATTTATTTTTGAAAAAAAAAATGGCCGCCTTCCAAAGTGAAAGTATCGATTTTCGATTTAAAAAAATGTTCTATTTTCGTTAAGGCCAAGTGTCACACCGACCGAGCGGCCATGAGTGCGAGAGAGATAGCTGATTTGCAGATTCCCAATGATTACTGAAACGGTTGATTTTTGGGAAAAAAAGAAAAGAAACACGTTCCGCTCTGTTGAACGACGAACAACGGCTTTCTCTTCTTTTGCCCGAAATATGTTTCGTCTAGGAGAAAACTTGGCAGTAGGATTTTTACCGACTGGACGTGTGACACATGGCCTTAATTTAAAAAACTGGATCGAAAAAAAAAAATTCCTCCGTGCAAGCACTGCTTTTTGATATGTAAAAAAGCTTGGAAACTTTTGAGTTGATCGGTGAAGGGATTTTTGAGATATCGTGGTCACCGATTTTGAAAGTCATTTTGAGAAAAAAAAAGCGTTTAAATTTCGCGATTCGCCAGTTTGCTGAACTTATACATATAAACGACCATAAGTCCTTCAATTTCGAACGGATCGACTTGAAATTTTCACAGCTTATATTTCAAATGTTATATTTTGAGAATTCATCGAGAAGGAAAAATCGGTATTAAAAAAATATTTCAACTATGTGTAAGCCCTTAATGTCAAGGGTCCATTTCCATACTAGAATAGATATAAAATTGAGACAACTTTTCCGCCAATAATCTACGATTCATAACACTAGTTTTTTAAAAGAGCAATAAATACGATAATTATTTCTTCACGTTAAAGTGTTATAAAGTTTCCAGACTACAAAATTTAATTTTATGATCAAACTTTTCAAATAAACCGCAAAAATTGATATGTGTGCGCGCATGTGTGTTCGTAAAAAAGTTTTTATTTTGATCTAATGCGCTCGCACACCCGCGCAGACGTAAAGAAGCGTCGAGGCATTTTCGCCATTTGTTTTCGTAGCCTTTTCGTTTTGCGAGGTTATGTCTGTGCTTTGAGCTCGTTTGGATAACTCGCGTTTTCGGAGCTTCGCGTTGCACCACACACGTGGATCTCATATATATTTTTTAAATTCATTAACGTTTCTGTATAAAGTCTGACAATGATCGCCGCGCAGGAAGGAAAGAAGAAGGAAGCGAAGAGCGCTGAAATGTCGAAGAAAACTGCAACCTCGAAGAGACGACATGCGAGCGAAAGTCAAATGGAGGTATGCGAGGTTATGGTATACCGGAGTCGGAATTGTAACAAAAAAATATGTCGGAGAAACTTCGAGGAACATACACCGCCTACGTTTGAGAAAATTGTGAAAAATTTGAATTTTCTTAGGTCGATACGGTGGGCGGAATAGAAGGCAATGTGAGAAACAAATCAGCTGCGAAACGATCAAAAACTGTGGAAGGTGGAGAACAACGAAAGGTGAATATGATTTCTTTGTGATAAAATAAATATATTTTTATTCGTTAGAGCCTTTGAATTTCATATTTAATGTTCCTCCGTATGCCCTTGCCAATCATTTTAACGCCATCTTCACTTTTACCCTATTATTCGTAATTTCACTATTTCCAGTTCTTCAGAGACTTCTCAGACTACTCGACAGCAGAGTTGGCAGTAACTAGTTACTTCAGTATCGAATTCGATTAAAGATACTCGATACAAATGTATCGAGCAATAAGTATTCGATCGATACTTCGCTACAAAATTAGCGATCTCCAACAATCGCTCGATGCTTTTATATCGAGTAACGAAAAGCTTTACTCGATACTTGTGCCATTCCAAAGCCTCAAAATACAAAGCTATTCTGTTAACAGTTTTGTAATTTCTCACGGTTGATACAGAACCCTTATACTCGAGGGAAGGTAAAGAATTTCCGACTTTTTGTCCATTTTTCAAAACTTGTAAAAAAAGTTTCAAAACGATGAAAAATTCTTGAAAAATTTTTATGCATTTGAAAAACTTAACAATTTCATTTCAAATAACAAAAAAAAACAAATTTAAACAAATAACAATATAAAAGTATCGAGTATCGAAGAACTTTTTGTCACTCGATATAAAAGTATGGAGTAACGAAAAGCTTTTCGTTACTCGATATTCGAGTATCGAATAACTGTTCGCTACTTGATACAAAAGTCGCGATCTCCAGTAATAGCTTGATACTTTTGTATCGAGCAAAACGTAACGCCCGATACAGATTTTGGACAACTCTGCTACACAGCCGTTCTTTACTAACGCTTCACCATCACTCAATCTATACCAGGGGTCAGCAATTTTTTTTTAGTGGGGTCCGGTTACTGTTGAAATTTTTTATTGAGGTCCAGAGAAAAAAACTGCAAATATTGATTACAGCAAGCAGGTTATTAATATTTCTCAAACAGAATGTGGCTTATAAAAACATAGACTATTAGTTTTCCTTTTTATTTGTCTCTTAAAAATAATATACTTTACATAGGTTTTTAAGGGGTTACGTGGGTTTCCAAGCCAAAAAAAAGCATATTTTCGCTATTTTTTTTTTAAATATAATATATAAATTATTTTATTCAAAATGTTAAGCACATAAAAGAACAACATTTCAACAATCTTTATAAAAATTTCATTAAAAAATTTGGGAAATTCAGCCGGTGGGAGCTGGTTTCCAGAGACCCCTCAAAAAAAAGTGTCCACGTGGTGGTCAGGATAACTCATGATAACTTTATCTGAAATTAAAAAACCAAATTTTTTCTGTTAGTAGATAAGTATAGCTCGTGAGTGAACGAAGGATTTAAAAAAAATTGAAATTTGAATTTTTGCCAGAGTTGTATGAAAAATATTGCAATTTTTGGTACAATTTACACTACGTATAACCTTGTAAAATTAGTTGTAAGCGAAAAAAGAACCTTCGTTCAATCACTAGTCAATGCTATTTTGAAGAAGTGTGCAAAATTTCAATAGGATTGGTGCATTAGTTTTTAAGAAAGCGTGTTCACCGACTTCAAAAATAGTGTTTTGAGAAAAATGCGTATACCTGCGTCGCTCCCGGCCGGTCTTTCTCAACGGGGGGAATTCCCAAAGGCTCTCTCTCTCTTAGACTTTTACTCCGATTAACTTAAAACTTTGGGAAAATATTCTAGACATATTGTACTATTATATAATAAAATTTAAAAAAATGGATTTTTTTAAATTTTCAAACCCACGTAACCCCTTAATCTATACCAGGGGTCGGCAAGTTTTTTTTAGTGGGCTCCGGATACTTTTGAAATTTTTTTTTGAGGTCCAGAGACAAAAAAACTGCAAATATCAATTACAGCAAGCAGATTATTATTATTTCTCAAACAGAATGTGGTTTATAAAAACACATATTATTAATTATTCTTTTTATTTGTCTTTTAAAAATAATATACTTTACATAGGTTCTTAATGTGAGAAATTATACCTTCGACCTTGAGCCAGTTTTTTTTATAGTTTGGTTCTCGCGAGGACCAACAAGCGAAGAGTGTCTTCAAGATGTGCGTCCGTTAACCTTGAACGATATTTATTTCTAAAAAAATTCATTTTTGAGAAAGATACTTCACATATATGTCGAGCCAAACAAAGTTGCCAGGTTGGAGGCCAATTTTTTGCAATTTGCATACTTTTCTTAAACATGTTTACCCCAAAATTCTTCAGTGGGTGCAGATTTGTACATTTGTAAGGAAACATCTTCTTGCGAGTCGATTATTTCTTCGGAACTGTTATTTTTTCAACTTCAGCTCGGTTTAAATTTAACTCGACGCCTTTAGAATCGCACACAGAATGAGTTAATTCAAGTTTTAAAAGATTTTTTGGCGATCCAGTATTTTACCCTTCGCGGTCGGGATCAGGACGGTGGTCCACATGTTGCCCATCGGTGATCTATACATATAAAACAGTTCCGCAACTGACTGACCGAATGACTAACTGACATATAGAAAATGCACAGCCTAAACCGCTAAAGATAGAAACATGAAATTTCATAGAAATGTTCCTTAGATTTTTCGAAAATCAACTCCTAAGCGTGTGAAATGGTGTATAGAAATTTGTATGGGAAATAGTATTCCTTGCGTGTATCAACTCGAAACTTGGTATAAATATTCCTCAAAACAAATAATAAAACACATATTTTAGGATTCTTTTAAACAAGCCCTAATTAGGGCTGCAACAGGGTGTTGAAGTTTGTATGGAAAAATTGCATTCCCAGCTTTTAACACAATGAAATTCAGAAGATATGTTCCTTAAAGGGTGTAGAGGTGCACTAAAAAAGGATT
Organism: Ophion ventricosus; assembly: GCA_963932345.1. Classification (NCBI taxonomy): domain Eukaryota; kingdom Metazoa; phylum Arthropoda; class Insecta; order Hymenoptera; family Ichneumonidae; genus Ophion; species Ophion ventricosus. Next base: position 9,178,196 of record OZ010717.1, read on the forward strand.
AGCTTCTCGCATGATCAACTATATGTGGGCTGTTCGAGCGTATGGAGTGCTTAAAACATGAATGTGTTTGCCGAAGTCTAAATCATACAATATACTTGGATTTGAAGATTGGCTTTTTCATACTTCTATTTCATCCTTTATCAATCCTTACCTCAGTCAGCCAGTCTACCACCATTAGCGTAGCCTGGAGGTGGCTGGGGTGGGCATAGCCCCCCCGCCCCCCTAGAAATCCTGGTGCCCTCCAAGAAAAAAGTCGATCCAAAATAATTGAAGTCAAATAATCGATTAATTTTATTTAACTTTCACTTTCGATCAAACTTGAACTATTGCCTTCGTGGTGATTAGGTAATTTGTATAAAAAGTAACTATTTCATTACGTTGATTAAATAGATACTGAATTTTCGCAATTGAATCAACTGCGGGCAAAAGCAATAAATTAAATTTTCCGGCCGATACACAACCAGAAAAATACTGGAAGATCAATATTTACTACCAAGTAGTAAATAATATCATTGTAAATTTAAAACGCTTATTTGAGAATCTACCGTTAGCTCATGCAATTGATTCATTTTTTAAATTGGATATGAAGAACGGAGAATTTTTCATCAATAATTATTTTAAAAATCTTATTAATTGATACGTCAGTCTTAGAATCTTATAGAAAATTTGACACGTCGTCTGTAAACCTGGGTATTTCGTGTCCAAGCCAAAACGATTTCGGTTGCGAGTTGCTTCATTTATTGAACAAAAAATTTATTTTCCTATAATTTTATCATTGATAGATTAAATTGAATGTTTCGAACACTAGCATGAATTCTTTCAAAAATTTTCGAATGTATTAACTGGGTGAAAAAACGGCAGGTGTTGAAATGCCCAGGTTTACGGACGGAAGGTACCGGAAAAACGTTTACAGACGAACTGTTAAGAAAGCATATTAAAAAGAAGTAATGCCTTAACTTATATAAACTTTTCCAAGCATAAATAGTACTTCCAGTGAGCTCGGCCAGCTGTGACAGAAGTTTTTCTACCCTGAGGCGGATAAAGATGTGGCTTAGAAGCACAATGCTCCAGGAACGATTCTCTCATATGTCACTGCTGGGCATGGAGAATAACATTGTTAAAAAAAAATTCGACTGAAAAAGTGTTGGGCCGATTTGCACAAAAAAAAATAGAAAACTAAGTCGTACTTCATTGAGTACGTACTGAAAGTACAGTTTAAAGACAGATAAATGAATTAAAGAATGATGAATTAATTATTGATTTTTTTTAAAGGTATCACAAGTGTTTGCTAGTAATGTTAACATGAACGTGTGATTGAAGCAAGTTTTATATTTCATGGGTGTTGCGGGATTACCGACCATTGTGTAAATTTTGCTGAAAAAAAAGAATGATTGTGATCAAAACCAGTTTTTGTCAGCTCCCCACCCAGGCCCTCCCCAGAAAAACATGCTGGCTACGCCAATGTCTACCACCAGGCCTGAGAAATATGACACGTTACCTTCTTTCTTTATTTCTTACTTTTATTCCTTCTTTCTTCATTTCTTCATTTCTAGAGTGCGAACGTATTAATCGTCCTGGATTAACCCTTTTCTTCCACTCTCTATCCGCACTTCGCTATTCAAAAACTTCCGTTGCGTCCACATCCGTCTTAAGCTACAATATACCGCATTTTCTGAGGGTACGGGAAAATTGTGAAAATCCCGTGCCGGTATAGGCAGCCCTATATTCTTCTGATTCTCTGGTGCATAGACGCGTTATTCAAGTATCTACATTAAGGTCTCAGAAGTATCGACCGTCCGCTCACTGGTTGATGCCCTATGAGATTACGCATCAACTGATTGCATCGTTGGAATACAACGAAAATGATTATGTTGCAATTTCTCGAATTTTTCGTGGCTAATTTTCGTTACGAAAATCCATCAATCATTTTTTCAAATCGCTCATTTAGAAATCTATCTCAAAAAATATCTCTAATCTCAAAAAAAGTATTTTTAAAATAATAAAAATAAGGAAATACAAATATAAAAAATTGATGCGCTAACCGGTGTACGGCTAAGCGGTCACCGCTCCGAGTATCGGCCATGCACAACGCTGCTTAACTCGAAGTCCCGCCGAAACCGAACCCCGACCACCCATGCATCAGTGTCGATTAATCATTATTACTATTATCATGACCATCATGTCATATTTTATATCTTTTAAGACAAGATCTATTGGAAGATTAATTCTCTTGACGATGAATATCGGAATGGTAACAGAACGTCCATATTATTTGGTCAACATGCAATGATGCATAAACATACGAAATAATTTTTCATTTCATGTATAGAGACATTACTTTTCGTACTACACCATTTTATAGGATGGAAAATGAATTTCTGATTTTGTGCAATACATTCTGGGCAAATGGAACAAGTTCAACCATCGTTTTTGTCTTCATCTTTCTTTTCAAGCAATGCTGCGATTATCTGCACGCAATTCGGGATCTCCTCACCCACTTGACTATTACAGGGTGTCTAATTTTGACCAGAACTGAAACTTCATAACATTTAAGGATTTTTAAGGCAAGGAATAGGAATTTCTTTATGACTTTTAGTATGACTTTCTGGTATAAAAGTATAGTTTATTACTCTTCAGTGCGACTAATTTTCTAAATTTTTATATTTATATTCTCTGCTATTTGAAACAGATGTGTGTCGTATGCCAATAAATAGTATACGAAATAAAAGTCACCAAACTGTACAATTCCATGTGTAGTAAAAAATTCGACACAAACATCATTTCAAGTTTGCTGTAAAGAAATATATTTTGGGAACATCTGGAAAAATATTACATACATTTAGGAACTTTGAGTAATATAATCTAGTCACTTTACACGAATAACAAAGAAAAACTAATATGTTGAGATAACGAATAATTTTTTTATCTACTACCTTTTTTTACCAATACTGTAGATTGTCGCAAACCCGCGAAAATTCAAAATTTTGGATAAAGTAATACAAAAATCGGCTATGATAATGAGCGTTGCAGAGATCTGAAAAAAATCGAGTAGACTGGTAATTTTTCATGACATTTCATGACTTTTTCGAGTTGTGATTTCATGACATTTAAGACTTTTCATGACTTCAGGTCGGTAGACACACTGTATTACAAGCGTAATATCAAGTTGTCATAGCCGAAATTCATAATTATTGGTAATCATTGCGTGTTAATTCAAAGCAAAACATATTTTTGCAGATTTCAGTGCCAGCTCACAGATACACGCCACTTAAGGAGAATTGGATGAAAATTTTTACACCGGTAGTGGAGCATCTTCAACTGCAGATCCGCTTCAATTTGAAAACGAGACAAGTGGAAATTCGCACCGCACCAGAAACGCCGGACATCTCGAATTTACAGAAGGGAGCAGACTTCGTGAAAGCTTTCATCGTCGGCTTCGAGGTGGAGGACGCACTGGCGTTACTTAGGCTGGATGATCTCTTCGTCGAGACTTTTCAAGTGCAAGACGTAAAGCCGCTCAAGGGTGATCATTTGTCGAGAGCGATTGGGAGATTGGCGGGCAAGGGAGGACGAACGAAATTCACGATCGAGAACGTGACGAAAACGCGTATCGTTCTTGCCGATACGAAAGTTCACATACTCGGCTCGTTTCAGAACATTCAACTGGCTAGACGTGCCATATGCAATCTCATTATGGGCAGCCCGCCGTCCAAAGTTTACGGTCAATTGAGAAACGTCGCTTCGCGCGTCGCCGAACGTTTTTGACACGCCGGGCATTTTATCGAATCTAACGATATGCACACACATAAATATATACAATTAACTTAGGTGTATTATATTTTTATAATTAAGTCAAGAAGAATCGGAGTAACGTTACAAAAGTATCTTGTATTTGTATTTACGAGGAACCTTGTTCAGTACCAAACGACCGTCGTAACTCAGCGATGCGAACGTCCACGGATCAGCGGACGACCACTCGACCGCGTAAACACTGTCCTCGTGTTCTTCGTACCGACCGACTACCCCGTCCTCCAGTCTAAAAGACAGCATAATCACGAAAAATAACTGCTTGGATTTTTATTCATTTATTTTAATTCAAGCAAAAATCCCGAAAAAGCTTCGATTTATGAATTATAAATTTATAACTTATAAATAAATAATTATAAATTATGATTTATAAATTAAAAATTTTAACTACATATTTAAATCTTTACTGCTCACGTTCAATTTCATTTTCTCGAAGTAATGTCATTTCAATTAACATTTTGTTCGTCTTTTCGAAAAATGCACTTTTGTCTGCAAACCTTTTCTGTACATTGCAATGCGCTTATTTTAGTAGTTTATTTCTTCAGCAATGAAAATGGAGCCCCATTTTTGCAAGGAAAAAATGCTTGATTTATACATCGGGCGGAACGTTTTTCTAAATTTGTTGAGTTGTGTGAATCCTCAGCTTACTTGTCTCCAACTGCACCGGAAGTGTCAGCAGCCTCGTCTTCCGTTATCGCCGCGTGAGCGAACGGCTCCGAAGAGATGGACGCGATGCTGCTCAATATGACTCTTGAGTCGCTGCTTGAAGTGAGCACCAACTGGTCGTGAAAACGATTGATTCTTATGGCCCAGACCCAGTGGGAATGCTCCATCCGAGAGTACACTGGTTCATTTGTCGAGCGCAAATCCCAAAACTTCATGAATCCGTCGTCTCCGCAGGTCGATAAAAAGTACTGCCTATTCGCATTGAAATCCAAATCTCTGTGAAACAAGTTAATGATAGAATCGTGTTATTACAGTACACTTTGGATAAAGAAAAAAAAAAACAAAGGTTAGCCGCAGTGCACTTTGCCTGATAATTTGTGAATGTGCCGACTGTATGATCCAGCACTCTTCGGAGGGGTTTCTAAGGTCCCATCCGCGAACATTGGTATCGTTGAGGGTAGCGAATTGATTGCAACCGGTGTGAGGATTCCACTTGCCGTTTGTGAATTTAGGCTGACCTTTGCCGGACAACACAGCGACCGTAACGTTCTGCAGTCGAAAATAATTTCAAGATCGTTAACGTGAGAAAGACAAAGTTCTGCCGATTCAGCATGATGAACAACAATGGCAAGGCACCTGAGCTCTACCGTCGCAGAGATCCCAAAGAACGACGTTGTTGTCGACGACTGAGACGACTTTCGACTCGTCGCTGGGATTGTAAGTTATAAGCTTGAGATCGTTGCCGTAGGTGCTCGTGTCGATGTCCGTCAGCTGTTCCAGAGTCTCTATTTCGCTGCCAATGTCATCCCGCCGTGGTGGCAATCGCCAAAGTGCTCCTTTCATCTCGCTAGCGCCTTGAGCTTCGAAAGAAAATCATATTTACACATACTTCGGATAAACATTGCAAAGATAAAGAGAAACATTGCCTTACCGTTCAAGCTGTTGTAAGCGGTGACGAATTTGTCTGGATCGGTGGGCGACGCCTCGATGGACCATATCTCGCCTACGGGATGACGATACACTTGCGTTCTCGGCGTAGCTGCGCTCTCCTCGTTCAGCTCTACCAGATGAACTTGATTGTTCGCAAACTTCAAAGACTGCGTTCCCACAAGGAAACGAACTACCTCTGTCTCCGCCGTCTGAGCCGATAGGGCGCGTGTCTGAACGAAACATTTTAATTGTACAAAATAACTGTTTGATCATTTTTTCGCCCTCTGACTAATGAGACACACTCGTGAAAACTACCAAAGATGGATTTATTTCGTATGAAAGGGAGTCTGTATAGCGATTATCCTGGCAGGATTGGATAAATTAAAACTCAGTGGAATTAAATTTAAAAAGAGCACAATCCAGATAATTGTCTGTGTTGAATTCGAAAACAAAATTAAGGTATAACTGGATGGATATTAAAAAATCGCCAAAATTCTTGAAAATTTGAGGAATGTTAGTTCTTGATAGAATACAGTAGAAGCTCGCTTTTCCGAGGTAATATGGGGAGAGTGTACCTCGGATAAATGAAATCTCGGATAATACGGAAAGCAACGATATTAAGGGTGTGCCAAAATTCACGCAAGATTTGAACTTTGCGCCATTTGTGCGATAAAGTGTTGACAACGAAAAAAAAGACAGCGTGACAACTGACAGTTCAGGGTTACTAAAAATGGACCGCTACACGAAAAAACAACGCGTTTTCATTGTTGAGCAATATTTTAAAAATCATGAAGGTTTGGCAACTTCAGTTCGCAATTTTCGTACAAAATACGGTCGGAATAGTGATTTAACTTCATCAACTGTGAAGAGATTAATTTTAAAAATTCAGGGAGGCTGGATCAATTAGTGATCTTAGACACTCTGGTCATCCGTTAACAAGTGGTTCAACACAAAACATCGAAGCAGCTCGTGAGAGTGTTGCTGGGAGTCCAGGAACATCAATTCGGCACCCTGGTCAAGAATTGGACATTTCGAGAAGCTCTCTGCAGCGTATTCTCACTAAAAATTTATATCTTCATGCTTACAAAGTTCAATTGACTCAAGAACTGAAGCCTACTGAGGACACACAGCGAAGAGAGTTCGTTGAATGGATTACGGAACAACAACAAGTGGATGCTGATTTTTCGAACAAAATCATCTTCAGCGATGAGGCTCATTTTCATCTTGATGGCTTCGTTAATCGACAAAATTGTCGCATTTGGGGTTCAGAAAATCCACGAGTGATTGTTGAGAAACAAATGCATGTGCTATTCGATACATAACCCTATACTGTATACTTTATGAATCAATACAAAATTTATAATTTTTTATTAAAAACCTGTGTTTTCTATCAAAATTACTACTTGCGTGAATTTTGGGACACCCTTTAGGACTACTCCGCGCATAGGCATAGCAAATTCTTCCGTTTTATCCGAGATTCTCCGTATTATCCGAGGATACACCTCGGATAATGCGGAGGACTCGGATGAGTTGGGTGACTCGGATAATGCGGAACGTCGGTTAATCGAAGGTCGGATAAACGAGGTTTTACTGTACTAATACATGAATTATTTTAAAATTGTTCACAAAATAATTTAGTAGTTATAAACGTATGAATTTAACACGGTCGCGTATGGGAAAACAGCTTCTGCAAACGTTAATCGTTGCAAAACGAATCGAATTAAATCGCCGTAAATTCTGAAAAAAATTATATCATCAACATTTAGGATCACGCGATTGATTATGCTAAGTTTTAAATAAATCGACTAAGTAATTGCCGAGAAATTAAAGTAATGAGTATCGCCTTTTTTAACGATGAATTAATAGCAATCATTGGAAAACTCAATATATATTGAGTTTCTGGGTAATTATCGATAATAATAAGATGATCTGAACGTATTAATTAAATTTAAAAATTGAGAAATTTTTTTGTTGGACAGTTGAAGGCAATGTATAGTCACGAACAAAATCTCAGTCAAGTACACGCCAATATCGTCGAATTTGACTTCAATTATTATTAAAAGTGGAAACATTAACATTTCTAAGTGTTAATTTATTATTAAATTAGCTGTTTGTAAGGCTAAACATGTACGACATGATCTAGACTTGTAAATTTAAGATTCGCCCATTTTGCACTAACTTTTTGCTCGACCGTCCATCCAGTAATACCTTAAGTGGTTGAATCTTTGGGAGAATTATAAATAGTTAAAGAGTACAAGTACTTAGGGGTAAAGTTCTCCACAGAAAATTCAATTGAAAAATATTTAAAAATTATAGCTGGACCAATTCAAAAAGTGACGAACGCAAGTTGGTATGTTTTCAGCAGAGCAAGGATAAGTAGCCTGAAAAAAAGATTACCCTTGATGGGGGCAATAGCAAAAAGTGGAATGTTATATAGGGCAGAAGTATGGGGATGGAGGAAGAGAACAACTGTGGAAAGACGACAGGGAAAGTGTGTAAAAATGACCATGGGAATTAGTCCAAACACACCAAACTATATTTGGAGAACGTAATCGGAGTGCAGAGGGGTGGAAATAGAAGCCTGGAAAAGAGCGGCAAACTATCTCGTAGAAATAACAAAGATGGAAGAAGGAAGGTAGCCGAAGGTGTGCCTAAAAGGAGAGGTAAGAGGAATTATCGACGAAAACGCGCCGAAGTGGGGCGAGGACCTTGCCAAAGCCATGCATGAAGTGGGAACAGAAGGAATAATGACAGGCAATAAGAATCAAGGCTGTGGGACGAACACAGCAAAAAGTAGAAAGGACATTAAAAATCAATATGGAGCCGGGAATCCAGAACGATTGATGCAAGATCGACAAATCAACGTGTAGCAAAGATCACAAGAACAGAAAAGGGAATGCAGAAATGGAAAAATATTGGGAGATAAACGAGCTCAGGGGGAAAACGAACGAATTGTGGGCAAGGATAAGGTGCGGGAATATATGGAAAAATTGGAATAAGGCATAAGAGGAAATAAGAGCGGAAGTAGTGGAAAAACTGGAAGAAGTGCTCGAATAGAAGGGTGAGAAGAGCTACGGCAAAAAAAAAAAAAGAGGAACTGGTTAGGAATAATACAGTCAAAGAGCTATGGGCGTATGTAAAAAAATCCAAGGCATTGATAAAACATGTAGTGCAAAGAAAAGGAAATTTCTGTGTATAAAATGTTGTGAAGTCGGAGGCTCGTGTATACAGGGTGGACCATTTAACGTGACCACCCCAAATATCTCCGTTGCTTTTAGAGTGACGAAAAAATGTCAGGAGTTAATTTGATTGATTTCGAAGGGCTGACACAATGGTGAAAAATTCATTTTTGTCAAGGTCATAGTTTTTGCGTTCTCAAGGTCATCAATGGTTTTTCAAATAGGAACATGTTTTTTTTTTATCAAGACGTTGTAGCTGATATTCAGACGAATCCATCGACCTATGATATCATGACCTTGAAATTATTTTTCACCAAAATACACGTGTAAAAACGGGAAATCGTGATGGTATTGACAATAAGAATATCCGAATAATGTAATCGAATTTTTTGTGCAGAAAATTTACTGTAACAAATGTTCGAAGTGACGGCCATTAATCTCGACACATTTTTGAAGACGTCGGAAGGATGATTTCTGTCAGGATAACGTTGTGCATAAAGTTCATGCGCTTGCACAGAGTTTCTGCCGGTCTCACCATAAATCAGAATCATTTCCACTTTCTCTGCTTGACTGTACAATACCATTTTTAATAGGGTTATGACATGTTACTTTGGATGCATACACTTGTCTACTGATTCTAATATTGGTAGACGGTAAACATTCTTCACTCTACTATAGTTTTACTACGTTACAATGCTAGTATTTACAAACATCAGAAACATCTTCGACTATTGACATTATTGTATCGGATAACCTGTGCCACTATCACACCAGAAACTATTCGAAGGTTAAGAGAATCATTCATCCGACGTCTTCAGAAATGTGTCGAGGTTAATGGCCATCACTTCGAACATTTGTTACAATAAATTTTCTACACAAAAAATTCAATTACATTATTCGGATATTCTTATTGTCAATACCATCACGATTTCCCGTTTTTACACGTGTATTTTGGTGAAAAATCATTTCAAGGTCATGATATCATAGGTCGTTGGATTCGTCTGAATATCAGCTGCAACGTCTTAATAAAAAATTACAAAAAAAAACATGTTCCCATTGGAAAAACCATTGATGACCTTGAGAACGCAAAAACGATGACCTTGACAAAAATGAATTTTCCACCACTGTATCAGCCCTTCGAAATCAATCAAATTACCTCATGACATTTTTTTCATCACTCTAACGGCAACGGAGATATTTGGGGTGGTCAAGTTAAATGGTCCACCCTGTATATAAATTCATTCACGTAAAAATAAACCAAAATCGCTAACTGTTCGAATTTCCCGCAAAAATTTATTTCGTCTACATTGCAACGGGGTTTATATTGTACTCTGTAAAATGAAACAGGACGATGAAATAAATGAAACTAGCGTTTATAAAATTACCAACAAACTGAAACCTTGTAAAAATTGATATAATTTTTCAAGCCAGTTTCGAAGCGTCTGCATATGCTTTATTCACTACGTCCACAAAGTTCACATTTCAATATCTGTATATTTTTCTTCCTATTCCGGAAAAATGTTGTGATTCTTACTTGAAACTCGAGACCGTATATCACGGGATTATCGTTGTCCATTTTTTCTATCCGTCCAATTGACGTTGTGTGCGTACGTAGCAAGTGTAGCGTGAAGGGCCTAAAGCGAGAAGAGCTGTCAAATAGAGCCGCGATGCCTTCTGCACATATGTTGGAGACAATACACCTCCATGTATACGTGCCACGCGAGTGAGGTTATGAATCTCTTAGCGTGCGTTGTTCGTTGAGCCGCCTCTTCGAATTCTCTTTAATCCATTACGTATCACAACCGTAAATTTATACCGCAATTTCGAACGCGGTTCGTTGATACGTTACACCGGGCCTTGCATAATTACTTCTTTCCTTTTGTACTTATATCGTCGAAAATGAGCTCTCTACTGATCGCGTCAACCATCGTCTGCTTCTCCGGATACTTTACGCCGTTGCTTGTCAAATACGTGAGTCATGTTTATCTCGAATTAGCCAATATACATTTTATTCGATTGCGATATTTGTTTATCCAAAATGAAGAAAAGGAGATAAGATTTTTCAGGCCTTTCCGGTCTCACAGGAACGTCGGCTATTCTAACCTCTTATTGAATTACTATTTTACCTATATAAACGGCATACATCGGTATTAAGGCGAAGTAGAAGGTGTACCACGTGACACATGAGTGCGAGAGAGATAGCTAAAATTTTCGAACCGAGATTTCTCAAAGATGAATAATTTTTAGGGCAAAAGAAAATCGTCAAGCTCTTTGTCAGGATATTCTCCAGAGCCTGATTCTTTGTTTTCCCTCAAAAACCTTTACCATTTATGAGAAAACTGGGTGGGAAAATTTGTGAGGTTATGCTGACCTTGTACATGCCCTTAAAAGATGTAAAACTTTGGCGCAGTTGATCGGGACAATATATTCGAAGAACAAAGTTGATCAAGTCTTATTGCGCGCCGAAATAAGGAATTTGGAGAAAGAGATGTCCGGGATATCGGTGGTGAACGAATTCGCAAGATTTACAAGACTGAAACGAAGGCATACGAAGCTGGTGGATGATCTGAAGGAAAATGGTGAGTCGCCGCGTGAATTTAGAAACTTTCATGTATACGTCTATTCGTAATGAAGTAAACATTTCTTTTTTCGTTTTCAGCATCCGAGAGATTGTCGTCTCGTAACAAGGCACAGCTGTATCTGACGTATGGCAATAAATTCATTACCGTAAGTACCAATTTGATTTGTCACGTTTCTTCCCAATGAAGTATAATTCTCCATACATGGCGCATTTACTATAAAAATGCCATATTTGTTGGTATCACAATGGTATTCCTCTCACGAACCCGAATATTTAAGAATTAACTGATTTTTCTCTACAATTGAGTAAAAATATATCCTAGTATACTGGTAAAATTTCAAACCAAGTTGCAGAACTTGTAACAAAAAATTACAACTTCAAAAATCGTTCAATTTATGCAGTACTTTATGGAGATGAAATGCTGGCTATATTTCTATCTAATAATTTATATACTAAATGACCCTAGATGTCTGATATAAACTGTAGTATGCATATAAAAAATTCTGAAGATTCCGTAACGATGAGAAAAACAGGGGGTTGACGAATGTTTAAAGAAAATATTAATGATAAAACTTAGAAAAATGTGACTAGCAGAATTTTCGTGACCGCAACTTTTCAGAGAACATGTAAAAATGTCTAAATTTACAAGATTTATGCAAAATCTTCCATTCGACTTCATCGTTGGATATAATGATTGATTGTAATTTATTTTTATTAAACACTACGGTAAAACTTTAGAATACGGTCGCACGAATTTTGAGTTGATATGGGTGCCATTTTGAAGGGGTCTCCCCTCTAAATTGGTACTCCTCCCCACCCGCGGAAATGTGTGGTTTTTTGTTAATTTTTTTTTTTATTTATGGCTAAAGTTCCGAAAAGGTCCTACCTCCGATCGGGCAGAAATTTTGCATAGACCTTCCTTTTAACATCCGAAGAGATCCCCTAAAAAGATTTTTGGCGATGCGCTATAGTTTTTGAGATATCGATTTTTGAAGATAATTTTTTTTACTGCGTTCCTATTATATCTGCAGCCGACGGACTCGGATCTGGCTATACTAGCTATACCTATATATGTTATCGCGCTCTCGTCGATATCGCTGCGACATAAAAGTATTAATAAAAAAAATTAAATAAAAAATGAGTGATATAGAGAAAAATAGCAGCGATGAGTAGCTGCAATGCACACCACCAGATCTTAAAAGAAGCCACGTCAAAGACGACACATGTTTTCCTTACTCCTGCACTCAAAAATTAATTTAAAAAAAAAACCAAACATTTCCAGCGGGGAGAATTATCAATTTAAAGTGAAGACCAGCCCCCTTCAAAGTGACACTCCTATCAAGTCTCAATTTGTGCAACCGTATACTGAAGCCAACTAATATTTGTCGACATTTTGCATTCTAAAGCCAACTAATATTTGTCGAAGTTTTGCTCCTTTACTTACGCACTAAAAAATTAATTAAAAAAAACCAAACATTTTCGCGGACGGGGAGAAGTCACAATTGAAAGGGGAGACCACCCCCTTCAAAATGACACCCCTATCAACTCATAATTCGTGCGACCGTATACTAAGGCCAACCCAATGCTACTGTAATGTACTAATGATTCAAAAGAGTCCTGGCTTATGCGTCCACAAAATACAGCTCTTCATGAAAGGAATACCTTAAGGAGTTTCGATACTTTTCTTCAGCTGCAAGAGTAGGGATGAAAATACAAAGAGATGTTGGTAGGCTGCCAACTTCTTGCGAATCAAATTTTATGCAAAAATAAATAATTATTGGGCAATTTTCAATTCATAATTCAGAAAAGCCCAGACTTTTTCTGAGGGGTTAGTGACCGCTGAACAACCTTGTTTAAAATATTGTTGGAAAATATTTCCGAGCTGGAAAATTATATTAATGCTTATCATTTTTACAATTAAACAAAAGAAGTTCGCAATTTTATTCAAGAAAAAATAACCAATAGACTTGGCAGCGATGGCACTCTCTGCCATGGGTAGCTTTCACTCTACCTCTGTTTTAACTGTCCAACAAAAAATGTCTCAATTTTTCAATTTCATTAATACGTTTAGAAAATCTTATATTATCAATAATTACCCAAAAAGTCAATATATATTGAGTTTTCAAATGATTGCTATTAATTCATCGTTAAAAAAGGTGATACTTTAAGTATCGCCGTTTTATAAACTTTAAGTATCGCGATTTGTTTGAAACATAGCATAATCAATCGCGTGATCCTAAATCTTGATGATATATTTTCAGAATTTACGGCGATTTGGTTCCATTCGTTTTGCAGTTATTAACGTCTGCAGAAGCTATTTTCCTATAAGCGACCGTGTTAAATTCATATGTTTATAACTACTAAATTATTTAGTGAACATTTTAAAAATAATTCATGCATTATTATTCTATCAAGAACTATCATTCCCAAATTTTCAAGAATTTTGGCGATTTTTTAATATTCATCCAGTAATACCTTAAGCTATTGCGTTGTATCTGTTACGTTGGGTGCATTCCGAATTGCGCTGTGAACGCTGAAGGTGCCGTATAACACCGTCCGAGCGACCGTGAGTACGAGAGAGATAGCTTATTTGCAGATTCCCGATGATTTCTGAAACGGTTAATTTTTGGGAAAAAAGAAAAGAAACACGTTCCGCTCTGTTGAACGATGAACAACCGCTTTCTCTTCTTTTGCCCGAAATATGATCCGTCTAGGAGAAAACTTGGCAGTAGGATTTTTACCGACTGAACGTGTGGCACATGGCCTTAAAGCGGAATAACGACCGTCCTCGGACCAATCAGATCGCCAGTAAGCGAGCTATGTGCGCTGTAAGCGCAATTCGGACTGCACTCGTTGACATGTGCAAAGTGCTGCCAACAGCACCGCCAAGCGGCTATTCACAAGAACTAATGCTTTCCAAAAATGTTCTAGATAATAATTACCCTGATACTGATGTACATGTATGGAAGAGAGCCAGTGATCGTGTTACCGCACAAACTAATCTGGCCGTTCGAAGATCTACTGAGCTGGCCAGCCACCCACAAGAACGCGATATCCCTCACCGTGTGGATGATTCTCACGAGAATGGTCGTAGACACGTGTAAAAATGATCATTCCTGAGACACTGCTGCGCAAACAACACTGAACTACAATATTTATCGCGAAAGAATAATTATTTTCTAAATGATCTTATCGGCGAATTAGCGCGCTATATTCGAACAAGAATTTTTCACGCAAAAAAGTACAACGGCACGTGTCGAAGATTTTTCGCAAAAGTGATCCATGGGCTTTATTATGTACAAAGAATAAACACCAAACTGTTTGGGTTCGAAATTTTTTTATCCGATATTCGGTAAAACAATAAATACGTCGTATGCAAGTTCTACGTACATTGGACCGTAAGATATATGCAGGGTGTTCCGTTCCAAATGAGCGAATGTTTAATGATCTCGAGAACGATATTCTGATGATTTTTATTTTTAACGATAGGATTTCGGGGTGGCAGTCGGGTGTTTCTAAACAAGTGTTGTCAACTTTGGCAGTCAAGGTCATGTTGAGTTTTTAGAAGAATCCCCGATTTTTAATGCAAAAAGAGACGCCTCTATAGTTTGGAAACCGCCGGAGTTTCAGTACATAGTAGAGGATGTCTCAAAATGACCTGACATTTAAATTTATTAATAAAACGTATTCTTTATTTGAAAAGTACGAATATTTTTATTTTAATATGAGGTAAAAACATGGAGGTTATATGTGGAACACAATATCCGATAAATGGCCACCTCTTCTCTGTTTGCAAACGTTCATTCTTTTGACGAAATTTTCACTAACATTTTGGCATAATTGTGGACTAATTTCATTAATGGTGCGTCCAATTGCTTCCTTGAGCTCCGGAATGGTCTGTGCATCATTGGCATACACTTTTCCTTTCAGAAAACCCCTAAAAAAGAAGTCCAATGGCAACAAATCGCATGATCTTAGTGGCCAATTGGGTCATTAAATAATTTGTTTTTTTCATTGTAAAGATTATGTGCGGTTTTTAAAGCAAAGTATTTTTCTTTTTTTTTCAACAATTAACAATGATATAGCACTCTGAAATTGTTCTGTTCGGCTCGGCACAAACGCGCCGAGAACATCCGAAGTTACCAGAGCGCTCTGTGACGTCACTGTTCGAACGCCAGTATACGAACTACTCGTGTGATACGAGTATTCTCTTTGTATAAATACGACGAAAAGTGCCTCTAATAGGTATTTCTGAATGTGCCACAAGACATAAAACGTCGAAATCTGTGGTTCGATGCGCACGACGTGTCAACCCGAAATCATCGTCCATTTATTTTTGCTGTGAATACCATTTTGATGTCAGTGTAAACGTGTTATAACATAAACTGCATTGAAATATTTTTTTAAATACGTCTTTTTCAAAATGCTTATGGCACGTAGCGGCAATAACTAACACAATTTATCAAGCCTCTCCTAACCTAAAAATGTTTAGTTATCCACGGTCGGAAAATTACTCGAATTTACTTTCACGAATCCACCCATCGTTGCACAATAATTAAACTATATTTCGACGTTTACAGAATACTCGAGATTTTTAGATGTAAAATGACACAAAATTTTACTTTTGTATACACTCGCGTGTAAACCGTATACATAGCCTATTTGGTCGCGTTCGAACGGTGACGTCACAAGCGCCAGCGCCGATAGCGTGATATTTCGCACCAACATCTACCATTTTAATTATCGCGATATAAAAACAATTAATAATTATCTTTCGAATTATTTCAAAGAAAAACCCTTTTGACATTCGATTTTAATATCACAAAAGATCAATTCTAAAAAAAATCAAACATTTTTTTTTTTAACAACTCAATTCCCATCGCTGCGATGCGAGATAACACGACCATGAAACTTCGTCTGCAATAACTGCATTGTTTCGCAGTCAATTTTCACGATTTATATGCGTTGCTCGATCGTCGTATTTCATAGTCGTTCCTTATCTCAAGGATAAAGGACGCCTTGATGAAGGCTTCCTTGAATCTCAGAGGCGTCCTTGTTTCATAGTCACAACTCGGCTCTCCCTTCCAGAAGGAAGCCATATTTAGGGATATGTGATTGCTTATGGTGGTAAAACCGCTGATAGAAGCGCCACTCGACTATATTTGAAACTAACTCAAACCGCTTGGCCCTCAATTGTCAAGTTGCGTCGGTTGATTAATGGAGTGTATAACCTTAAAGTTCAAGATCGGAAATTGAGTTGCGACGTGTGCAATTATGGATGAAGGAAAAAATGTGCATTACACGGAGCGCGAAAGGCTGTTATTAGCTCAGCTAATATCAGAAGAAAGCGCAATCGACTGCAAAAAAACGGGTGCTGTCGACTTAAAACAAAAAGCTGACGCGTGGGAACGGGTAACGAAGAAATTTATCAGCGAAGGGTGCACACCACGTACCAGCAAACAATTAAGAAAGTGCTGGGACAATCTCAAACAAAAGTAAGTAATAACTATTTTTTCCCATCTAATCGAGTTATTGCATGATTTTTTTCTCTATTCCAAAATGCACTTCCATTCTTATTGTTTTATAAAATTCGTGGTAAAGGCCTCAGCACACATGCCCTTTTGATCCAGGCCAAGCCGGTTAGAAAAGCATTGAAAATGGGGGCGTTGTCACAAATATTTGGATCTATTCTAATGATTGTTTTATCAAAAATCATTTCAGAAAACGAAAGTTGACAACAGCAATCAAGCATCAACGTCTTATGACTGGTGGGGCCCCTGCGCCCGTAGAACGTGTCGATCCAGTCATGGATTTCATCGATGGAACAACTTGAAATATCGACGTGGAAATCGATTGTCCATTTGACAGCACAGCAGCATTTGAAAGAGATTGTAAATATTATAAAAAGTAAACATTTATTAGCATTCTTTTATTGTGCTAGAAAAAAAAACCATTTTCTTTTAACTTTTTCAGATGGCATGGGGTTCGTGAACGAAAGTTTAACTTTGCAGGATCAGGATGAAGATATTTACAGTGAAACTATAGTATCTCATCCGGGAAACCGAAGTCACAAGCAAGTGTCTTCGCACCTAGCGTCACCGTCGAAGAAAAAAGGGACATCGAGTCACGAAAACCGCGAGGTAAAAATAATCAATAAATATAAAATATATAAAACATATAAAACCAAAATAATAAATGAAAAATAAGACAAATAATAAGAAAACAGCTGAATAATTTATAATAAAATCAGGAATATGAGTCCAAGTACGTGGATATCAATTTCATTACTGCTAAAATGAAGATTCTATCTTATTAACGTTGCATGATTCTTTTTATTTATTTTACCCGATTTGTACAAAATTACATATATACTTCACAATTTTATGCAATTGCTTTTCAGAATATTTCCGATGAAAAGGTACTGAGGCTGATACGACTGCGAGAAGCGATTGAACAGCAGCGAGAGCTTCATGCAAAAAAAAATGAAAATCGCCGAAGCAGAAGAGAAGATAGCAATACTCAATATTCTAAAACTAGAAGAAGAGCTCAAGCGAAGTTGATTGGAAAAAAAAATCGAATATAAATTTCTTTATATAATTTTTTGTTGTGAAATCAAAGTTATATGTCAATTATATTCAAGTCATGTTTCATTATTAATAATAAATACAAACATATTTTGAGCAAAGTATATTTATTCCATATATTTACATGTATACAATTATTAGTGATGTACGTAAAATGTCTCAATATAAAAGCGTTCCGGTGTGCAAGTCCTACGCCATTTTGCTCAGGATTAACGTCATTTTCAAACGCATCATTTTCGAACATATCTTGAGCAAAGTATATTTATTCCACATATTTACATATATACAATTATTAGTGATTTACGTGAAATGTCTCACTATAAAAGCGTTCCTGTGTGCAAGTCCTACACCATTTTGCTCAGGATTAACGTCATTTTCAAACGCGATCTCATTGAACTCCCCCTCAAAGAATTCGCCCAGATTGTGTCGTATGCATAGGTTATGCAAAACAGCGGTTGCGCAAATGATTGCCACAGTTGTGCTTAATTTCGTTCTTAAGCCATACTGCAAACATGGAAATCGACGTTTCCACACTCCAAACAGTTCTTCAACGATAACTCGTGTTTTTTTATGGGCAGTATTATATCGCTCTTCGGCATCCGTTTCAGGCCTCAAAACAGGTGTCAATAGATAGCTGCGACATGCATACCCGCTATCACCGAGTAGAATTCCATCAAGATGTCCTAGCTCAAAACGACAGCGCAGGCCACTGTGATCAAATATAACTGCATCGTGAGTTGAACCAGGGTGTCGAACCACTATATCAAGAATTTCTCGGTCGGGACCGGATACAACCTATAAAAAATACTTCATTATCCAGCTTCCATCGAATAATTCAATGATCCATGTATTAATAAAGAGTCCATGTATTAAGTACGTATAAGCTATATTGTTCTAGCTAAAAATTGCATTTGATTGGAATTTCCGTACTTCATGATTCGATAAGAATCTGAAAAAATTCAACAACATTTGGCAAGCTATGATCAACAATTATTCATAATAATATCAGATTTTTATCGAATCATAAAGTACGGAAATTTCGATCAAATACAATTTTTAGCTAGGACAATGTGATTCATACGTCCTTAATAAAAATACAGCATTCAAAAAATTACCTGCACATTTAGAGAAAACCAGCCTTTCCGATTTCGAAATGCTTCTCCATTATTTCCTCCAGGATTCGCGATTCGTATATGGGTGCAATCGATACATCCAATTACAGCCGGGAAGTTTGCCACCGCATAAAATTTGTTCTTATAGCTTGAACGTACACATTCAGTAGAAAAATGTATATGTTGATTCAAGTGCGATGCCAAAATTCTTGAAACTCGAGCCACAATTCGTGATACAGATGGTTGACTATATCCTCGTAAATCTCCATTCACAATCTGCAATGAATGCACAATGCAAATAAATAAAAAGTTAGTAATGCGTTTTCATATCACATTATACGAGAAACATATTTACAAACCTGAAAACTACTTGTTGCATAAAAACGCAATGTTATTAGCTGTATCAACGGAGACACGATTATTTAATCTCCTTAATTGTGCATTTACCAACGGCAATAGAAGTTCGACCACAGCTCCTTTGCTGAACCGATATCTTCTTTGAAAAGGAACATCGTCGTACATTTCGATAGGATTCTGAAAGTCCCGAATGTACCTTTTGGCGAGCCGCCATCGAAATCTATTCACAATTTCCTCAAAATCAGCATCAAACTCATTATCAGAATTATTTAAAAAATCGTTGTTCATTATGCCGAGTAATTATATGCAAAACTTCTGTACGAATTTCCACGTGGTTTTAATTATTTATTGAGGTTACGCCGTACACTGATACACTCCGATACGTTTTACGTGGTTCCAATTGCTTATTTCGATTACGCCGTGAATTGTGATACACCTCGAAACTTTTTACGAGTTCCAACAGTTTTTTTTGTTTGAACTCCGTTCACTGCGATACGTTTCGAAACTTTTAACGTGCTCCATTTTTAACTGTTTTTGAGGTTAACCTGTAGACTGGTCTGTGATACAGGTAAAAACTGCATAGACGCCAAGAGCAAGCGCAAGCGTTAGTCATATGAAACGAAACAGCCAATCACAGTGCCGAAGGTTTCCTCAAGGAAGCTCGGACCTGCCTTGAAAGAAGGAGGCCAATAAGGCTCCTTGTTCTGTCAAGGAAGGTCTATGAAACGCGAAATGAGGAACAAGGAACCCTTGTTCCTCAAGGAAGGACTATGAATACGGGTATAATTCTCCATGACTAAACAGGGTGGCCACTGTCAGGGAAAACCTGGAAATGTCAGGGAATTTTTTAAGTGTCAGGGAAATCAGGGAAATGTCAGGGAATTAAATATTAGTCAGGTAAAATACGAAATATCAAATCGAGATTAAAAAAGTGTATGTATGTATGTATGTACACTACTCCAAAGAATTAAAGGAACAAAACATTTATTCCCTTTTTTTTAGTGTTTTTTCGAAGCGCTGTATCTCTGTGAAAAATGGTTCCATCGAGATGAAAAAAATCATTTTGAAGCTTCAAGTCTCTA
This sequence comes from Ophion ventricosus, assembly GCA_963932345.1. NCBI lineage: Eukaryota > Metazoa > Arthropoda > Insecta > Hymenoptera > Ichneumonidae > Ophion > Ophion ventricosus. The sequence goes on from OZ010717.1 coordinate 9,198,494, forward strand.
GTTTTGAGATCTTTTCGCAAAATTTTTTTGGGAGCTACGGTTATCTCGCAATAATAAGAAATAGCGCGAGACAAACATTTACCATTTTTTTAATGTTTTTTTTTTCAAGGGTCCACGGCCTCGGGAAATTTTTTTTCAGTTCAACCAATGCATACGTCAGTTAGCTGTTTTATTCAGCTATAATTTCATTTTTTGTCGAACTCTCTACATCAATTTTTTGCTGAGATATCCGACTTTAAATGAAAAAGCATCCTTTTTGATGCTTTGATCATCGATATCTCAGCAACCAATAATCGCACAGGGAATTGAGGGGCAGGTTTGAAAACTTGAATACATTTCCTGCAAGACCCTTCATTTATTTTTGAGAAACAATTGTTTTCCACCCTTAACAGCAATTTGAAAAAAAGTAGAAAAAAAATTATTTTTTGTGGTGTTTCAGTAAATCTACCACTACTTTACCAAATATTCATGGCAAGACTAACGTTGCATTCTCACGGGAACACAGGGAAGTTGTGGACAACTTGCACAGATACAAGCCGCTATATTTTACTGATTTTTAGTTGTGTTGTCACCGAAAACTTACAATTAGTAAAACGAGCATCGTTGCTTGACATGGCAATTACCGCATACCCAGCTTTGTCAACATACAACTATCATATGAGATTAAACGTTGCATAGTTCGAATGCATTGAAAATGAATTTTTCTCAATTCCTTAAATTTTTCTTAACACATTTTGCCTAAAACAATCCATGACTATTTTTTATGATGCCCATTTCGAGACCAACGATCTAAATCTGCGATAAAAAAATCGTTTATATACCACAACCATGTTTTCCTCACTTTTTCGTGCGTGTAAACGGTACGTAAAAGAGGCATTTTACGTCCTAGGATTTAAAAATTGTGAAACATCCCTGTACAACATCTGTCCCTCGTTAGGTGCTGTCCTCAGTCGTAAGGTCCAGGAATTATTGTGTACACTGAGGCATAATTTGTGGGAAGAAATACAACCTCACTTTTACGTGACAGCGCGACAAAGCATCGTCGATCTCGCCACGACATAAATCATTAATAAAAAAAAATTAAATAAACGATGAGTTATATTGAAAAACGTAGCAGCGATGAGTGGCTTCAATGCACGCCGCCAGATCGAAAGGAAGCCGCGAAAAAGACGACGCACGAAATATTGCCATCAAAATCAAAAGACCTCTATGAATCGACGTACGACGCATTTGTGTATATGCTGATACATTTCAAAGCTACGTTAGGTGTCTACGGGGGGCTCCGCACCCTCCACCCCCGCGCGTACGATACAGCTTCCATGTGCGATACACCTTACATATACTTGCAGCCATATGTATTTAACAATACAAATGCTCGGAAAACATGGTTTTGGTATATAAATAATCGTGTGCACCGCGGAGACAGGAGCTTTGTCGCCTTGGTACACAATGTACTATTATAATAATGAAATTCGATCCTTAAGGGGGTGAAGTGGGGTGTAAAAGTTTGTATGGGAAAAAATATTTTCTTTGTCGGATTTACTTGAAACTTTGTATAAACACTCTACAATAAAATAAATGAAAAACGTATTTTAGCATTTTCCAAAAATTCAACCCTTAAGGGGTTGTAGGGGGTGGGAAAGTTGGTGTAGAAAGCAATATTTTTTGGGTCGGTTTTATTTTAAACTTGGCATAAACACTCTATAACGGAAATAATGAAACATGCACTTCAGTATTTTCGAACATTCAACCCTCAAGGTGTTGCAAGGGGATGGAACATTTTGGATAGAAAAACATTTTTTTTTTCGGATTGGCTTGAAAAACTGCACAAATTCTCAACAATACAAATAATGAAACACGTATTTCAGCATTTCCCAAAGTTTAACCCTTAAAGGGTTGCAAGGGCGTGGAAAAGTTTGTGTAGAAAACAATATTTTTTTGGTCGATTCTACTTGAAATTTGGCATAAATACTCTAAAATGAAAATAATGCAACACATATTTCGGCATTTTCCAAAATTCAACAAGGTTGAATTTGAATACGAATTTTGTTTTTTTTTTTAAAATAAGTCGCAGGGCCAAACTTTAAAATACGCTGGCGTAGATTTGAGGGAAGATTGTTTCTCCCACGGTCAATTTTACGTAACTTGCTCATGCGTAAATTCGCCCACGGGCCTGGTGACATTGGTGCCGTGCAGTAAAAAAAAGGAAAATAAATTGTTTATAAGGAAATCCTCTGAAGACGAATCAAATATTTACACTCTCACGGCGTCATAAATTCCACGCGGAGGAAGTCACGGATAATAACTATAACTTCATATATATATTTTCGAAAAATAAATAAATTAAACACGAGGCCCGCGTTAATTTAAGTGGGCGAAATCAGAAAAGTCATAGATAAACGGACCAACTTAACCTTCTCCGTTTAAAATCAAACAAAGTTTATATCCGAAATCTACGCGGACGAAGTCGCGGGTAAAAGCTAGTACTACCATATAGTTGGAACAAGTTCCCTATCCGCTTTTCTTTTCTCATCCCACGAAAATAAAAACTTCAAACATGCTCCCTTGACTTCTACGGGATACAGATTCATTTTCGTTCGGCATTTGAATTAAAAAAACAGACGATTGGAAGAAATGGACAAGCGGCGTAATCTTTTTATTGTTTGTGCTATTTATTGAACAGACAGGGTAACAGACTTTTTAACGTTACACACACACACATTGCTTTCTCTTTGAATCATAATTTTTTGTTTCCTTTTTCTTTCATATCAATCCAATGTAGCTTTAAAGCACCAACGATGAAACTGTAGGACAAGTTGCGGATCTATAATACGTTGCCTATTATTCCGCCGGCCATCTCGTAAAAATGACAATATGATTAGTGTATCAGTAGTAGTGATAGTAATAATAACAATAATAGCGATGCAATGACACATGTTCTGAAAATTCGTAGCGAAATAACTCTATGGGCACGATTTTTTTTACGATAGACTGGTTTTGTGGTTGTTTTTTTTTTTTCAATTTCTCTCGACCCTGGAATTACTTCCCTCTTTTAATCGAGTATCCGCAAGCGTCCTGTGAGGAATTCAAGTAAATAAATAGCGTCGAATGCCGAGAGATGGATAAACAGTTTTTCTACCACTAAGGAGAGGGGATAGAGGAGAAATTTATCAAGAGACATCACCAAAAGTAGAACATTCGAACTCCCCGATATTGTTCGCTGTTCGCCATACACCAAAGGCGAGCTCGCTTTTATTTTTTTTTAGAACTAATCTCGCGTGATAAACCCATTTTTGATCATTTTTTTCATCGTAACTCGAATATTACGTCTTTGAGATAGGTACGCGAGCAATGTGACGATCGACGAGATTGTTTCCTTCGAGAATGTCGAACCAGCGAATGTACTGCTCATTTTTTCGTCCCCATTTTTCGAGAAATTCCGATAAATTTTTCTTTCCGTAGACGAGACGGGAAAAATTAAGCTTCAAGTTACAGTTCTGTTGTACAAATTAGTGCCGTGATTTTTCTTGTAAAGTTAAATATTTATTTACCAAAGTACGAGAAAGCTTCAAATCAATAAAATAGTGTTTATCATTTTCGAGGATCTCAAAAATGATATAGGCTACTTCACTGATTAAAGTGTCGTTTACTATTGGACATAAATTTTGAATTCTACGAAAAAAATGAAGTAATTAATCATTACATCTATAGTGTAGTCGCTTTTTTTCGACAATTATTCGCAATTCTTATCCTTTTTGGGAAATTCGTTCCTTTCAGGAATGAAAAAAATGTCTGTCGATCGGACAAAACACTTCGCGACTATTTCACAAAGTTTAGTGACAAAAATATGATTTGCAGGTTAAGTTTTCGCTGTACTTTGCTGCCTAACATCCTCAAAGGAACAAAACATTCTCTCGTTTTTCCCAAAAACGTCCATTTTGCTTTCTCGATATTGCTACTTCTCTCGTTCCTCAGGCCGATCATTCTCACGATGCTGAAATTTGCATCGTTGCAACGGAAATTCTTTTTCAAGCTTTCATTTTTTAACTTTTGTTGTTAGCCGAACCCGTTCGGATTTAAGTTGTGGATCTTTTTTTAGGATCCTCATTTTAAGAATCTTCATACGATATTTTAGGATCTATTTTAAGATTCCCATTAACGATTTCGTATGATGATTTTCGTAGCCTGAATATTCCGAACAGAATCGGACTTGAAAATTGATTTTCGTTTGCATCACAAGCATACAAATTTCCACATCAATTAAATGCTTAGTTTCGCGCATAGCCGTGAAACAACTTTCTTAACATATCCGAGCCCGTGTATCACGCATCTCTTACTTTTTTTTGTCTTCATCTCACCTACATTCAGATTACAGTATTAGTATGCAAAAGCGTTAAAGCGATATAACGACGACATTCAAACATTTCGAGACGGGATTACGCTGGAGCTTGTGTTTCGAGTCTTGTCGATAAAGGGGGGGGGGGGGGGGGGTGATCGCGGAAACATGACGACGGTTCGTTATAGCCCCGCGTGTGTTCACTCTTCTATCCACTATTGAAGGAACTCTGTTTTTCTCTTACGACTTCATCTTCTTCCTTTTCTTGCTTTTTTTTTTTTCAAATAAATTGTGCGAAAATTTAGAATTCCGCAATTATCACGAACATTATTGATTCTCAAATTGTCAGTCTGTCGAAACGCGCAACGAAGGGGGAAAAAATGATTTTGGGGACCCGAGCACGACGTGTACGGCATTGGTACGAAAAGATATACAGATAGCGAGGGAGAGAAAAATGAGAGAAAGAAAAAGAATGTTTGGGACTCGTTACAGCCTGTGCTTGACCGTCGACGAAACACAAGATTGCCAAATATTCGATATTAATTTTGAACAAATACTGATCAACGCATTGGCATGATGCCACGTTACAATCGCGTTCAACTTAAAGCGGAGAGTCGTCGCATTGTTTTTTGCTTTGTTCCGTCTTCTTTTTTCTTGTGTTTCCCCGAAAGGCTTTTTTTGTTAAGCTTTCGCAAAAAAGTGTATCGCGCGCGATGGTGCGGAAGTTTTTCGGTCTCGCGTCGAATATCGAACGATATAATAAGCGGTTTTGTAGAATTCGTTGTTTTCACGTTCTTTACGTTTTGGCGATATCCATCGGCGAGCCAGCGGCATTGTTGACGATCGGGACTGTCGGGATCGGCGGACCACCAGGACTCACAATTGTCGGTGGAATTGCCGGTTTTACGAATCTGTCGGACGTTCGCCGGCCGGACGGCGGCACGATGTGGCCCTGAATATAAACAAATTATTTATTTATTTGGCCGAGTTGTCCAAAAACGCCTCGCGAATCGGCTTTCACAATGAATCAACGGGGACAAATTGAACGAGAAAATCGTCCGATAAGATAGTAAAATGTGACACGTGTAAAGTTATCGATCGGAGCCCGCATCGATGTATTCCTTTTTTTCATTGGCGTCAATATTGAAATCGGCTACGTTACCGTAGTCGGTGGTGGAGAGCTCGAGAATGGAAGCATGATCGTTTGGCCGCATGCGTAGCAACGATTTGACGTAAAACTGTCTCGCGACGTTGAGCCTACGACGTTGATCCCTGCAACGACATTCATTTCGGTATTATCATCCATTTCGAAACTAAATTCACCAATGATTACTATGATCCATAAATATATTTAAAAAATGCGTTGCCATTTATTATTTTACAAACTTTCGTCGCTGTATAATTTGATTGATACTTAAAAAAAAACAATCACGACGCGCGAAAAGTGGCGTCATTGTCACGCGTGGCAGAGGTTTACGATATATTATTATTTTAACCCGATCAGTGTGGGGGGGGGGGGGGGGGGGGGGGGGGGTTGGGTCAATTAAAACCCGGCCAAGTTATGAATTTTTTGAAGAATTATACTTTTTTTCACGAGTTCATTTGTTTATTGTTATTCTTAATTTGGTGAAAATTATATATTTCAAAATTTTATTGTAAAGTAGAAGCCTTAAGCATGACACTTGAATTTTTTCAGATTTTTGGAAGACGTTTTCGAGTATTTTTAAGTATGAAGTCAATTTACCCCCCCCCCCCCCCCCCCCCTGCACCTAAGTGGTGCAAAAAAAGCGCTACACTGATCCGGTTAAGAACACTATATTGTGCGAAATGATGTTTGATCCTCGTAATTAATTTAGAACTAGCTTTTGCTCGCGACTTTGTCCGCAGGGACTTTAGGATTTGATCCAAATAGGAGATAAACAAAGAGAGAAAAAAGTAAGAAATAAAGAAAAAAAAAGGTGGCCCGTCATATTTCTGAGGCATGGCGGTAGACTGACAAGGAAAGGTCGCGAGATGTCCGCCTCGGATTTCGGTAAAATTTGGCATGTTTTTAGAATGGGTCAAAATAGGTAACACGTATTTTTTTTTTATATCGGCAGAACTCGATTTTTAAGAGGTCAAACGCACCCTCAAAAATGAGGATGCTTTTTTGGCGATAACTTTTTAACAGAACGAGATAAGACAAAATTTCAAACTGTAACAAGGTTTCATTTTCCGAGTACTATACATTGGAGATGAGTATGGTGCATATAACAACAAATTTTATATTGTTTATTGCAAAAATGCAATTTTTTCATGCGTATCTTCGAGAATTTTTAACCGCTTGGTACATAAATTTGCCTACACGTAGAAGATCGGAAAGTAGCGGATACGTATTTTTTTTCTGATATCTCACAATTAAGGGGCTGAAACTGCCCTTTGATTTTTTTTCCAAGAGCATCGTATAAATAGTTAGTCTTTTCCGATTCCGGCTTAAATTCACGTCAATATAAGCTCGTTCTATGACGCGATTGCATATTTGTTTAAATTACACTAACGAAGTTAGTCCGTAATTGCGAAAGATTTCCCTATTTCTGTGCCCATATTAACGGAAAATTGAAGGGTGATCTTTACCAGTTATTCACGAATAATTGCAATAAATAATACCCCATTTGATGTTATATTCATCGTTATCATCTTGAACGTCTAGGAGTCGAAGAATGCAATATTTTTCCTCTTTAAACTTTATTTTTAACTCGGCCCCTTCGCCCAGTTATAGAAAAAAAAGTTGTTCGTTTGCCCCCTTAAACGTGGCGTTCGGCCAAAACAAGAGAATTCGTATGAAAGATTTTGACTCATTGTAACCCACTTTAATTCCTACAAATTTTTGTCCATGCCGAAAGAACCTTGAGCGTTTTCCTTGTAAGAGGGAGGACGGGTGGAGCGACTGTAATTTACACAAATATGCAATCGCGCTATAAAACGAGCTTATATTGACGTAAATTTAACCGTTTCAACCTCATAATTGTGAGATATCGGAAAAACAAAAAAAAACACGTATCCGCTACTTTTCAAACCCCTACATGTAGGTAAATTTACATGCCAATCGGTTAAAAATTCTTGAAGATACGCATGAAAATTTTTTATTTTTGCAACAATATGGAAATTATTGTTATCTGCATTATTCTCGTCTCCAGTGTATAGTACTCGGAAAATAAACCCTTGTTACAATTTGAAATTTTTTCGTATCTCGTTTCGTTAAGTTATCGCCGAAAAACGAAACCATCCCCCATTTTCGAGGGTGCGTTTCACCCCATAAAAGTCGGGTTCCGCAGATATAAAAAAAAATACGTGTTGCCTATTTTGACCCATTCTGTAAAAATCCCGAACAAACAAAACCCAAACAAACAAGCGAAATTTCATCGAAATCGGAGAGGGACACCTCGCGATCGTTCCTTGTGAGATAAGGGTTGGTAATTAATAAAACACTAGTATAAAAGTGCCAAATCCAGTATCATACAATGTCGTTGTTGTCTACAGAATTATATAGCTTTGCAGCATAGTTCTGTAGACAACATTGTATAATTTATGGTCTTTGGCAAGGACCTTCAAATTTTGGGTACTCGATACTCTCGAACAGCCCACATATAGTTGACCATGCGATAAGCTAATCCTTTGTTAATGCACCTCTACGCCCTTTAAGGAACACATCTTCCAAATTTCTCAAGTTCATACACGCAAGGAATACGATTTTCTATACCAACTTTTACACCCCATTTCACTCCCTTAAGCGTTCATTTTCGAAATCCTCTTTCTTAGTGCACCTCTACACCTTCTGAAGGATATATCTTCCAAATTTCATGTTTTTATCTTCAGAGGTTTAGGAACTGTTTGAAATGTAGGGTCAAAGTGGGAACAATGACAACAGTGGGTACAATGAACCTTTTCTATTTCTCAGAAGTGGACACTTATGTATGTACGTCTCTTTTACATTAGACCCGCCCTCGGACGCAAACAGGTCTGAATCCGTCTGTGAGTCGCTCCTGCGCAACTTGGTTGTAAGAGGTGATTTTATATTATTTTTGGTGTCGAAAGTTGAAAAACCAGATGAGTTTTTTGCTTCTTTACCTATCGCAGTAATGTTCGAAGCCATCATTCTCCCGCAATATACAGCTATAATGCGGTATTTGAGCATTGTGTTTGTTAACCGAACAAAAGTAGAAACTTGTCAGTACCCGCCGCTTCAGAAAAAAAGAGAGGGTCGGTACCCAGTGGTTCAATTGACTTAAGGGCTTACATACACCTGGGTAGGTCAAAAAGATCGATTTTTCAAAATGGTGCTCATTCGAAAGTAGTATCCTTTGAGTGTCTACCCTGAAAATTTCATAAGGAAATTCGAAGTAATGGCAAAGTTATAGCGTTTTGTAACTGACCGGGTGAGCAACGACTAACGGTTGGGACGCGGCCTTTGTCATCTGTTTGACTATGAGTTTGACTATGAATGAGGTTGACACAGCAAAAAAAAAAAAAAGATCTAATGGAAGCGTCAACATCTAAGGAAGATCCGTCATATGGCCCAGGAATCGACGATTTCATGTAAGTTTAAAATAAACCAGTTATTTCAGTGTAAAGTGTACTCAAAACTTTAAACGCGTTTTACTCGAAACAGTGCTTTCAAAATCGGTACCAGAAATATCTCCGCAACTACTGGACCGATCGGGATCAAGTTTTGCACAGCTTCACACAATATTCTAGTACTTATCGAGCCGTTTTTTCAATACCTGGCATAGTTTTTTTTTTCATCATAGGTACTGAACAATTTTGCGGCGAAAAATCTAGTACGATAAGTACTAGTTTTATTTATCTACTTTAAGAAACAAATATTTTTTTTAGATAAAAAATGGCAGAGGCACGTCTGGTACCGCAAACGCTGTCAACAAAAACACGTCCCAGGAAAACGACTGTAACTTTTTACCGTTTGAAATAGTTTAACCAAATTTTCACACAATGTAGATAAAATGTCATACTTTAAAATGTATATAATGGTTGTTTAAAAAAATTCAGTTTTATACACAAAAAAATTCTTAAACATAACCTTACATTTAGCCGTCTCAGGTGTACGTAAGCCCTTAATGTTAATTAATATTTAAATCAGAAAACGGCTATATTGGAGAAGCTAATAAGAATAACACAAGATAATTAGGTAAGTAATATTAATATTTTTGCGTTGTGATTTAGATAGATACTGGTACTACCTTCTTCGGTACGTACTTATTGTTGATTAATATGCAATAAATGATTATGATTGATCTCAAAATATACCTTTTTTCCCAATTCATTTTAAAATAGTTCACTGTACAATACTCCCCATTGTATCGAGAAAAGCACTCTTCAAATTTGGCTTGATCTATTGTGTAATTGGGCATGTTTCACTGTGCACACCCCCACGTACACAGTGGATCAAATCCCATTTTTTTCAAAATGGTTATTATCTCAGTATCTATTGGGTCAGGCTGTTCAATGTCTTTTTACAAAATGAGGCCATTGAACATACCTCACTTTTAGTCAAGGTTTCATTCAGATTGTGTGGACGGTTAGGCAGCTATAGACCTCTGAAAAAATGAGCCACTGATCCCACTCTGACCCTACAGAAGATTGTGCATTAGGAAAGGGTGGCTATGGGCCTCCGGTGGGTCTTTAAGGAACAGAAACAGTGGAGCGGTTTGGGGTAAAAGCGAGCATCGAGATCCTGGAATCTCGTAAGAGCATACGAAGTAGCGGTAGAAATAAATTCTTAATGATACACGATTAATTTTGTGGAAAGTTGACACTCGTCGCACTTTACCTGGACTCAAAGGACGGGAGGAACTCGGCGAGGGATTGTATGGCACCGGGCTTGAAACAGTGCGATTTCTTATGCCGCTTCCCGACATGACGATTTCGTTGTAGTGACGTTCCTCCTCCATTTCAAGGCTACGAGAGACATACAAAAGTGACATTGAAATAATCGAAAGTCATAATGTTGAAATTTGCAACGTTGGAATGCAACGAAAATTTATTTTTCTAATCATTAAGGGAACAGTATCAGTCTATTTTCGGAAATTTTCGATTTCCTAAAAACATCAGTTTCGTATTTTACATATCTGTAGAAATACGGTAGCGAACGTTATTTAGGTCAGAGTGACCGATAAGGGGCTAAAAAGAGTGATACAATAGAAGCGTATCTGCGCGCTCAGCACGCTACCGTCGTGTCGAGCGTCCAAAGCTCGCAGAACAGAGATCCAAAACAAGAAAATACCAAGAAAGTGAAGCTTTTGAAGAAGCTGAAGGAATAATGTATGGACCAGGCATCGCTGATTGAGGATAAAAGGCTTTTTTAAAAAGTTTTATGTACATTTTTACAAGAGAAACTTTAAACGCGTTTTTCTCAAAACAACATTTTTCGACCTTGTCGACATAATTTTGGGAAAACTATTGCACAAATTAGGTTCAAATTTACAGGGATTATTCTATGGATGTATCTCTTCGATCCCTACTAACGGTATAAATATTCATTAATATTTAATCCTATTTTTAAACAATTTAAGTTGTAAAAAACAGTTGAAAAATTAAAAAGTGCGCCATTTTGTTTTCTTTTTATCGGGGGTAAAAGTTTTTAGTAGGGGTCATAACTACAACTCCATTTTATACTAAAATACTCGACTTTTTGTTTTCAGATGCTCCAAAGTTAAGGTTTCGCGTCGACAAGGTGAAAGCAGGGGTAACTTGCGGCAGCCAGATCACCAAAATAAATGTAAAAAGAAATTTTTTTTTAAATTTTTTCTTGTCCTCTGAAACGTCTATTTTTATGTATAAAAATATAAAAATATGGAGATAAATTTTATTATGAAAATAAAATTCTTGAAAATATGTGCAATAGATGGAGACTGATGCCTTAACTCGTTATCATCCATTATCATCCAATTTTTTCGAATGACAAAAACATTCTATAGGATTTTTTCTACTTTCTGCAACTCAAATTTTCAACAATTTTTTTTGGTTGATGCAAAAAATAATAATAAAAAAAAAGACTTTCCGTTGCGTTGCAACAATGCAAACTTCAAGACTCTCGAAAGTTAATCTCCTTGGTGCTTGTAAAGAAAAATAAACCAAGAAAGTGAAAGCTATTGGGAGGGCAGAGGTATACCAGGAGAAATCAAAGAAACATGGACCAGGACGAGGTGTGGGAGTGTAGGCAGAGAGAAGGAAAAAGGGTTTAAGGAAACAACGTGTAGGCTTTGTAAAAAGTCAGAGGAAACGCTGCTACACATATGCAGTTGTAGCGAGGGAAGGAGCTGGTTGGTAGGAAAGGATAAGAATGAAACAGATGCAGATCTAGAAATTCTACTGTGGTCAGGGAAGCCCTGGAGAGAGTTGTGCATATGAGGCATTCCACGCCATTTCACCTAGCCCGTGACCCCGACCATTTTTTATTTTCCTGATTTTTTTTTGTAAGATTGTACCCCATAAAACGAATATCCACACCAATTTTTAGATTTTTATCTCTTCTCTTTTAAGAGTTATGATTTTCCAAAAAATGTTGATTTCGGAACTTTTGCAAACGTTTAAACGCTGACAACTCCTGAACTATTTGAGATATCGACAAATGTCAGTACATATATATTTTTCATTTTGAAGCATACTTTCACGAAAAAATATGAAAAAAATTATCATTTATACTGGAACACGTGTTTTTTGCTTCGAAAGTGGAAACTATTTTCTTTAAAGATGATTGCCATTTTTTATTTTTTTTCAAAAAATTCGCTAAAATAGAGTGACTCATTCTATGATTTTTAAGACTAGTCTCATCGTGGGCCCATTTTTCCTCCTATTTTTTCGCCAATTAATCATATTTTTTTGAGAAGATTTTTGTCTTTTTAATCTCTAATAATCCAATCTTGAATAATGCTAATAATGAAACGGTTTATTTTTCATTTGTGCTGAAATTAACGAAAAAGAAGATTTTTTGTGCGAAATTAATTTTTTTCACTAATAATATTGACCAATACTAGTACAATTCTCAATCGGATCTAATAGTCATAACTATTCCAGTTTCTTTTCTTCTCATGAATAAAATAAACTAAATAAAGAGTTATATGGGAATACGTGAATTCAAAAAAGAATGGAATTTTATATAGTTATATAAAAGGAAAAATTTCACTTTTTTTTTAACTCACGTATTTCCATATAATTCTCAATTTACTTCATTTTATTTACGTAAAGGATCGAACCTAGAATAGTTATGACTATGAGATCTGATTGAAAATGATCATATTGGTATTGATCAATATTATTATTAGTGAAAAAAATTCATTTTGCACAAAAAATCTTCTTTTTCGTTAATTTCACAACAAATAAAAAATTAACCGTTTCATTATTAGCATTATTCAAGATTAAAATGGAGATATATAGCATTATTGAAGATTAAAATTATAAAAATCTTCTAAAAAAATATGGTTAATTCTCAAAAAAATAGAAGGAAAAATGGGCCCACGATGAGACTAGTCTTAAAAATCATAGAATGGGTCACTCTATTTTAGAGAATTTTTTGAAAAAAATAAAAAATGGCAATCATCTTTAAAGAAAATAGTTTCCACGTTCGAAGCAAAAAACACGTGTTCCAGTATAAATGATAATTTTTTTCATATTTTTTCGTGAAAGTATGCTTCAAAATGAAAAATATATATATACTGACATTTGTCGACATCTCAAATAGTTCAGGAGTTGTCAGCGTTTAAACGTTTGCAAAAGTTCCGAAATCGACATTTTTTGGAAAATCATAACTCTTAAAAGAGAAGAGATAAAAATCTAAAAATTGGTGTGCATATTCGTTTTATGGGGGACAATCTCACAAAAAAAAAATCAGAAAAATAAAAAATGGTCGGAGTCACCGGCTAGGTGAAATGGCGTAGAATGCCTCATATACATAAACTGTTTTGAAAAATTGGCAAATGGAGGGTAATGGATAAGGTGGCTGCGAATATTGTTATTTTCCAATTATAAGTTAAAAGTTTATGTTTTAAAACATAAACTTTTAACTTATAATTTAACATATTAAAATGGATGTTGTGAATAAAAAAGTAAGTATGATGTAAAAAGGGAAGAAGTGACGGGTGGTGTAAAAACCCGAAAGGGCATACATGTGCAATAAAATCTCCTTGGTGTTTGTCGTGTTCACAAAATTGAAATTCAACGCGTGTACCTCGATTCGGACTCGGACAGATGTCTGCAGAGAGCTTCGCGACGTTCTACCTCGAGTTGCAATTTCCTCTGGAGTCTGAGATTCTCCTCGCGTATATGCTTCTCCTCATTGACGTATCGCTGCATTTTCTCGGTATCTGCAGTTCAACTTTATGTTTATACCATGCGCAGGGAGGACAAAGGTAAGAAGAGAGAGCGAGACAATAACTTACGCTCTTGTTGCGAGATAAGTAAAGTGTGCCTGAGTCTGGCGACTTCGCTTCTCAGCGTTTGTATGTGCGTGCTGAGATTAGTGGCGGTGTCGCCATTGTTGATATCCCTGGGCGAAGTTGGATCGGAGAGAGGCTGATCGAGCTTGATCTGAAGCATTCGTTTCTCTGTCTCGAGCTTGTCCATTCTTTTCCACAGCTTATTGACCAGCGCTTCTTGCTCCTGTTCCAGAGTGTTCTCGAGCTCGACTTTCTCGCGACGCAGCTGTTCCAAATTGCTCTGCTTGGCGAGAGTTTCGGCTTCTAGCTTCTCTATCTTTCTCATGAGTTTGTTCACCAGGCACTCCTGTTCCTGCTCCAGCGTTTGCTCCAGACGACATTTCTCCTGGCGCAATTGATTCAATTTTCTGGACAAGTCGTTGGTCAGACATTCTTCTTCCTGCTCGTAGTGATGCGCAAGAGTTTCTTTTTCCTTCTTCAGTGCCTGGATCTTTTTCAATAGGGTGTTGCTTATGAATTCTTCCTCTTGTTCCGCTTTAGCTTGCTGCAATTTCAATTGTCTGTTATTTATTTCAAGCTCTGTCATTCGCATCCTGTTTTTTTTCATCATCTTTTCGAGGATATCAAAATTATGCAAATGCGATAAAGTATAACAAGGCAAGGGATAAATGGAAAATGGATAAAGTGGTCGAAACGTGCTAGCGTATGTGGAGGAAGATTTAGAGTAGAAATTATGCAGTCCGAGACATAGTGCGATATTCCGTGACTCGGGAAGAAGTGGGCACAGTACGAGGAATTAGGAAAATTTCACGAGAAGGAGGAGCAGGAATAAAAATTCGGTTTATAATTACAATAATGAATGAAAAAAAAAAGATCGTTATAAAACTCGCGGACTTACGATAATAACGGAAGCCTGACGGAGACTTCGATTCTCCTCTTGAAGAGCCTTGACGCGAAGCTTGTACGTCTCGAGCTCGACTTTGAGTACCCGGTTGTGTTGTTGCAACGACTCTATTCTCTTTTGCAATTGTTCGCGGGTAACCGGCGAGGGTGGCATCATGATCGGTCCACCGTCGATCGAGCTCGAGTCACTCTCGGATGCGCTGTCAGCCATTTTATATTTATCAACTCGGGGGGAAAAAAAAAAGTTTCAACGCGACGAAAAGTAGCACCGTCAACGCCAATCTATATCATGACCCGTATGCGCGAAGCGATCTCGCGATTGTGCGAAAAAAACTTCACCGATTTCCACCTCAAAAGCAATTGATTCTCATAATTGACGGGTTCGCGGTAATAGTTAAACGAGTGGACGACAGTTTGCGGCTCGAACATGTGGTCTCACCGACAAAACGAATCAGCTGTTCTCCTGCGACGAGAGTTATCCACGGATCTCTACTCATTCGCTACGAAACGCCACTGCCGACACTGATTCGACGAGAATGAAAGAAAAAATAAAAACAGAAACGAGCAAAAATCTCCAGGAAAGCCGAGCATTTGGTGAACGTATGAATAGGGAAACAGTGGGATATGTGCGAACCACCGATAGAAGGCGTGATCGCTTGGTTGACGACTTCCAATCACGGTCTTACATACGGGTCTGGAAATGCCAGTGGTGGGGGTACGTCGGTTAACGTGATTTTTTCGTTTCGATCTACGGCCACGAGGTGCGTGGACGATAGATTGGTACCACGGTCTTGTATACAGGTCTTGAAACGAAATCGAATTTCGGTGGTGGAGATTGTGTCGCTTGTTGTGCAAGTTTTCCGTTCGCCTCAACGCCACTACGCGTCGCTACTATAGAGAGGTACGGTGAGGACCGGTGCGTGACATAACCCCAGTATACAGCGGAAAAAAATTCACATCGTTGCTCGATTTTCTCACCGTGCTCGAAATGATTCATCATCGTTAACATGGGTAGAGCGTGTACGGTGCCCAGGTGTAAAACGGGTTACCGCTCACCGCAGCGAGGAAAAACGTTCGCTTTTCAAAGTATCAAAAAACGTTGAGCAGGATAACAAATGGCAAGCGGCGGTTCCTGCTGTTCACTTAAGGCCATGTGTCACACGTCCAGTCGGTAAAAATCCTACTGCCAAGTTTTCTCCTAGACGGAACATATTTCGGGCAAAAGAAGAGAAAGCCGTTGTTCGTCGTTCAACAGAGCGGAACGTGTTTCTTTTCTTTATTCCCAAAAATCAACCGTTTCAGAAATCATTGGGAATCTGCAAATCAGCTATCTCTCTCGCCCTCATGGCTGCTCGGTCGGTGTGACACTTGGCCTTAAAGCATTCGCACTGCCAACGAATTCAGACGTATATAGAAGAGTTGTCCATAAGGATATTATGTGCCGACTTTATTGGGGGCATGCCCCCAGCGTTAGTTCTCGGTTAGCGGCGCTGACGGCAGTTTTCATTCTCGCTCTCGCTTCCTCTCGTAGGCTTAAACGCTCGGGACATAACGGCGTCCTGCCTACTCGTTCTCGTGCGGTCGTTCTCGCTGGGGACACGCTTGCTCTCTCTTGCACCTTCTCGTTTCGCTAGCGCTCTCTCTTTGTTCCACTACCGCACAGTTCCATAAGACCCGTCTTTCCGCTCTTGCGAAGAGCATCCGCTGAGTTCGAGTTTGTTGTGTCAGGCAGCCGGGCTCTTTAACTTTTTGGTTTTTAAATAAGTTTTGAAAATGCCAACTAACGATTTATGTGTCTACGGGGAATGCCGTAACTCAAAGCGGAAAAATCCTAATTTGTCATTTCAGAACACGATGACACGTAAGTCTTTTTTTGTTATCAGGAGAAATAATGAAACATTGTATGATGTACGGTGAATTCTCGGATCACAAATGGCAAAATCGCTTGAAGAAGCTAAATAAACTTCAGTTTGCACCAAAATGTGTTAAGTTATTCATATAAATTATTTTTCTGAAAAAAAAATCAAGCAAGTCAGTTTCGTGATCCAAGGCTCTTAGCTCAAGCGTGTTTCGCTCCGCAATGTGTAAGAGAGACATAGGTGCTCATAGATGTGAGATAGGTGTCTCACCCGCCGCCCCGCCGTACAGCTGTTCGCTCGTCACGCCGCCATGCGGCAGTTTAGGTCGCAGAATACTTGTCTTCAGGCCGCCCGTTAGAATTGGCCTTCTATGTACGTCCGAATTCGTTGGCACTATTTTTGTGAAAAACACTTTGCGGAAAAAAATATTATCAAAGAATGGATAAAACGTGAAGTTTTGTTCTCATACGATTTCACATTTCCTTGCACACTGCACGCTTCCGAAATTTTGGCATTTGCCATAGTTTATTATATCCGCTTACGAATGAGACAATTCACGCATCAAGAAAATGTGAATAAGCCGCAGAATTGCGCAGCCAAAAAAAAATGTCGCGACTCACGGTACACTAAAGATAACGTTGTTTCAAACGAAGAACGTTTTATTTTCCCCCCTTGCTGTATCCTGCCTCTTCCCTACTTACTAATAAAGAATTATTACTTATTTTTATTTGATATTATGAAACAAAAATTTATTTATTATGAAATAAAAATCATCGTTCGTATTTCACGGTAATAATTCATCGCATTATTATAATTTCGCATTACGAATCTTCAAAAGTATTATCAAAGAATTATTAGTAATGCGAAATTATAATAATGCTAATTCTTAATATTAATTCCTTTAATGCTAAAGAGCATTGGAAATCGTCTTTTTTCGATTCAAATAAGCCCATTTTCTTCCGAAAATTAAATTTGTCTTACGAAGCACGGAATAAATACGAGCAATGCGGCTAAAGCTTACAGCGCATGCGTTACAGATGGCAGGAAAAGAGACAGAATGCTATTCTGTCTTCGTTGCACAGTATACCTATGTATCGTCGCGCCTCTCGCGGCCGTAGATACGAATGAGAAACTTAACCATTAAGCAGACGTATCCCCACCACCGTCGTTTCAAGACCTGTATATAAGACCGTGAAGGAGACTATACTAAAGGCATGGAGACTACATAAAGGAGCCCGAACTGTGTATTAGAAAAGTGATCACAAAATCACCACCATAAACTTAGCCGGACCACTTTAACTTTGTATTGTTTTTATTTTTGTAATCGTTTGGCGGTCGTTTGGTGGTGATTGGTACCCCAAAAAAAATATTTGGTGGTCAACCGTTTTCTTGTAATTAAATAATATTTTTTCATCGTAAAGTTAGCTGGACATTCCTTTATTTATCGTGTGATCCATAAAATGACGAGCTTAATCGATGCAGAATCGTTTGGTGGTGATAAATATGCTAATCCCGACGTTTGGTAGTTAGTTCCTTAATTACGCCGATCGAAAAACCATCTACGTTTAGACGCGGGCGATAGAGAGCTGTAGTAGGCTGCTGATGGATCCAACGGAATACGGAGCAGTGATATTTCAATTTCTTTGTTTTTTTTTTTTCATCGATCTCGTTCTAATAAGTCTCAAACGGAAGATAATCGTTTGGTAGTGATTGGTAGCTTAATTAAAACGTTTGGTAGTTAATTCATTAATTACCCCGATCGAAAAACCATCAACGCTCAGACGGAAGCGATAGAGGGCTGTAGTTGGCTGCTGAAGGATTTAACGGAATACGAAGCCGTGATATTTAGATTTCTTTGGGTTTTTCCACCCATCAAGTCTCAAATGGAAGATAATCGTTTGGTAGTGATTGGTAACTTAATTGTAACGTTTGGTAGTTAATTCCTTAATTACGGCGATCGAAAAACCATCTATGTTTAGACGAAGACGATCGAGGGTCGTAGATGGCTGCTGATGGATCCAACGGAATACGAAGCAGTGATATTTAGATTTCTTTTTGTTTTTTTTCACCGATCTCGTTCCAATAAGTCTCAAATGGAAGATAAATGTTTGGTAGTGATTGGTAGCTTAATTATAAGGTTTGGTAGTTGATTTCTTAATTGCGTGGGTCGAAAAACTATCTACGCTTAGACGGAGGCGATAGAGGGCTGTAGTTGGCTGCTAAAGGATCTAACGGAATAGGGGGCAGTGATATATCAATTTCTTTAGGTTTTCATCACCGATCTCGTTCTAATAAGTCTCAAACGGAAGATAATCGTTTGATAGTGATTGGTAGGTACATTATAATGTTTGGTAGTTAGTTTCACAATTACGCCGATCGAAAAACTATCCACGTATCGGCGCAGTCGATGGGGGGTTGTAATTGGCCGATGATGGATCCAACGGAAAGCAGAACAGTGATATCGCTATTTCTTTGTCTTTTATTCACTGATTTCGTTCTGACGAGTCTCAAAAGGAAGATAAACAATTGGAGGTGATTGGTAGGTACATTATAATGTTTGGTAGTTAATTCCAGAATTACACCGATCGCAAAACTATCTAATTATTGGCGGAGTCGATGGGGAGCTGTAATTGGCCGTCGATTGTCCAGCGGAAAGCAAAGCAGTGACATATCGATTTCTTTGTCTTTTATTTACCGATTTCGTTCTAATATGTCTCAAACGAAAGATAATCGTTTGGTGGTGATTGATAGGCATATTGGTCGGTGATGGATCCAACGGAATACAGAACAGTGACGATCCGGTTTTTTTATGTTCTATTCACCAATTTCATTATTCCGCTGGTGTGAAGCATTGGACAATATTTCGATTTGTTTAAAAAGATTGATTCATTAATTTTCTTCTAATAAGTCGCAATCTGAAGATCATCTTTTGGTAGTACTTGCGATAAAGATGCACCATAACGACGCAGAAGCGCGATAGTAAGATAGCAACGTTGTTCCTGTGATATTATATAAATCAAACAGCTATGATCAGGCTATGATCATTTAAGCTATGATCAGGAGCTACGTGCCAAGCAAAAAGATTTACTACTGTTGAAGGTTGGAAGGGGGAAGAAACCCGGTTCCTTTCGCCCTCTTTGCCTTTACGTTCACTTTCTCACTCTTCTCGCGTACCAAACGCTTACAGCGGCGGTGAAGAGTATAATAACAAAACTGGTTTATTAACAGTAAATGCTGGCTGAGCAGCGAATGTTACAAAAGGAATAACTATGGGAATAACAAATAGTACAACACGTCTTAGATGCTTCACAACCGTACGGTTCGTTCACGCGCGAAGTCCCGAGCCGACCATGCGGAAAAGGGCGATCGTTTGCCTTCTCTCGCGCTCTAGTAGCGCGATTCCGTAACTCAGTAGCGACAGTTTTCGTTATCGTTAGCTAGCGACAACCCGAGTAGAAATCTTGCTCCGGCTACAATAAAGGCCTGATCAGGCATCCTGATTTCTTTTTCCGGCCTTGATCAGGATTCTTGATCAAGCCCTGATCATTTTTGTGACACTTTCCCGGATTTCGGCCTGATCAGGGTAAAAAAATCAAGGCCTGATCAGGGTACAAAATCAAGGCCTGATCAGAACTTGATGTAGTAAGGCTTGATCAAAATGAAAAATCATGGCCTAGTCAGTCTGATGTAATGGAGCCCTGTTTAGGATGTCCTAATTATTCCTGAAATAAAAAATACCACGCATATTTAAAACAGAAAAAGGCACGAAATGATAATTAACGCTAATAGTTTATTTTTTAAACTGAATATCAATTTTTATTTATCAAATACATTTTTCACATAGATGCATGTAGAAAATAAATAACACTTTCTCTTAGAGATTTGATTGAATATGCACCGATGGCATCACATTCACTGGACTAAACTACGCAGTTAATTTATCATTGTTCGGTAGCCTACGCTGTCTGACTGCTTGACGATCGCCTGAAGCTAGCCGAATCAGGCAAATTGAAGTAAGCCGTAAGTCCGGTCGCTTGACTAGCGCCTGAATCTAGCCGGATCAGGCAACTGGAGGAGAACGTACATCCAATTGCCTGACTATCGCAAGACACCAGCCGGATCAGGCAAATAAGGCATGCCTTAAATAAGGCCTCCGTACTACAACTTGATCAGGCCCGTACCAAATATCAGGCCAGCCTTACAATATTTCTACTCGGGAGTCAATTGCTTGCACGATCACAGAAGAAAGGAAGCCTCTCATTGGCTGTCGCTAGTTAACGATAACGAAAACTAGCGCTACCGCGTTACGGAATCGTGCGACAGGCACGCCATGTGCGCGCCAGCTCGAGCGGATCTCGATGGCTGCGCTGCCTATTTGCTCATTTCACCCGGGTATTTCAAAGTTTTCTTTCAGTTTTTTACACTACAAATTGTGATGTCATTTTAAATAATTCACCCTCTCCCTCGTGGACTTCCTTTCCACCTTCGAGATGTAAATTTGTTGAAAAGGCTTGTTTTCCAGATCTTTTTCCTGAAAAGGCTATGACATCTTCTGTACGTATTCATAGAGGGTGAATACCCGGCGTCTGAATTCCAATGGACAGACAGTGCAAAGAGTATATCTGAAAATGTGCAAAATGTGAATGGCGCATCGATCGAACGTATCGACGTTCGATCGACCACGATAGCGTGCTCTTTCAGAAAAGTTCTGTGATGTAACAAAGTAACACAAAATTGAAGTAACACACGTATTCTGTGTGGAACCGGATAAGTCGTCGCGCTTTCTACAGTGATCGTAGCTCTTTCTCTTAGAGTGTAAAAATATTAATACGCTAGATTTACTATACTAATTTCATATGTAAAATGCGATTATTTAAAAAAACTTTTCCTGTATTGTATACAAATACTAGTGAATTTGTGATTGGACGAGTGATCTGGGAATCTGTGATTAGACGAGTGATCTGTCAATCTGTGATTAGACGAGTGATCTCTGATGTACTAAGTAGAGGTAACGTATTCGAAAACATCTGTGATTAACCTGAATTCAACTAACTTTCTTCAAATTTCTGATTCGCCATTTTCTTAGTAATTTATTATTCAATCCTTTATCTATTACAAATACAAATTCCAGCGTTGTTCACGCCACAGATATGCCGCGGATCGCGAAAGTATCCGTGGAAGATGTAGTTCAAGTCATTAAAGACTTTGCATGTCATTTTGAGAGTGGGATCCCAGCATATACATCGCAAGTATGGCAGGACATGAGTGTCCAATTGCAAAAAAAGTGGACGCCACATGATGTACACATCGCTGTGCGCGAGGATAGACGAGGAATTCTCAGCACAGCAAGGAGACAATTGGGTATCGCTGATGAATTGAAATACAAGGCGAATTACAGGACACCATCGGAATCAAGCGCCAGTTCTTATTCGCAGACCAGTGATGTGATGTCCACTGACTGCAACAATAATACAAACTCAACACCATTGACGAAATTCAATCTGATACTTACCAATGAAGAATGAAATGCGATGTCCCCAAGTAATGCGGTTCAGCACGGAAAACGCAAGAAACATTCCCTGGCGAAAGGGATTTGGACGAACCAAATAAGTTGTGCCATCTGGAAGCAACTGCGACTTCCGTGTGCCTTCGTGTACAAACGAGCAGATGTGCATCTAAATGAAGAAAAAAACAACTACAATTTGAAAATCGAAAGTCACTGTCGAAGTATTAGGTGCAGTAAAAAGAAATCCATTATTTT
The DNA here is from genome assembly GCA_963932345.1 of Ophion ventricosus. Classification (NCBI taxonomy): domain Eukaryota; kingdom Metazoa; phylum Arthropoda; class Insecta; order Hymenoptera; family Ichneumonidae; genus Ophion; species Ophion ventricosus. The sequence continues at coordinate 9,220,781 of OZ010717.1, forward strand.
TGCAATAGATGGCTTTAGTAATCTGTATCTCGCGTTGTATAAGTGCGATCGGACTACGCTAGATGGCGTTAGAAAGATAAGATTACGTACTAAAATAAACATCTCAGACAGTTTTGTGATTGCTTGACTCAATATTTTTTGAGCGCGCGTCAAAGGTGGCCATCAGCAAAGTGAAAATACGCCATATTTTACAGTTTTTCTTCGATAAAGGCGAAAACGTAAGCCAGGCGGCTGAAAAATGTGAATAGTGTTTATGGTCCTAATACTGTAACAGCCAATCACGCGCAATTTTGGTTTTGTCGATTCCGTTCCGGTTATTTTGATGTCAAAGATGCACCACGCTCTGGAAGGCCAATTGTCGAAAATGTCGATAAAATAATGGAAATTGTCGAGTTCGACCGTCATGTAAGCACTGTTTCGATTATCCAGGAGCTAAACATTGCACAAAAAACCGTTTGGAACCACTTGAATAAGGCTGGATACAAAAAGAAGCTCGATGTATGGGTGCCACACGAGTTAACGCAAAAAAACCTCATGGACCAAATTTCCATCTGCGAATCGCTGCTGAATCGCAACAAAATCGACCCATTTCTGAAGCGGATGGTGACTGGTGATGAAAAGTGGGTCACTTACGACAATGTCAAGCGAAAACGGTCGTGGTCGAATCGCGGCGAGCCGGCGCAAACGGTGGCCAAGCCAGGATTGACGGTCAGGAAGATTTTACTGTGTGTTTGGTGGGATTGGCAGGGAATCATCTACTATGAGCTGCTCCCCTACGGCCAAACTCTTAATTCGGACCGGTACTGTCAACAATTGGACCGTCTGAAGGAAGCAATCGCCCAGAAGCGGCCAGCTTTGGCCAATAGGAGAGGAATTGTATTCCATCAGGACAACGCCAGGCCACACACATCGATAGTGACTCGCCAGAAGCTCCAGGAGCTTGGTTGGGAGGTTCTTATGCATCCACCTTATAGTCCGGATCTGGCACCAAGTGATTACCACCTGTTCCTGTCTATGGCGAAAGATTTTGCTGGTGAAAAATTCGCCTCAAGGGAACCTTGTGAAAATCGACTGTCCCAGTTTTTTGCCAATAGGTACGAGAGTTTCTATGAGAAAGGCATAATGAAATTACCTTCAAAGTGGCAACAAGTTATCGATCAAAACGGTGCATATTAGACCTAAATCGGATCATTCTAACTATGCTAAATGAAGCCTTCAATTTCATGCAAAAATAATGGATTTCTTTTTACTGCACCTTATACTTTGTGCGGCCATACTATCAGTGTAGATGGGGAAAAAAACCTTGATGAAAAAGGTGCAGTGCTTGCAGTAACCACCCAGGATGTGCGAAACGTTTACCATGAGTCAGTGAAAAGGCATCTAAAGAGCAAAAGGAGAAAAGAGATACAGGAAGAGCTGCAATAAAAGCGTTGTGTGGACTGGCAAAGCGGGCAGGCACGCCTAAATATGGAAGACGGAGATACCGTCCCTCCCTTCATTCCTAAGTTGGAGGTTTTACGAAATGCGAAGAAAGAAAAAATAATGCAGATCTACATGTTCAGCTACAAGACGGAAGGGATTTAATCCGTATCATAGAAAATTTTTCTTCAACCGCTGAGTATGCCGACGTCATACATGCTGTGGGCGGGAAGCCATTTTTCGTTCTTTACAGTTCACCTGCTGAAATGAATGCGTACAAGGAATTCTGCCGTGTTCTTCCTGGGAAAGTTACAGTGTCGCTGGACTCAACAGGAAGCCTCGTAAAAAAATTAATAAGAAGTGACAAATCAAAGAGCGGGCATATATTCCTGTACTCTGTTGTAAATTTCGAAAATACAACGCTCGCTGTGCATCAGATGCTCTCTGAAATTCACGGCACTGAATTTATAGCATTCTGGTTAATTAAGCTACCAATCACTACCAGAAGATTATCTTCCGTTTGAACTTATTAGAACGAAATCGGTAAAAAAAACATAAAGAAATTGAAATATCACTGCTCCCTATTCCGTTGGATCTATCAGCGATTACAAAAATAAAAATAATACAAAGTTAAAGTGGTCCGGCTAAGTTTATGGTGGTAAATGTACCGGGTTCCTTTTTACGCGTTTTCCCGGCTTAATTTTAGGAATACGGCGAACACAAGCGTAATTCGTGATCACCATGAAAAATTCCATATCACAGGAATAAAGAGTTAACGAAGAATTCGTGCAGAAACTTTTTTTCGTCAAGATGCAAACAGATTTTGATATTAAATATTTTTAGAAGTCCATTCCAACATAATTTATCCCCCCAAAATGAATTTTCCGTTAGATTTACAATAATTCCATTATTTCCATGAGAAATCTTCGAAAATGTACCAGGTTCTCATTTTCGCATTTTCCCGGCATAATTTTAGGAATATGGCGAAAACGAGCGTAATTCGTGATCACCATAAAAAAATCCATATGAGAGGAATAAAGATGTATCGATGAATTCGTGCAGGGATTTTTTTTCGTCAAGACCTAACAGTTTTTCATATTTAATATTTTTACAAGTCCATTCCAGTATATTTTATCCTCGCAAAACGAATTTTCCGTTAGATTCACCCTAATTCCATTATTTCCATGAGACATCTTCGAAAACGTACAGGAATCCTTTTTTCGCGTTTTCCCGGCTAAATGTTAGGAATACGGCGAAAACGAGCGTAATTCGTGATCACCATAAAAAAATCCATATCGCAGGAATAAAGATTTATCGATGAAGTCGTACAGAAACTTTGTTTCGTCAAGATGCAAACAGATTTTGATTTTTGATACTTTTACAAGTCAATTCCAATATATTTTATCCCATCAGAACGAATTCTCCGTTAGATTCACCCTAATTACATTATTTCCATGAGAAATCTTCGAAAAAGTACCGGAATCTTTTTTTCGTGTTTTCCCGGCTTAATTTTAGGAATACGGCAAAAACGAGCGTAATTCGTGATCAAAATAAAAGATTCGCCATAATTCCTTTATTTCCATGAGAAATCTTCGAAAACGTACCCGAATCCTTTTTTCGCGTTTTCCCGGCTGTATTTTAGGAATACGGCGAAAACGAGCGAAATTTGTGATCACCATAAAAGATTCACCCTAATTACATTATTTCCATGAGAAATCTTCGAAAACGTACCGGAATCCTTTTTTCGCGTTTTCCCGGCTAAATTTTAGGAATACGGCGAAAACGAGCGTAATTCGTGATCACCATAAAAGATTCATCCTAATTACATTATTTCCATGAGAAATCTTCGAAAACGTACAGGAATCCTTTTTTCTCGTTTTCCCGGCTAAATTTTAGGAATACGGCGAAAACGAGCGTAATTCGAGATCACCGTAAAAGATTCACCCTAATTCCATTATTTCCATGAGAAATCTTCGAACATGTACCGCAATCCTTTTTTTCGCGTTTTCCCGGCTAAATTTTAGGAATATGGCAAAAACGAGCGTAATTCGTGATCACCTTAAAAAAATCCATATCACAGGAATAAAGATTTATCGATGAAGTCGTACGGAAACTTTGTTTCGTCAAGATGCAAACAGATTTTGATTTTTAATACTTTTACAAGTCCATTTCAATATATTTTATCCCATCAAAATGAATTCTCCGTTAGATTCACCCTAATTACATTATTTCAATGAGAAATATTTGAAAAAGTACCAGAATCCTTTTTTCGCGTTTTCCCGGCTAAATTTTAGGAATACGACGAAAAGAGCGTAATTTGTGATCACCATAAAAGATTCAACCTAATTACATTATTTCCATGAGAAATCTTCGAAAACGTACCGGGTTCGTTTTTTCGCGTTTTCCCGGCTTAATTTTAAGATTACGGCGAAAACGAGCGTATTTCGTGATCACCATACAAAATCGACATGACAGGAATAAAGAGTTACCGATGAATTCGTGCACAAAACTTTTTTTCGTCAAGATGCAAACGCAGAGCGGTATTCACACGAGTATATTTACGGCTCACAGTACAAGACACGCATCCACTTCGGCAGAAAGTAAAATCAACGTTAATATAGAAAGCATTCGAAAAGCTGCAGGGTGGACTGAGAAATCCGATACCTTTGCAAGATTTTACAAATTACCATTTGCCTCAGCGAAGGATTTATTTGCGAAATCGATCCTCCACTTGTAAGTTGTAAGTTGTAAATAATCATAACCACAATAATGGAAAAAAGACTTTATTATTTCTGTAGTCACGGACTACAAAAATATGCTGTAATCAACTTTAAACATCTACGAGTTGATCTTGAGGAAGAGGCGCGAAATACAATTACATGATTAAACAAACTTACCTGTAAGTGAAGTTCTATCATGATTGTATGAAGCGCCTCTTCCGAAGAGATCAAACCCACCCAAACCTCACCTTAATAACCAAAGTATTAACCCCGAAGTGAGGTTATAGCAATACCATAAAGAAGAATGAGACGTAATCGATGCCCGAATGCCCGGGCGACAAAAAAAAAACAAAAAAAAAATTAATGATTGTGTAAACTTTAAATTGTGTGAAGTTATTGGCCTGAAGTAGGAGTACTACGAGTTGATCTCTTCGGAAGAGGCGCTTCATACAATCATGATAGAACTTCACTTACAGGTAAGTTCGTTTGATCATGTAATTTTCGACAGTTTTCACCCCAAAAAATTATTTATCTATGCGGTATTCTCTAAACTTTAGCTTTATCCTTCCAGTAATATCATAGACAGAAACCTCTCAAAATTTCAGCGAGATCGATCAATAACTTTTTGAACTACAGTGTGAGCAGTTTTTGAAAATGTAGTTTCGAGATAATCGCGTTTAAAGTTTCAATACGATAAAACTATAAATTTTAGTGACTTACCGATCAATCAGCGATGCCAGGCTCATACACTAACCCTTTAACTTCCTCGAAAAGCTGATTTTATTCCATTTGCTGCTGTTTTCGGGCTGTACGAGCTGCTTTTGTCGAGAAAAGGCTCATCCGGTTCTGCCTCTCTATCCGTGCCTCGTCGGAGTTTTCGGCGAAAACTCTGGCGTACATCCCAACAATTATGTCCAACGCATTTATAATTCTTAGAACGGAGGAATAGCCTTTATTAAACATCCCAGCAGCAATATAGGCTGCGATTTCAACGATTTTGAGCCCAGAATGGAGGTTCTTTGGAGCTAATCGCCAAACTGTTGCGTTGAAACTCTCGTTTCGCGTTTTGGGTATGGCCACCCAAGCATCTTTCGAGTAAATCTTCCCTCGACAAATCTTTGTAAATTGGTAAAAGATGTTCCAGGTACCTGGTTTCTAGAGATCCAGGTATCTGGTTCGCTAGTTCGCGGTATGCGGTCTCGGCGCTCTCCACTATGAGCTGTAACTCCCTAAACATTTAATATTTAGATTTTTCTTTTTATCAGTATCTTCTTAATACATTATAGTTTCAAAATAAGTAAAAGATATCGATCTTTTGAAAATTCTAAAGGGTTTTCTCCCCTTAAACTACACGCTCTGAGTTCTGGTAACGCCATATCTGTTGGAAAACAGCGAGAACTTATTCAATGTCCCAATATTTTTTTGATAGATAATATGACGAATGTGACGATTAAATCTCCATTCGAGATCTGCTGCCGTTGGAAAACGTCTATGAAAATATTCTGGCGAGTTCAATTACGATTTTCACTCTCCATAGGCAATATTTTAGCTTTTCACGCGATCTTTTCGTACAACCAATTCGATCTTACTAATTCCTTTCGATGCACTATCGCAATCGATGCGTGATGAAATTTAACACGGTGTGACTTATTCCTAACCGTTCTCCGTCATTAATTTTATCACGCGCCCGGATTATTGACTGGCGGAGTATAGAGTAGATTCGTGTATTTGCATAACCATTAGCCAGTTTGACAATGCGAATGCCTCGTAGCAAATTAATGCTCGTGAGCAAAACTGCGAGGAGATTTATTAGTAACGGCTAGACGCGCACTCGGGCGGAGCGTCGATGATTCTAATTGGAAGACTCCAATTGAGAAAATTAAAGCGGGAAGGAGGAAAATAAATATGATAGATGAACTCCGGCACAAAACAACTTCGTCGCGATCCAAAAATAACGAGTACACTTATCGTACATTTGTAATTACCATGAAATGTATTTATCCCGGAAGTAGCATTTGTCACGCGAAATGATAAATGGCAGGTGAATGCACTGCACGCGCAGAGTATTTATTCGACAAACTAGCGCCGGCCGGAAATTCTAAATTGTGACAACGAGTCTAATTTTGTACCATAATGTAAATCGGACAGAACAATGCATCGGATGATACGAAAATAAGTTTAATTAAGGGACCATTGCATTCATTTCGGTCGCTACAGGCTTTCTTAGAAAAAGGGATTCGACCAGCTGCCTGAGACCTTGCGCTCGTGAACGATGTAGTTCTCAAGACTGTCACGTCGCGCATAATATATTTCTTTTTCTCTCGCCTAACTTGTTGAGCTCCGTCGAGAACGCGGGCCTACGCGATTTCCCATGGAAATCGTGAATAACCATTCAACTAATACTCACGTTAGTGGCATTCTAATTTTTCGATGCATCTTCATATTTTTCTTAGGCTTAGGCGTACTACAGCCGAGATGGGATCTATCGATAATAAACACGTGTCGCACGTAGTTTCCCACGCGAAAACACGGCCAGCCTTAAACGTATCTACGCACAAATATACGTGCAGCCCCGAAAGATCCCCAGAAGACTCGGGAAGAAAAACGCAGGGACCACACTGAAAGCTAATTCCTTATCTTAAGATCTAAACACTCCTCCAGGAAATCTTGACCACACGTGGGTCGTTAAACTAAACCCACGGAAAACATGTGCATTCAACTTAATTCTCAGAAATCGAGCAGCAACTGCGTTTATCAGAACCGCCACCCAATAACGAGCTAGAAGTCTTTCTTCTACCCCATCTCGACCAATCCTGCAAGTCGACCTATATCTTTATGTCCTATTCACCAATCCTTAAAAAACGCATCATCAAAAAACTTACTCTCCCTAAAAGTCCTTCTCCCACGAATTCAGCTTTTCCAGAAGGAGAAGCTGAATTCGTGGGAGAAGGTTCCCCTAAAACTCCCTAAGGAGTTTTAGGGGAAACTTCCACATCATAGAAGAAAAATCTTCAAGTTAGTCGACCAACAACCTTCAACGATTCAACTGTCTCCCGACAGTTTCCATCGAAGTCAGTTCTTTAACATCTACTCTCCAGATAGAACTGATCAAATTCAGATCTCAGTCTCCGACAATTCGAATTAAAGACAGTCCGCGTCATCGTAAACTTTGTGTACATAACACCATCCACTATAACACCTAGCGTACCTGGCCCACTAGCGAAGGGCCCTAATCTTTACGACCGACCGCTGACACTCCTGCGAACGCGTGTACATCGCACCACCGACAATTGTAAGCGAGCTATATATATATATTTTTCCTCTGTTTCCATGTAGTCCCAAATTAATCGCATTAACCAGATTGGTTAACTCTAATAAAACACGAGTCGTTTGCACACGAATCTGACGAATCCTTTCATAATATTGAACTATCGCGTAAATCGCTTGATTTCATTTCTTAGCACACACTACCCCTCTTACCCTCATCCCATGCTTTTGCGCTAGGCGTAGGCACCAAAAAGGGAAACGAGAACGTATGCTCCCATCCCTTACGGATGTGACAAAACGTCGTTTTTGAAAACGGTAAAAGTTTTTTTAACGAAGAGTTTTCAAGATATCCGTCTCAAATTTTGCCACATCATTCTTCACAACCATTCCTTAACGTCGTAGGAAAGCGCTTTTTGAATTTGCATATGTCACATTTTTTTAAATGAAAAAATGTCGAAAAAGCCCTGATTCGACCCTTAATTTTGAGATGATCACCGTTCTGTTAATTTTCATCGAAAAAAAATTTTCCGTACGCCTCACAGTTTTTCATACGGATCTTTTGGTTTTTTTCTTTCAGACAATTTTTAGCTGAGGACTTTCCACCGTCTGGTGCTATTTTTCAGGCATCATTTTGTAGTAGTAAAAAAAAATTATATAATAAATAAAACTAAAGCATTCAACAATATCTTTGTGTACAACATAAATCAATTGAATAAATGAAAAAAAATCGGATCGATTAACGAATGTTATTAAAAAAAATGTATTATGAAAGTCAGCAATTTACTGGATGGAACATCGGGCAAAAATGGGCGAATCGTCGATTTAGAAGTCTAGATCTCGTCGCACATGATTAGCCTTGCAAATAGCTAATTTAATAATAAATTAACAATAAGAAATGTTAATTTTCCACTTTTAATAATAATTGAAGTCCAATTCGACGATATTGACGTGTGGTTGACTGAGGTTTTGTCAGTGCCTGTACATCTGTTTCAACTGTCCAACAAAAAAACTACTCATTTTTTAATTTTAACTAATATGTTCAGATCATCTAATTATTATCAATGATTACCCAAAAACTCGATATATATTGAGTTTTCCAATGATTGCTATTAATTCATCGCCCAACAATATACAATTATTTTATCGTTACACAATACTCCTCGTTATTTTAATTAATTTCTCAACAATTACTCAATTGATTTATTTCAAACATAGCATAATCAATCATTGATGCTAAATCTTGATGATATAATATTTTCAGAATTTACGGCGATTTGGTTCCATTCGTTTTGTGATTATTTAGTGAAGAATCCGAAAATAATTCATTTATTATTATTCTATCAAGAACTATCATTCTTCAAATTTTCAAGAATTTTGGCGATTTTTTAATATCCATCCGGTAATACCTTAAATATTAGAAGGAAAAAAAATGGAGTATTGAAAGATGTAATAATATGTACATAACATTTTTATTAAGTAGCGTGAATAAATAGTTTCTGCACAAAAAAATCTTGAAAATTTGCTAAAGGGATCCCCCCCGCCATTCAATGTTAACCCCCCGAGCGTATGATCCGCAAAATAACGTTCATAGAATTATAAAGGTTGTCCTAAAATTAATGCAAGATTTGAATTTTGCGCCATTTGTGTGGTAAAGTGTTGCCAACGAAAAAAAAGACAGCGTGACAGCTGGCAGTTCAGGATTATTAAAAATGTAGCGCTACACGAAAGAACAACGCGTTTTCATTGTTGAGCAATATTTAAAAAATAATGAAGGTTTGGCAGCTACGTTTCGCAATTTTTGTACAAAATATGGTCGGTATCGTGATTTAACTTCATCAACTGTAAAGAGATTAATTTAAAAATTCAGAGAGACTGGTTCAATTAGTGATTTTAGATACTTTGGCCTTCCTTCAACAAGTCGTTCAACACAAAACATCGAACCAGTTCGTGAGAGTGTTCCTGAGAGTCCAGGAACATCAATTCGGCACCGTGGCCGAGAATTGGACATTTCGAGAAGCTCTCTACAGCGTATTCTCACGAAAGATATGCATCTTCATGCTTGCAAAGTTCAGTTGACTCAAGAACTGAAGTCTACTGATCTCACGAAGCGAAGAGAGTTCGTTGAATGGATTATGGAACAACAGCAAGTGGATGCTGATTTTTCGAACAGCATTATCTTCAGCGATGAGGCTCATTTTCATCTTAATGTCTTCGTTAATCGACAAAATTATCGCATTTGAGGTTCAGAAAATCCACGAGTGATTGTTGAAAAACAAATGCATATGCTATTCCATACATAACCCTAAACTGTATACTTTATGAATCAATAAAAAACTTACAATTTTTATTTAAAAACCTGTGAATTCTATCAAAATTACTACTTGCGTGAATTTTGGGACACCCTTTATAAGGCAATAAGGTAGCATTGGCAAACCCAAACCTGCAGCTCATCCGATCATCAGTACAAAACACTTTTGCTCAATTCTCTCTGGTATGTCGGTGATGTTATCCATGGAGATCCATGCGAAGAGACAATGGATCAGCACAGACAAAATAAAATCATAAAAGAACAAAAAATATTGGGTATTTCATCCAAATGACCTGGCATCGAATTTTTATCGTCGTAAGGGTGGAAAAGTCCAATTTCTTTGGCTCGTCGGAACGCAGATCAGAGAAAACATCATGTGATGAACGGATACAGGAAATGAAGGGGCGCAACTTACGGCTGAGAGGTCACCCATCCAAGTATCGGCCCTCCACCGCTACCCGATACAAGCTAAAATTCTTCAACCCTTTCCGATCATGAATACGGCGAATGAACCTCGACTTCCGGTAGTACTTTAGCAGTAGACTTCCCGGTGGAACTTCCGGTGGGTGTCAGTGATTGCGATGTAACTGTAGAACACACGATTGCATGCAAAACGACGCACGTTAAGTTTGAAAGTGAACGAAGCCTATAGCTGTGAGTGACTATATCACGAGGCTTCCTCGATCGATCTCTCCATCCTCTTTCCGCCATCTGCTTTTGTCCACATTCAACATACCGAGAAATTTCAGGATATCTCGAGTTCCGCGCGCTCCGAGAAGGAGCAGGAGGAAGGGGAGAGGAAACTTAATAACAGACATTCGATATTTTATCTTTGAAATATTCTAATCGCGTAGAGCCGACTCTGCAGACGTACCAACGACCCCTCTCCCTTCCTCTCTTTTACTTCTTTAGCCTCATCCGTTCTACTCGTAACTATACGTAACGCAGTAATGGTGGTTCGCGTCCTACTTGATTAGAATATTCAAATTTCAACCAATCTCCATATGTACCAGACCCGAGCTCCACTTATATTGCACCACGTATATAAATATACTCGTCCTTCTGCAATTATACCACGATCGTTTTCACTACTATGTTTTTCCGCGACGAATTTCAGATAAAATATTGCTCGAGGAAAGACGAGGAAAAACTAGTCAATTCTGGCATTCTCCATGTTCGTCTTGAAATACAACGGGATGGAGCTTTAAATGCTCTCAATTTCGTTCTTCTTTGCTTTTTCCTGTCATGATCTTTCTTTTTCCTTCTTCCTTAAATTTCAACGTCCGTACAATTGTTGCGAAAAAAGGCTCGTGCTCGACCTGAGATATTTGTTCTCTTAAGAAATACGAGAATTTTAATGGATGGAGGTCTGGACCAGAAGAAGAACTAATGAGTTAGCCCCAAATTGACGTTACCATCTCGAGCCACTTCGTTGAAAATAATAAATACTCGACGAATACATCTGCAGACCTACCCACATGTATTATTATTATTTATGCCATTATTAATGTTATAGTAATACAATATTTTATTATATTATTATATTCATACTAGCTTTCGTCCGCGGCTTCACCCACGTGGAATTTGGCCCATAGAAACTTCATTACCAGTTGGAACTTTTATCAGGGGTTGTTTTAAAAAATTCTGAAATATGCGTTTTGTCATTTGTTTTGAATAATATTTATACCGAGTTTTAAGTTATTGCGTGCATGGAATACAATTGTCCATAAAAACTTTTATATCTCATTGCATCCTTTTAGGGGTTGATTTTCGAAAAATCCCTTCTTGGTGCACCTCTGCGCATTTGAGGAATATATATTTCGAATTTCATTGTGATGAAAGCAGGGAATTCGATTTTCCCGTACAAACTTCAACATCCCGATGTACCCCTAATTGGGGGTAATTTAAAAAAATCTCAAAACACGCGGTTTCAAAATTTGTTTTGAAGAATAGTGGGATAATTGCGGACGCTTAAAGAAATCCTTCAATAAAAGTCAAAATATTAGTATGAATCTGTCTCTTTTTATTAATTAGTAAACTTTAGTCATTACCTTACGAGATCAACATTATTAATTATTCGTAATCAATCAACGAACATTAATATTAAAAAAAATCCGTACCGTCCGTAATTGCCCAACGCCATAAGGGTGAATACGTACATGTTTTGGGATAATTTTAGGATGAACCGCACCAACTCTTCTTCTTGTATCTCATTATATACTAGCTTCTTACCACGCTTCGGATCAGTAACATCTTCTTCATATTTCCCAACTTGATCGAACAGCGTTGCTCTCGGAATATCATATTTTTTCCGGTTTGTCTAAAACTTAATTCTTTATTTTTTTAACTTCATTACACCAATTTTTAAAGTTTCGAAGGTATATTTCTTCTCAGTCTTTCTTTTATATTTTCGAGGTATCTGAAATACAATAAAATCTCATACCGTTTACGTTCAGTCGAAGGACTAAGGATCTACGGGTAATTGCGGACGTCCGGGATTACCCCACGCCGCATGGCCGCAATTGACCCAAACTGACTTCGATAATTAAAAAAAAAAAAAAACTTATAGGTTAGGTTTAGTCGTATAATTTCTTGTTTTATAATTTTACTACTATATATAATCACTGTTCATAACCAAAGAAAGTATCTCGACAGCACCCATATGTCTACGTAAAGACAACATTCAAAATCATAAAAAATTGTAACAAATATCATTAAAATCTTGAATAAAACTTACTTTGAAACCCGTGCGCGGCCTCCCATCCTGTCAACTTTCCATACACTAAAGATGGCGGACGCAATCTCGTCAGTGTATTAGCTGGACGGGGTGGGGGCTAAGCTACCAAATACCGAGGTGTCCGGAATTACCCAGCGCCCGTAATTACCCCACTCTCCCTTGTTTATACCAAGTTTTGAGTTAATACACACAAGGAATTCAATTTTCCATATAAACTTTTTACACCCTTTAGCCTGTTAGGGGTTTATTTTCGAAAAATCCTTTCTTAGTGCACACCTCCACACCTACTAAGGAACATATCTTTCAAATGTCATGTTTCAATCTTCAGCGGTTTACGCTGTGCCTTCATATGTCAGACAGTCACGGAACTGATTTATATGTATGGATTATTATTGTTATCATCATTATTAGGCCTTTGATCATTTTCCAGTTGAAGAAGATGCTACAGTTATCGATAGAAAAATAGAACCTGAAAAAATATCGACAAGTGTTGTAATTGATTTTTTTCAATGCCTTATCTTTTTATTTCCTCTGCTATAGATATACTTTGATATACAGGATCATAAAAATGGGTGGCACTTCTATACGACGATGGGGGTGTCAAATATATTTCATCACAGTTGTTCATCGATAAATATATATATATATATAAACGCTCGGACAAGATAATCGAATATTGATGTACATGAATTGAAAGATTGGGAAATGAGGGCACGATCGGGGTTAGCGTCGAGCGTCGAAATTGTTCAATATCTTTGCCAATGTTGTTGCGGAACAGCCACACGATGATCTATTAGTGGAATGGGAGAACGAGGCGGAAGGTCTCGAACGATGAGGCTCGTACAAGAGAAGCAGAGAGGGCCTGTGAACGGCCATATTCTTGACTAACGGGCAATTAGCGACGATATAATCACGATTGGCCGAGTTTTGTTCTCGGTTGCATCGTTAACTTTAACCTTGATCGATAACCTCGCGAAAGAGCTTCAAAATTGGTCTCGAAAATCGGAAGCGATTTTGAGTGCGTGGGATAAGAGAAAGGTTAGAGGGAGAGACAGAGAGGGGGAAAAAGAGAAGGGGAATGACGGAGAGAGAAAAATGAAGAGAGACGGGGCTTTTGTACCGTAAATAGATACAAGAGACGAGATAGTGTAAAATATCGAGATAGACGCCAAAAGTTCCCAGATAGACAGTCATGATTATCACAGCGTGCATACAATTGATGAAGCAAATTTTACAGCATATTGGCTACATGTTGTGATGCAAAGCCATGAACTCATTTAGTATCATGCATTTACAAAACATTTTGATCTTAATATGTCGTTTACAAATGCATCGTGCGTTTAGAGCACGTCGAACTCATATCGCTGTGCTCAAGTGTCCGCAATTAATATCCGCAAATTTTACGTCATATTGAAGTCATGTGTAGACATTTTAGTGTGTACTCACTATGGTAACATCAATTGCTCTCATGAATCGTACTCTACATGAACGCAATTTCGTTTACGTTGGTGAATACATTTCATGAGCTCATTCAGTACCTTGGATTTGAGATACATCGTGACTTAAATTTGTCGTTTCGAAATGCATCATCCATTGACTACAAGATGAACTCATAAGAGGACAAATTTAAATTCTGCAATGAATATTGGCAGATAGACGTCATATGGAAGTGATCCAATGATTTTTGTTGGTGTAATCACTGGGTTAGCACTGGTAGTAGACATGCCATGCAAGCAATATGACGGCGATATGCATATTTCTCAGTGATACACCCCATGAGCGCAATATTCCGGTAAAATGCATGTTTCTCAGTGATACATTCTATGACGGCGATATGCATGTTTTCAATGATACATTCGATCAGCACAATATGACGGCAATATGCATATTTCTCCGTGACACATCCCATGAGCGCAATATGACGGCGTTATGCGTGTTTCTCAGTGATACATTGTATGACGGCGATTTGCATGTTTCTCAGTGATACATTCGATGAGCGCAATATGACGGCGATATGCATGTTTCTCGGTGATACATTCGATGAGCGCAATATGACGGCGATATGCATGTTTTTCAGTAATACTTCCTATGTGCGCTATACAACGGCGGTAGTAAGTACGATATAGTGAAATAAAATTTCAATAACAATTAATTTCTAAGAATTTGGTGTTTTTTTTTATTCAAATGGATGTATTGTACCTTCTTCAAAAATTGAACATTTTTTCATCATTCCTTTTAATGCATCTGGATGGCTTTCTTACATCACTAAAATATTTAGCAAGGACAACAAGGTATTCTTTTTATATGATACATGTAATAATAAATGAAGTTATTCGTTTATTTTTATCATCATCAAAAGCCTTGAAGTCGTAAAACTATAGAAAGAATACGTAAAAACGTGTGTTATTTTTACTGCCTAAATGGGCAAAAAAAATTCAGTAGTCAAAAAGAATTAATTTTCGTTGCATTGCAACAATGCAAACTTCAACGTTTTCCCACTTATTGACATTTTTTTAAATGATAAAAGTAAGGAGCGAAAAATAGGAAATTTACACAAGTGATAGGATGGTTAGGTAGGTAGCGCGCTTAGCTCTAGAATTAGAAGACGTAGGTTCGAAACCGAGGCTAGACAAAAACTTTAGTGAGGCAGAGAACACGTTTTAATCCAATTATCCTATATGCAGCAATATAAGTAAAGCATATGGAAACGAAAAATACTACCAGCATTTTTTTTTATTCATAATTTGTAGACTTATTAATTTTTTCAATTCGGGCACAGATCCGACCGCCTGTACAGTGTCGTAGTACGGGTTACGCCCTCTAGCGTCCATATAAGCACAACAATTGTATCATGTCATGACGCCAATATGAGCTTCATATGAGCACTACAATTTTGTCACGCCGTGACACCCATATGAGCTCCAAATGAGCACAACGTAGTTGCGTCACGCCGTGACGCCCATATGAGCTCCATATGAGCACTAAAATTTCTTCACGTCGTGACGCTCATATGAGCTCCATATGAATACAACATTTACGTCATCCTGTGACACCAATATGAACCCCATATGCACTCCCTTATTGTTGAATATTCGTGATCCGATTTTGATAGTGCTGATGAATTCATTGTTTGCATACTCGCGTGAGAGCAACTTTGCTTTAATTGGATGTATTATCATGAATCGTCATGTGATGCAAATATGACCTGAAGGTGAGCACTCATAAGCGACACATAGCTGTGTTAATTTCTATGCATCATAGATAATGCCCATATGATGCCAATATGAGCTAAATGTGTCTATCTGGGTTGTGATCGAAGCTCAGCTGGAAAACTTATCTGTATATGTGTGTGTGTGTGTGTATACATAAATTTCTACATACAGAGTGGCACAAAAAGTGGCGTTCGAGATAAAAATCTAGATTCCTAGTATCGATATCTATACGAATCACCTCCATATATGTTCTGCAACCTTTTTTATGTTAGTTTTCGAGGAAATATCATTTTTTTATTCTCCCTTTATGTTTATGCAATTTCCTCGCGATTTTTTTCACTTGTTTTATCGTTATGAAGTGCACTGTTAAGCGATAAATGAATGACTAACTGAACACTAATGTTCCTTAAATTTTTATCAAAAGTTTACAAAATTGGTTTGAGAGGATCAGTCACTCAAGTTCAGATGATAAAAAAATCCTCATATTAGGTGTAGTAAAAAGAAATCCATTATTTTTGCAATAGATGGCTTTAGTAATCTGTATCTCGCGTTGTATAAGTGCGATCGGATTACGCTAGACGGCGTTAGAAAGATAAGATTTTGTACTAAAATAAACATTTCAGACAGTTTTGTGATTGCTTGACTGAATATTTTTTGAGCGCGCGTCAAAGATGGCCACCAGCAAAGTGAAAATACGCGATATTTTACAGTTTTTCTTCGATAAAGGCGAAAACGCAGGCCAGGCGGCTGAAAATGTGAATAGCGTTTATGGTCCTGATACTGTAACAGCCAATCACGCGCAATTTTGATTTCGTCGATTTCGTTCCGGTCATTTTGATGTCAAAGATGCACCACGCTCTGGAAGGCCAATTGTCGAAAATGTCGATAAAATAATGGAAATCGTCGAGTCCGACCGTCATGTAAGCACTGCGTCGATTACCCAGGAGCTAAACATTGCACAAAAAACCGTTTGGAACCACTTGAATAAGGCTGGATACAAAAAGAAGCTCGATGTATGGGTGCCACACGAGTTAACGCAAAAAAACCTCATGGACCGAATTTCCATCTGCGAATCGCTGCTGAATCGCAACAAAATCGACCCATTTCTGAAGCGGATGGTGACTGGTGATGAAAAGTGGGTCACTTACGACAACGTCAAGCGAAAACGGTCGTGGTCGAATCGCGGTGAGCCGGCGCAAACGGTGGCCAAGCCAGGATTGACGGTCAGGAAGATTTTACTGTGTGTTGGGTGGGATTGGCAGGGAATCATCTACTATGAGCTGCTCCCCTACGGCCAAACTCTTAATTCAGACCTGTACTGTCAATAATTGGACCGTCTAAAGGAAGCAATCGCCCAGAAGCGGCCAGCTTTGGCCAATAGGAAAGGAAATGTGTTCCATCAGGACAATGCCAGGCCACACACATCGATAGTGTGTCGCCAGAACCTCCGGGAGCTTGGTTGGGAGGTTCTTATAATCCACCTTATAGTTCGGATCTGGCACCAAGCGATTACCACCTGTTCCTGTCTATGGCGAATGATTTTGCTGGTGAAAAATTCGCCTCAAGAGAAGCTTGTGAAAATCGACTGTCCCAGTTTTTTGCCAATAGGGACGAGGGTTTCTATGAGAAAGGCATAATGAAATTACCTTCAAAGTGGCAACAAGTTATCGATTAAAACGGTGCATATTAGACCTAAATCGGATCATTCTAACTATGCTAAATAAAGCCTTCAATTTCATGCAAAAATAATGGATTTCTTTTTACTACACCTTATACTAGACTAAACGACTCCCAATTGCTTTTAAGGCATTTCTTTCAGGAACCTGGATAACCTGGTCAACAATTTCATAAAAATACATCCCAGTATACTGGTAAAATTTCAAGTCAAGTTACCGAACTTTTAACAAAAAATGACGACTTTAAAAATTGTTTAATTTATGCAGTACATTATGGAGATGGCACGCTGGTAACATTTATATCTTATAATTTATATAATAAATAACTCTAGATGTCTGATATAAACGGTTCTAAGCATGTAAAAATTCTGGAGGTTCCATAACGATAATAAAACAGGGGGTCACCGAATGTTTAAAAAAAATATTAATAATAAAACTTAGAAAAATATGCCTAGCAGAAGAATTTTCGTAACTGTGACTTCTCAAGGAGCATGTAAAAATGTCTAAATATACTAAATTTATGCGAATTTTTTCATTCAAGTTCATCGTTGGGTATAATAATTGATTGTGACTCATTTTTATTAAGCGCCACTATAATCTATTGATAATTCAGAAGGGCCTTACGCCCTTACTCCTACAGAAATGTGGCCGGGCATTCCCTACTTTGCGTCGGGCCCTGGCCAGGCTTGCCTCGTCTGATTCACCTGACCGGGCACTTTCATGAAACAGACCAGAAAGATCGCTTAATAGTTTTTTATGGCTTACACTTTATGTTTAAAAATTGCAATGTTCTAGCTAAAATACATTGCGAGCAAGTACACTTTTACGTAATGTATAGCCGGTCAGCACATTGACATTTCCTGAAAAGTGAAGCTTTAAGAACTATATAAAGCTGCTTTTTACCTCATTAAAAATATTTATAATTGGTTAGGATGAAACTAATACGTCTGTTGTAATTCCATTCACGGTCCCCCAAATTCGACAGTTTTGTTTATTTGCGTGGCCACTAAATTGACAATGCGCCTAATCGCCGAAGATGATTTTCTTCGAAAAATCACCATCGATTTGTTGATGCTCTAATATTCAATTGGCGAATGTACGGCGCTGCGCATGGTCTGCTGGCTGCAGTTCTTGTGTCAATTAGGTCTTGTAAGGATGCATATGCAGATCTTTCGTCAAAACCTGCTGCACAGAGCATTTTGAAATGTTTAATTGCTGAGCACGATGGCGAATTGAGGTGGAATGACTTTTGTCAACACTCGCACTCACTGCGGCTACGTTTTCATTCGACCGATCGATACGAGGACGGCCACTGCTTTTGGCGGTCAGACTTGAATCACTAATCTCAAATTTTGTGATTAAATTCACCACAGTGTTGCGAGACGGTGCCTTATGATGACCAAAAGACGTGGGGACTGTTCGAACCGTCTCTGCTAAATTTCCACTATTTTTGTAGTGAATTTTCACAATTTCTATGCGTTGCTCAATCATGTAATGCTCCATGACTAAACCTCAATACTTCCTGATGCCAGTTGTCAAAGATTAGTACTCTATGTTCGCCATAAACAAAAATGGCGCGCAATTGGAAATCTCAGGTCATTTTGAGACACACTTAATCACGAACAGAAGTGCTATGCTCACAGCGTAAAGATTCACTTATGATTTTTGTGATGCTTGTGAAATAATAAGTATCAGTACCACCTGATAATATTAATTTTACTCGGGTATATCGCCAAAAGCCATTTTCCAGTACCTGTTCTTTACTCTATCCGTCCGCCGGGTTATTTTTCATCTAGTGCGGAAATTGAATTCGGGCTTTGATCGGGCCCATCTTAATTATCCCTAACTTTATTAAGGCCCTATCTGAGGCTTCCTAGTCTGGAAGCCTCAGATGGGCCATCAGTGGTCAGTTACACTTTGCTACCGCGTGCCATTAAAGGCAAAATAACCAGGGCCTTCAAAATTTCTTCAACGGTGCCTCATAAAAATGATTGCAGCCATATGCATACGTGCGTATGTGTGCACTGTGAAAAAGAAATGTGTTATTTCAATACATTTGAGACTTAGAATTCTGTCGCATATTTTGACACGTTTGATCCCGCGTTGGTCCAATGAACGCACTGCATGCGTGTTGGTTCAAGGCATCACAGCTCGTCTACTAAACGCATAGTTTAATTATTATATTTAATCAATCTGGATAATTATTATGCCACGAAATTCTTTAGTTAAGCAATTTATACTGATTTGCCTCTATAATAGCAAAGTCTAGTAGTATTGGGGAAATCGCTACTAGGGAATCTACAACTACACCCCTTAAAGCCCTTTACTTGGTTTCCGTACTTAGACCATAGTTTTAGTCAACCTACCTACCCTACTATTTCCTGAGAAGGGCCCGGCCCGGCTCTTTTACGGAAAACCCTACTATGGAATTCACAAATAATCTCTTGAAGGCCCCGAATTGATTAAAAAAGTATTTGCACACCTCGTGTTTTTCAAATTATCCATCGAAGAAAAATGAAATATTTCAGCATTTTATTTTTTTTCGAAAAATTTATCGAACATTTTATTTTTCTTAAAAAAAAAGGCTACATTTTTTTATTTTTTTTCGCAGGATAATTTGAAACACACGAGGTGTGCAAATACTTTTTTAATCCACTGTATATGAGCACTTCTTGGGAAATGATCGGCGAGCGCACCATGCCAGCAACAAGTGAAGTTGGAGGAGTAGGGATATCGATCGGCCATGGCGAGCGATATCGATATACTCGTGCGTGCTAAAAAAATAAACTTTAAAAATCAATTTTTCGTAAATTATTGAAATGCGCCAAAAATCCCTGTAGGGGATGTCTTTATATATTAAATGGAACATCTGTGCAAAATTTCATCAAATCGGGTGTAACAGGTTTTCAGAAGTTCATCCCAAGTTTTCCAACTCATGTCGTAAATGGTACCGTAATTGTGTCTTGTAGAGTGATTTTTTGTTCCAACACGATCTTTTAGGTCTTCCCATAAATACTCAATCATGGAACAGACCAAAAAGATCACAACATCGTTTTTTATGGCTTACACTCCATATTTTTAAATTGCAAATTGAAAATACACTTTCACGTAATATATAGCCGGCCAGAACATTTACATTCCCTGAAAAGTAAAGCTCAAGACCTGTCTTGAGTTGCTTTGCTTCTTACCCCATCAAATATATTTATAATTAATTATGATGAAACTAATAAAGGTTTTAATGCTATTCACCATTATAAACATTTATTTCATTGATCATACTCTACGAGACTAAAAGTGCTGATCATAAATCACATGGGTCATTTTTGTCCTGCAGCTCATATCTCACGTATTTAGAGAGAAAAAATTCTGGCATATTCTTTATTGATTCTACTCTAAGTTCTGATCGTTTTTATATCCGGTGTATTTTTTATTTTCAATAAATTCTTTAAGTAAAGCATACTTTCAAAAAAAAGTACTTTCACGATTTTCCGATTTTCGATTTAACATTAGGCAAACATTTTTTCGCGTATCTGTAGTTAAAAAACATTCTTCAGAACTCTTTCAGATAAAAAATATCCCAAGGCTGCACTTTTGACGAAGTATATTTATTTTGGCATCTGAAAGTAGGGTATTTTTCGGATATCAAAACTACTATAAAATAACGTATTTTACGTTATAAAATGTATTATAGAATTTTATTATTGAAGAATTATAAAAAATACGTGAAAAAGCAACTAAGATTGTACTTTTAAAGAAAAATTACAAATTTCAAACTGTTGTTGCTGTATCCCGTAAGTGGTATCGAGGCTGAGCGGTGGATGAGGCGGCCATTAGATTTATGAGTTGGAATAATGAAAACCCCCGAACAATAGCAATAAACATTAAACAGAAACGTTAAAAATCCGAAAAACAAAAGTTTACTTACGTTGACAAAATGCTGGCACTTCGGATCATACGGGTCGTTTTTGACACATACGAGATTTCACCTCGCTGTTGTCCGGTCAAGAACTGTTAGATTGAGGGGCTGTTTGAGCACCGAGTACCTCTTACTACTAAGTTTTATTACCGTGGGAAGCAAAGCCCCGCTCTTCAATGATCCGGGAGATATTTAAGAGGGAAAATTCGCTTGGATAAAAAATGACCCATACGATCCGGACAGGGTTAAAATCGACGTCACCTTGTCAGAAAATATCAATGTTTTGGCTGGGAAGACTTACCTGTATGTATTTCGCCGAGAATACGCCAGATGGTTTAGACCTTTTTGGTTGCAATTTCTTATTTATTTTTGACATTTTCAAAGCATTACAAGTACGAAACACAATTTACTTTCTTCAACAACAACTGTTAATTTCGTACGCCGGTTTACAAAGGTTATTGTTCAAAATGAAAGTAATTTCGCATCTCATCAATAAATGGCAGTAACAGTCATATTTCTTTAAAATGTGCAGATCGTATAAGGCTGCGCAGTGCTTAGGTGTGTAGGAGTACGCGCGTACTCTTATACGACTGTTGTTAAAAATTATGTTTTTTTTTACTATTAGCATGTCCCGATAGAAACGGGCTACCAACCGAAGTCTATGGTCAATTACGGATTCTTGAAAATGTAGAGAAGCTAGTTAATGATGGTGAATCTATAAGGGCGGTAGCACGTTCATTGGAAGTGAATGAAGCCACTCTTCGTAAGAGGCTGACGAGATTTACACCAGCTACATCTCTGGGGAGATACGATACTACTTTTTCACTGGAAGTGGAGCAAGAATTATGGAAATGTATATTTTGTTTAATATACAGATATTACACAAAGTGCAACTGTTTCATGGCATTGAAAATGTAATCAGACGTTGCGGGTGATAAGAAAAAAGTACATGCAAATAGTATGAGTTGCTCCCTCTCTCTCTCTGCCCCCTCTCCCTCTCTTCTCTCTCTCTCTCTCTCTCTCTCTCTCTCTCTCTCTCTCTCTCTCTCTCTCTCTCTCTCTCTCTCTCTCTTCAACTCTCCAGCCCTTCGGTTCTCCAGCTCTCCAGCTCCCCAGCTCTCCAACTCTCCAACTCTTCAACTCTCATACAAATGAGGGAAACTTTATTTGCGACTTAAGTGTCGATTGGTGTTTGCGTACTTTTATCGACCCTCCTGCGTATTTTTAAATGCCCGTATGTCTAACAGTTCGCAAATCCCGTTTTATAGTTTTTAGTTTGTTATTTAAAAAAAAATTAAGGTTCCTAATTGTCGCTCATAATTTAATTAGAATGATAGATATTTCTTTTCAATTTAAATAGAAACTGATTCGTAAAATGTATCTGTATGATTTTTTCACCGCTTTGAAGCTTAGGCGCGCATTTCTATACCACCTTACTCCATTTGATGTCGCCAAAACCCCTTTTCCAGTACCTCATCATTATTCTATCCGTACGCCGGTTTAGTTCTCATGGCCCTGTCAGTACACTCTCATCTTTCTCGTAATTTCGCGATGATTTCTCGATCCTTTTCCTCGTCAATTCCTGATTAGTTTTCGAAAAAGGGAGCAGCGCATCAGGGCCTGGATTAAAACCTGTCATATGGCGAACCTGTTCCACGTTGAACGGCCTGGCTATAGTCTGATATTGGAAGGCAGATAAGGGGCAGTACTTTTGCCCGATGCAAATTTCTACACGGGAAGCGAATCCCGAAATTGCACAATCGGAAATGTGTAAAAAGTAACACGGTTACTTTTATTCACACGCATGGCTGTGTTAAAACAACACACTTGGATTTGCAGTGTATTTAGAACGGTGTCATCCCTCCACCGCGGCTGATTTCCGTTGGTGGTGCAACGTCAATTTCAATTTTACGATCGTTCGATTCGGATATAAATGGAAATGGCTTTGCCGAATATTTCGGGAAGTAAAGGACGAAGGGAAAATTCGGCGCACTCGATTTCTCATTCTTCAATGCTTCCGCGCTCTTCATCGACTCGTTTCGGTATCCTGCACTTGGCACGGAAAAACCCTTGGCTATTTTCATTCGCGTGCTCGCTCATTGTCGCCCGGTCGTGTTACGCGGGGCTCGAGGATACCCTCCTATTAATTCGATCTGAAGGCGATCAAACATTGGAGTGGCGAAAGCGAGAATCGTGAAAGGAGATTTTGTGAAAGACCTCGAGAGGAAGTAGTCAGAAACAGGCGGGACAAGACGGAAAGATGAAGGGAGGAAGAGCGAGAGAGAGAGAGAGAGAGAAAGGTCCGGATGGTGAGGAAATAGAACGAAATAGACACGAAGATATCGACGGAGAAACGTTCCCGTGATACTGAAGACGGATCGGCAAGTTTACTTTCGTTCAGGAGACAAAAAATAGAAATAGAGAGCCAGAAGAAAACGCTGAAAAAAGAAATACACGTTATGTACATTTTTTCCGTACCTCGTATTCAACATCTTCGTGGACAAGAAACCTATGGAGTTCGAATTTCACACTTTTACTCGAGCAAGTGTATCTACTCACACCAACGAGAAGGGAGGGTAATTCATGGCGTTGAATTCGAAAAACGACTTGGTACGGAACAGCCTATATTCAAGTACTTATGGATGGATAAGGGGCACCGGACTTGAATTGTCTATAGTAGAAGGGGGAGGGGGGACGAAGTTTGATAGATGCCGTCCTCTCGATTGCAGATGCTACCGGGGAATCCGCATATATACATACATGTCTAAACATAACTACAGGATGGCCCGAAAAGGGACGTTCAAAAGGAAAATCTAGAAGCCTCGTGTCAATACCTATTCGAATCACGCTTATGTATGTTCTACGATCTTTTACAGTTTTCGAAAAGAAAAGCATTAGACTTTGTGTTAACGAGTTTTTCTGTAACATTGGTTTTTATCTTTTTTTTTCTATTTGATGGATGCACTTTCCTTTCATAAGTTTTTAAGGTATTCCTATCGTGGAGGGCTGTATTTTGTGGTCACATAACTCCACAAAATTCATAATTGCGCATACCCGTGTAGAAATTTGAATCGGGAAAAAGTACTGCTCCTTATTTGCCTTTCCTAGGTAATATTAGACCATAGTCAGGACATCCAACGTGGATCAGTTTCGCCATATAACAGGTATTAGGCAAGGCCTTCATCCGCCGTTCCCTTTTAAGGGAACTGATCAGGTACTGACGAGAAAATCGCCGCAAAATGACGAGAAAGGTGATAGTGTTCTGACAGGGCCATTAGGTTGCGGGCAATTTGAATGCCAGAAAAGTCGACAATATCGGCAGATTTCAATAGTGGCGGAAAATACGTGGTTTGAGAGATGCTATATTTCACCCGAAGCGTGCATGATAATAAGTTATTGTTTTGCGAATCACATAAGCTTCAAGCAAACAATAAGAGAAAGCTCGATCGTTGAAGGTCAAACTGTTTCAAAGGAAACGGTAGCACACTGATTTTCTTTTTGCAAGGACGTCTGCATGGTTGCACTTGACGAGTATTTCGAAGAGGAGGGTCAGCTGGGTGGTATAGGGTAAATAGTCGAAATTGACGAATGTAAAATTGGGCGCAGAAAATATGAGTGTGGGCGTGTAGTCGAAGGTCATTCGAACCTCGGCCTGATGTATCGTGGCTATCGCGAGAACTATCGTATTGAAATATATCCCGATAATAAAAGGGATAAAGAAACCCTTCTAATATTAATTCAAACGCATATAAAACCAGGAATAACCATCCAGACAGACTGTTGGAAAGGATACATGGATATCAGTTTACACGGTTATCAACACGGTATCTTTAGACATTCAGTAGAGTTCGTCAATTCCGTCTCCTTTGCAGGAAAGGACCCCTTTACAGAATTAATAAAAGGCATTAAATTCTGTTACCCCCTAGTTTGAAAGTGCCAAAAGTAGGCCTGCTGCCCTAAGTTTAGGTTCGCGTTTTAGTTCGCAATCACGTTGAGAATGTGTGTGGGTATTGGTTTGCGTGCATTCTTACAGGCTACGGGGAGAGAGAAGTTAATTTGTTAGTATTTTTCGATACGCTTTTTTCTTCGTTTGTTTTATTTTTTCTTGGATCTTTCGAGTTTGTTTGAAATTTTCTTTTATTTGTTTTTTCTCTGTTTTTTTTAACTGATTGGGTTTGTCATGCGGTTTTTTAAATCGCATGGCAGGAGTCGGTAAGTTCAAAGGCGCGGCGCAGCGTCTCGCGAGAGATTTGTCGCCTGTACGGGCGCGTCGGTTCTCGTTAATTTCGTCTGTGGCCGTACTATGGAGTGGACCAATGAGCTAACATTCGAGTTTTTTAATCTTTACGAAAATGAACAAACGCTCTAGAATAGCTCGTCGCTCCAAAATAAAAATAAGAACGATGTTCATGACGCGTGGTTACGGATAAAAAGTAATTAAAAAGATGAAACAATATCTATCGTGGAATTAAAAAAGAGAAAAGTATACTCGATGTCGACATACAGAAAATTAAAAGGGAAATTCAAGGATTCTATGAAAACGGATAGTGGCTCCGATTATGTTTATGAACCGGAATGGCCATTCTACAACATTGTGGCCTCTGCTTTCGTTTTGCTTGGTTTATCAATTGTTGACCACTGAATAAAACCACAGCGGTTGCACACGCAGCCATGCGCTCCATATCACTAGACATGTTGGAATGGTGGAAAAAACAGGCCGATTCGGGCCGACACACGCCGCGGGAATTGTTCAGAGAATTAACACGTATTGACACTTGTTAATTCTCAAAATTACATACCTTACGTATAACGGATAACACACATAGATTTAAAGTGTATCGAGCGGATTAATCGCACCACTCGTTTGGACTGAATTTTCGACTTTCAACGGTGCATCCCTCTCCATTCTTGCGACAAGTGACCCGAAGGTTGCGGACCGAGGGACAGGCCTCGAATCGGGAAAGCTCTCGAACACTCCGAAGATAGCTACACCGTTGAACACATAGGGCACTTTTGCATGTACACGTAGGGCTCGTACGGTTACGAGCGTGAGGAACAACAGTGAGTGACGAAGATGGAGAATGCTCCGCACGGAATTAAAGCGGGACAAGGGTGAAAAGCAAAAAAAAAAAAACGAAAGAACAAGGGTTGCCGAGCTCTCCCAGAGCGACACTATCAGTGGCAAGAGATGCTTTTGGATCCCTGGTGCGAAGGCGGAGAGCGTTATTAAAGCGGACGCCTGAAAAATGGCGCTTAATAAAAGTCAAGACAAAGAGCGCCGCCGGCGATCTTTCGGGCGACCTCGCGCGTTGTGTCTCTTTTTCCGCTGCTACTCTGTGCACCGAGACAAGGCATGAAACCGGCTTCCGTGATGAGAGACCCGAGCGCGAAGCCCTCTGGCTCCGTATAGACGAGCGAAAGAAGGAAATAGACGGTGCAAAGTGTCCAGGGCGGGAAGAAGAACTGGGAAGAAGAAATTAAAAAAAAAAGGAAGCGAACAACCCTCGTTATTGTATACGAAAGAATAAAAGTTACACTCTTCCTAACGAGGCCGGAAAAAATACGAGTTTCTGACCTGCTTTCGCCTTCTCGTTCCACCAGCTGTGCGTTCTCTTTTTCTTTTACGCTTTATCCTCGTGTAAGTATATATATTCCCGGGGTGCCTTCAATCTAGACGCAAAATATCCGTTATATGTGCTTCACAAATTCTACAGTGCTTGCAAACTTTTATAAAGTTTCGACTCCTCTTTCCGGTAGAACAAATTATATGGAACATATGATATGACGTGGTTCGCATCTGGAAAAGAGACGGCTACATCTATCTATACATATAAAACAGTTTCGTGATTGACTGACTGAATGACTGACTGACTGAATGACTGACTGACGTATTGACAACGCACAGTCTAAACCGCAGAAAATAGAATCATGAAATTTGGAAGGCATGTTCCTTATCTTATGATTTTTTAAAACAACCCCTAATTAGGGGTCCAACGAGGTGTTGAAGTTTGTATGAGAAAATCGAAATCCCTGCTTCCATCTCAATGAAATTCGGAGGATATGTTGCTCAAAGGGCGTGAGAGATGTACTAAGAAAGGATTAGCCTCGCATGGTCAACTATATGTGGGCTGTTCAAGAGTTCGAGTGCCGAAAAATTGAATGTGCTTGCCGAAGATCATAAATCATGCAATGTTGTCTACAGAACTACGAGCTCTGTAAATTGAGTAATAAGACTGATTTTTTTCAATTATTTATTTAATAAGAATTACAATTCAATGTTGTCCCCCTCAAAATAGTTTCCTTGGGACGCCACACAGTACTGGAGATAGTTCTTCCAATCCTCATAGCAGTGCTGGAACTCGGATACTGAAAGAGTTTTCAGCTGGTCGGTTACAGCTGTTTGAATGTTTTCGAGTGTCCCAAAATGACGTCCCTTGAGGTGATTTTTCAATCTTGGGAAGAGGATAAAGTCACAAGGACTCAAATCAGGCAAATAAGCCAACTAAGGAGCCATAGAAATGTTTTTACTGGCCAAAAACTCATTTATTAAAATTGCTGTGTGAAAGCAATTTTTCTCATTCCCAATTCATTAGTCAAAATCTAATGAACGGTGGTGTGAGTCAAATTCAACTCTTCCCCGATCATTCTGACTGTCAACCGATGATCTGAACGCATTTTGACTGCGTTCTCGAAGATTTCCTGGAGAGAAGGTCCCGGATTTTGTCTACATTTTCATCGGTTCTTGAAGATGAAGGCCTTCCGCTGCGCGGTTTATGTTCAATCGACTCTCCTCTTTCTGAAAATGCCTATGCTATTTTTTTGCAATGTTCATTAATTTTATATCCGTATTTTATTTTCGAATGTTTTTTTTTCATTTTCATATATTTCATACCAATCTATTCACCTCTTCACTTCGAAGTGAACTCCTTCGAACCTTATATTACGAAATCATATATTCTTGCCAACATACGAAACCCTCATTGCGGAATCAAAGTCCACTCTTGCAGTTTCAACTTCATTTTCTTCACAATGCTGAGCCTTACAACTTGCGATAACTCTCAACGAGGATACGGAATAAGCCTCGGCCGGTCAGTCTTATGCACATTTCGATTTTTGTTGCTCAGCGACAATTAAAATTATTGATTTATATTAAAATCAAGAAGCAACCCACCGTCGAGTTGCAGCCAAATTAGTTAGTCTCTCGTGAATTCTAGAACTGAGCGGCGCTCGACAGAGGCCTCGGGACTCTGTACTCTGAATCTATTTCTAGGCCGTCGCAAGTTAGTTCGGAGTACGCGTCTTCGATTCTTTGCGATCAAGCATGACTGCCCGAGGTTTAAGTGAGGCACCGAGGTGCAGCGACTCATTACGCTTCGCAGGCCG
This sequence comes from Ophion ventricosus, assembly GCA_963932345.1. NCBI lineage: Eukaryota > Metazoa > Arthropoda > Insecta > Hymenoptera > Ichneumonidae > Ophion > Ophion ventricosus. Next base: position 9,249,419 of record OZ010717.1, read on the forward strand.
ATAAGAACTCATAGGTAGTGTGTAAAAATAATTATTCTTTCAATCAAATTCTCAATCGACGAAAATTCCGACGTGTAATTTGCATAGGTGAGTGCCACACGATTGCACTTGTCTTCGAGAAGAGCCGAACGTCTAGCGTCAACACGATATAAAATTACAAATTTACCAAACCGCAAGTTCGACTCATTTGCATTTTATGTAATCGCATTCAACTGTATCAAACCACCAATCGAATTACGTTACGAAAGAAATCTGCGATAATAATCAATTGTATAAAAATTGTAACCGTCATTATCAATTTCTCCAATTTGGTATAACCATATATATATATTTATTTTACTTTTTGAACCATTCAAGAAGATACTCTTCGTCTTTATATGATTCGCCAATCTCCTTTATTTTAATCCACTGGATAGGTCCACATAGCGTTTCACTAGCTAACCCGATAAAAATCTTCTGTGACAGATTAGAAGACTGAATATTGTTCAGCCGTTCAGACAAGTCGATCTCAGTCTGCTCGTTAATACGGCGGCCATAACATTAATAACATAGCACAAGGCTTAATAGCCTAAATCATATTCCACACCCTGAGCTGTGTTTCGGTGAAAAATTCATCGGAATTGATTCAGTAGTTGTTGAGTTAGAAACGGCGCAAACACCCCGTGGGACACCAGACAATTTTTCCCAAATACGATTTTTCCACTTGCTACAGTTAAGGTTGTGTGTCACACAGACTGAGTGGCCATGAGTGCGAGAGAGATAGTTGATGTGCACATTCCCAGTGTTGTCCAAGACGGCTGGTATTGTGGAAAAAAAAGAAAAAAAAACACCTTCAGCTCTGTTGAAGAACGAGCAAGGTCTTTCTCGTCGTTTACCCGAAATGTGATCCGTCTAGGAGAACACTTGGCCGTATGATTTATACCAATCGGACGTGTGAGCCATTTCCTTAAGACGAGCAAGATGACGATATAAGATGACGGAATACAGAGAGGAGAAGGCTTGAGGATAAAAGGGAAGAAATCGGTTGGACGGTTACGTCTTGGAGGACGATTTAGGTAGGACTCGCGATGTTGCCGAGTTCGAGCGCGAAGTTTGAATTGATTTAGGTTGCGCAGTCAGTCTTTGGTTGGTTTCCGCGTGAGTTTCAAATACAATTTACACTGCAACCTCTTCGAGGGGCACCTCATGAAATCAGCCCCCTCCACTATGTGTCAAATAGCATGGTGGTAGAAGCGCCAAACCAGGATAGGAGGGGTATTGCTATCCGTTAAGTCCGCTACGCAGAGTCGGCTTAAGTGGATGGTGCGCAACCTCTACGTTTGCAAGTGCGATGCGGAGCCGATTCCGCCACTGTGCCGATTAGAGAGGTTGCAGAGTAATAACAATCTGAATTTAGATGAATTTGAGGTGCATGATTCTGATTTGAGAGTTGTTTTCGATCGAATAAATGTTTAGACGCGTAGGTTTGGTCTTAATTCACATAATTAACTTTATTAAACTTCAACTCTCACAAACTGGTAGTTCGGTACAAACTAAATCCACGTACATTTGTTTAAGTATCGTTAGGCGGAAACGCAGACAGAATGTTTAAGTTATTAAGTCGACTATTCGCTTCAGAGATCCGTAACAGCGTGTCGCTCCTTCGTCTTACAAAAATGAAGAGAGTTTGGTTCGTGAAGGGAAGGAGCATTCGGGGGAATATATTTTCTATGAGGCATTTTTTAGGGATTGGATAATGGGTCGTAAGGATTAGGTTAACTTACGTGATTGGTCGGCGTAGTGGGGGAGAATATTTTTTCATTATTTATTGGTAGCGACCATAATAAACGCAGTCGCCGTTTTATTTCTGAGAATTGGCTTTAGCGCACGTGTTCTCGTAGATCCTGTTAAGGGCCAGTTTTACGACCCTGTGAAATTTCGGGTGAGTTTCTTTGGAAACTTCTTTTTGGGTCTTGAAATAAGGGATTATTTTACCTTTGGTCCTACGTTTTTTCTATCCGAGTATTCCGTGAGTGGAGTTTCTCTTTTGGGACTGCAAGTATGCTCGTTCGTGAATTGTATTTATCGTTGGCTATATTTACACGTAAGAACATACACGCAACCCCCCGCGTATACAAGGTTTCATAGGGCCCGATTCAGGACGCTCTCAGGTTGCCTGCCTGCCCTGATAGAGCACTTATAAAGCAAGCCCAATAGCGCCCTGCTTGAAAGTGTTACGTTCTGTCACATATGGACCTTATCGGGTAACCTGACTAGGCCGCAATCACGTTGCTCGATCAGGCGTCTATAATGTTGCCTGATCAGGTGTCTATAATGTTTCCTGTTCAGGCCATTATACTGTTACCTGATCAGGTCAGTGCACTGCCTTAAGTAGCCAGTACACATATATGCTCGTACATATACACACTCTACATTGTATGTATGCAAAGACTAGAGTGTATTTGTCAACATATATTTTTATTAAATACAGTTATGAAAAAAGTTATAATTAGATTCATTAAAAATAGCTTGGAGATAAATAATATCCCGTTTAAAAACTCGGACCAGTTTTAGGGGAAAATATACGTTCGTTTCAAATTATTCTTCTTATTTTGGGTGCGCACACACCTCGTAAATTAGTTCGTGTTTTTCGGAAATGACCTTTGTGAAAAACAAAATTTTATAATAAAAATAAAATATACTAGCAATACATATAGAGGTACATTTGGAATTTACGCAGTAATAACGTGATAAACATCTATATATATTTTTCGGTTATACATACTTTATTACCACGACGCTAACACATTTTGAACTATGTTTGAAGATTTAGCAATACAGCGGAAGCTTCTTACACGTATCTAAGTTGTGTAACGTTTTTTTTTTGTTACAGTCCATAACACCTTTTTTATGCAACTTTAAAAAACCTCAACACTTCAAAGATGCCGAATGAAAATTTCCACGTGAGATATGAGGGTGATGTGCGTTGATAAAATGCTGAGGCAGTTATAAGGCAAGCTTCAATAGTGCCTTATTAGGTAAAGCCTTAGAAGGACCATTTTAGTATTGTTGGATTGGACCAAAATGGGATAATCTGTATGTCTCCGTAACACCGCTTCCACGGAAACCGTGTTACGGCACGCTCTATCTGTGACGGATGTCCTCCGGATCAGTGGAACCGTCGTACGGGAGTAAGAAGACACCCTGCTCTGGCCGAAGTAAGGTAGCGTTCGTACTCCCGTACTACGATTCCATTGATCCGGTGGACATCCGGCACCGATCAGGCGCGCCTTACAATGGCATTCCCGACCGCAGTGTGATAGCGGCCTGATCAGGGTTCAGGCTGCCCGATCAAAATTTCTGCGCGGGTCTTGCCCTTTTGGTATTATGGTACGTTTCAACTGTCGCATGCATAAGTTTTACAAAATAAAGATTTTTGTCGATAAATTAGGGTGCCCCTATTTCTGCATGTTTGCGGTGGTATTGAGAGGTTGAATAAGTTCTCGCTGTTTTCCAACAGATCGCGTTATCAGAACTGCGTGTGTATAGTTTAAGATGGTAACACATCTATAAAGAAGTACTATAAGCAAGCTTGAAATTCAGTGTATGTCGGCGAAAGCCGAAGTGTAAGAAACTTTATTCATTCCACTCGGTATGATAATGGACAGTTGACGCACACTTCGCGTTCGTAAATCTCCCATCTTCACACCTCGTAAAATTAAATTTCGTGCAACACTCGATGGAAAAACTTTTTCTAATCTCGTGTGATTGCAACATTCGCCTTCGGCTCGTGCTGCAAACTCAAACTCGTTAGAAAAAGGGTTTTCATCTTCGTGGCATAATATAGTATTTTCATAGGGATAAACATGTTAAACTTCGTTCCAAAAAAGAGTATTTGAGGGGAATTATACTGCATTACTTTATTTTAAAAAATCCGCAGGTGAAGCACACAGAATTCTTGTTGAGACGTATGGAGGCCATGCTTTGTCGGAAACAACATGCAGAGATTGGTTTAGATGCTTCAAAAACAATGATTTTGATGTTGAAGACAAAGAACGCTCTGGCGCACCGAAAAAGTTTGAAGACGAAGAATTGGAGCCATTACTTCATTAAGACTCATGTCAGATGCTAGCTAAACCTGCAGAATCATTAGAAGTTGATCACTCAACAGTTTTGAACCGTTTAAAAGCATTATGAATGATTCAAAAGCAAGGGCATTGGGTACCGTACGAGTTGAAGCCGAGAGACGTCGAACAGCGTCATTTCACGGGTGAACAGTTTCATCAACGGCAGTAAAGGAAAGGTTGTTTGCATCGTATCGTAACTGGAAATGAAAAATAGATACACTACGATAATCCTAAGCGTAGAAAATCGTGCGGTAAGCCTGGCTATGCATCAACATCGTTGAGAAAGTTGAATATCCATGGTTTCAAGCTTCTGCTCTACATTTGGTGGGATCAGCTGGGTGGAGGATATTATGACTTGCTCTCACCGAACAAAACAATCACGGGAGATCGCTGTCGACTACAATCGCTGCGTTTGAGTCGACAATTGAAGGAAAAACGATTGCTATACGAGTAGAGACACGACAAAGTGATTTTGCAGCATGATAACGCTCGGCCACATGTTGCAAAACCGGTGAAAACGTACTTGGAAACGCTTAAAGGGGAAGTCCTACCCCATCTGCCGTATTCATCAGATATTGCCTCTTCCGATTATCACTTGTTCCGATTGGTGGTATATGGCCCGACCGAGCAGCACTTCTATTCTTATGGAGATGCCAAAAAATGGCTCGACTCTTGGATAGCCTCAAAAGGCCTGTCGTTTTTCCGACGTGGAATTAAAATGCTACCAGAAAGATGGGAAAAAGTAGTGGCTAGCGATGGACAATACTTTCAGTGACATGTTGTTACTATTTTTTAAAATAAAGCATTAATTTTCATGAAACAACAGGGAGAACTTATTCAACATCCCAATAGTTTTCGTGGAAAGGAAATAAAAAGTGAACGCTGGGACGTAACAGGGCCGCTTCGTTAGCCTCTGCTTGCGATGATAAATTGTCTTTGGGATCCGTGTCTTACTCATAGTTACATCCAACTTTTCATCTCGCTAGCGCCGCTATCGGAGCCAAGTTTCCTCATTCTGGTGTGCATTCTCGAGTAGTTCATCCTCATCCAGGCTTCGTCCTAGTGTAGGTTCAAGATGGTGAGAGCAATGGAAGAGCTACACCTTCGAGTCTATTGTACTTGTACGGACGTTTCGTGGACAACCGAGACGTCGTACTTCCTGTGCCGGTCAACGAACCGCGTAAACCGGAACCAAAATTTGTCTGGTCAGGCTTTTCACACGGGCGTAGCCGCAGGCGGTCTCGCGAACATTTTCGGTATACTTCTCGAGCACCGCAACAGCAGCCACATCGTGGAACGATGAATGGCTTGAACAATGGCAAACTAACTTGGCGTAATGCCACGCGATGATGATAAATGTCGCATTATGTGGGGCTCGGGCATAATCGGCCGAACTTCGATTGGAAGTGGAAAATCCGCACGGCGCGGCGGATGACTCATCGCCGTATTGACCAAACTGGATCTTGCATCATTGCGCTTGTTTCGGTCGGATCGAGCTTTCCGTGCTTAACGATCATTTACGTGCACTACTTAGCGCTCATAAATGCGTATGTGCTTTAAGAAGTCTGCTGAAGTTTGACATTTCACAAGTGTAGAAAAAAGTTCGATTTTTCACAACAAACAAACTTTAATCATTTGTTATTAACAAATAGATAAACAAATGAAAAAGTCATTCGGTCGTACGATAGGGAATGTTATTAGCTGGGCTCTTCCAGAATTTAAAGTGAATCGGACGAATAGATTTTAAGATACGACTCACACGGTTTCATAAAATATAGTTTCGAGAAAAACGCAAGAAAAGGGGGATATCGCAGCGGGATGGTCCGCTGTAACGCAGTCAGCGAACTAAATCTTCACAAAAATCGTCATCATTCGGTCAATCTCCGAAATTTTTATATATGATTTTGATAAGGAACCATGTTCGTTATAAAAAAATCCCGAGACACGTATCGATCAGATTCAAACGAGGAATATAATGATAAGATAACTGTTTTATTCAGTGGACGTTTTCAAAGTAATCAACTTAAAACTAGTTAACTTTCAAAGTGGTCGATAGTGAACTTTCAAAGTAGTCAACCTAGAAACAAGGAAACCAATATTTTTGTAGCAGCATCTTTATTGTTCATAAAGAAAAGCGGCAACCGAATTTCGATCCGAAATTAGGCATACACCTTCATTTTAATACTATACGACTTCCCTGAAAAAGAATTTTGGCAACGCGCTATAGTTTTCGAGATATCGATTTTTGAAAGTTATTTATTTACCGCGCTCCTACTATATCTATGGCTGGCCGGCTTAGCTCTGGCTATACCTATATATGTTATTGCGCTCTCCGCTGTGTGTGGATCTTCGTCAAGTTTGGGAGGTAGAAGTGTTTCACGCACCTCACCATTCCACATGCACATCCGAGGTGGCCTGCGTCCACACCAATGTTCTACGCACCCCACCAATCCACACGCACTTCCGAGGTGCCCTGTGTCCACACGAGTGTTCTACGCACACCCCTATTCCACACGCACGTTCGAGTTGCCTTGCGCCCACATCAGCGTTCCACGCAGCCCACTATTCGCACAAAACGGAGGGCGCGATAACATATACGTATATAGGTAAGTATAGCTAGAATTGAGCCTGTTAACTATAGATATAGTAGGAGCCTATTACAAATGAAGATAGATATACATAGCGGGCTGAAGTAACAACATGCAAACATAAATTAACACGGCGAATAAATAATTGATTAGCTAAAAGGAGGGTCTCTTTGCGGATACTCAGAAAAGCATTTCGAATAACAGTGCCCATCATGTTCCTTATCAAATGCTGATAAATATCCTTATGTATAAAATTGCTCCGTGTATGTTGGGGAAAAAAATTGAAAAAATGTTTGCAAATAATGGCGAAGTAAAAAAAATTCTCGACAAAAGTAACCTGTTCTTTTTACGTAGAATGAGATGTCTCTAGAAAAAATAGGCTCCCATTTTTAAACCTAAGTTTGAAATCGTACATCCTGGATTAGTTACAAAATCTTTGTTGGAAATTAAAGTCAAGACCCTATGTTATAAAACTATACAATAAAGAAACCATATTCTCTTATAATTGCAAGCTCATGCTGACTCTTCACAAAAATCGTCATAACTTGGTAATTTTTTGGAATTTGTACAAAATCTTTTATGGTAATTGAAGTTAGGACCCTAGGTTATAAAACTACACAATAAAAGAATATTTCTGAAATTTCAAGCTTATGCAGACTCCTTAAAGGTTTTTTTTTTCAAACATATCGATGATTTTGGGAACAGGATAATTCTCAAGAGTACCCTTGTACAAATATGCTTACATTCATTCAAAGGTGACTCTGAAGGCTTTGAAATTTACATAATATTGAGTATGGGGACAATAGACTACTTTGAGGATGGCCATTGAAATCGAATGCCCGCAAAATCGTTTCCCCATATATATCCGAGGATTCCACATACCCTCGGTGCAATGCAAATCTCATAATTCAGTCAGTTTCCAACTGACACAGATTCATCGACATTTCACGCATGTACATATGGCCTAAATTTACCAGCCGCTTCAACTTACCCCAATCGAACGTTACAAATTATTTCCAAATGCAGTCTGCTCCAGGGATCTTTGTTTATTTTTCCGTTACAAATTCTCCATCGAATGTTGGTCGATCATTATTCTGTGTTTGCGATCACAATATCGTGCGTCACATCTCGGGCAAATACTCAAAACATATCGGGTCTTGCATACGTAGTGTAAAAAAAAATGACTGACATCCATCGGTGTAGCGGTCGGATCGCCAATTCATATTGGTGCAAGCTGCAATTTTGCGTCCACGCGTTTGGATGATAAAAACAAGAAAACGAAAAAACAAAAAAAAATGGGCCGACGAATATGACAGTCCTGACAGTAGGTTGATTCGTGTAATTGCTTCTGCCGTTTCTGTACATCGAGACACATTTGTCGCGGGCAATAATCCTGTTATTGTTCAATTCTCGTTATGGCAACCAAAAAAAAAAGAGAAAAATGCGAGGCAGGACATAGGGGTTTCCTCGTGTTTCTAGTGTCGCAGTTCATGTGACTGATTGAATAACGAAACGCGTAAAATTTGGCATCGACCAATGGCAGTGGACAGGCTAAAGAGTGAAAGAGAAGAAGTGGAAGAGCGAGAGAGACCGATATGGAAAAACGCGTTATCATCGACATTAAACGAGCTTTAAATTAGGAATGACGGATAGACAGGTGAGAAGAGCGAGCGTGTACCATGTGCGTGTCATGGGGTGGATTTCTCGCTCTGGCTGACCCGCAACACAGCTCTACCAATCTTGTTGCCAGACCCTCACGTTACGATCAATCATCGCTACCTTCGATCCCCATTGTTGCGGACTCTCCGTTTACTCCCCGCAAACTCGTAGACGTTCTCTGAAACGATCACGAGTTCCTACTATCCGCTCGCCCTTTACCTGACACACAATCCAACATGACAACTTGCAACATCGGGAAAGTCTTCCGACTCGCGATTATATCTTTTTTTAAATCTCCAAACTTTTGGTTCGCTTTCTCAGGTGTATAGTTGGTGCTTGCGGGCGAAGAAGCACCGACTGCACCCTGCATGCGACGAATTTTCACGGTCGATAAAAAAAAATTAAAACCCATATTTTTTATAGCGGCATTTTATTCTACGTAAAAAACGGCTTAACTTTGCCTGAATTGTGTTTTTATGTGGCCTTTTTTAAATAGAAGATAAGAAGAATTTCGAATAACAGTGTCCATCATGTTCCTTATAAAAAAATCCCGAAACCCGTATCGACTAGTTTCAAACAAGGAGTAAAATGAGAAGATAACTTTTCTATTCAGTGGACGTTTTCAAGGTAATTTCAAGGTCATCTTAATAAAAATGGAAACATTATTTAGCAGCGTTTTTATTGCAAGTAAAGAAAAGAGGTTTCTTTCGTCCGAACCATTTTTTTGATTGGCTATTATTTTATTCAAACATTACAAAAGATGTTCAAAATGATGGCCTTCATCTTGCGAACATAAATTAACATGGCGAATAAATAGTTGCTCAAGAGCAGGTTACCGTTCATGACGATGAAAATTGTCAAAAATTGTATTTTCTTTTACATAAATTGCATCCTTAAGGGGACTAAGCAGCGATCGCGGGCTGAAAATGGGATAAAATTCAAATGGCATTTGTGAAGAACCGAAACAACATATATAGGGGGAGAGGGTGGCAAGATGGGGTTGCGGGCAAGACGAGGTACCCGGCCAAATACTCGGTCTGGATGAGTCAATCACGTTCCTTCTGGCATCATACGATGAGCTGCCATGACACCCATCAGTCGCCCGTGTATCGTCGTTCCAGAGTGCACGCGTATCGAGTGATGAAGAGAAAGCTGATTTTTCATAGTAAAATTTAGTTTCGGATGTGACTGTGCTTTGTTAATTAACGCTAGATGGTGACGGGCTGTTGCTATATGTGCTATATTTAATGTAGAATCAGGTAAGGACTTGCTATTTTATTATAAATATTTGATTGGTAAAATATACGATGGGGTAAGATGGGGTGGTAGATCCCCATCTAGTACATAGTACATGAGACACAGGAATATTCAGTTTTTTGTGATTTTTATGTTATTTTTCTGACAGCATGTGTATTATTACATTTAAATAATCTTCTGTTGATAAAACTGGGTGCTATACATAGCTTCCTTTTCTTCTAGAATGGTGCGGAATTATAAACGCAAGTGATGTGTACTGTGATTGGGAAATAGTGTACACCATCATGCTCGCAGTATGGGTCAAGACAGGGAGATCTCTCTTTTTTGTATTTAATTTTTATTTGCTATAATTATCACTCGAAGGTTCATTATTTGACCAAATCTTGTGAGACTGATTATTGTAGGTTGACTCAGAAATAAATACGATTATGTGATTTTAAAAACATGAGTTTTATTGAGCTTTAAACCTCAAATACTCCGTCTTGCTCTCTCCCCTACATGTTCCTTTTTGCAACGTTTTTATTGAAGTTTTGTCTATTAAACTCAATGGTTGAGGTTTAAAAAATATAAATATTTAAGGGAGATATGGGCGGATAAAGAAAACCACGCGGCTCATACACTGCTCCCTCATTGCCACTATTCCGAGTGGCCGGTTAAAGTTTTCGGCAATTCCCAAATGGCATTCTCTTCAGGAGATATTTTTCCACAGATTAAACCTAATGTTTTTGAAAAAATATAGAAATTGAAAAAAAAACGGCAAAAATTTGAAAAACATCGTAGAACGGATAACATTTGTTGTAATAACAATAATAATAAATTAATTTTTTTACATAGATGTCGGTTCATCTTGTAGCGAAAGTTGATGTTTTCGTGGAAAAAAATCAAGGCGATATCTTCAATCGTTGTTGAGTTATCACGGCAAAAGTAGTAAAAAATGCTGTTTCAAGAAAAACGTGTTTAAGTCCTCGCGCAGTACTATGGCAGAAAAATTGCAGCTTACGTATGTTAAAATTTGCCGACGCTGTAGCATTTTTCGAGTTCAACTTTTTCTGTGGCAGCAAGGTTTGTGTTTGTAGTCCTTCAGTGAGCCGTCACATTGAGCTTTTTGCCGCGTACACCAGCTATCTTGTCCGGATGGACAGTGATCGTATTGCGGTTTCTGGTCAGTAGAACATCGGAGTTTTATTGCCCTCCTGGGCTCAATATTGCGAGTTTGTCAGCGTTCTTCGCGCCAAAATGTTTGGAAGAGATGTAGTAACAGAATACCAAAAAAAAACGAAAAAAATCGAGATTTTTCGATGCCTATTCCCCTCAAAGTGTTTAGAACACGTGGGTAAAAGGATATTTTCATATCTAAAGTATTTTAGAATTTACAGCCTAAACGTTAAACTTTAAACGCGTTTTTCTGGAAACAGCATTTTTCAGCGCGCAGGGCGCTCTACAGCTTCAACGGACGAACCGATTCACATGAATCTCTGGGCAATTGAAAGGAAATTCAATTTGCGGGGCAATCAGTGAGCGATTTTTGTCAAAAATTGATTTAGAAATATTCTTTTCGTCCGTTGAAATAAAAAATACCCGGCAAAAAAATTGGGTTTTTTTTTCCAAACGGCTGCTATTTTGTTATCCAGGGATTTTTCGGAAAACAAAAAGCGATAAGGCCCCCCCCCCCCGAAATTTATTCTATTTTAATAATTTTCAACCTGTTTTTGTTTCAGATGAACTAGCAAGTTTGTGGAGCGCTCCGCACAAACCAAAACACGCCGTGGATGGCTTTATTTGACGGGAGCTGGAGCCGCCATTTTGATTTTTTAAATAAATCAAATCGCATTTAGTCTCCATTGATAGAAGGATAAAATACGTTGAAACCTATTTCCAAAACTGATTATTTTATACAAAAAAAAAACTCGAAGTTCATGCACTTTTCGTGTCTCTCGCCGGTAATCTCCCCTTAACTAAAAACTGAGTCTCTCAGCGGATACTGAGACAAGCATTTCGAATAAATGTGCCCATCATGTTCCTTATTAAATGGTGACAAAGGTAGCCTACATCGTTATGTATAAAATTGCTTCGCGTATGTTAGGAATTTTTTTTTTAACGTCTGCAAATAATTGCAAAATAAAAAAAATGTCCGACAAAAGTAACCTGTTCTTTTAACATAGTATAAAATGCCGCTATAAAACAATAGGTCCTTTTCTAAGCTGTCTTTGAAATCACCTTGAAAACGACCACCAAATTAACAAAGTTATCTTGCAATTTTACTTTTCGTTTGCTACCACTTCATACGTATCTCAGGTTTTTGATATTCACTTCCCTGTCCTCGAGCAAATTTCTAAGTCTCAATATAAACGGGACACCCTGTTCAAATTCACTTTCTTACCTCGAGTAACTCTGTAATTGTCCATATTGACAAATTTGGGAATGCCACTGCTCTATCCTCGTACATAGTCTCGTTTCACCAAATCGCGATCAGCCTGACATACATCGGGTAGCTCGTTTGGAAATTCGTTAAACGACGGAAAATTCAATCTCAAGTCTGTCAAAGGGCTCCAATTAGCGAGGGTGTGCTTTTCTTGATCGAAATCAGTTGCGGGGGCTACGCTCCCGATGGAATTTCACCGTTCGTAGAAATGGGAGCGCGATCGAGTCCGTGTACGTACACCCACGCATAATTATATAAATGTATGTACACTTCGCCGTCTCGAGCGTGCTCCGAATGTGTTTGAAAGGCAAAGCAGACAATATACGTATAGATGTCACGCGTCCTGGGCGGGCGCTCACAACATTGTGCATCAGAGTCTATGTATACGGAGCGGTGAGTTGAGTTTAGGGCCGAATATATAGTGACGTTGTTCGTGGGAGTTGAGGGCGCTGAATTAATTACCTATAACTGAGAGGGTTTTAATTAAAGTCCACGGAACTGTTTATGGTAGACGCGCGGAAACTCGAGGATGTGCGGTTGCGTGTGTATTTGTATTGCACGCGAATTTATTTATACATATATGTGTGTGCCTGGGTGCACGCACATACGTAAAGATTACTGTTACTGTTGCGCGTGTGGCAATTGGCAATACGGTAATTAGTGTGGCGGTACCAGTGCAGAAATTTGTTGGGGAGTCCCCAGATTCTACCACATCCCTATAGGGATTTGATAGGGATGTCGCAAGTAGAGAGGCGACATTGGAATCCAAGTGGATTCCGTGCTATTTTCCGATTTACGTCGTTTGATAGTCTTTCATTTGAAATTTTCAACCGGAATTTGTTGGATCTCCAAAAAGCAGATATCCTTTCGTGATTTCATGCACAAATTTGTTGGGGAGTCCCACGATGCACTCACCTTGCTATAGGGATTTGTTTGCGACACCACGCATAAGGAGTCCTTATTAGGATCCAATGGCTTTTGCACTGTTCCCCGATGAATACCTCGATGAAGAACGAGCGAGTTAATTATTAATTTTGTGCAAAAATGATAGAATTAAGCTAACGTTAAAATTTTATATATAATTATAAATATACACATAGCCTCAAGCCACCCCATGCAAGAGCATCTCCTGCTTATCTGGAGTCCATAAATAAGGGTCGATAAGTCCATGCACGGGTTTGCTCGACGACTCGTTTGTTCGGGGGCGCTTCTCGACCCACGTGGTAACATCGTGTGCGAAACGTATGATTATTACGAGTGAGCGCCCTGTAAATACATAACAAGTACATCTCCACCTTGACTTTGGTTCAAAATAAAGGAAACTCGTATCAATGTATTTTATCTGGACTTTCTTTTCCTTTCTCTCGCAAAAATGGTTTCATCGCATAAAAACATCCCGTCCTTGATCCGTATATTTTTCAGCGCAAACATCGATGCATTACACAACATTTTTGGTCTTTCGAGCCGGATTGAGGGCTAGTGCGTGAAATTATTATGTAACTTTCGCGAGTGAAAGGTGTTTTTTCGAAAAAAAAATTCGCGAGACTCTCGGTTCGTGTTGCGAGTGAACTCAGGGACTCTTGTGTTTTTTCTCTATCCTCTCTGACCTTCATGTTTTTCTGACTGTTCAATCGCTTTCTCTCTTCAACTCTCGGTGCGAGTGTCTGAAAAGTTGAGCACATTCTGCAAATACAAAACAGTGTTAACAGGTACTCTCGGTTCCCTCAAAAAGATAGCTCAAGGCTTCGTCAATGAAGGGACAAGAGCAACTCCACGATGCGATGGAAGAGACACTAGCTCAAGGGAGCGGATCTCCATCGACATAGCCACGACCTCGCTCTCCGGTAGTCTCGCTTCCTGTTCCCTCGTAAGCGCATGGCGAAGAGCGTCCGAGGTCTCAGTCGCCAGCCAGGTTCACCGGCTCGCTTGCTGCAAAAATTCTTTCGCAAGAGTATCGCCTCAACCTCCTCGGTTTCACAATGAGTGAGTTGTGCGAGGCCAAAGGAAATAGCCCCTCTCGCTTGGCCATTGAGCGATGGGAATTGCAGATCGACAAGCTCTACGCTGAGATCTACGAGTGCCACCAGCAAATAATCAATATGTGGCCGATCGGAAACCTAAATCATCCTTACTTTCAGGGTAAGTGTCTCCGAGGGGCAACAAATTGCAAGAATAATTGCAAAATGTTTTTTGGCTGAGCTCAAAGAAGTGAGCTCTCACTTGAATCCGAGTCAGCCGGTCAGCACAGGTCAGGCCAGCTCCTAGGAACCTCCGTTGCCGAAGCTAGACTTACCGAAGTTCTCGGGTTCATTCCTCGAATAGACCAGTTACTCAGAATTCTTCAACTCTATCGGCCACGGGTATTGGAGGACATCAATCTTTAAAAACACGGAGCATTGTACAACTGCAGCTTTAATCGGCCTACTCGACTGAGTCATGACACATCCAAGCACACGTTCTCAAGAAAATCTTAACAACATGAAGATGATAAAAAGGACCCCTCCATGCCAATCGCACAACTCTCTATATTTGGATAGCTGATTCTCGGCCCTGTGGCATCGTGGGAAACTCCAAAAGCCATTATGGCCCACTCTGGCATGATTTATCTCGACGAGCAACATCTCCAAGACTCTCTCACGAGATTCTGGGAACAAAAAGAAGTTCCCATTGGAGAGAAATCAGCTCTCTCTCAAGAAGAGACAGACTGTGAGAAACATTTCCGGGAAACGCATTCAAGAGATAAATCAGGAAGGTACATCATGCGCATCCCTCTTAAGGCCTCCCGCTCTCTTCTTCGAGACTCGTATCAGACAGCATATCAATGCTTGAGGAGCACTCTGCGAAAACTGGAAAAAGACTCGACCTTCAAGAAACTCTATGACAACTTTATGGAGGCATATGAGGAATTGGGGCACATGATGCGTGCCCTAAGGTCAACTCTGCGCTCACAGGATAAGGATGCCTTCTATCTGCCACATCGCGGAGTACTCAGACCCGAGAGCACAACAACGAAACTCAGAGTTGTATTTAATGGCTCAAGACGATCATTATCTGGTGTCTCCGTGAATGATATGCACACAGGAGCCAACCTATTGCCAAATATCGCCGATGTGCTCGGAAGGATTCGACTCCACCGACATCTCTTCTCTACAGATATCACCAAAATGGATCGTCAGAAACATTTTAAAATCCACGAGGATGATTTCGACCTTCAACGCATCCTGTGGAGTGAGAGTGACAAGAACATAGTGCCGTATCAGCTCACAACTGTGACCTACGGGACAAAGGCAGCTCCGTTTTTGGCTGTCAGGACAATGCTCAAATTAGCTGAGGATGAAGGACATCCGTTCCCTCTACCTGTGCTAACAATCAAGTATGGACGATACGTAGATGATATTTTCGGAGGAGCAGATACAGAGGACGAACTCCTAGAAAAGGCTCGCCAGCTCGAAGCTCTCTGCAAGGCGGGCGGCTTCCCGCTTGTAAAATGACACGCCTCGAGCGTATCACCGTTAAACCGTTTGGGATCTTCCGACGAAAGGCTGGCCATACAGTTTGATGACCACATAACGAAACTTCTCGGAGTACAATGGTCACCCAAGGAGGACAGATTTACCTTGAGTTCAAGGTCACCTTCGAGTCACAGTGTGCCAACAAAACATTAAACCGTGTGGGATCTTCCGACGAAAGGCTGGCCATACATTTTGACGACCACATAACGAAACTTCTCGGAGTACAATGGTCACCCAAGAAGGACAGATTCACTTTGAGCTCAAGGTCTCCTTCGAGTCACAGTGTGCCAACAAAACATTAAACCGTTTGGGATCTTTCGACCAAAGGCTGGCCATACATTTTGACGACCACATAACGAAACTTCTCGGAGTACAATGGTCACCCAAGGAGGACAGATTCACCTTGAGCTCAAGGTCACCTTCGAGTCACAGTGTGCCAACAAAGCGCTCAGTGCTCTCTAAAGTGGCACAATTATTCAATCCGCTCGGGTTTATTTCTCCAATCCCGATCAGAGGCAAAATGCTGATTCAGGAGCTTTGGCTAAATAAACTCGGATGGGATGAACCACTCTCCACTCAGATATCGGATAAATGGCTTGCTGTAAGGAAGACATTTTTTAATTTGCAAAGTCTCTCTATTTCTAAGTGGTTCGGCACGGGCAATAACCCTCGTCTTCAGCTCCACGGTTTCTCTGTCGCATCGCAGCTTGCCATGAAGGCCGTTGTGTATATCACGGTTAATTCTTCGTCCACGGAAATAGTGATGTCACTGGTTTACTCTAAAACCAAGGTGGCTCCATTGAAACGCCTGACCATCCCGTCAGAGCGTGAGCTCTTAGGCGCTCTCCTCTTGGCAAAACTCGTACACCATATCAAGGACACAGCGGGTCTTGATATCGGGGCAACATACCTGTGGACGGACTCTCGGGTTGCTCTAACCTGGATTCAAGCACATCCATTCCGCTGGAATGACTACGTGAGGACCGAGTCACGCAGATTCAGGAGCTCTCGGCAGACGCCAGTTGGATGCACGTGCCTGGTACATCCAATCTTGCTGACTGTGCCTCTCGAGGATTAATGACCGCTTGATTGGCGGCTCACAAGCTGTGGTGGACGGAGCCATTATGGCTGACAAAACCCATGGAGACTTGGCCAACATAGGCAGACCTGTCTGATGAAACCAGCAACTGGGAGGCCAGACCTGGACTCTCACTCATGAGAGCTATTCCGGGGCCTGAGTGCCACTGGGATTTACTCTATAGGTATTCCTCGCTCTTCAAACTGTTTCGTATAACAGCTCTTTGTTTCAGAGTGCTTGAAAAGCTGAAAACACATGTGAAGACTCCCTCAGGAAGTATTGTGACACCTACAGATTTGAAGAGGGCTCGGAATTTCTGGGTAAAGGCCACTCAGGCCTTGGCATTCGCTCATGAGATCAAAGCGCTCTCGAGAGGAAAAGTGCTCCCTTTAAACCATCCGCTCAGCTGATCAACAGCGTATATGGACTCAGAAGATGGGATACTCCGAATCGGAGGACGACTCAGCAACGCTTCTCTTCCAGAAGAGGAGAAGCATCTGGACATCTTACCTCGAAACTCTCAGCTGTCAACTTTGATTATTAACGAGACGCACCAAAAGACTCTACACACCCACACGCCCCTTCAGGTACACGAGGGTCGACTATGCTGGACCGCTCACACTTAAGACATCGCAGGGTCGAGGAGGAAAAACATACAAAGGCTGGATTTGTGTGTTCATTTGTATCACCATTTCGGCTGCTTATTAAGACGCTGTAACGGACTACTCCACGGACACATTCTTTTCAGTGTTCCGAAGGTTTGCAGCAAGGCGAGGCATTCTTGCAATTATGCATTCAGATTGCGGAACATCAATACTTGGAGTTGAGGCTTCTCTCAAAAGAATATTCACAGTGTCTACTCAAGAACACAAGGACCTCTCCATGGAACTCTCAAAGGATGGAACTGATTGGACTTTCAATTCATCGGCTGCTCCACTAATGGGTGGCAAGTGGGAAGCTGCCTTCAAGTCCGTGAAATATTACCTCAAAAGAACTGTCCAAGAAAAGAAATGGCCAAGCGTTGGTCACACATGAGCAAATTACGACGCTTCTTTCACAGATTGAGGCCATCCTCAATTCCAGACCTCTCGAGCTGCTCAGTGACGATCCTGATGATGTCCCCGCTTTTATTCCAGGACATTTTTTCACGCGTGATGCACTCACAACCGTTCCTGAACCGTCACTGCTCGTCTTAAGCTCCTCTCGGATGTCTCAGTGACAACTGATCCAGCAGAAACTACAAGAATTCTGAAAAACGTGGTCAAGGCAGTATCTCCACCAACACAAGGCTATCTCAGAGTGATAGTATCCACAGGATAGCCTGAAGATCGGCTCCATGGTTCTTCTCACAGACGAAAGGTCACCTCCCTGCAAATGGCCTCTAGAAATTGAAGTTTTTATGGGCTAAATTGCACGCGTGCGTAGCTGCGGGCGAAAGTTAGTATTATTTATGAAATTCAAAGTACAAAATGCGATGGGATATCTCAAGAATTGTATCGGATTCTGTTCGATAATGTGGATTTAAATTGAATTCGTACATGGGATTCTAATGGGGAATCCCGATTAGAATCCAATATACGTGTGTGACGTTTTAGTATGGAAATCTATCAGGAAGTGGCGACAGGTATGGGAATTAAATTGGATTCTTGCGACAATTTCAGCACGAGTAATATAATAGTTCCGCGTTTGTATAACGGAGGGCTAGATGGATAGGTTTGCATCGGCGCGCAGCTTTGCCTAAGGGGATCAACTGATGCGTACGAGACGCAAGGAGCTTAAGCGAGTCGCGAGAGTATTGTACGTGCAGGGAGCCGCGAGGTCGCGAGAGCAATAAAGACCAAGTGTTGGAGGTTGAGGTTCGCCTTGTCGAGCTTCTCAGGGGAATTCCGCTGGGAACAATACCCGCCGGAGCTGCCTAAGTGTATGCAACCCTTGCGGGAAAATCTGCCGGACGACGAGAATCCTCGCGTGGCGAGCGCAAGGGGCCACGAATGAAAATTGGTCTTGGAGTCTATTGGCGGCCGGTTGGGTGGGAGGGCTTGGGACGCGTCAGCTTGCATTGTTTTCCATCGATCTCGGAGCTGCGTGCCCGTAGGTTGACACAGCCAACGAACACACTGACGAGTAACCCACTAATCAACGTGGGTGCATTCGCTGGGAGGGTGTACACGCTGGAAGGAAGTCGTTTGAAACGGCTGTCTTAACATTTAGGTGATTAGAAACTTGCGATGGGTTACTGTGTGTAGAAGGGATATGGGTGGATGATTACTTTTCAACGATGCGTAGGTTCATAGAGCCTGATCAGACCTTCAGGATCTTTCAGTTGCAAATCGAGTATGCACTTGACTAATCTCAATTTTGATGTTTTTTTAGATATGAACAAAACGTTTTACATTTATAAAACTTTAGATACAATTTATTACATAATTAAGGTATTTAAATAATTTTTTTCATTGAAAATATTGCAAAATAGCGACGTCATGGCTTGTTCTTTCAAGGAGATTTTAATGGCAGTTGTCCGTTTTGTGGAAATCCAATGACTTCAATATTTATTTGAAAAATATAAGCTAAGAATTTTAAGTTCTTTAGCATCCAAATATTGAACTTATACCTAAGAAACATTTAAAAAAGTTGTCAATTAAAACAATGGGACAATTCACAAAAAAAATTGCAATTCTGCACAAAATTGTCATTCTCTTTTATAATAAAAAAAAGTACTTTTTCAAACTGATTTTCATAAACAAGTACACTGAGAGAAATGTATGGTATCTTCAACCATATTTTATATTATCCTGATGGGACAATAATACTTTATAATCATGGTTACTACCCAAAATATAGTACTGATTATTGATATTTTAGCAGTTGCGTAAATAATGCACACGTGTTAACCGCAGCCAACACTCTTACAAGTATACGTTGATTATTCAATGCTATATAATATGGTAGGTTTGCATAAATGGATAATTCCTTATACTATCAAAAAATAACTCCCCCAACAACCTAAAAATGAACAAGACTAAAAAAGTATACATTGATAAAAATGTTGTTTATGATTTGCAACGATGTTTATAGTGATTTCCACCATATTGTATGGTACGTCTACAAAATGTAAAGAATATTTCATAAATCCAAAATAAATAAAAAATACTCAATCAAGAGTACTACCTCAATGATTTTCATCATAATTCATTATTCCCTGACCTTCTGAAATGATTTCTTTCGAAGAATATATTTTGTCTACACATAGAATGGAGGAACCTACAACCTACCTATCTTCTGCCTGTAGTACGCACGCTACCACTATGCTATCGGATGCTTATATTTTTCTAATAGTAGATTTCGCATAACAGACTAAAGTAATTCCGGCTGTAATTCCGAATAGCTGTTACCTCCGATATAGACGACATTTTGCACAGATCTTTGTTAAAATATAAGTCACTGCTTAAATGGGTTTTTGACGCACCACAATAGTTTTGGAACTTTCGAATTTTGAATACTGAGAAATTAATGCGCGTATATATATATATATATATATATATATATATGTATACTTTTCGCTTATAGTTGTGTTGATCATATTATGATTCCGGTGTCAATATACTATAGGGAATTTGACTATACCTTCTTTTACCATGCGCGTTTTTTGTAAACACCATATATTTTTCTCTCAGTGTAAGTATAAGTTCAAGGTTTGTATAAGTTTGTATAAGGTAATTTGTTTGTATAAGTTTATATAATTGTATAAGTTTGTATAAGTTTGTATAATTGTATAAGTTTGTATAAGTTTGTATAAGGTAAAGTATAAGTTTGGGATTGAGTTGTGTGTATAATTTTAGCACGATCGGTGGACTCGTTTGAAAGTTATGTTTCCCGCAAGCTTAAAAAAATGTAGTTTTGAGAAAAACGTGTTTAATATTTCGAACTACGAAAATTCAATGATTTCAGTAACTTACCGTCTAATCAGCGATTACAGGTCCATACTATAGTCCTTTAGTTTCTAACATGTTTCGTAAAAAAATCGCCTTTTCGATGCCGCTGAATGTATTTTCCTCTTAAGTAGTACATGTATTACTACGGCTCTTTCTCGCGTCCTCTCCCTTTGTGACGTTGTCGAGTCTCCGGAATCCAATATGGGATGTAATCAAGCGGAGATGGATACCGATTCTTCTTCGCCAACACGACAAGATGACATGGAAAACATCAACCATCGGATTCCACAGATAGAGCGGTCAAGCTATACAGTTATAGCAACAGTTAGAATCATTGTGCCAAGGGCTAAAGCAAGCTGTGGTAATCCGACCATTGCGCGTGAATCGGTGGTCACTGTCATTGCTCGACGAAGCGTTTCGTCCGCCTCGGAGTTCTTCGAGCGGAAATCGAGCATAAATTTTCCGGAACACCGGCCATGTGTGTCTCGTTTATTTATTTATTCTTTACATTCGACGGTCACGCTCGATTCGTACGCGGTGGTCCAATTAAACGCCAGTGCGAATTTCCCACGGTATCGCGACAAAGCTGACTATGGACGAGAGCCTCCTTCCATAACTGTCATTTGCTCTACTTGACGTTTCACAAAATCGGGTCATTTGTTATCACGTCTTCAGGGGCGCCGGGGTTTAGAGTCCAAGATTTGTAGAGAAGGATCTGTCAAGCCTGATTTTCCAAGGCGGAATACTCGGTGCACCAAAATTTCAGCACCACAGTCGTCGAACCCAAGTTTCTCAATCTTTGTTCTCCAGACTTTACTCGTTCGTCGTAATGTAAAGCCACCACCTCTCCACTTTCTGCGTACATGTTACGGCGGCTACCTCGTTAACGACCCCGTATTCTCGGTTCCGTCGTAAATCTCGATATCGCACGAGAGCACACGGTCAAACTTCTTCGTCGAGTCACCCGTAATTATCCGATACATCGAGAACAATCTTGACGATGTAATTATCTTGCGCCGAGATCGCTCGTTTATCCGAAGAATCGGACGTTTCGGCTTTTTTTTTCGCAGATCACGATCTATCGACTGCAAGGATATGGAGTCTACAGCGAAGAATTGCTCCGCCGGGGAAAATTGGAATTCAATTAAGCGCAGGGGACGAAGATGCAGCACGAAGGAGGTCGCGAGCTAGTCCGCCACCAACGTGTAACCGAATACAGTTAGCAATTTAAATGGAAATTAAATCCTCCGGCAGTCTGATTCATTGGAAGTGCTTGCTGGATGATTACGCAATAAATTGGCCCGGAATTGTTGAGATATACATGTCGATATTGTCATCTTACCGAGAGCAAGACGTTTTCGTGCACTCACCTTCGCGCAATATGGAACTCGGCTCCCCGTAACGTCTCGTTTAACAACCAAGCTTTATCGTTGGGCAAAAAGTAACTTCAGCCGGAGCTCCAAGATACGAAGCGAACAAAGTAGGCGAGCAAAGATACCAGTGTGGTAATGGGGCACACGTTTGTACACAGATGGGGAGATAAGGGCTCGTCCGAGGGCGAGTGAAAGCCGGAGAGGGATAGAGCGGCTTGACATTGGATCTTAACCGCAGCTATTTTCCGGGACGTGGCCTTCCGGCATCAAAACAGCCGAACGGACAAGCTTTCCTCTCGTATCTGCCACGTTTCCGGCTTCTTGATGATGGTAACTTGCGAATTCACTCCAGCCACGTGCGAACATTCTAGGTGCGGATCCTTATCGCGACCCGCTACCGAACGCCTAAGCACACATACCGCTTGAATCAAACTTAATTTTGCGATAATATCTCAAACGACGGAACTCCCGGTGGTGCTTTTCTTCCACGAATGATGCGATAACGAGAGACATGAGAGGCGAAAATGTCCGTTTAAAGCCGCCACTCGGTACTATATCTTATACACATACGGGTATGTGTAGAAATGAGTCTTGGGCTGACTTTGTACGGGTCAGAATCACTTAATAAAGGCTAAAGTGACTTATCTCCGGATGAGGAAGGAATGACTGAACAATTTTTCATCTATAAGCCTTTGGCAGTTCTCGCTTTATTTCAGTCCACTCACGTGAACTGGTCGGCTCTTTCATACGTGACGGACAAAGCTACGTGGCTGAATACACCGCGAAAACAAGCGTGTTGGTTACTACACACTTTACGCGTGTTCGTGCCTCCTCAGCATTTAAGGTATCACAGCACGTCTACTAAATGCATACAATATTTCATAAATTCAAACAAAATAAAATACTCAACTCAGAGTACTACCTCAATGATTTTTATTATAATTCATCATTCTTTCACGTCCTGGGATGACTCTTTTCGAAAAAAATATTTTGCCCCCACGTGGAATCGAACCTACATCCTACCTGCTTATAGTACGCTTGCTACCGCTATGATATCGAGTACTTGTGGTATCGTAATGGCGGATATGAGGTAACAGACAAAAGTACTTCCCATAATTATTTGCGATATCACATAAGCTATATCGATTAGTTAATGCCATTGTGACAATTAAGAGTATTATTGAATATCATGCTACAGATTTTTTCAAACATTTTTTGGAAAAATCTATTTTCAACAGAAATCAGAACAAAAACAGAAATTTTAAACAGACATTGCAAAACTTCGTTTAAAAAAAAATCTGTAACATGATATTCGATAATACTCTCTAATTATCACAATGACATTAACTAGTTGATATAGTTTATGTGACATAACAAATAATTATGGGAAATACTTTCGTCTGTTATATGTATATTGGGACGTTGAATAAGTTCTCGCTGTTTTGCAACAGATGGCGTTACCAGAATTGCGTGCATGTAATTTGAGATGGTAACGCAATTATAAAGAAGTATTATAAGCAAGCTTGAAATTCAGTGTATGCCGTTTCGCCGAAGTGTAAATAACTTTTTATTTCATTCTGTTAAACGTGTCAAATTTCGTGCCAAAAAGATCATTTGCGGGGAGTTTTACTGCGCTACTTTATTTCTAAAAAATCTGCAGCTAAAGCACACAGAATTCTTGGTGAGACTTACGGCGACCATGCTCTGTCGGAAACAACATGCAGAGCTTGGTTTAGATGCTTAAAAAATAATCCTTTTCATGTTGAAGATAAAGAACGCTCTGGCGCATCGAAAAAAATTTGAAGACGAAGAATTGCAGGTATTATTTCATGAAGACCCATGTCAGACGCTAGCTGAGCTTGCAGAATCATTAGAGCTCGATCACATAACAGTTTCGAAACGTTTGAAAGCATTAGAGATGATTCAAAAGCAATGGCATTGGGTGCCGTATGAGTTGAAGCGGCTTTTCACGTGTGAACAGCTGCTTTAACGGCAGGAAAAGAAAGGTTTTTTGCATCGTCTCGTGACTGGCGATGAAAAATGGATACACTACGATAACACTAAGTGTAGAAAAAAATGGGGTAAGCCCGGCCATGCATCAACATCGTCGGCAAAGTCGAATATTCATGGTTCCATGCTTCTACTCTGCATTTAGTGGGATCAGCTAGGTGTAGTTTTTCATGAGCTGCTCAAACCGAACGGAACCATCACAGGAGAATGCTATTGACTACAATTGATGCGTTCGAACCGAGCATTGAAGGAAAAACGGCCGCTATACGAGCAGAGATACGACAAAGTGATTTTGCAGTATGAAACGCTCGGACACATGTTGCAAAACCGGTAAAAACCTACTTGGAAACGCTTAAATGGGAGGTCCTACCCCACCCGTCGTATTCACCAGACATTGCCCCTTCCGATTATCACTTGTTCCGATCGATGGCACATGACCTGGCTGAGCAGCACGTCCATTCTTATGAACATGCAAAAAAATGGCTCGACTCTTGGATATCCTCAAAAGACGTCTCGTTTTTCCGACGTGGAATTAAAATGATGCCACAAAGATGGCAAAAAGTAGTGGCTAGTGTCACATCGTGAGCAAAAGCGCATAATATATTTCTTTTTTCTCTCTCCTATTTTGTACGCTTTTCCCACGAAAAACTCGCACGGAATAGACTCATATGTCCCTCGTTCTGATTGGTCTATTGGTAATTAATTTCATGCACCCTGACTCCAAGATACAAAGAACAGTATCCCATGTCGCCCTCTCCGATTGGCTAAAAGAGAATTAAAAATCGAAAACCCCATTTTCTCCTACTCTACCCAAACATAAAATCCGGAGCAGGAAGATCCAGAGGACGAAAGAAAAGTCAGTCGACCAACAAGCTTCAACGACTCAACTATCTCCCGATAGTTTCCATAGAAGTCAGTTCTTTTAACATCTACTCTTCAGACAGAACTTATCAAAATCAGATCTCAGTCTCCGACAATTCGCATCAAAGACAGTCCGCGTTATCGTAAACATTGTGTACGTACCACCATCTATTGTAACACCGAGCGTACCTGGCCCACCAGCGAAGGGGCCTAATCTTTACGACCGACCGCTAACACTCTTGCAAACGAGTATACATTGCACCACCGACAATTGTAAGCGAGCTATATATACAGGGTGGATCAATAACTATTAGCACCTTGGATATCTTCGAAACTCTAAGGTTCACAGAAATATGGATGAACCATTTAACGCGACCAACCCAAATATCTCCGTTGCCTTTAGAGTGACGAAAAAAATGTCAGAAGGTAATTTGATTGATTTCGAAGGGCTGATACAGTGGTGAAAAAGTCATTTTTGTCAAGGTCATAGTTTTTGCGTTCTCAAGGTCATCAATAGTTTTTCGAACGGGAATATGTTTTTTTTTATTCAGACGTTGTAGCTGATATTCAGACGAATCCAACGACCTAGATATCATGACCTTGAAAAATGATTTTTCACCAAAATACACGTGTAAAAACGGGAAATCGTGATGGTATTGATAATAAGAATATCCGAATAATGTAATTCAATTTTTTGTGCAGAAAATGTATTGTTACAAACGTTCGAAGTGATGGCCATTAACCTCGACACATTTTTGAAGACGTCGGATGAATGATTCTCGTGACCTTCGAATAGTTTCTGATGTAATAGCGGCGCAGGTTATCCAACGGATACAATAATGTCAATAGTCGGAGATGTTTCTGATGTTTGTAAATACTGGCATTGTAACGTAGTAAAACTATAGTAGAGTGACGAATGTTTACCATCTACCAATATTAGAATCAGTAGACAAGTGTATCCATCCAAAGTAACAAAGGAAGTGAAGTAAGGATTGTGTTTACCATGGTGTTTCCGCATGTAATGCGTGAACGAATTACAAGCGCCTGCGCCGCTATCACACCAGAAACTATTCGAAGGTCAAGAGAATCATTCATCCGACGTCTTAAAAAATGTGTCGAGGTTAATGGCCATCACTTCGAACATTTGTTACAAAAAATGTTCTGCACAAAACATTCAATAACATTATTCGGATATTCTTATTGTCAATACCATTACGATTTCCCGCTTTTACACGTGTATTTTGGTGAAAAATCATTTTAATCCCCTTATCATCAAAAACTGCTAACAAGCCATGGGAACCTACGTTGAAGGTGCAGGTCGCAATGTTGGCTGCTATGCTAACAGTGGTGAATCTGGCAGGTAACGTTTTTGGGATGACCTTCCAAACGCTCTGGTTAAAACTTTCATTACTATTTTGCGTAAATCCTCCTATACATTTTTGTAGTAATTCGTCTTTTGTAAGATCTTCGTAAATAGATTTTATTGCAGCTTTTACCCGCTCGAGGCGGCTGTTCTCAAAGTTGTATATCTTCATGAATAATACTCCGATTTGTCTAAAATTTTCAGAAAATACTTTTGAAATGCTGTACTTTGAGAAAATGCAAAAAAAAAAACGATTTTTTGAAAATGCTGACTAGCCCTCACCCCTCAAGGTCATGAGGGGTGAGGGCTAGTCAGCATTTTCATAGATATCATAGGTCGTTGAATTCGTCTGAATATCAGCTACAACGTCTTAATAAAAAAAAAAGCATGGCCCCATTTGAAAAACCATTTATGACCTTGAGAATGCAAAAACTATAACCTTGACAAAAATGAATTTTTCACCACTGTATCAGCCCTTCGAAATCAATCAAATTACCTCCTGACATTTTTTTCCTCACTTAAAGGCAACGGAGATATTTGGGCTGGTCACGTTAAATGGTCCACCCTATATACAGTGGGTAAAAAAAAGCATTTGCACACCTCGTGTTTTTCAAATTATCCTGCGAAAAAAAAATACTTTAGCATTTTTTTCCAAAGAAAAATAAAATGTTCGATAAAAAATTTCGAAAAAAAATCGAATGCTGAAGCATTTTATTTTTTTTCAAAGGCTAACTGCAAAACACGTCGCATGCAAATACTTTTTTTACCCACTGTATATATATTTTTCCTCTGTTTCTATTTATTCCCAAATTAATAGGATTAACCAGATTGGTAAATTCTAATAAAACATGGGTCATTTGAACACGAATCTAACGAATCATTTCATAATATTGAATTATCGTGTAAATCCCTTAATTTCATTCCTTAGCACACACTACCCCTTTTTACCTTCATCCCGTACTAGGCGTAGGCAGCAAAGAGGGAAACGAACACTTATGCTCTCATCCCTTCCGGATATGACACTAGCGATGGACAATACTTTCAGTGACATTAATTAATGATGCAATGACATTAATTTACATGAAAAAAACATCCCAATATATATTATATAATATATATATATTCTGTTCAAATGAGACTGTGTACTTACTTTGCGTCACTGCGAGTATCTTCGTTAATTGAAAGACCGGATAAGTTTGATTCTTTGATATCATCAATCTGGGTTTCGAAACTTGTACAAATACTCACAAATTATATTATGCGTTCCTTCAACGTACTTTCAGCACACGTCAAACGAGCCCAGTTTTTGCAGTGCAGATACGAATTGTTCCATTCACGGTGTAGCTGTTCCTTTTTCACCCCTTTGGGAATGATTTCCAAAAGAAGTGCCCGGCTCCCAATTCTTTTCCATTTCCATTCCGTGATAATTCCTTGCATTTACCACTTTAGGGAATGATTTCTAAAAGATGCAAATGGCTCTCAATTCCTTTCCATTTCCATTTCGAGATAATGCCTCCCATTTAAGTATGCAGTACGGACAAGTCATGACAAAAAGTCATAAGATATTTATGTTTTTTCCCCAATGATCCTCCATATGCGCTTGCGCGCTTGTGCCATCCCATTCTTGTTACTTCTTATCCTATATTTGTCACTGTACTATTTTTATTCGCACAGAGACCGGCCAGAAGTTTTCCCACGCCCACGCTTTTCTAATTCACTACTGTATCGCATTTGGACGCTGGTACAGGGGAATCGTGGAATGCCGCAACTACAGTTGGCCATATTTCAGAATTTCAGCTGCGTTACCATCGGAGTTTCAATGAAGCTGCCTCCCACTCGGTAGTCGGCGCGATCAACCCATCTGAGTATCGACCTGAATAATATAAGAGACCTGAATCTGAAAGATCACCAAAGCTGTCACTGTCACATCAAGCCGGTCCAATTACCAAATTAGAAAGCACGATATCAAACCCAAGAATAAGTAACATTCATCGAAAATATATATTCGTTTTTATCAAGGACATTCGCGCTATTTGCAAATGTAGGCCTAGTGGCAATTTTCAAGATGAATCAATAAATGAAGCAGGCCCGATGCAATAACGTCATAGTTGACGGGAAAGCAAGAGAGAGGGTGGGCGTCAGAGGGCGGCTATCAGAGTAAAAGTCGATCTTATCTCATCGACTCGAAGTACTTTGGATATTTTCGTGTCTCTCGTTGCTGTATCGGAGGGAGAGTGGTAGGTTGGGACAGAGCAGGAAATAGAGGTCAAAAGATGATGAGTGATGTTTCGGGCGTGGCTATTGTCCCTGGAGAGCTTCTTCCCATCCTGTCACCTCGTGCCACTTCTGACACGAAGCCAACCCCTCGGCTCTTTCTTAAGTGTAATGTTAATGGCGCTTGTCGGAGGCTCATCGGTAACTGGGTTTGCCATAATTTCCGGGAAAATTTCGCCAACATCGCAGGCCATTAAGCACATTCAACCTTCTCGAGTCTTTACCACGTCCCTGTACTTTATAGCACATGTATAAACGGAGCTCTTCCTCTGTCTTTTTCTCCGTCGCCTCGGCACATGCTATTATATGACCATATAACCAATAGATCCCATCCATGTACAAAATATACATACGCTAAGTAGTGTTCCACTCATATATGGGATACTTCAAGGGAAAAGGGACTGAAAATTCAATAATCGGTAAATGTGGCACTTTTTTCAATCCCACGATAAGAAGATTTTTTCAATCCAATGTTAACAGGATATTTTTTTGAATGCGAAGAGCAATCGATATCGTACGGTGGCTGGACAGTTTTGAATTCCATGTTAAAGACTGATCAATTGGAAATCAATTCCACGACCCCTTTAACTTTTACCCCATAATTGTCACTTCACTATTCCCGGTTGGATAAAGCCACCCTTTTGGAACCCACTACCTTATTGTGTTTGTACGTTTGCAGAGGGTTTCTGTGGAAGACTTACCATTGGGAACTCGCTGAAGCTGTTGCCCATCCAAGTATTGGCTAAGGTGACAAAATAGATTGCCGCAGCCGTATATCAACCGCATGTCGCTCATCAGAATAAAGCTTCCTATATGAGGAAACAAGATGGCACACTGCCTACGGAATGCCTCATGTGTTTTATGTAAAAATACATAGGATGTATCTAAAGCCAGAGAAGGCTGGCCATCGGCCAAACGCACCGCCACTGCTGCCCCGAAGAACGAGAAAAAGTGGAATGCTCGGTGGCTCGGCCTTTTCTCTCGCTTACACCCCCCCTCCTTTCCTTCCCTTTACCAGCCTATACTATGGCCGATGTAGAGAGGCCAAGGTTTTTAAGCGGCTGCGGTTAAAGAGCCGTTTATCACCTGACGTCTAACCGAATGGCTCGTCCTGGGATAACTCGCGCATGTGCTCAACTTTTCTCTCCTTCCGTCCTCACCTTCCAGCCACCCTCTCGCGCTCGCCCTCACTATTCCAACGACCGTTACTACTTTGCGCCATTTTCTCATCCCCCGTCCCTTAATCGCGGCACTTCGAATATCGAAAACCACAAACCCTGGCTAAACTTTTCGCCCAAGCGATTACATGCTTTTTTCAATACTTTAGCCCCTTTACGTGCTTTCTTCCTACCATCAATTTGAAGTTTCCGTACAGTTCGATCACGGTTGCAAGTTCAGAACGCTTCGCTTTCGATCCAGAAATAACTGAGAATGAAAGGCCAATAAAAATATTAGCGTTTACGAATATAAAATAAATATTGAACAGAAAAAGTCATGTAAGGGGAGGGGGCGCGCGGTGACCGATTAGCCGGACATGGGTTTGTGCAACGAGCGGTTTTACTGGATCTTCGATGGCACGGCAACTGCAACTCGGTGGAAGCAGCCTGTTCAGGCACGGGTCCTGCACAATTTCGGAGTGTCCTTGTGCAAATGCGATACGGTGGTGCATTGAGGGTTCGGCATAAAATTGAAATGAGAAAACTGATTTTTTTATTGCATTAGTTTATAGCTTAGGATGTGAACTTTAATTCACAAAAGAAGATTTTGTAAATATTCTAGAAAGTCACCGAGTTATGACGACTTTTGTGAAGGGTCATATCGCTCACTGCACTACGACCAACCGCCCCGCTGCCACCCTCTTTTCTGTTACGTTTTTCTCGAAACTATGGTTTTGTGGAACGGTGTAAGTCGTATCTAAAAATCTATTCGCATTAAATTCGGACAAAGCATAGTTTACAACATTTTCTATCGTATGACCGGATGATTTTTCAATATGTTTACCCATTTATTCATAACAAACGCATAAAGTTGTTGACTTGGTCGAAAATCGAACCTTTTTTTCCTACAGCTTGCAATTATCGTAATTTTCAAAACTTTAAAAAAGCACCCGGCTATACGACAGTATTATTAATATATTAAAAGTACATTTTTATAATTCTTCATTCGACATTACCCTAGTTTCTAGAATCACCTACATCGATTACATTTTGTTCAAATAATAGAAACTACATTGTATTTGGTGTACAACTTTACTTCCGCCGTTTTTCGATAGATGGCTGCAGCGGTAAGTGTTGGTCGAAATAGGCAGATAAAAAATATCACACAGTAAGCTTGGACACCTATTAACGCAACGACGGCACCACATTAGCGAATTTGTGTTCGCATCATAAATTTATTCTCGATCGAAGATGTCAGTTTTCAAGCCAAATTCTCGTAATTTGCGGGAAGTTTTGATTTTCTGCTTCCATTTGAAGAAAACTGTAGCTGAGGCGCATCTAATCCTCTCAAGTACTTACAGTGACTCTGCTTTTAGTGAAACAACATGTCATGAGTGGTTTCAACGCTCCAAGAGCGGTGATTCTGACGTCGAGGACCGGCATGGTGGTGGAAGAGTTTTTCGAGATGGAATCATTTGTTCGAGATGGTATCCGACATTTGCCAAAAAGATGGGAAAAAGTAATAGCTAGTGACGGACAGTACATTGAATCATGCATAGGTAATCACTTTTTAAGAATAAAGCCTCAAATTTTGGAAAAAAAACGGCGGAAGCAAAGTTGTCCTAATATATCAATATTTTCCAATAAAAAAATCCACCTTGGCAAGACTATGTATTCATCTATATATATAAAAGGCAGAGTCCTGACTGACTGACTGACGCATCATCGCCCAGCCTAAACCGCTAAATGTAGAAACATGACAATTGGTGAGCATGTTGATTGTATTATGTAGGGACCATTTAACAAGGATTTTTCAAAATTCAACCCCTAAGGGGAGAAAAGTGCTGGCAACATTTGTGTAGAAATTAAACAAAATCTGGTCGCATTTACTTGTTATTTGGTATTCGTGCTACTTGGGACAATTAATGAAACACGTATTTCAGCGTTTTTAGCAATTCAACCCCTAAAGGGAAAAAGGGGGTGGCAACGTTTGTATGGTAGAAGATAAAACAGTTCTGCGGCTGACTGACTAACTAAATGATTGACTGGCATTTAAACAACGCACAGTTTAAACCGCTGAAGATAGAAACATGAAATTCGGAAGATATGTTCCTCACGTTGAGGTTTATTAAGAGAGGATTTTTCGAAAATTGTATTCCTTGCGTATATCAACTTGAAACTCGGACGATATGTTCCTTAGAATGTGTAAAGGTGCACTAGAAAAGGATTTTTCGAAAATCAACCCTTAAGGGGGTGAAATGTGCTGTATAAATTTGTAAGGAAAATGATATCCTTTGCGTGTATGGACTTGAAACTTGGTATATATATTCTTCAAAACAAATAATAAAACGCATGGTTTACGATTTTTTAAACAACCCCTAACTAGGGGTGCAACGGAGTGTTGACGTTTGTTTGGGAAAATCGAATTCCCTGCTTCTGTCTTGATAAAATTCAAAAGATATGTTCCTTGACGGGCGTCGAGGTACACTAAGAAAGGATTTTCCAAAAGTCAACCTCTCAGAGGATGGATGTAAAAGTTTGTATAGAAAATTGTAGTCCTTGCGTGTATTAACTTAAAACTCGGTATAAATATTCTTCAAAACAAATAATAAAACGCATATTTTAGGATTTCTTAAAACAACCCCTAATAAGCGGTCCAACTGTTAATGAAGTTTCTATGGGCCAACTTCCATTCGGGCGAAGTCGCGGGCGGAAGCTAATGATATGTAAAATTCCGGTTCCGTCAACCCAAAACTTTTATCAGATAAAAATATTGTAAATCGAACGGTTTTTTGAGCCACAAGCTTGCACAACCTCGTTGAGAAGAAATTACGGTGGGCAACCCTATGGAGGGTTCCCAAAGATCCGAAAATATTAGAGTGGCAAGTCAGCGGTAGGTGAGATTGCTGATTTAAAATCCTGAAAGAGGGTACGCAAGGAAATAAGAAATAATGAAAAATCCAAAAGTATAAAAATCCTACCAAGTATATGCTATTTCGTGAAAGAAGTCGTGCTCGAGTCGTGATGTCCAATTGTCGCCGTACGCTTAAAAAAATCACAACGAAGACGTCTGTAACCATCACATACTTTACGAGATCGCTAATGAGGCTCATACGCATAAGAAATTCATACGCATCTTTCGACTGCGGGAAGCCGTTCACGTGATGAGATTCTCACGAGTGTCGTTTACGCGTCAGCTCGAACGAGGTCGACTCTTTTTCATGGTTGCTAGTGTTCCACTTCTTTCTTGGATATTTCGCCCACATTCAAGCGAACCTTTCATGGCTCTTTTTCACGGTCATCAGTCGTTTTTTTACACGACTGTGGTTCAACGTGGGATGGAGAATATTAAGTCGCATTCATCATTGATTAGGCGCTCTGGTTTTTCCTTTCACTTGTGATACGTGGAAAATTTGCCGTCATTGTTTATTATAATTTTTCCGAATATCGTGTTATTGTATAATATAAAATAATGGAAAATTCGTGGACAACATTATCATTATTGCTCGTATTATGTTCTTTTTCGCCGTCGCTATGAGTAAGAAAATAACTGCTATTTTAATGATTGATGCATGGTAATAATAACTTGTAATGATAAAAAAACACTGTATTCTTATAATAAACAATTCGACGATGAATTTCTCATATAGTAATAGTAATAACAACAATAATAATGATAATAATAATAATAATACGGCGTAGGGATGTTGGCCCGGGGAAGTGCAACAACACTCCCTCATAATAGCCATTGGCGTGCCAGACCAACCACCTAGCACGCCGAAAACTAGGTTACCACCCAACCTAGTCAGGCCCCTCATAAACGGTTCCTCTTGTATGGGGACCAAGGATCAGTTCGGAGAAGCATCCGAACAGGATCCACGGCAACGAACACGGCTCGAAATTGGCGCCTCAAGTAGACGGAGGTACTCAAGGAGGCCCTCATCGTCTACTGGAGGGATAGCGGGCCGTCGTGCCGGGGCTGTACGGCGAGGCTGCAAGCTCTGTGCAGCTAAGTGCACCGAGAGCTTGCACAGCTTATGCAACAACATCTGCGAGACCAGACCGCCTGCCTGCGATGACAATGCTATGATCTCTTTTCATTACCACCGCGGCTGTTCGGAGGTGCTCTTCTGCGCGGAGTACTACTGTCTGGCAGTAGGGCCGATCTTCCCGGCAGTAGAACCCCCTTCGCTGGGGCGTCGATTTGACAGACGACTGGGGAATACGAAGGGATAGAATCACTGGGAAATTTTCTCTTCAGCCGGGTTGCCTACAAGTGGAAAATGAGTCCCTTGCAGCATAAATTGTTGAGACTGCTGATCTCCTTAACTTGAACTGGGTTGTGTATCACGCAGCTGTTGAGGCGAGACCTTGGACACGCAATGACATAGCGGCGTTTGTGGTCAAGACGGTGCGTCGCACAGTTCCAGAATAATATCAATGAAGCGCGGAGGCAGGTATCCAGTGTTCAGTGTGTGGGAGACTACGTTACGGGGGGCCATGCGATTACGCTAAAAATTCGAAAAACTAGTTCGGGACTGAAATGCCGTCACCACACATTGAACAAAGCTATCCTTCTTTTTGTGAAGGGGTTGTGAAGCAATTCCTAGAAAGGCGCTCTGCGCCTGCTCCCAACAAAGCGCCATCAGCTGCTCAGGTTGAACGGTTTTGGGGAGAGCTGTATAGTGAGGAGGGTCATTTTGATGGAAGCACTCCAGCGCTGGGGCGATTCGTCGCGTTTTGTCGGCAACAGCCGAGTCAGCGTGGCGACTGTCTTCCAGTCACACAGGGTGAGGTGGAGGAGGGGCCGAGTAGCGCGAGGAACCACGCCACTCCCGGGCCGGATGGGATCAACATCTTTTGGTGGAAGAAATTCACATGCACACATACCTATCTAGCCCACAATATTCTCGTCGTTCATCGAGCAAAGGTGATCAGCAGGTGGGAGTATGCCGGGCGAACCTGCTGGTGAACCGCTGCATCAGGCAGGACGCGGTCCAGCACAAGCGTAACCCCTGAGTCGCTTGGATAGACTAACAGAAGGCGTTTGATACTATCAGTCATAAACTGATAGTGAGTCCTTACATAGTGGGATGCAGTAAGCACCGCATGCCACTCTGGAAGACAAGCTTCACAGTTAAAATTAGTTTAGGCAACTTGTCGACTGGAGTGGTCGCGTAGAGGAGACGGATTATCCAGGTAGATTCTCTCAGCCCCCTCCTGTTTAGCGTCTCACTATTACCCCTAAGTGTCGCCTTGCGGGCTGCACGCAGATACGAAGCTGAGGCTTCCGGGGAGTGTGGGCACGGGGCCACCTATCATTATATATGGACGACCTCAAGCTATACGCGCCTGGAGAGGGGGCCGGGGCTTAAGCTCATCTTGAACATCGTAGCGACATACACGCGGGCGGTTGGTATGGACTTCGGGGTGGGCAAGTGGGCTGTTCTTCATATCAGGAGAGGGAGAACAAAGGGCATCGCGGCTGATGTCTGGCTGGTGGCCGGTAGCGTCTTCAAAAAACTGGGCGCCAGAGGGTTTTGCCGTTACCTTAACATCGATCAGCGCTCTGTACAAGACGCTGATGGTGACAAAGGGGCCCTCTGCAACGAGTATAGACGGCGTCTCAGACGAATCGGGCAATCAGATCTGGGAGAAACAAGATCATCGTCACCAATATGCTCACTCTCCCAGTCCTGCTATACTCATTTCGCGTCGACAAATGGCGTAGAGACGAGCTTAAACAACTGGACATCGGGAAACGCAAGATCATGAACATCCGGCGGAGCTTGCATCCTCGATCTTCCATCCGGCGCCTGTATATGTCGCGACAGAGCAGAGGGCATGGGCTCTTGGGATTGGAGTGTCTTCGTGACCGCATTGTCCTCGGAATAGCATGCGACGCAATAACGAGCTCAGACCCACTCCTGGAGATCGTCTACCAGCATGAGCTTCATGGAGTTGGGCCATTTCTTCATAAGTCGGCAGATTGTGCGGCAGAAACTCTTGGCTTGGAATTCTGTCGGCGCCTCCAATCCCGCTCTTATTGTCTAGCATGCTTCGAGCCTGACGCTACGGCCTAGCGCTTCTTTCACTAGCTGCTGCACCGATCGATATTCGGCACCTAGTGAGGGGCTGATTTCATTTATGGAGGTGCCGTTCGGAGAGGTTGCAGTGTATACATATTGTGACGTAATTTTTCGAAATCGCGTTACTTAGTTTCGCTACTGAGCACGATTTATGCGTGTGTCCTGAGCGCTCCCGCCACGTTTATGTTGGGGACTTTTTTCCGTGTTTTCTTTCGTTTTGTTATTTTTCCGGTTTCGTTTACGTTGTTTAAGTTGGCGTGCGGAACTTGGTCGAGCAGCGTGTCGCTGAACGTATCGAGCAATCCGACTGAGAGAAGCATCCAACGAGTCCCCTGCGAGACTTGATGCACGCCCGCTTGAAACGCCGGAGCCTCACCGTTACAGTGCATCGTGCTGGAGAGCGGGCGGATCGTGGTACGGGCGTAGGCTGGAGCCCTTCGTGCAACGCTTCGATTCGAAGCTGAGCGCGCTTTCGCACGATGAGCCAGGGGATGCGATCCCAGAGACCTTCAATGCTACCGCTGGAAAAAAGTGTCCGTTTGGTTATCGTTTCGCTGGCTAGAATTTTCTAGCAATGGAAAGCGCTAGAGACTCTCTTTTCGAGAGAGTGCTACAATTTGACAACTAATGCCTATTGTTTAAACAAATATGTTTGACATGTTTCTCTCTGCCGGGATATATTTTCGGCAGGTTGTCCGCGGATCGAAGTCGAGCAGTGAAGATCGCTAGAGTCTCGTTCTACGGAAGAGCGGTAAAATTTTACCATCGCGAATTATTTAAACAAATGGGCTCGAATCCATTTCTTTTTTCGACAACGGTCATCAGTGGAAATTTCATTACGGTTAAACTTTCTAGCAAACTCCGCAATAACCCGAGACTCGAAAAGGAGACGGTAGGTAAAATAACCCGATCAATGGGGAGGGATTACAAAAAAACGAGAACAGATAACCCGAGACTCGAAAGGAAGGCAGTAGGTAAGATAACCCGATTGCTGGAAATGGGTTAAAAAATAACAAGGCAGGGATTAAAAAACAACCAGGCACATGACCCATCATTTGTAATCTCTTACCTGTGAACATTTTCTCCGCTCAAATGCTTCGCTGCACTCACTGATACGCAAAGCAACCGCCTTCTAGGAATTGCGCTGCTCAACATTTTCCTTCTTGAGCACTTCTTTTCATCACCCAGATAAACACGTACTGCTTTTGTACCGCTCTGGTGGAGTTCGCCGTACCGGTACTGCACCTACCATATACTTGCGTATGGTGCTGGTACAATACCAGTAGGGCGTACTGGTACGCCGTGGCGTCACTGTGTATGATTACATATCAGTACAATACTGATACCGTACGTGTACGGCATAGGATACAGTTTCGGAATGGCATACTTGCTTATCTGCGTACCGTACACAAATATTCGGCCGATCACGTGAACTTTTCGCCGATTCGACGCACGTTCCACGACTATGGTGGTAAACTTTTTTCACACATCGCGGATAAACCGACCAGTTCGAAAATTCTTGCGAATGTATGGTGCACCCAACAACGTATTTCGAAAAAAAACTGCATGTGAACCGAACGAATATACAAACTTCCGCGGGGGTGCCGCTTTCGTTCTGTCAAAAATGTCCTTATATAGTTTCTGGTGTGATAGCAGCGGAGGCTCTTGTAATTCGTTCTCGTATGTTCGCCGGCGTCGTCGGAACAACCCAAACAAACACGATCCTCTATAGCTCCCCATAGGAAGAAATCAAGTGGCGTTAAATCCGGCGAACGAGCAGGCCAAGGGATTACTGCACCTCTTCCAATCCAGCGTCCGGAAAATTTTCGGTTTAAGGGCGGGGTAAAGTTAATTCGGCGAAAAAAAGGCATGTTTTTAAGATTTTTTTTTGGCGTAACGGATAGTGTTCGTTTATTGAAAAATTTACATATAATAAAGTAACATTTGAACAACATTCTCCTAAATTTGCATTGCAAAATATTCAAAATTGAGCGAGTGAAAATTAAACCCCGGAGGCGCCTCGAAAAAAAGTTGGTTTGCGGTGTGCACCATAACTCGCAACAGAATCATCTGAAACAAAAAAATCAAAATGCATTTGTTAAAGGAGATGTTTCTCGAGGTAATGACGGGAGGATTTTTTTTTTTCTCGATTTTTCGATTTTTCGTAGCACTTGGGAGCCAAAAACCCGATTTTCGCTAAAAAAATCGGCTAATTTGTTGTTGAAAAATTAGTAATTGTTAAAAAAAACAAAAAAGCTCTCGACAATACCTGGTGAATTATGTGAAGAAGTACTGTGCAAAATTTCAAAGCGATTGATCCAGTAGATTTTGAGTTATCGTGCACACGGACTTCAAATATGACAAGTCTCAGAAAAACGGTTTGAAAAACGCAGAAGAGTTTGGTCGCTTAGCGCTCATTGCACATAAGTTTGAGAACACTTCTCGATTGCATAAAAATCTGAGAAAATTCATGCATATTAAAGGTACTCAAAAGATTAATTTTGCATAATAATAATTCCAAAATGTTATTAACAAAATTATGAAAAAAAAAAATTAGTCAACAAATTTCCCCGCAACCCAATTTTTTTTCGTGATTCGTTCATTTTTCTGAATACGTATGAATTTTTTCAGATTTTTCAATTATCTTTGAATTTTTAGAAATTCAAAATAAAACTCGATAATTTTCTTATACTCACTCAAAGTCGTCGATGCCAGGTCCGTAGAGCAAAAGGCTTCCATCAAGATGATCGAGAGCATCTTTTTGCGTTTGTCTACGCAAAACTCTTTCTTCTTTACTGTCCCGTTTATCAAGAAATTTATTCGGGGTCGAAAAATACAATAGCGCGCCGTGCAGCTGCCGCCCAGGTATAAAACCCGGCATGGAGCAATAGACGCTCAAATACTCATAACTTCGTCAATTTTACTCCGATCGACTTGAAATTTTAACACAATATTCTTGAGATATTATGCATTCATTTAAAAAATTGTTTAAAAATGAAAAAAAAAATTTTAATACTTTACCCCGCCCTTAACACTTCGTGAGCTATAACTGCCCAATGAGCTGGACAGCTATCATGTTGATACCACATTCGGCATCGCTGTGCTAACGGGATATCTTATAGCATTTCCCCTAAATCGTTGTTAAAAAATCGACGTATTTCCGTCCATTCAAATTGCCGTCTATGAAAAATGGTCCAATAATCCGGTCCTCAATTATGCCACACCACACATTAACACTCCAAGGACGCTGGTGCACAATTTGCCGGAGCCACTTCGGATTTTCGAATGACCAATAGTCCATGTTATGCGTATTCAACTGTCCATGGTTAGTAAAAGTTGATTCGTCAGTAAACAAAACGTCGTCGAAAAAATTCGTATTCACTCGTAACTGGCACAGAGCCCATTCACAGAACTGAACCCTATTTCCAAAATCGGCACCATGAAGTTCTTGATGCAAGGAAATATGGTGCGGATGAAATTTATGACGTCTTAATATCCTTAAAACACTCGCCTTGGAAATTCCGGAATAGCGCTCAATTTGCCGACTACTTAATTGCGGATCATGAACTACTGCAGCCAGAACGACAATGTCTTCTTCTTCGTTTATTTTAGTCTTGCGACGTTTCCTTTTGAGTGGATTTACACTGCCCGTTTCACGGAATAAGTGAATAATTCGATCGAAACATCGACGGGAAGGATGATTTCTATCAGGATAACGTTGTGCATAAAGTTCCTGCGCTTGCACAGAGTTTCTGCCGGTCTCACCATAAATCAGAATCATTTCCACTTTCTCTGCTTGACTGTACAATGCCACTGTCGATACGGTTATTACATGTTACTTTGCATGGATACACTTATCTACTGATACCAATATTGGTAGATGGTAAACATTCTTCACTCTACTACAGTTTTACTACGTTACAATGCCAGTATTTACAAACATCAGAAATATCTCCGACTATTGACATTGTTGTATCCGTTGGATAACCTGCGCCGCTATTACACCAGAAACTATTCGAAGGTCAAGAGAATCATTCATCCGACGTCTTTAAAATTGTGTCCAGGTTAATGGCCATCACTTCGAACATTTGTTACAATAAATTTTCTGCACCAAAAATTCAATTACATTATTCGGATATTCTTATTATCAATACCATCAAGATTTCCCGTTTTTACACGTGTGTTTGGTGAAAAATAATTTCAAGGTCATGATATCATAGGTTGTTGGATTCGTCTGAATATCAGCTACAACTTCTTAATAAAAAAAAATATGTTCCTATTTGAAAAACTATTGATGACCTTGAGAACGCAAAAACTATGACCTTGACAAAAATAAATTTTTCACCACTGTATCAGCCCTTCGAAATCAATCAAATTACCTCCTGATATTTTTTTCGTCACTCTAAAGGCAACGGAGATATTTGGCGTGGTCACCTTAAATGGTCCACCCTGTATGCATTATATATAGCATGTTATGTAGTGAATATAAATTGAGTTATATCACAAGTACTTTTACATATTAACTACATTATGAATATCTTTCATTTATTGGTAGGAACAACAATAACGTGCCCCTGAAGCGTTCGTTTCCATCCTTTCGTGTTCAAAGAAAATTGCATTAAGGATTCTCCTCCTTGCACGAGATACGATTGGGAAGCCAAATGAAGAGATTTTCCTCTCGTGCAGAATAAAATCGCTAATGCATCGTATCAAATATAACTTGTGGTACAGCCTTGTATTAGGAGGGAAATCTCTTAACCGTTGTAAATGCGGTCCATTCAGCTTGGTCACGATGCAATCTTTCCTGACGCACGGTGCTCTCGCCAGACCTCTGCCAACCCTTTTCGTTCCTTCAACCCTCTTGTTCTGTGAACTAGCAGTATGGAAGAAAGGCGGGAGATACCTTTATCTTTGTGTGTGGTATCTCCCTGCCCCTTCTTTCTCTCCCTCTTTCCCTTTTCAAGCCTCTCTCCGGCGCTCCCCTTTGCCGTTACTACTTTCTCACCACTCTAAATATTCATAATACCAGACCGCATATCTAGGCCATTGTTTCGGGATCTACCGTTGGAAATACTGGTACTCGATTCTCCTCGGTACTAGTGCGGTGGCTCTGCGGATAGGCAGGTATATGCAGCAAGCACGAGAGCTTTTTATCCCCTTATGCGAGGTCGCCCGTTCGCGACGTCTGCTCTCTACTTACCGTTACCCATTCCTCGTTCGGTGCTACTTCGATTTCCCTACGCCTACAAATTTCATATTTTTTCGAGTGGTAAACTCCTCCTCGTGTCCAACAGTTTTTAGCTCGAGAGAGTACCATTCCTTTTTTTTTGTACAACTGTTCACCGTATTTCTCTAGCGGCGGAGGGAGGACTTGTTTCATTTGATTCTACATTTTTTTCTGGCTGCTTTTATCATTTGTGAGCTTTGCGGAATCATTTTTGAAGCAGTGTCGATGCCATTACCATCCGGATATACTGCAACTTGTCAAGTATGGTTTATAAGGCAGTTATTTATTTTATCTGATGGTGGCAAATTACAATTGTACTATTGGCATTGACTCCGGCCGATACTGGGATGGGTACTTCAGCCGCGCACTGGCTAGAGCCGACTACTGGGCGAGTGACCGTTTCAACGATTTTCCGATGTCAACATAACTAGAATTCGGTAAAATGTAGCCGATCGTATCGACACAAGTTTTCCATAGTGTCCGTTCGCCCTTGTGCGAATGAGATACAGTGGCGAATTAATGAAAAGTGGTCTATAGACAATACTCTAGAGGGGCTTTCAGAAACTAGGGAAAATCAAATGATAAGTGTGGGGTGATGATAAAAATGATGGAATAATAGAGAATTAAAAAAAATATAGTTACACGCTTATTATTACAGAGGATTTTATCCAGAGAGGAGGTAAACAAAGAGGGGGAAAAAGCAAGAAATGAAGAACGAAGATAGAGTGTATTATTTCTTGATCCCGGTGGTAGACTGACTGACTAAGGTAAGGGTTGTTAATGAATGAAATAGTAGCACAAAAGTGCCCATCATCGACTCAAGTATCATACAATGCTATTGTTGTCTAAAGAACTATATGGATTTGCAATATAGTTCTGTAGACAAAATTGTATGATTTATGGTCTTTGGTCAGCGTATTCAAGTTTTGGGCGCTCGATACTCTCGAGCGCCCCACATATAGTTGACCATGCGAGAAGCTAATCCTATCTCAGTGTGCCTCTATGTCCTTTAGAGAACATATCTTCCGAATTTAATTGGGATAAAAGCAGGGAATTCGATTTTCTTATACAACCTTCAACACCCCGCTACATCTCTAATCAGTGGTTGTTTAAAAATATCCTGAAATATGCGTTTTATTATTTGTTTTGAAGAATATTTACACCAAGTTTCACGTTGATTAACGTGAGGCATACAATTTTGCATACGAACTTTTATATCTCATTTTCCCTCCTCAAGAGTTAATTTTCGACAAATCCTTTCTTAGTGTACCTCTACACCTCCTAAGGAATACAGGGTGTGTCCATAAAGTAATGCCCGTGTTGTCGTAAAAAAAATGTATTCAAGATATAGTTACAAATGTTTTGAAATCTTCGAAGTACTCCCTTCGTGCATCGACACATTTTTTCTAGCGATTTTCCCAGGGACGGTACGAACCCTGGAAGGCCTCGGTGGGAACCTCGATTAGAGCGGTCATCGCGGCGGCTTGCATCACTTCAATGCCGTCGAAACGGTGTCCTTTGCAGGCGGTCTTAATCCTCGGAAACAAAAAGAAGTCTGCGGGAGCCAAGTCGGGACCATAAGGGGGCTGGACCAGCGTTGCCAACTTGTGCTTCATCAGGAACGCATAGCGCAGAACTTGATCGCGTACCGTTGTTCCATCGCGCATTGTGACAGGGTCTTTGAGACCAGTTTCACAAAATCAACGATACTGACGCAACCACTGCTCGGAGCAGACTGACCTTGGGGACGTTGTGAAGCCAAGCGTCCCTCCCATCTAGTCCAAGCGGTTCGAACGCGCTGCGACGTACAGTCACTTCACAATAAAATCACTTGCATTAGTTTATGAACACACCTTGTATGTCTTCCAAATTTCATGTTTCTATCTTCAGCGGTTTAGGCTATGCGACGTCTATGTGTCAGTCAGTCACGGAGCTGTTTTATATGTATAGATTATATGTAGAGATTTTAAATATACTAATTTTCGTCCACAGCGTCGCCCACGTGGAATTTGGCCTATAGAAACTTCATTACCAGTTGCACCCCTCATTAGGGGTTGTTTAAAAAAATCCTAAATCATGCGTTTTGTTATTTGTTTTGAAGAATATTTATTCCGAGTTTCAAGTCGATACGCGCAAGGAATACAATTTTCCATACAAACTGCTACATCCCATTTCATTCTTTTAGGAGTTGATTTTCGAAAATCCTTTCTTAGTGCACCTCTACGCTCTTTAAGGAACATATCTCCGAATTTCATTGAGATTTCGATTCTCCCATGCAAAATTCAACACCCCGTTGTACGGGCGTAGAGGTGCACTAAGAAAGGATTTTTCGAAAATCAACTTTTCGTTCGTTTTGAAGAATATTTATACCAATTTTCGAGTTGATACATGCAATGAATTGATTTTCAAAAAATCCTTCCTTAGGGCACCTTTACACCTTCTGAAGAATATATCGTCTAAATATCATGTTTCTATCTTCAGCGGTTAAGGATGTACGTTATCTATATGTCAGTCAGTTAGTCGGTCAATCAGTCACGGAACTCTTTTATATGTATACATTATAAATACATTGTAGAGTCGGGATTTTCGATCGACAGATCGTTTTGCAATCTACGCAATGATCCACCACTCCAGTACCTGACTAAAATTAAGAATTATTCAAAAGAGCGGAATAAAAATCCATCTCGTTTGAAGCTGCAAAAAAGCCAATTTTGTAAGTTTCGTGGTACAAACGGTGATACGCTTTGAACGATCACAATAACTTTCTGGGATGAACGTGAAGTAATGGTAGTGTCAAGTAGAAACGGGTCGTTTTGGTCAGACACGTCATTCGGGCATTAGAATGTAGGTTTCCAGCGAGCATTGAGCTTAATTGGAAAAGGTGGTTCCCGTATAATGACTTTTCTCGCGAATGGAGGGGATTGGAGCAGGATAGGGGAGGCAAATAAAAATTAAGAGGCAGCGAGAGGGTCTCTTCATCAATGGTCGTCGAGGGTACACAGTGACATCGCTTGTTTTCTCGTAGTATAAACTTCTCCGTAAAGAATGGTGGATGAAAAACCTTTGATAGAATAGTTCGAATAGCTTTCGTGATAAAAGAAAAAACTCCCTTTCTCTACCCATGTCTATCTCTCTCTCTCTCTCTCTCTCTCTCTCTATCGTTGCAGGAGTATAACTCATGCCGCCTTTACTTAACAGGTTTTTTTTTATCGATCGTTTTACCCTCTCGGACTTCCGGTGTACTGGTGAGAAACTCGATATTTTGTAGGAAACACGATTCGACACGGGAAGAAGGAGGAGACGATGGGTAAGGGCGATAAATAACTTTGTAAGATGGCAAGGAGCGAGAGAGAAAGAAAGTGTGTGTGTGTGTGTGTATGTGTGTGTGTGTGTGTGTGAGAGAGAGAGAGAGAGAGAGAGAGA